>CM014099.1:13490715-14090715 GCA_004119915.2 Collichthys lucidus | reverse complement strand
CGAGAAAAATGAAAAGAGGAAAGAGTGGGAATGATGGACAGAGATGCTAATTTCACCTTCAAACAAATAAAGTGAATACATCGAAATACAGTAACTTGAATTGAATACAAATGTGAGATGAAAGGAGGCAAGTGAGGTAGGGAACAGGAATAAAAGCAAAAGTGAGAGAAGCTGTGGGAGGCAGAGCGACGGAAATAAATGCCAAACTTGATGTGATCAAAAGAGATGGTGGTTAGTAATTCCATAGTAAGCTATATGGTAAGGTGACCCAGCTGCCCTTGTGGGTATGTAAGTAGGCGTTCATGTAGCGGCACCAGAGGCACTGAAGGGATGCAAAGCTGTTCTGAGGTCAGCTCCAAAGGCACAGGCATGGGGCCTTTGCATTGAAAGGGGCTGCCAAATCCCCAGGCCCCGTATCAGATGGAATTAAAAATGCACAAGCAGGGACTATACATCTACCCCGAGGCTCAGCTTTAGCATACAGTTGGAGGAAGACAGAGGAAGAAACAAAAGGCAAACTCGAGTAAAAAAAGGAAACGAAATGAGGAAAGGAAATGTGAGTAAAGATGGAGGGGAGATACCGAAGGGCATTGTTAAGATGCTGAGACGTAATAATCGCTTTTAATGTAAACTAAACAAACTCATATTGTTGGAGCGTTTAATGAATATGCATGCAATCTGCTATCCCTTTCAATTACTTTGAGGATTGGTCTTGTGGACACTGGGATGCCGATGATGAGTGAGTCTATAAAAAGATATATTATCAAACATTATCACCTCAGGCCTCGTTGGCAAAGATGCATAATTAACTCTTTATAAAGAGACGGGGTGAGACTGATTATAAACGTTTATTTTTCAGTTTTTAACTCAGATTATTATTTTCGTCTCTCTGGTGGCTGCGAGAGTTTGCAATTTTCTTAATGATCCGTGTGATATTTCAGGAGTTCAAAGAACAGAAATTCATTAAGAGATCGGGCAAAAATTGGATTGCGAAAATGGAATAATGTGCCCTCACCCTGTTTATCCTATTTCTTCAAATGAGAACGTAAGAGAGGCAAAATAAAGCCATCAATAACTGCACTGTGATAACACAGTGATCCCATCACATATGTGCCGAAATGTGTTTCCTTAAACACATTTTGACAAAAAGAAAATAAGATTCTTGAAATAAATGAAAAGTAAAGTATCTATGTTGTGTGTTTTCTGGATACAGGATATTTGAGACTTTAGAGTAAACAGATAATAACATGTAATTTCCTGTCAGATAAAGTTTTTCTTCAACAACTGCAGAGCAGTAAAAATAAACTTGTCACTATTCTACTACAGATTGGTGACACGATTTCAAAATGTCTTCTGAATATTTCTGCAATGGGGTAATATCAGTACAATATTTATCAGTTGGGCTCTAAAACTGCAACATATTACTTCTTATGTCTCCTACTTCGGCACAGAAACAAATCCCTATCTCAAACTAAAACTTACCTCACATGAGCTAAAAACAGAAAGGCGCAACAGGCGGCGATTCATTTTTAACCCGAACCTCGAAAAAGCAACATCTCGACATTGCTCACCATGATTTAAGACTCCAAAGTTGCCCAGAGGACAACCTGGAGACAATCAGTCATGCTTGTTATGATGCTCTTGGGAAACGAAAACACAGCTGTTTCCTACCTGGACTCAACTAAGTGAATTTACTTCAGACAAAATGGAGGAAAAAGCTGATGGTCGTGGTTAACGGCTTCCAGATTGTATAAAATGACTTAAACAAGCTACTTGGACTTATTATAGACGTACGTCGCTCAGGAAATAAACGTTTCATTGCGTGTTAGTGTGGTAACGGGAGGAAATAACGGCCCAATCACTGCAAAATGTTCAAAGTTAGGCACATCTGTACAGTAAGCTTCAGGCTCATGAAAGACAAGAGAGTCTGTATATATGAACTGCTCCAGAGATGTCAGTTTCTGACACTGCCAAATGTCTGAAACTTCCATGAGATGCTTAATCTGGCAGCTAGAGAGTAATATATAAAATGTATTAAACACAGAGCAATGTTGTAAGACAGAACTGGTTTGTCTTCTGAGTCTTTCGGCTGAGGAAGATGTCATATTCTACGCGTTTCATTCCCCTTCATGCATTTCCGAATTGTTGGCAACAAAAGAAGCCACGCTAACTACTAACCAGGTTACTTATGAGTGGAAGCGGAACAAGTTCAGTGAACTAGCACAGAGAAACGGTGTCATGGTGAATATATATACACAGAGAACAAAAAGAGAATTCATAGCAGCGACTCTGAAGCTCAAGAGACGCCTGTGAAATTCCCTGCATGATGTTACCAGGTCTGAGTCAGATACGAAGAAAAATCACAGGAAGCCCGCATAGTGGAAGTCATCACAGAGGCTCTGACTCACAAAGTACCTGTATATACAGAGTGACAGTAAAACTCTGCGTCCAGCAGCGCTGTAAGCCTGCAACAAGACATGCGGTAAGCTGCTTAATGTCAGCGCAGAACAGAGGTATAGCAGAGCTGAGGAGGAGTGTGGATGGATGGGTGATGAGGAAAAAAAAATGAAAATAGGGATTTGGGCCTGTGATAGGATGTGACAGGACGGGTGAGAAGGGTGAAGATGACAAGGAAAGAAAAGGCATAGGTGGGTGTTTGTGTGTGAAAGAGAGAGAGAGAGAGAGAGTTGGGGGCGAAGTAGACAGACAGTGAAATGAAAAAGACCTTCCAGACAGCTCGGTGACAGGCCAAAGTAACCTCCCCCCTCCCCGAGTCAGTCGGCACATTATCCAGGTAACGTGGCACGAATAACAGATGAAACATCAAACAGGCAACGCCCCCAACACACACACACACACACACACACACACACTCCCAACCAACTATGGCGATCCCACCTTCAGCTAACTAGTGTTCGCACCCCTGCCCATCCCATCCAAAATCCCCTTTCATGTTACCGGCACGCTCCCAGAGCTTATCGCCTGCTGACAAATCCTCTTTTTTCAAATATGCTGGGTAAAATAGAACAGAGGGATTTTTTACTGCATACATATTTGTGATATAGGGGGGAGGGTGGGGGAAATGCTGATGTGTTCATTATTTATTTGTTTGAACGCAAACGTTGTCATACATTTATTTCCCCGGGCTGCAGGGTGGTGGCGGTGGCTAACGTGCGGTGAAAGATGTGTGGAGTCCCGGCGCGTGGCAGGAAGACAGAGTGTTAGTGCTCCCACGGTGAGAATTTGAGGGGATCGTTACATAAACATGGGGACCATTAAGTATGGGGGGAATGTAATTTGTGGAAGTGACAGATCATTCTTTCTGTGTTGTCTGGTAATTGCAGACGCTGCATCATTGGGACTGTGAGTGAGACAAATACGGGAGGAGTGCTTAAAAAGTGGACGTGGTCGACGAAGGTGTTTGTGTGTTGTTGTTGTGTGACTGTGTGTGCACCCGCTCTGTCATGACAGTATGGAACTTTTGCCTCTTCTTGCACCTTCTGGGCTCTAGTTAGTAGAAGCTGCTAACACATAATTGAAAGTGGCAGAGAACTGGCTGAGCACCGCTGGAGGCCGAGAGAAGTTGTGGTTTGATCCAGAGCTGGGGGTCACAAAGGGGTAAGAAAAAGGAAGAGGGGCAGGGTTGATGGGAAGTTGTAGTAAACGCTGAGGTGTTCTTGAGAGAGAAGTGGAGCTCTACCCTCCTGATTGACATATCAACACGTGCACACACACTGTTTTGGTCACAATTTACCTCATCAGAACAGAGACCTTTGGGCCGCAGGGGGGTCTCATTTCTCCCTTTCTCTTTCCCTCTTTCTCTCTCTCTCTCACACTTTCTCTTCGCAGAGCCCCAGAGCCGAGACCTTAATGAAGACGAATGCGAGGAATCAATTTGCAGCATCTTCCTTCCATCTGGCTGGGGCTCGTCTCTGCACCTCAATTAGCACGGCAGCTGGGGGAGAGCTTCTCCAAAGCAGCCCTATTATACACACCAGCGTCTTGAGGAGCAGCTACGGGCTACGAGCATTGCTGAAAGAGGAATACATTAAAGCGGGAGGAATGCGCTACTTAAAGCTTAGCGGCTCAAAATCTGTTTTTCCTCCGCAGCTCGGGGTGATAGCTTTGCCAAACTCCACTTTGCGCCATCAAACGTCCTTTAACAACCCAGTTGATGAACGATAAAGCGAATGAGATGTTCGAGTCAAGTATTTAAATTGTTTCGCCATTTCTGGTTTGGCGTGGAGGCAAATTTGGAAAAGAAATATATAAACTGGTAATTGCCTGACAAATCTGTTATGCAGCAAATTAGAAATGTGTGTGCGTGTCCTTGTTGGAAAATATGTGAAGTATTGCACCTGTTGCATCAACCGAGATAAAGCTATACAACACAGTCTAGCCAGTTAGCATACAAGAAAGTTTAACAAACAAAAGTGAGCTTTTAGGATTCACATTCTTACGTCGCTCTTTCGACAGGATAGAGTGATCCACTGGGATAAAACTACCTACAGGTACCCTAAAAGTGTGGAGTGTCAAAGTAATGTTGCTCACTGAGCTGGGAATTTCTCTCTGGTATGTGCTTACTTGTCGTTTCAACAGATACTGAATCCAAGGCTGGCTGCTACCCAGACACAAACATAAATACCGGCATCTACTGTCGCTACAACGTGCCGATTCCTTGGATTATATCAGTGTAAAGCCAGTGTTGCGCACTGACCAACGCCTGACCAAATATTGACACACCGATGTCCAACTGTCTCGGCTCAAGCTGTTGCCGTCCATCATCCTGCATATCAGATTAGAGGCGAAGCTAACAAATAAGTGCACAGCCGTACACTGCCAATATCTAGCTTAATCTTGGGCATTTACACTGTAAGCTTGTTATGATGACAAGCTTGGCAATGGGTGGCTGGGGCAGACCAGACTAAAGAGCTCAGACAGACAGAAGCTTCGCTCCTCGGATGGAAGGCTCACTCTGAGTGGGCCCCACGGAGGCTCCGATGGAGGAAACCCAATGGTACAGGGGGTGATCAAGGGACTTGTGGAGACTATCTGGCAGAAGGCAGCCTAATAAAGTGAGCAAGAAAGCAAGTAAGCTCACTATTTGCTCATTCATTTGGCAGCAGCTTGCTCCAGGGTAGATTAATGGCCCTTAAGGTAAAGGAAAATTGAGACCCAGAGGAAAATTGAACTCTTGGATTAAGCCTGTGTACTTCAAACACTTAGACTAGACTTTTAAAATCCCTGTTTTGTTTGTGCCACTGTTAAAAAATCCAGTAACTGGTAAGTCGTTTTCTCGAACATGGTGGAAGCTGTACTATCAACACACCGTCTGAAGCCAACAAAGCCATGACAGTTCCTTTGTAATCATCTTTCATGCTGAATGCTCTCATATCAAACTGCGTAGGTGAGCGCTCTCACCTAATTGAGTTCCCACGTGTAGGTCATGCGTGTGTTTAACAACATGCCTGCACGTTGCTCTTCCTCTTTCCGTCTCTCTAGCACTCCTACACTCACCTGCCCACTCTATTTTCTAATGTTTTGCAGATGTGTCAAAGTATCAAAATGGCAGGTGATTTTTTTTGCGACAGAAATATACACAGAGTTGGTGTTTAAGAAGAAACAGGAAAGAAGGCGGATGAAGAAGCAACATATGCACATATACATAAAACATTCACACACATCCAGACTCAACCACATCTGCAGCACTACTTAGATATAGATAGCTGTGCATCTGTGTACAGTTTGGCTTTAAAAATCCCGCCCCTGCAGTCCATGACTCACGCATACAGAGCCTCTGAACAGCGTGCCCTGCAGCTATGAATACACACTCACGCTGGATGAGCTCTGCAGGGATGAGAGATGGGGAAGACCCCCTCATGCCAACATGGAGGAGTCTGTGACGTCCACGGCTCTGCGTGTCTATCTGTGTGTGTGTGTGTTCATACACGTGCTGATGAGTCAGAGTGAACACTGAGTCCTGCCTCTGGGGCATCACTCCTCCCCGGCATTGGCTGTGTCAGCATCGGAGACATTTCAGCCAAATGTCAAGCACACTACCACCGCTAAACATCTATATTCATATTTCCATTACGCATTTACATATGCGCGCGTGGCTGTTGATAGTGCGCGCGTGGCTCTATGTGCTGCAGTTTAAGTATGCGTAATGCTGCACAGCGGGTCATCTTTAATTTCATCTAGCAGGTGTGCTTGGGAATAACTTATTTTTGTTTGAATCTGTCCCCGTTTTCATCTTGCCGAACTTTTCTTCGCACGGAGTACTCTAATATGGGCTACACGTTGATTTAGAAGGACGCTGTTTAATTATCACTTTGGCTGTTGTGTAACACCCTATCTGTGAATGAAGATCACATGCAGGGAAAGCCTTGAGCCAAGTTCAACGTTCAATGTAACAAGCACAAGTCTTAATCAGCGCGCATGTGTCAGGATGCCCTTGGTAATGATTAAAAAGGCCCGTGAGGAAGTCAAAGAAGCCCCCCTCTTCTATGCTGTATGATCCTTTTTCATCGCATGTTCTAGCATGCTCCGTGGCCTTGCCCCCTCCCCCAACCACTCAAGCACTGAGTGGCTACACACTCTCTGAAGTCAGTCCACACCAATTAGCCTTTGCTACAAGCTGTGCCTTCACACTGTCAGCGCGGATCACCTGCTAGTTCAACACAGCCTATTAAAGACAGAGATGACTGAACATGGAGGTGGTCGAGGAGGCCGGGCTCTCAGGAGTGGTGCTTGTCGGCACATTACGGTGTTTGCCTTGAGAACGGTGATGCATCTGCACCAATTTTAGAACAGAGTTTCCACAATTTCTTCAGCCTTTGTTCTTTCTTGTTTGCCAGATTGAAGGTGAGAAAAGGAAGAGGAGAGGAGTAACACGCATGTGTGATGTCATGGAGAGAGAAAAGAGAAAAGGATGATTAGTCTCTCTTTGTTGGTCTGGGCAAATAGGCGCATAGAAAGTAGCCATAGGAAAGCTGCATCTCTGCTGCCCCTCTCAGGTAATGAGATGCAACTGCACGTTCTCTGCTGGGAGTTCGAAAAGGGGTTTCACAGACACTCTCTTCAGTCCTCCTCCTCCTCCTCCTCCTCCTATCAATTCTTCCTTGCTTCCTTTCCACCATTATTTTGTGATTTTTCTCCTTTTGCTTTCCAATTTTCATGTTGTCTCTTTCATAGCTTTGTCACTGTCTCGATCTCAGCCCCCCGTCCGCCACCACTGCTCCCTTCCCCTCCCTCTCTTTCTGCTGCAGTACTGTGTAATGGATGCCCATGGGTTATGCGTACCTGCTGTCTACTGTGAGCTCATATAATCTGTCAGAGGAGATAAGTTAGTATGTGACACGAGAAACACAAAACAGACAAGGCATTTGTCTGCATATACAGTACATGTGTTGTGTGGTAATCTATGAACGGTAAATGAACGTGTTCCCTGTCATAATATTTTTCCCACAACTCCAGATAATTGAACGGGAATCACATTACTGGGCTAAGCCATGGAAGTCCACTGGAGACTAATAACAAGGAGTGCTGGTAATGACAAAATTAATTAAATGCAGAAAGCCGTTGGAGTATAGGCATGTTTTCACTGTAGCCTAGCCTTCAAATGTAGGAACTCTCTTGAAATCCATGATTACATTTCTAGCGATTAGTTTTAAGAGCACCATTACACCAACACGCTCTAAACCGGGGAGTCAGTCAGTTCTTCCAGCCCTGTAATAAATAGGCCCAACACCGGGAAGGCTTGCCATGCAGATGCTTGGCTGATTTAAACTCCTTGTCAGGACTGTGAAGAAATATCGTTGCACCTGTTTGGGTGGGAGAAGTTACACCGTTATTATTCTTAAAAGTTTGTGAAGTTTGGCGCCTTCCAACCAAACTTTATATCACAAACAACTAGGGCTGCAAAGGGGTGGAAATTTTCCAGGAGGTTTCCCGAAACGTATCCAAATCTGAAAATTTTCATGGGAATTATGGAAATTTATGTTCATTAATGGGAATGTATGGGATTTTATCAGAAATAACTGGAAATATGGGGGGTAATTTGGTAATTGGAGATAAACTAGCATCATGATAGGATAGCCTTATAAATGGTAAATGTATAGTGCTATGTAGTAAGCAATGTGCTATGAGCATGTGAATGAGGAACATCAGATATTTAAGTGTACTTGCATGAAATCTGATATCTTGTTTAAGTCAAGATTATGCTAAAATATATTTTCCCCTAACTATATTTAAGTCTCCCTGTTTTGGGCCTACCTTCAGTTTTGTGAATTCACAAGCTTACTCCTGTTTATTCCTGTTAAATTTCAAACTTACAAACCCTACAAACAACCCGACCTAACCTGCACTCTACAGTAAGGCAGTATAACAGTGTCACACGACACAAGGAAAGTCATTATTCACACAAACACAGGAAGCTTGTCAGGGAAATCTGCTGTTTTCCTCATGAGCACAGCATCCATGAGACATAAGGTGAGGACTTTAACAGACTTATATTAACCTTTAAAGTGATACACACTTTGAAATGTGAATGGCTGAAAAGAGACTGTGTGCCGTGGTGCTGTCCTTGGTCCTGAAACACTCTGCACGATGACTGGCTGGGCCTGGAGCTATCTATGGTGCTGTAAACAAACATGAATTACCGAGCTCACAGTCATATTCATAGCGTTTACTATGTAAAGCTAATATACTCCAGCTGAAAGCTGCATACACAACCAAACACACTTGCTTTTAATCCCTTCTCATGGCGTATTCACTGCAGTCAGATGACAAAATTCGCTCTATGGTAAAAGGTACCGGATATATCTGTGCTGGTGCTATGCTGTGCTTGGGTGGAAGGAGCTTTACAGCAATGCAGTGACAGCACCACAGCTAAGTACAGAGTCTTGGGAAGATGTACTTAGAGCTTTAGTGGCGTATGCTAGACAGCGAAAGCTGACTGCGGAGTACTGAGCACCACAGGGATGCCAAAGGGAGACACGAGAGGGAGCAAGACAGGGGTGTGAGGGAGAGAGGAGGGGAGGAGGGGGATGACAGAGGAGCTTCCATTACTAAACAGAGGGAACATTAAGAAGATTTAATTTGCCTAATGACAAAGGCAGATCCCTAAATGGCTGTGCACTATATTGTAGTGAAGCATATTCCATTAATGCAATACATCTCTGAATATTTAGGTCTGGCTCCCACAGATTTTTCTCCTCTCTTTAGCTTTTCCCTCCTTCCTTGTAGCTTCTTGCTTATAACCCTCTGTGCCAGTTCTTTTTTATTACATAATATTGCGGACAAAAAAGTTCAGAGCGGCTGGTGAATGTGCATCCATGCTTTTCTTCATGTCTCCTCTCTTCCTTCCTCTCCTTCTACATCTATTTCTTTATTCACTTTACTCCATCATCATCATCATCCCAAAGAAACACACATACACAAAAATAGACATACACAGAGTAAATATTATTCATGCACAAAGCGCACACTAAAACGCGTGGAGACACGACCAGAACTATAACTCAAGCAAATCCAAAATTCTTGTCTTGTTTCACACGCGCTCGTTCAAATCAATGCAGGATACGATTAACATCAAAGCAAAGTTTACATACCAAGCTCCGGGGTGTGGGTAAGGCTTGCACATTCATAATTGATGGCCAAACACACACACACATACATACTCTTGCACGCACACACAAACAAATGGGTCCCTAACTTCATTCCGCCAAAGTTGCCATTACTCAAACTGAGCTGGAGGGCCAAACCACTAAAGAAATCAAGATATGTATTTGTTGTAGGGGCAATATAAATGGATCCATTCATAATTCTACACATATTCAGAACTCGGCGCAGTCACTCTCATTAGCCCCCAAACATTTCCTGCTCCAACTTCCACAGAAGTTCAGCAGAGCAAAGGAAACCTGCGCACAGTGAGCTGCACACATATGAAAGATGGATTACGAGGTTTGTTAGACACTGGTTGGTGGGGTTTGTGTCTTTGTGAGGCTTCATTTGTTTTAGGTGCTGCTCCAATTTGTTGCACGTAAGCAGCTCATTTTTCTTTGTTAGTGGGCTAATAACGTTATAAGTCAGAGGACTTTCTTTTTCCTAGGCCTGGAGAGCCGAGTCGTATGAGGGCTGTAACTCTCCATGCACATATTATTTTCTTTCGGGGGGGTATGGGGGGTTGTTCCAGATGACCTTGCTTTCCATGGCTGAGATTAGAGATTAGATGGGGGAGAATACAACTGGGGGGATTTAGACTGTTAAAGGGAATCTACGGTTTTGAGCAGGGATGTCAAAGAGAGAAGAAAGGTCTTAAAAGATACATTAAAGCTGAGCCACAGTAGTATTGGGAGATGAGAAAAAAAAAGGAAGAGGGAAGGGCCTGGTGTGTAGGCAAGTGTGTGTGCCTGTGTGTGTGTGTGTGCTTTTCTCTTTGTATGCCGTCGGCTAGAAGCTGGTGGGAGGTCTTTTCGCTTTTATTCCAACATAGCTGTTAATCCCCTAATTGTGCTTAATCACCTGATGGTTCTAATTAGGGCCCCTGATAATACGAGAGGAGCGACCCTCCTGGTCGAGTCATAAAAAGACCCCTGGCTGCTTAAAGCCATCTCAGAACTGTGACTATATTGTGTGTGTGTGTATTTGTGTGTGTGTGTGTGTTTGTTTGTGTCCAATGGGCGAAGGAGACGAGGGAAGATGAAAAAGAATTTGTTGGAATAAGGGAATTTGTTGCCAAGTGTGTGGAGGGGTTGAAAAATGAGTGTTACAGATGATGGGTTGACTGTCGATGAAGTGCGTGTCTGCGTGTGTGTGTGTGTGTGTGTGTGTGTGTGTGTGTGTGTGCGAGGTAGAGACAGAAAATAAGTGAGCATATGTTCACTTCACATTTGCCCCTCTCCTCTTCCTTTTCACCCCCATCTTCTTCTTCTCTCTCATTTTTTCTTCCTCCCAATAATGATGAGGCGTTGACATGGCAGTGGGCCTGCTCTGTTAACCAGCTTATGTAACCGTGCCCTGGCGGCTCGGAGGATGTGCTGACAGCATGCTTTCTCAGCGTCATTAGCAGAGTTACACAGCTGGCTCCAAAATAGGGGGAGGAGCGAGGGAGACGGAGAAATAAAATGCAGGGTGGAAGAAGAAATGAGAAAGGAATAGGGAAGTTTGGAGCGGAGCATAAGCAGGGATGAGATGGGATGAAAGGGGAGGATGGAGGGTTTCTGGGACCTATAGGACCTCCAGGAGGTCTATCCCAACTCCCAACTGTCCCAGCTGAGCATGGAGTTCATACCTCAGTCACACATGTCTTTTTTTACCCATTTCTCCACACTTAATCACTTTTTACTGCAGCAATGCAGCAAGGGCGCCTCTCTTCCACCTATTGTTTTGCCTCAAAGGAGACAGACATAAAAGAAGGATAAGAAAAAAAAAAGAAATGATTTTCTCCCGTCGGGGGCTCGTACAGCATGCTATCGTGCCCCACATCAGAAGCAACAGAAAAGCAATTCACATGCAAATACCAATCTCCCTGTGTACTGAAGGCAGATTAGAAAAACAGCAACCTTGCATCACAGACCCCGAACAATGTCGGGGAAAGACGTGTCAGATAACACAGATGTAGCGCGTTGAAGACATCAAACACATTCGGAAAAACTGCACGCCAGAGGATGCTGTCAATCACAACGTCAGAACTCAAGAGCAGCCCCGTGAGGATCAAACCGAGTATCAAGACAATATACAGCATGGGCCAACTGTGTTTTTTTTAAATTTCTGTGTTCACATTCTGCAGTGAGATCAGCGGTTAGCGCAGTCAACAAACTCTTTTCGATTTGGCTGTTGAGCTGCCAGGTGCATCAAGTGAAATGCAGCAACAGGAGTTGAATCGGCAGCCAAAACATCTCTGAGGCAGTTATGAGCAATTTAAACTAAGCTATAGCAGGTGTCATTTTGTCGCCACGACGTGGGGCAGCGATAAGAGCCACACAGGCATTATATAACTGAGGACAACTGATGATGGAGAAAACTGACGGGGGTGCAGGACTACATAACCCCCTAAATGCAGACACGCATGCCCACACTGCTTCTGTCTTTCTCCCCTGAGTGGTTTTGCACAAGCTGCTTGGCTTCAAGCTGAGTGTGATTGGTAGAAGGCCCAGTCCACCGAGAGCTGCGAGCTCAGGGCATGGATAAACATCCGCTGGGCAGAGAGAGAAAGAGGGAGAGAGAGAGAGAGGGGCAGGGGGATAGACTGCACATCTCCAATACCCTCGCCACCAGCAACAGCAGCAGCAGCTGCTGCTACGACAATCTGAGACCTCCTCATCCTCGAGTGTTGACAAGACAGAGTTGAGTCTGGAGGAAGAGTTAAAGTATGTTTAAGGAAGCAGTTGAGGACTTTGATGTGTGTTTTTTTTACATTTTTAAAGTGAAGTCAGCACAGATGAGTGTTGGAGACCAACATTTGTTTATATGTGTGGTGCAGTGTACAAGGCTGCAGAGACGTCAGTCAATACTTCAGCTCTGACAGCTTTCCAGTCCTACTACTTTACATCATCTCCACCTCTGTTACTCCGTCTCACGCCCTCTTGACTTAGGTAGACGCACACAAACAAGCACGGTTGTTATATTCTAATTCTGCTCTGGCTTTATTTCTTCTTCTTGCTACCGCTTCCATCATCGTTCCCTCCTCATCTCTCCAGAGAGGAATTTCTGTGGGACAAGTGCCATGTCATGGTTTATGGTTATATAACGTCTGTTTTAGTGTGTGTGTGTGTGTGTGTGTGTGTGTGTGTGTGTGTGTGTGTGTGTGTGTGTGTGTGGGGTGCAACGGTGACATCACAGACAGATAACAGGCTTAACTTTGACTGAGGCCCCCTCCCCGCCACCGCTGAATGCCTTGGGGCAGTGCGGTGACACGGTTTCACCTCGAAACCGCAAGAAACATCCCACAGCAGCGCTTGACACAGCGAGCGAAACGCTCTGGGCTGATGGTGAATCTGACGTCTCCACATATACACAGGAGGTGCGCCTAAGGAGACGTTAACAACAACAACAACAAAAAACAAGGAAATGAAACATGCTAGCAGGGCACAAACTCATTTGCTTATTCATTGAGTTCCTGCTAGAGCGTGAACGATATGTCAAAGGCGGGTAATATCCGCTCATGCGGGCTTAATACAGATGTATGGATATAGCTGTGTATACGTTTGCAGGTATGCAAGTTCAAATTGCCGTGTATAAAAGCCTAATGGGCTGCCTTTCCTGATGTTTCTTTGTATATTTTGACCCTCCTTTTTTTAAAAGGAGATTAGTTTGGCCTGTTTTTGACAGAGATAGCTTGAAGAGTCACAGGAAATGTGGAGAGAGAGAGAGAGAGAGAGAGAGAGAGAGAGAGAGAGAGAGAGAGAGAGATGGGAAATGACATGCGGGAAAGAGCCACAGGTCGGATTTGAACCCTGGGCTGCAGCTACCAACTGAGCTAAACAACACTCCTTCCATAATTACGTTTAATATTTAATATGCGAATATTATTTTTATAATGAGTACATTTATAAAGTTTACTGCTCAAAATGCAGCTTTCTCTTATATGTGCTGACATATTTGATTTGTTCTAATTTGATTTTGTTCTTCAACAACAATAAAAATAACCAACTTTAACTTTTAAAAAGTAATTAAATAGTTGAATTAATTAAATAGAAAAAGCTCAGACATAAGTTGCCCTGTTTGTCTGATTAAGAGTCCAAATTTATTATCATAGAATACTAAATACTGATATTTAGGAAGCTGGAAGCAGTTATTTTTTTTGTTTGTTTTGCTGTTTTTGCCCTAACATCCCATTATCTAAATCCTTGCAAAAACATTTTCTCTTGATTTACTAATAGGATAATCATAGGAGCAATTTAGTAGTTTAAACCATGCGGCAGTGAAACCAAAAACCGGCAGTTCCTCGAACAGGCTCCAGAAGTTATTTATTAGCACCCATATTAAAATGTCCATGTTTACAGACTGATATTAAGGCTTAAAGTTATGCATAATTAACAGACTTTGAGCCTTAAAAACAACTTTTTAGAAACCTACGGGTGACTTAACACATACGCCGTCCATTCTTGATACTGTCAGTGGTTTAAACGGAGCTGGTTTAGAAAAGAGACGCTGCACTAAGCAGCTGAGTCATGTGGGTTTAATCCCTTCAGGAGACTAGTGGCAGTTCCTGAGTCTGTTTACTCTAATCGAGAATGTGAGCACAGATTGTTTCGCCCAATCGTCACTGAAGTAAACACTCACAAGACAAATATCTTCTGAACCTTCTGATACTAAAATGGCATTTTTCAGAAAAATGAAGTTTGTTCGAGTGTCTGTCTCAGCAGCAGCACAGCGCACTCTGGCGAGATCTCGCAGCACAGATCTCTCTCGTCACTGTCGCTGATCGTCTTCTGGTTTCACTAAGGATGATTAGTAGGAACAAAACTGTATCTGCCACAATCAAATCTGCTTCTATCCATCCACACAAAGTTCACAACAGGTTGAGAGATCAGGACTGAGGAGACCACGGCAACTTGGGAGACAGGAAGTGTCACATCATTGGTGCAGCTTGTAATGCTTTATCTTCTCTTACAGAAATCCTTTAAATAGGCTCAGATAAGAGGTTAACAAACCTTCGTGCTAAAATTCAGAAACGTCTACTTTCATTGTGACCAATTAAAATCCATTTTCTTTGCTTTTTAGAAGAGTTAAAGGTTGTCCACAAGAAACAAAGCAAACAACAAAAAAATAACTTTATAGAACCAACTTTTGACCCCTAAAATCTGTACTGGGACCTCTGGAGGCATCCTGACCCCCAGTTTGGGGAAATTGAGTTCAGGTTCCTGAACTTTGTGACGTGCACAACTGTCACAGCGCATCAAAGTCAAATGTTTGACCCCTTCTCCATTGTCTGAAGCGCAGGCCTATGATTTTAGCTGCATCTCTCAAAGTGAGCTGAAAAGTGGACAATGCAGCGACACAGTGTTGCCTCGGGGGCCACAATACCGCCAAACCTTAAGTCGGAGGGTACTCGCTGTGCTTTGGCTTTGCTGAAAGAACATCCCTTGAAGAGGGAGACAGAGCGGGAGAGCGAGAGATGTGAGAGAAACGCTGCTGATTTTCTATTCTGTGTGAGGTACGCTGCCTGAGTGTGCGTGTCTCCTGCAAATTTTTGTGTTTTTTTTTTTCAGAGCTTCTTTTAAAGTAGCACACTGCGGGCAAACACAAATATCCCTGAGGCACGTGGGGTGGAGGGAAGGCTTGAAGATGGCACAGAGAGAATCGATTAGGAGACACACACACATATACGCACAAGGGCTCCTAGATACTTCCTGGTTGGTACCCATACACACACACACACATACACACACACACACACATATATATATGCATGAATAAATTTTACACAACACCTAACCCATATCCCTTGCTCTCCAGAACGCACCCCATCTCCATTTATCATTCACAGTTTTCTCATTTTGTGCCATTTTCCCTGGTCTCTGTTCTCTCCCTCCCTCCTTTCCTCCACACCCCAAACTCCCAAGTCTCACCATTATTTTCACAACACATGGGAGGACACTCTTCCCCGTTCTCCTCACTCATCTTCCGAATGGATCCTTTCCTTCTTTTTGACTTTGATGAATCATTCCCTCTCCCCTGAAGAGTCCAATTATATCTGACGGAATAGCTTCTACCCCGTTGATGTCTACGGAGCTATCTGGCCGTTGCCAGGACTGTACTGCCGGTTACAACATGTCTGTCACTCACTTGGCTGAACCGCAAGTGTAAAGAGCTAAAGTGGGGTTCTAGCTGCCAGTGGCAAAAGTAAACACGCCGCGATGAGCCAAAATGGTGACAAAAATGTCATTGTCAAGCAAGTGGAGCAGAGACAATACAAGAAGTATGAAGTAGTACGAGTGTCTTGCCTTGGAGCGGCCTGCAAGCTACAGTCTTGTAGACATTTCTGACTTATTGCAGTAAATGGCGCAAAAGTTGATTTGTGTGACGAGGGCTTTTTAAATTTGCCAGCTAACCTCCCAAGATGACAGAAGAATAAACAGATTAATAAGAATACGTCGAGCTCTGGCACTGCGCGGCTTTGCTGGTGAAAAAAATATTTGATTTGGCCCGTTGCCAAGCTGCACTTGCCATGTTTGTAAGGCCGCTTTTCAGTGCACTCTGTTTTGTAAATCACTTTGGATAAAAGCGGGCCGTTAAATTATAGATTGAGCACAAAGCAGAATTGCACTTGTGATGAAATTATTTCTTTTTAAGAGACGCTGGCAGACACACAATTGACGCCGGCTGGCTGACAACTGGGTGCAGGTGGTCAGAGCTCAGCAGTGTTTGATTAGGATTTCTGCATAATGAGTGGATACAGGCAGAAATTCAAGCACACAGTGTTGTCTATCCTTGTGAGGACACATTTGTTTCTTTCCCCTCTCAGAACGACGTAGTTAAACTTTAACCCTGGCTCTAATCTTCACTAAAACGTACTGGCAAAGTTGTGCAGATTGATTAGTTCCCAGAACATAAGGGCAACACCAGGTTTGTGCCCTCACAATATAACATAATCAAAAGCCAACGCACATACTGTATCTGGCATAATGTCCACTTATCGGTATTCAACACATAGTGCAATCGCGCTTTGATCTTTGTCCCACTTGTGCTCACCCTGATCGTCCTCTCTCTGCTGCTTTTCTGCCTCCGATCACTCTATTTACCTCAAAGACAGTTTGTCCATATTTTATTCTGATTCAGATTTGCATGACAGCCTTAGTTAAAGCCGTCCTCTAAGTCAAGGTGGAAGAGAGGAGGAGTGTTTGACAACTTGATCATACAAATGAAAACTGGAAGCCGCCAACGAAAATCCATAAAAGACAGGAGCTGGTGTGACAGACGAGTCAAAGTCGTGTAAATCTGTTTGTCGAGCGAGATCAGTTCGCAGGGAGTGGAGACATTGTTTGATGAAGGTTTGTCGAGATTTAAGTGGTTCTTGTTTTTACAACTTTTTAAGGTTTTCTAATTAGCTCTCAGACGCATGCTTTCACAGCAAGGTCTGACAATAGAGATGATGGCTTCCCAATAATATCCAGTGATACAGATTCATGTAGTTTGCTGGTGTACTGAGAAGTCAAATACTACAGAAAGGTATATTTTAATGAGAATAAAACTAATCTTTTCATTTGAGTTACTTTTGCTTTATAACAAACTGCAGAGAGAAATCAGTGTCGACTTCCCATCACCACCTACACCAGCAAAAGCTGCCCACAGGATTGACGAGGTTTAGTATTATGTACATCTGCAACCAATTATTGTTTTCATTATTGTAAATGTTGATTATTTTCTTAATGAATCAGTCTATTGTTTGGATTAAGGATGGACAATTATTAATTAAAATTATATTATTTCCATAAATTACCAGGGGATACTAATAAGAATTTATTTTGGATTTATGTTCCGTTAAAGTGAAAGTATGGTTTGTGAAGTTTTTGATGTATTCTTCTAGAAAAAAAATAAACATTAGAAGTCAGAACTGTTCATTCACTTCAATTGTGATGATTTGGTCAGAGTTCAGAGATGTTGGAATATTAAAATCATCCATCTTTGCTTGCTACATCTTAGCCCATCTTGCCCTCAGCTGCGCATAAACTTCAGGTTTTAAGCTTCTTTTGAAAAGCAAAAATGTGAAATCTTATCGACATGGGACATGAGAAACGGTTAATTATCAGCTCTCATATCGACTGTGCATGTAAAAAGAGAAAAATGTTAAACTAGTAACGACAGTGCACATGCACACCTGACAAATGACCTCCTAAAGACTCCGCGGAGCTTCTTAATACTCACTTTGAATACAGTCTCACATAACAATCATAGTTATTATATACCTGCAGAGCCAAAGGAGCAAGTGTGCTCTCAAGGGCATACATGTAAGAGGTGAAGACAGCAGAGACATTGAGACAGTGCTCTTCATCAAAATGTGCTCAACTGTGGCTCCTTCCCTCTGATCTATAACAATAAAAAAGGCAATTCTGAAGTTGGACGGGGAGGTCTTCGATCCGGCCTCGTGAAATATCACACTCGGCTGAACCCGCCACTCGAACTTTGGCAGGTCATGAGTTGCATGTGTGTGAGTGCACATGTATGACCACAACACACACACGCACACACAGTATTCAATAAAACTGGGATTGTGGGAATAAGACCAGTGAGCAAAGTGATGTCTGTTCTCTTTGCTTTAACATTACAGTGTGGAACTAAGACAATCTTTTGGCAGTGTACTCATGCAAACTCTGACAGCCCTGCCCCTGAGTCGCCCATGCCTGGGGAAATGTGCTGAGTTAAGAGTGCTTCATTAAACCCTCACACACATATATACACACACACACACACACACATAACACCCCCCTTCTTCAGCTCCTATAGATGTGCAGGTGCACGAACACACATCCACTGCAAATGCATACATAAGCACAAATACGCACACGCAGAGATGGGACCCTTGTCGCCTGCAGTGGGTTTGCTGGCTCACTTCCTCCACCTAACTGTTATTGCATTAGCTGTGTAATGTAATGATGGGCAAGGTTTTGACTGTTTGCCATCCTTGAGGGCCTAAAGACACTGTGGGCTGTTGCGCAGCAGAGAGGGACAAACCAAGGTCGGGAAGAATTGAGGCTGACACACGAGTGTGTAAACTAAATTAAAACGAAGGCGTTGAAGTGAAAAAGAGGAGTGGAGAGGAGATTTACTGCTCGAGAAAGTCAATGAGAGAAAATCTGTGTTGATTTAATTCTGCAAGTGTTCTATAAAAACTTATAGACAGTGAAAAACGCTTCCCCCAGAGTCATATCGGCTTTGTGTAAGCAAACAATTAACATTTTTTAACAACTAGTAAAATGTGAATTAGAAATGCTAATTGATGGTAAATACTTGTGGGAGAATACATGTTGTGTGTCTTTAAGATATAAGTGTTTATATATGGAAATAAAACAAATATATATACCGTATGTATTAGTATTGTTTAGAAAACTTAAGTGACATAAATAAAATAAAGCTTAAGTGTGAAACTCTAACACTAAAATCACAAACCCAGCCTCTAAACACTTTAGACAAAGTTCTAATAAGTACGAGGCGTTTTCTGTTTGTTCTTTACTCGGTTGAGAACGTGGCTATGAATAGCAGTCGACAATATAAAAAGGAACAATGCCTCATATCTAATAAATAAAAGCCAAACTAGAGAGAGAAACTTTCTTTACAAGAAAGGGATTTCTGAAAGCCAGTCTCTGCAGGAAACTGCATTAATCTCAACAAGAGCAAACAGCATAACGGCCGGAAATGAATCTCAGTTATGACCAAAATAAACAGATTAAATAACCCAATAAATAAATAAATAAATAAAATAAAATAAAATAGAGGCAAGTATTAGTTTGTCCCGTTGCACAGAAGTAAAAAAAAAGAGTCAATTTAACCTTGGATGACACAATTAGTGTGAGCTCACAGCCATAAAATACTGAGCCGACAGTTGGCTGTCAGGTGTTGTTTGAATGTTGCACCTGTTTCAATCAGTGAGTCAGACATCAATCAGTGATTTTGCTCCTTCAGGACAGTTTTTCTTTTTTAGTTTCATCGAATTCACAGCGGAAACAGAACGCCCCAGCTATGCTGTTCTTTTGTGTACATACAGACGGTCGACTCCAGACTATATGGTCCGCTCTTGTGGAGAAAGACGTGAGGTGATGCACGGCAACATAAGGCGTCGCGAGGTCAGCTCTAGTCTAGTTTCTTTCAATTTGGTGCTTGGTGTGTAAACATCTCAGGTCGTGACTGTATTCAGTGGCGCCTGTTGGTTTATTCATACTGGCTCCACTTTTGTAAGAATGTACAGAGAGATCCAATGATATTGTAATATCACAGACTACGCGCCGTATGTCCATCTGCACTATGTAACATCGAGTTCCAGGTATGTACGTATGTACATTTAGAGCACTAAGTCTTGCACCACCAACTATTTCACTTATTTTGGTAAACATAGATAATATTTCATGGAGAAAATGTTCTCTGGTTTTCCTCACTGATGTCCTCTGGCTGCTACGCATCAACTTTCAGTTATTGACAGAGTTTCCTGATGCACAGTAAAGTAAACTGCTGCGAACTGCCTGGACTGTGAGCTTAGAACACCAGGCGAGTGTTAGTGTTTGTACTGCAGGGGTTTAAGACAACTAGGGAGAGGAGGTTCTGGAGCGCAGGGTTGGGGAATGGAGTCAGGGTTGTGCAGAACCGGAGCTGGGCAGGTGGGCAATAATGACAAAGGCAAAATGATCGAAGAGACAAGAGTTCATCTGGGACTGACTTTTAGTTGTTGGCAAGAGTTTCATGAAGGAAAAGGCTGAAAGACACACGCTGAGCTGGGCTTCACGCTGTTGGACTAGTCAGTAATATTATCTGGCTGCTATGTCTTATGTTGTTGCACTTTGTTGATGTGTTAGCAAAGTTGTCAACTCTCTAGACGCTGCTATTCCTCTCTGAAACCGGTGGTGCTGAATGCAACTATTTCTGCTTTAAAGGTCTCAAAACACCTTTAACTAAGTCAAAGCATCACTGGTCCCTGTTGGAAATAAAAATCACTTTCTTTTTGCTTTCACAGAGAATGAAGAAACCAATCTGCCGGTGTCATAAATAATTGAAAAACCGATGATGTTTATTGGTTGCAACAGAGGTTGTAATCAGATGGTAAGTGATGTTGACACATTACTGCTGTATATTACTCTTCTTATCTCCCGTCCTCAAGGGAGCATATTGATCTTTTGAGCACTGAAGTTGAAACAAAGAACTCCTCCACACCCTCCGCTTGTCCTTTAGAGGGTTTCCTGCGTCTGACCGAGGGTGCACGTCAACTTTTACTGCTGCTGATTTAAGAAAGTTAACAGAAGAAGGAGACAAGATGAGAAAAGTTGGAGCGAAAAAACAGGATGCTGCTGTGTTTCGGGCACGGCACACTGAGATGAGGTGACCTCTAAAAGCATCTCTGGATAGAATACAAATGAAACTATAAATCATGTCAAATAAATCTGTTCGAGTTATTGCGATGTTGTGAATATAGGGTAAAATTATATTTCATGGAAATTTATTTTCAGACAATGAGACACTCTCCTGCTTCTAAGATGGGAGTTAACAAAATTGACACACTTCAGAGATAAATATATAGCGCACACTATCAAATTGGATTATGACAAGAATAACTGTCTATAGGATTACAATATGATACTGATGCTATTCTCAGTTATAATTGAATTGGCTTTTAGAGCTCCAATCGCTCCTAAAGACTGATGCCTGGTATCAAAATTGGTAAATAAATGGGAATAAATGACTTAAGTATACGGGGAGGAAAATCCCATCATATATAAATAAACCATGACGGCTCAGGAGTTCTACCATCCCAAGAATTATATTATTTATGATAAGAAGACCTTGGAACATGCCATTAGCATACTAATCTATGATGAATAGATATTCCCAAAGCAATGTGCATTAAAGACTGATGTTATGTGGCAGTGTAGTCTGCTGGAACCCTGCCAGAGCACTCAAAGGTCAATTAGGGCATATCAGTTGGGTTTTCAAACAGCGAAGAGCTTGACAGTCGGGTGGAGATCTCAATAGGCCACACACGAGTGAGGCTTTGGGCTCCAGACAGGCAATTATGGCCCTCCAGGTAAGGGTAAGGGTGGTAGAAGCAGCTTTTTTGGCAGCCAGATTGCATACAGAGTAGTGAAGGCCGTGCCAGCGATCCGACACTGTTTGGATGGTGGTGTCTGTTTTGGGTTATTGCTTGCGAGGGAGAAGGCAAACTCAACAGAAGTTGCTTTAATGGGTGGGCTGGGCAGCCACAATCCAGGAGTCTAAAGGGTGCAACCTTTGAAAGGTGTTTTGAAGTGGGGTTGTATGAGGTACTTATGCATAGTCAAGGGCAGTAATAGTCGTAGTTTAACCACATAAAAAAAGGCCCCCAAAAAATCTATATCCATATAAGTGTTTAGAATATTTTCACTGGCCATCCTTTTTATTTGGTACAAACTCGTGTATCTCTATATATAAGACCAACTGCGTTAGGATCAGAGTTACAGCGCACCACCTGTGAAATCTTTAGAGATGTTTGATTCCAGTCTGATCTCACAGCTTTCCAACCCTGCAGCTTAATACAGCGTGCAATGCGGGGTGTCCTCTGTATTGATCTTATTAGGTGGGTTACTGTTTATGTTATCGGTGCATGTGGTGGTTAATTCCTCTTTCAAATTCGAGAGAGCTGTGCATGAAAGTCTCCATGTTTAATTATAAGAGCACTCCTAACACCACCCAACTCATGGACATTATTTTTTATTATAATTGTTATTATTTCATTCATTTAGTCAAAGATTCAGGTGAGTTATGCTTGTAGCAGCTAATGTAGCCTTGAGCCTGTAGCTGAAATGAACAGCGAGCAACAGGGATCAGCTAAGCTAACTGTTTCCTCCACTTTTAAACTTGTAGCATTCAGCCTAAACCAAAGCTGACTTAAGGGGCATTGCTTGAAGCCATTTATCACATATTCACATGTGCAAATATATGCAGTATCATAGGAAAGTCATGGTGCGTCCTCCATTATCAAAAGTATCTTAATTTTAAGAGTAAATCCCCCAAAACTGACAAAATCCATGCCATTACTGGACATAAGAGTGTGTGTCCTTAGGTCTAATGACCAGAGATTGCAGGGGGAGGTGTGTGTACTACTGGAATGAAGGTTTTCCAGAGATAGTCCTTGTTAATCCTTCAGAAGTGACTTGTCACACTCTCTCGCTCAAATCCTGTTTCAGGTACTCTCGCTGCATGAAGGTGTAAGTACGAGACAGCGAGAAAGGTGAAACGGTCAAAGTTCTGTGCCGCAGGAGTAGCTGCCTCATGGACTACACATCACATTTTCGTGTACGTGTGTGTCACGGTAGTTTGTTTGCGCACACACACACACACTCAGGCATCTTAACAATGACAATGTATGGCACTAAAAGCCTGCAGCCACATTCCTGCTGGAGCAGCATCCTGTATCACTCTACTTTCTTCATGGAGAGCACAGTTAGAGGACACAGTCACACACACACATACACACAAAGTACAAACACACACAAAGTACAAACACTGTCACAGGAAGTTGTGCTAAAAGTGTAGAGGACAGATGCACACTCAGCTGGGGAGAGCAGAGCGGGGCTAAAAGCATCGAAGGGCACACCTAACACTACAGCTAGAGAGAGAGAGAGAGAGAGAGAGAGGGAGAGAGAAGGAAACTAAATGGACACCTAATGGCAAGTAAATCAGATAGCAAAATCCAAACAAAGCACAAAAATCAAGTTCAACCTTGAAGCTGGGCCACTAAAGTTCCATTTTAAAATCAATCAGGAAAGGGCAGGAAAAATTGACGACAACAACACAAAAAAAAGGTCCTGGCCAAAGCAGGGTGAACATCAGACCACCTTCAATGCTCCCCTTGCTGAGAGAAGTAATCCAAAGCGATGTGTAAGCGATGTTTCGGTTGATTAAGAAATTAAGGCGGAAAAAGGGAGAGCCGGAGGGGGTGAGGGGAGAGAAAGAGCTGATTTGAAATGACCTTGGACGAGGACAGGGCAGGTGTTTGGTGGTGGGTGGACGTCTGTGTGTGCGTGTCCCGGAATATAACATAAATCTGTCCTGAAACGCTGCATATATGCATGTATGATATATTTTCTTATCCTACCCTGTCATTTTTTGATTTGTGGATGTTATTTAATCTAATGCAGGAAAAAAAACACGTGTTTCTCACTGAGTAAACTTTCAGATAATAAATATTAATATTTATTCACCTATGAGATCAACTTCTCTCCTCTAAAGTTACCTCTAATGAGTCAACACACGTGATGCATGATTTACTCTTTTGCCCTTCTCTTGCATCTTCTGTTTTGGGAAAGTACTATAACCTCCTGAAATGTGTTAGACATTCATTTTAATTAGTTTATAAACCCATGGACATTTATAGCTCATATGTGTTTTAGCATCTAAATCTAATGACAGTTTAAATAACGGACAGAGCCTGAGTGACGTCACTCGGTTTGATGCCGAAAATATACGACGCTGGCCATGCTGGATGTTCTTCCGCCTCCCGGTTAATCTAAATATCGGCACAGATGTGGATCATCAGCAGGCCGAATGACACCTGGGTGCTAATGGCACTTACCTGTCAATCAAGCGGCGAAGCTGTTAATTATGCATAACTTTAAGCCTTAATATCAAGGTGAGTCACCCCTTCACAGTTGTCATGAATGGTGAAATTAGCTATTAAAGGCCAAAACTGTTATGAACCAGGCTGTAAACATCCTGGAGCTTGTCTCAAGCTGCAAGCGGCATCATTTCCTAGCACCAGAGGTTGCTGGTTGTACATCTCTCAGTTCTGGAATAATCTATTACACACCACCAAACTTTACTGGAGGCATTTTTCTTCTGGAAGTTTCAATTCTATATAAAAGTTTCCTGCTATCTTTCACATTTTTATTGGAGTGATGTAAATATTGGGGGGGGGGCTGCAGAGTCCCCCCTGAAAGCTACACCTCTGCGAGCACAGCTGACAGCTGCTGACACGTTGTCGGAAAATTTTTCCGCCTGCATGTTGCTTCCTCCAGTTCATCCCTTTCGGGTTGTTGTGATTTTTACGTCAGCTTGAACCGATGTATTCTTCTTCTCGTTGTTTGAAAAGAGGAACATTCTGTACCTTTATTTCCGAGCGCTGCACAGCTAACTGCAAAGGTGTGAGGATGGATAAAGTTCAGAGTCGAACCCACGCTGTACTCCCTTGTGTGCTTTCAGCAGGCGGGGACAACACAGTCTATTCCGTCAGTGTTCACACAACCGGCCTTACCACACTGTGTATTGACTCTGTGGCCTTCATGTCCATTGTGCGCACACTTTTCTGGCTCATCTCACCCACAGATGCATTCAGAGACATTGATTATTTCCTCTGCAGCCCGCCCATTTTTTTCCTTTTTTTTCTCGTGTTCTTGGCTTCAACCTTCCATTAAAAATGTTTTGTCTGTTCATGTTCTCATTCAAACGCTGTGAAAAGGGAAACTTGGCGAGGGAGAAGGACGACTTCTGTTCATGTGGCTGACACCTGAGGTTTGATCCCAGCTGGGAGTGTAGACACGGAAGCTGAACCACACACACAGGATGCTCCTGCACTTCTCTGAGGGGGTAGGAGGTGGTTTCAGGGGTTAGGGGGTTTTCGGACCACGAGGTCAGACAAAGTGGGGGAGCAGTTGCCCTGTTATGTGAGTCCAGACACACTCTGCTCTTTCTCTAGCAGCTTACATTCCCCAGTAGAGCTCCCCTCAGTCTTGCACAGCCAGAATCCTAAATTAACAGTCCGGGGCTGCAGATAGACAAAAAACACTGCAGTTTAACTATACTTGTAGGTACAACTCCACTGACAAGTGAACCTGATGAAGCATGTTTGCACTTGTGATTGAATAAATAGTGTATGAGCTCATAAAGAATACTGACGCGAGCCTCCCAGTGTGAGATGATTTACCGGCTACACGAGTCCGGCTGTTGCCAGCAGCTGGGACGGCGATCTTGTAAATCCTGTGCAAGAAGCGGTCCTGCTTCACTGATGCACCTCCCTGAGCCCTAATCCGAATTTTAAACCTCGCCACCTGATTCTTGAACATCATCTCTAAATAAACATGATTCCTTTATTCTAATAAACACTCCAGATATTTCAGACTACAGTTGTGATTGTAATTTGTGCCATTTACTCAACCATGCTAACATATTACTGTGATATATGGAGCAACAAGACTGAGAGCCTGCAGCCATGCTTTAAATTGGAGAATAAAAGCTGTGGGTGGTTAAGCCTCAGCAAGAAGGTTGCGGGGTCGAACCTCAGCTGGAGGAGTTTCTGTGTCCAGGGTGTACCCCGCCTCTCGCCCCAAAGTCAGCTGGGATGAGCTCCAGTCACACCATGACCCAGATGAGGATAAGCGGTTACAGATAATGGATGTATGACATGAACAATTACCTCATTGACTTTCCGCATAGCAGGTATAATATATATATAATATATTTTTTAAATAAAATGATATCACCTGATACTGGTAAAGGCCTATGGATGATATCTGATGGCAATGCCTTTTGCTATACAGGTACTGCAGTTGTTTTCTGCAGGTATTTCAGGACTGATCAACTGACTGTCTGACACCGTCATCCCTAGAGTCACCATCATGGCTAAAAATATGACAGATTTTATCCTTTGTTTTCCGGAAAAATACCCACAGTCCTGACTAATGTTCAAACCGATTCCTGCAAGCATCACAACAAAAAGAATCGACGCATACTGTACAACACAGCGAACAACACAGCCACATGCTCATCAAACAACAAACACCATTGATCTGTGTACGTATGTACACATGCTGGCACACACACACACACACACACGTCTGCTATTCACACACTCCCAATTCTTTGTGGCATGGTAGAGAGGATCAATGTGTCAACACAACAAAGCCAGGGTGGTGGCCTCCTCGCGGCATGACAAGGCGGGAGATATTGAGTGCCTGGCCCCCCTGATCCCAGTGGTGGAGACAGACCCTCCGGGGAGGAGAGTGAAAACTGGAAGCGAGGAGATGGAGAGACAAGAGGGCTCGGAAAAAAAAAAGTTGATGGCAAAAAGTATAGTGAGGGAGAATAATGATGGGAAAAGAATGAGACAGGGAAGACAAAGGTCTTAGAGGCAGAGAGTAAAAAAGGAAGAGGAGGGGAGGACGGAGAGACAGCTGAAGGGGAAAGGTAGATAAACACTACTGTATGAGGGAGTGTGAGAGAAACTGTGCGCATATGTGTGTGTGTGCGGGCTGAAGCTGAAAGAAAGTGAAAGCAAAACAACAAAAAAAGAATAACTCTGTGTGTGTGTGTGTGCGTGTAGGTGTGTACGGCAAGCCTGAAGTGTTGCACCATGTTCCCAGACATCGTATTGTTTGTGCTTGTGCTCCTTTAGGTGTCAATTCCACTTCATTTCAAATTAATGTTGTTGAAAAGACGAGACACAATATAAGATGGCAGAGCGTTCACTCAATACCGTGCTTATAAAAGAAGCAACAAAAGGTGAGCGCTGCTACAGTCGCACGGCTGCATACAGAGTCTCTGCCGCTGTAGCGTTTTTGCACACACACAGTTGAGGCTTTGCTCGAAGAAGGCGCCTCCTTTGGTGTTTTTCCTTGCGTTGCCGTACGCGTATTATACCCAGATTTCACAAGTGGATGAGCACTGATGGGAGTCGGCCGATGCATAAACAGCCATGATCAAGCATATGTTGTAGAACTTGTACATAAAGAGGTTTTTCAGTTTGATTCTGCGTGCGCACGCAAGCGTATTCGTCTTCGGTGCTGACACTGGTAAATGAAGGCGGCAAATTTTGATTTGCATACTAATAGATACTGAAATGTGTCTATTAATATGTAAAACAACAGTGTGCACAATTATAAAAGTGTACACACTGCTGAATGAAGGTCTCACACATAGTTATTTAAGGCTGGGAGCGTCTCTAATTGGAATACGGGGGTAGCATTTTCACGTGCTTGTGCATCTCTGTGATACGAAGTGCATTGCGGCTGCAGTTGGAATACATAACTGTTATATTTGAATATCTTTACGAGCATGCATCTGAGGGCTATGGGGGCTCGCTCCCCACTACAGTGCTGCATTGCGGAGGATTTCCCTGGAATCCCTCTACTCTGTGCCGAGCACAGAGACATTAAAGATGTAACTGTTCTCTGTCCAACATCCTCTGTCTCTGTCTTCAGATGGAATACGCCCTCTCCATCGCCGTCCCTCTGCGTGTGTCCTGTGAGCATGGACACACAGACAGTGAGGTGTGCACAGACAGGGTTGAATAAGTCTGCAAGGCCTTGCACTCATGGAAACGTGTCTTTAACTGCAGAACAGGGGTTAGGAATCGCATGCAACTAACTGCATGTGGAAATATGTGCACAACTGCTTGCACAATCTGGAGTGTGTGCGTGTATTTGCCCTGCACATCTGCGGCAATGTTTGTTTGTGTGCATTTCTGTGTTTGTGCGATACAGTTTTGTTGTACAGTATGCTTTGTTGTGTTGTGTACACTATTTGCATGTTTGTTTCTGCTGAGAGTAAATATGTATGTGTGTGTACGCCTGTGCTTTGTGCGCACATGTGTCCGTGTGTGTTTATTGAATGCTGCTGGCTTCAGATCCTGATGGAGAGAGAGAGAGAGAGAGGGTGGAGGCAAAGGATAAAAACGAACGAGGTCCAATCCTCTGAAGCTGATGACTGTGTGTTTGTCGGACTGAATTTATTTATCACAGATGCCAGAAAAATTAGCATTGAAACGATTCTGGTGACGGACTCGCCCTGCATATCTCCGATGGCAGGCGCCTAAAATGTTTATGTTTACAGAACTCGAGGGGGGAGAGCAGAAAAGGGACTGTGGTGTGAGAAAGAGCGATGGGGGAGAGAGAGAGAGAGAGAGAGAAGAAGAGAGAGAGAGAGCCTATGCGGTATGGGGAGATAATAAGAGACGTACGATTAGGTAGAATAAAAAAATAAAAAAAAGCCGAGGGCAAGAAAATTGGAGGAAATGTTGAAAAGAGATAAAATATGTAAGAAGACCGAAAAAAAGAGCTCCACTGTAGAAATAGTTGAATTGTGAGTCACGCTTGATAAGGACTTTTAAAAAAAAGAAAAGAAAAAAAAAGAGTGTGCTCCTCCTACATAGAGGGAGTGCACACAAAAAAGAATAACAGAAAGAAAGATACTGGCGTATGTATGGAAGATATACTGCCCATAGACAAAAGATGCTGGGGGGGAGCAAAACAGAAAAATGTAAGGGGCAAATTAAAAGGAAGAAAGTTTTGGATAGAAGCAAAGAAGCAGGGGTCGCTGCTGAGGAAGACATCAAGACGATAGCCTCTGAGAAGAAGTGACAGAGCGGAGAGAAAAGGGCACAAAGGAATAGGAGAATTAGCCTGAAAAGTGTGGAGACAGTAGTAGCAGTAAGGCACCGGCAGGTATATAAAGTATATACACCGTCTTCTTCTTCTAGGTGCATAATCATTTAATCCCACCTATCAGCCTTTCTATTATTAACCAGGATATCACAGTGTGCCTAACTTCCTGAACTGCTGCTGCACTGCCAGCTAAAGATGTGGATTGACTGAGGGGAGAAGTGCAAAAGAATAAGAGAGTAGGAACTGGGTGAAAGGATGCAGGAGGAGGGAGGACGTTTGCAAATCGCTTCTGCAGAGCGCACACGGAGTGACGGTGTGTTGCCATGGTAATAGATACACTCGTTGGCTGTGTGCATGCAAACCGATGCGAAATCTGCACAGTCGTTACAAATGAATACCCCGATTGAATCTTCTCAACTTATTGCACCTGACGCTTGCGGTGTCAGGGTCCGTCGTCATGATCCTCCCACCTCTCCACAGCATTCGTGCATCCCGTAAAGGTGATCCAACTGCTAAGTGGAATGTGTGCTTTCACGTTAAATGAATGAAGTCCAAGTTTCTCTGTGAAGCTTAGGAGAATACTTGGGTGGGATTCATTAATAAGAAGTGGAATACCACCATTCAATTGCTAAACAGGGAAAGATTGCTAAGCATAGTTGTGAGCAAATCCATAGGGGATCTATGAAAACCTTATTAAATCATGCAATAACGCTTCAAATTAACAACTTAGCCTCTTCATTTGTGTTGATTAGTCGAGAAATCAAAGGTTTCAGCTAATGTTGCTTTGGGCTAGTCAATCAGGCAAGTAATTATTCGCTGTTCTCTGCCCAATATTACCAGCCAAATGTGTACTAATAACATAATCAGCGCACACTCTAATGCAAAATTAGAGCAAACACGGGCTAAAAAGTAAAGCGATGCCAAAAACACTCAACACGCACAAAAGTATGACTTTTTACAAATCGAATCAACGTTTACCTTCGGTTGAGTTTTAATGAAATGCAGCACGAGTGGCAGAGTAAACAGTTCTGGCGTGGAATACTCTAACGCTGAGATGCTACAATAGAAATCCCTCACAGGCAAATTATCCTTCTGTTTACCTCTGATTTTTGCAATTAAGCAGCATATTAAAAAGAAAAAAAACACAAAACACATGCATAAATAACGTACTATAACAGACAAACAACTCAAGGGGGCTACAGTGCACATGTGCCCAGACTGCACTGCACAGAATATTGTAGAGGCTGGAACAGAAGAAAGAAGTTTAGCTGTATTCTTTTTTTCTGTTTGTTATCTTTGTTTCATTATGGTAATTAACCAGCGTACTCTGAGCCCAGGCTGGATGCGTGGTGACGCTCTCCCTCTTCTCACTGCAGTGATTGCAGCATTGCCTGGGTGTTGGGAAGAGGAGAGGATGTTTCTGGGTCACCAGCTGCCTACATTTTCTGCAAACACAGCACTGCTAGACCTCACCAGCTGTTTTCGCTCACCATCTCTACCCCTTCGAACTCCCTCTCGTTCTCTCTCTGTGTCTTTTTTTTTTCCTCTTTCTTGCTACATGTTTTCTGTACGCCGCTTCCAGATGCTTGCCTGCGGCTGGAGGGAAATTAACTGTCTCCTCTCTTACTACGGCCCTGCTTCTGTGTGTAATTGTGTTCGCATATTAATAGAAAAAGAGATAAGAGAGACTTAGGCAAGTCTGAAGCATTAAGACATATTGATCATTAGTGTGGGGGGAAAGAGAGCGGGAGAAGGACAAACAGAGGAGAGGGAAGCGGCAATTTTTCCTTTCATTTTGGCTGCGGTGTCATCAGCGTGAAGCACTGATCATACAGCTCGGAGAAAGATGTGATTACTCTCTATCCTCTAAATCATTTAATTACCATTCTGTAACCTTGCGAGTGCAAAAAAGAGGGAAGGAGAAAAGGAGGCGAAAAGGAAGAAAAGATAAAAAGAGGACGGAGGGAGAACGCAAGAATGCAAATGGAAACTGGGGAAAGAGTAATTGGACAAGAGTGATAATTCTAATCCTACAGCAGTTAAATATGCATAAATGGGATTTAATCCATGGGGCGGCAAATGCTGTGGTGCCACAGCGGTAGTTATTGTTAAGTGTGTTTTAATGTATATCCCATATTATGTATGAGCCATTCAGCTGCTGTTTCAAATGCTAATGCATTTAGTCTGTGTGTGACTGTCATTCATTTCAAGTGTATTTAATTCTGTATGTTGTGTCTATTTCGTCGTCCTGAAATCCGGAAAGGACAAGCGCCACTCTGTATTTAATCTTGAATATGGATAACTGGCGTGTAAAAGCAAGGTGTGGAAGGTGTGTGGAGAAATTGCTGAAGTCAAAGGTCAATAGGTGAGGTCAGGAGGGAAGAAAGTGTTCAGGAGCATCTGATGTCTTATGCTGTATTATTTATTGATGCTTGGCCAAGAAGAATTAGAGGCACTCTCAAAGTAGACCTGAAGTGCTCGAGTCGGTCTCGCATTCTGACTCTGACTTGTGATGCGCCATGCGCCCTAGCCTAACCAGACCAACACATTCTAGTCTGGAGACACAGATGTCTGTTTACGCAGATTGGAACGGCAACTACAAGTTATTTATTATGACCAGGGAGACAGCAACAGGTCTCTTCGACCTCGGCCACCACAGTGTTGAGATATGGTGGCACCTAGTCAAAGACAAACAATTAATACTGCTGAGGACCTCAAGCCTCACACGTAACCTCAAGTAACCTGAGGATAGAAAATTCCATAAGAGAAGGGAAGGTGCGCAGAGTAGAGTGGTGGAAAAGGAGTTGACATTGTTGAGTAATTACAATTTAAATGCGTCCCCCCATAACTGATGAACGTCGTTGATTTCTCGCCGACCTGCGCTCCAAACGCAATCTTGATCAATACGGGCTGAGCTCCGAGCTAATCGCTTCATAGTCCCCACATACAGTGCTATTCAATCTTTGTGTTTTGGAGATAAAAGATCAAACGCGGTGAAGTTCGGGGATTTGCGCTAAGAGGTCACACACACAGAAATCCACTGATGAGCGCACAATCTTAAAGTCAGACCTCGACCGAACACTCTCAAAGGCCGAGCACGGCGAAAGATTAATGGCTTCAGGGACACGTAGACACGCATACGTATACAGGATAAAGCACTGTACGCCGACAGGCGTAGACACGTGGAAAGAGGAGATAGTGACACACAAAGGCAACGCTGGGTGCCAATTTCAATTTAAAAACAAGAGATCAATCGCCTCGCGCAAAGATTATCATTTCACACACGTGCTTTGAGCCGGGCCTGGTAGAAAATGTTAAGCACTCTGACAGCAGCCAATATGCCCTTGAACACACTTCACACTATGCCACAGTTCAGCAAATCTACTGGGAACAGCTGCAGCGAGACGCATGCAGCCCCGCCATCGCACGCCTCAGCTCCTCGGTGAAGAATCGAGGAACTTTGGTCTTTAACGGGTCAATATCTCCAGAACCTCAACCGCCTCAAAGCGCTCTGATCTGATCTTTTAATTTATGGCATTTTCAGCAGGGCTAGAAAAAGAAAGTACGCCATGGCTATCAATATGTTTATTAAACAAAGTTTAAGTGTTGCTGACTGTTAAACCTTAACTAAAGTTGGTATTTAGTAAAAGTCTGAGCAATTCCCTCGCAGCACGTTTTGAGGAGGCTGAGGAGAGCTGCGTTTCATAGTATTGTACCAAACATAGAAAGCACAGCATGACTCTGAATGCTTTTTCCATGGTGCAGTGAACACGACGTACTGCAGCAAACCTATAATAACGGAACACCGACGGTCGCTACTTTGCAAAGGAATGAAGGCGTCGCAGGAATAAACCGGGACATTCTGTAATAGCTATTGTAATGTTAGAGTAAAAGAGACAGCACAGGGGATAGTACAAATGAATCCATGCGATAACGGCGTGAGGACAGGCAGAACTGACACGAGCTCGGAGATGAAGAATAGGAACTAACATGAAAGGGGGTCCGAGGTAACAGGAAGGATGAGGGAAGGTTGGATTTAGGGAAAGACATGGGAGGATGAACTGTCGAAAAACCAAATAAGCCCTGTCACTATGAAATCCATACTTTCACCAGCTCACTTTACCGCTTAATCAAAGTCTGAGTGATTACATGGTTTTTTTTTTCCGCCCCATAAAAGTGCCACTATTTAAAAAAAAAAAAAAAGGCTGCTAATACTGCGCTGTGGGAATCATTTCTAATTTATTCTCACCAGTCCTGATCTGCCAACCAAAGCTATAATAGGAAAGTCAGGATGATGTGCTGTCAGAAACCAGAGAAATAGATGTCATCCGCAGCAATAAGCCTGTAATAACTACCGTCAAATTATTTTCAAGGCCTAAGTAACTTTTCCCTCATCTCCCCATTTGGCCCCCGGCGACTCTTCTGCAGCTTGTAAAATGCTCATTATCATAATTGCATAACTACGTATATGGCATTTGAGATGTTGAATTGAGGCAATATACGCCTCTCCTCGTCATTAACATACAAGGAGATTACTGAACTCCGCTCGTGCAGAAAAAAAATACATCCTCTCAAGTGGATGTATTTTCTCTAACTGTTGTACTGTGCACACAGTCACACACACACAGTCTGCATGTGAGCATGTGTGCATGGAGTTTTCTTGGCATTTACATGATGTTCCAGGTGTGTTCGTAAATAAAGGAAAGAATAAAGGAGGGGGGTGAGAGAGAAAGGAGGAGGAAGAGCGCTTGGTTGTGTTTAGGGTGCTTCGCTGGAGTTAAAGTGACATTTTGGTGAGATGTGCACTTTCCAAAACCCCCTGTGGGAGTGCAAGGGGCATGCCCAGCCATGCCAGCCCTTCTCTGCTGCAGTTACACTGTATCCTGACGCTAAGCACAACAGGCAGGCCAGGCCACGCGCCCAAACACATTATACTCTTCCCTCATCTAACACTCAAACAAAAACACATTCATTTTATCGTACCTGACATAAGCACAATACCGCCTCTGATAATCTAAAATGAAAATGTGCACGCACACACCTTCATCTGCTGCATTGTGAGATTAGACAAATGAGTCCCCCCTTTATGCCCTCTGGTAGTCCACCTGGGTACTGAGTTCCACATTGGCATCACACAGTGTAATGGTGGCTTCATACTAAAAGCACAGCCAGCTCCCTGTGTTCTGCATATGACCCACGAGGTCTCGGCCCATGGCCTGACCCACGAATTTAGGCAGAGATAAGGCCTGGTTGACTGAATGGCTGCAAAGTGATGTGATTGAACAGGACAGAGGTTTCATGGAGGGATTTGAGTGAGAGTATTGTATGTTTTGAACTTTGACACGCCGTTATAGAATCATCTCGAGTGGATTTAGAGGGGCTGAATGGGCTACGAGGTGCATCCATCGCCAATGATGCACAGCAGGCTGCTGTACCGACTGAAAAACAACATCACTCGGTGCGGAGAGTACACAAAACACAAAGAAGACCAATCGGACGGTCTGCTATCCCGGGGCACTTCGGCGAGGGGCGGGGGGAATGTACGGGCTGGTTCTTTCACACTCTGACAGAACCACTAATGCTAAAATGTCAGCAGACTGTCGGGGCAGCAGGCAAAAAAGAAGCTGTAAAGAAAGAGAGAGAGACACAAAGAAAGAGGATGAGTAACACCCTGAACGAAAGTCCCAACTCCTCTGAGCACAAGTTGAGGTTAATGTTACAGCTGTGCTCCAGTGCCCTGCCAACAGCAGTGGTAAACAAACTGTGCACATAGCTTCTGACCTAAAAATGTCAGAAATTAATACTGAGTGAAACAAACACATAGTACATGCAGTATTTTGCTACACAAATCAATAAGGGAGTATAATATTTACCCAGATTCACCTCAGTGTTAACAGATAGTGCCCAAATTAAAATATTGTTAATTATTACTATTAGAAGTATGATGCGATATGTCAGTGTCCAAAGCTAATCTAATCAATTAGCTATGGTGACATTAGTGTCAGTCAGTGGGTGCCAATCAAAGCACATTAGCATTCCTGCTGCCTGAGCTGCACTTTTAATGATGCGCCCAACGCACGAGGAAGACATCGGGTGAAGTGTAAAACATCACGAGAAACAGCGCGGCAGGTTCATCCATCACTACAAGTCGTTTTTTTTAAATAGCACAAGCCACGGGACCTGGTCTAGAGCCAGACATGCATGCTGTGCTGTCAACAACAACTTTTATCATCGTTGGAAGGTGGATAACGTGCGGGGTGATGTGATCACAAATATGATGGAATGAGGGATACCATCGAAGCAAGCCACACGTTAAATGAAAAATCGGGTTGGGGTTCACGCAGGCTTGGCTCTCTTATGGGACTGTGTGCCGAGGCAACTTGTCAAGTTGCCTTGGTACTCTGAGAAATTGCAAAACATGTGCACAACCCATCAGGGTGAGATCGTTCATCCTTATGGGGCTCTGGGGGCCTTTCACCTGCTCGATATGGGAAGTGTCGGGTGCTCACTCTTTTAAGCCAGTTAGTTATGTTTTGCTGAATGAAGACTGTGCCAACAGGTGCTATATTTAGAAGTACAGCTTCACTCTGCGATGCTTTGGAAATAGACAGCTAAGGCAGTTCAGCAGTGCAGCAACAGTTTTTTAATGACACGTACTACTGTCACCCGAAAAAGCCTGTGGTTACCAAGAATTGCCTCTTTGGTTTCTCTTTAAAAAACATGGCAGAAATTGAATATAATATGCATAACTATGTTTTTATTGGAGTATAATCACCTGAAATAAGAGCAGTTATGTTGAGAGTAAGCCTTGTTAAACCTCAATGTTTCTACAATCGACAAACTCAACCCTGGCTGTGCTTTTTTCGCATGTTTTGTTGCCATCGTAGTTCCCTTCTCCATGCTAGGGTGAAACAAGGTAGTTCGCAATCTTCAACTACACAAATTCTACATTCTAGACCTAGATTTGCATTTTATATTGCAATCTTGGACACTTTCTTGCTGAGAACATCAAGCACAAGAGCTGGAAACAGGGTGGAACTAGCATCTCTTCAACAATATGCAGTGAAAAGATTGTTCGGTTTGGATGTAAACATTAAAAGGTAAGGTAAGGTAAGCTGTGTTTTCCTCTTTTGGGGGTGGGGGGGTGATTGCACACTGTATGGCTACGGTCATGATGTAAACTCTTCCTGTCCTCCATCTTATTACTTCACAGCTGGCATGACTAATATCCCTGTGACAGCGCCGTGGTACAGAGAAATGATTAATGTATTTGCAGCAAAGCCCAGGAAACTTCTTCAATATTGTTGAGCGCTGTCGCTGGCAAGTGGAGCTGTAGGCGCATTGCCCAGTCTAGTGCAGCCTCTCAAGGTTTGGCTCCTAAGCGGGACAAAGTGATGGGTCTGAGATCATCAGTCAGTGTGGTGCAGATTATCAAAGACGCATGGGGGGGGGGCAATCTACGATCTCAAGCTGGGTTTTCACAACTGGTTTGGGGGAAATTACACTGCTGACTAGTTCAATCACAGAGTATTGACACTCTGACACAGAGTATCAAAGTCTGTGTCGGCAATCATGTAGTGTTTTGACATGTTCTTTTATAGAAAGCCGGGACAAATTGTTTTCTGGAGAAAGCGCTGCTGCTCGCTTTGATCTTGGCAAAGACTGTGTGATCTGTGTGTGCCATTTTTCGGACAACAGCTTTCTCCTCATAAGAGGAGACATTGAGAGAGTCCATCAAAAATCAGCCAAAATTCGTCAGTGTTGCCCGAGAACATTAAGAACCCATTAGGCCGAGGATGATTCAGCTAAATAAGTCCTTCGCTCTGTCTAAAAAGGGAATGAAAGGAGAAGCTTCAAACAAACACTCCAGTATAGCCTGAACAATTTTTACTCTGCAGAGTTCCCAAATTGATGATGATGTTTTCTTTATCGTGTGTCTTCAAACATATCTTTTAAGTGCCCTGCAACAAAATCATGTCTCATATCTCATTGAAGCCTTTTACCAGCAGGTTATGTCTGAACTTTTAAATGCATCATCAATAAGGCGCCTTTGACGAAAATAAAACAAGGCATCGCTGTAATGGATTACCTAGCCGACGCAAGCTTAGAGTCTCTAAGTCTTTCTGTCATACTGAATAGAAAAATGTCTGCAACAACATTCTTGTTGAGAATACAGAGTTACATTTAACCTAAATGAACTCTTCTATGACTTCAGCGAGTTACAATGCTCTAAGAGCAAAGAAAAAAGTCGGAAAACGTCTAATCCAATCACCTCCAATGTGAACCGCTGTACAAGGACATTTCTGGGCTATGACCGTCTTCTTAAATTTAATGGAAGTAGTTCTATGGTTCAACAAGCACAATCAACTACAGCGTGCTAACAACCTTGCTGACCAAGAATGTTCAATTTGTGCGTCTTCTCCTTGTTCTTTTTCTTTTTTTTTTCATTATATACAGGACATATAGTGTATATGTAGGCATACTGCACACACACACACACACACACACACACTGGTCTAAGACTCCAGAGACCCAGAGCGCCCTTTCTCTCTCCCTTTTTTCTAATCCTGGCAATTAGCGAGAAATAATTAATGATAAAAAATGAAAAAGTTGAGGGCAGAGAGCCTTGAAGATAGAGTTCTGCACCGTAAGCATTCAATTCCCCCTCTCAAGGTCCTCAAGGTCCACTGCTCTCTGGCTCTGATCCTCGTACAGCTACTGGAGGAGGCTCGAACAAAGGCCCCTTTGATATCAGCCCGTTCTCCGTCGCTCGCCTCCACCCTCTCCTCTTACATCTTATGCGCGCTTTCGTGTATTTTCTGTTATCCTGACTGTCTTTGCATACAGCTTACTTTCTCTCATCTTCCCTTTCTACCCACCCCTCCCTCTTTCCCCTTGATTTCATCCTCCAAACACCAAGGTTGTGGCCTGCCTGCTAAGAAAAAAAAAAAAAAGACTTCGGTTATAGCAGACATCTGCTGCACCCCCTCCCGCCTTCTTCTCAGAGTAAGGCTTTGTTTGATTGCCTCCCTGTAAAATTAATAAGAGTAGCCATTAACAATCTGGTACAAATAGGGAGCTGGTAGATGCCGTCAAGGGATGTGTGATGTATCTGAACCTTGATCGTGCAGTGCAGCGATGGAACTATGAGTGGTCGGGGAGTGCGGAGGTCGTGACCTTGTGAAGTCACTTCGGGGCCACATGCAAGCGTAATGTGGTCTTGTGATCAGACAGAAACTGCAGTGTCATCCCAAGCTCGGGGAGCAACAGTGGTGTGTCTGTATAGGCATCTTTTAGTATGCACACAACTGTGTGTAAACATCTAGACTGTCCCCAAGGAAAATCGATATTCATATTCATATGTAGCTCGGTGTATGTGTGCATTTGTGTATGTCTATATTCACTTCGGAGCTGACGGACAAACAGCTGAAGAGAAGGCATAAGAGGAAGAGAGGAACAGAGGGAGGGAGAGAGGGAAAAAAAAACACTCCTGAGCACTCCTGCCCCCTGGTGGCAGTTTGTCGAAGCACCTCTGCGTGTGTGAGGAAGGCTGCAGCTGAGTTACAGTTTAGTGGAGGGACTGCTGTGTGAATAGTCTGGGGGTTTCTGCTTATTGCACCACCTCTTCCTCCTGAAGGGTGGCTTTGATCTTTGCATGCATTTAAATTCCAAAAAACACCAGCGGGTGGCAAAGCTCATTCATTCATAAATGCAGCGACTGGGATTTAGATCTTGAATTACAGAGAGAGTAGACATCATTTCATAATACACTTCTTGCTAATTGTGCTTCACTTTGCTGGATATTTCAAATGCTTGGTGTCAGACTTTGAATGCTGCCTTCAGAGGGATGTTTCATACGCCATCGGCGGTTATAAATTAGCACAAATTTGAAGCATGCAGAAACAGCGAGCTTCCAGGATGCATGTTAAGTGTCCTCACTCATCCAATGTTTTTTGGACACATCTGTTTGTTTCATCCTCTCCAAATCGCTGCACACTTCTTACAGAAGAAGTTCTCACAGAAATCCAGCGTGGCAAAACTGATGTGCAAGTGTCAAATAAAGTAGAAAGAAGTCAAGGTATGATTATCACAGTATTGAAAAAGGTAATTGATCAAGTGGATCTGAGTTAACACTGTGGCTGCAGTGTATGCTTTCCACCAGCAGATGGCATCAGCTGCTAGTGCAGTATGCTGTGGTGCAGCGTTACCACCCCTGATGTTGCCTGTCCTCTAGGTCAGTGTCTGGCAACTATGTGAGGCAACTATGTCTTCTGAGAAGACCAGACCAGACAACCTAAGATCCCGATATCAGGAAAACCAAACATGTTTGCATTATTGGATTCATCCCACTCGGTCTCCACCAGTCTCCTACCCCTCGACTGCTAAACCTCCCACACATTTACACTCGCATGCATCCCTGTCAAAGTGTCTTTGACCTAGCAGCACACCAGTTGCTTCTGCAGTGTGTGTATGTGTGTGTGAAACAGAGAAAATCAGAGATCATTAATACACATGCTAAGGAGCATGGTTAAACTTGTCCGGGGAATCAATAGAAACATCAGAAGGAGGAAGAGGAAGATTAGATATTGACTGAGGTAATGGGGTGAAGTGAGAGAAAAAAAAAAGCATCTCGCTAACGTGTTTCCATCTAAAAGTACCAAGTACCAGACTAAATGGATGAAGCAGAGTGTTCTGTGAACTGTACACACAGTATCATTACGAGAATTAAGAGTGTAGAAAGTCATTAAATAATGTTCCTGTGCGATATAAGAAAGGAACGTGTAAACATTTTCTTTAGATGGATTACAAGTTTAACATTGCCATCATTTATTCAGTGTTTTTTAAAAAGGAATAATTCATTTATTTTAAAAAGAATGAGGAGTGCATGAATGACTGCATGTGCCTGTACTATGATGGGAGGGTTTTTTAGTCAAGATCCACTATGACCTATGACTCTTCGTCACATGCTGCTGGTAATACATTTAGTTTTACATGTCCATATACGCAAGAGGAGTATAACTATAAACTATAAAATTCAATTTTGCATTTGTTAATGCCTCACGTGAGCTCCTTTGCTCATCATGAGTAATGTTTCTCTAGGCTGGCCTGAACAATAATAAATGCAAGCTGCCCTGAGGTCAGTAGAAAGCAAGAAACACCAAAACAGGAAACTCGAGTACTCACGATCTGACCAGGAAAATCATATTTTGTCCTTCCAGCCTCTCCCGACATCGATGAATGCCTGACAAAGAGAAGTCATCAGCATTGTCAGCATCGTCACGAGCAAACTCTCCAATTGGGCCAAGAATCAGAACTTAGAAGAATTAGAGGAACATTTCAGTTCACGTCATCGTGGTAGTATACCTCAGAAAACACGATGACATGAATTTGTATTAAGCTGATGACTAAAGAGACGTACTGCAGCAGTTAAGTTGCCTTATCCCAACTTTATTTTGTAACTTATCTATAATGTATTATAATGTACTTTTTAGTTTATTAATGCAATAAATGCCTGAATACTTAGTGGACTGTCTTTAGATTTTACGGTGTTATGGGCGAATAAAAAGGAAGTACCATATAAAAAGTAATGATACCACTGTACTGGTAAAAATCTATGTGACTCAATTACTATAAGACACACCTGTAATGCGGTCACTACTGTCCCACTGTGATGAATATTAAAGGCTGTTACTTTCTGCACTTCAAAGCCACAGCTGGGATGACAAACTGCATACAGTATGATAATATTTCAGCCCATGATCAGTGATTTTCACTGTCAGCATGAAGACAGAGTAAATAGAGTCTATTTATAATCATGCTTGTTCATGCTTGTTCATCAATATTTACACTGCTGCCACTGTAATAACAATATTTAACATACCTGCAGGTCCTCCAGGTTGCATCTCTGCTCCCACCATTGCCTGGGGTGGGAGGGGTCCAAAATGGCGCATACCATCACCTAAAATAATAGAATAAGTCAATATAATATTCAGGCTGCCTTATTTTTTTATTAAAATCTTTATTTACTAGTTTATTCACAAGTTAAAAGTACCCCCCTACGACACAGTTAAACTAACTTTAAAATAACGTTTTTAAACTAACGCCAGCTCGTCTAACAAGTCAAGCCATGCTTTGATAGTAACGTTAAAGTTAATTAGTATAACTAAAGTTGGCTAAAATGCTTTTAAACAGCACGGCACTTACATAGCATGTAGCTCCTCATAGCAATGCTAAGCTAAACTAGGTGACTGTGGTTTAAAAGGGTCACTACACGAAAATAAAAACAAAATATCTCTTTCTTCTTGTGGTACAGTATCAAACTAAGCCGAAACAGAGAGATTAAACATGACTAGACTGATTAAAATATTTGGAGGAACCTTAAAAATACTGGAGATACACAGGTGTTCTGCGTTAATCAATTAAACAGTTAACATCCCACCATGACTATGATAAAGATCACTACCGTATTTTCTGGACTATAGAGCGCACCTGAATATAAAAAGTTTTTTTGTTTTATTTTTTTTATTAAAAATTACATATATAAGCCGTACCGGACTATAAGCCGACGATATCCAGGTTGAGAAATGAAATATTACTGGATACACAGAAAGATTTTGTACCGTAAATGTGTATTTATATACCTGAACTTAACACCGTTGATTCATTAATGTCAGGTTTACGTGCAGCAAGCTTAATTTACACTCAGTAGTTTATTCCTGCAATATTATTATTTAAATTGCACTGATAATATATGTCATATTATCCCATTTTTTTTACTTTATATCTATTCCTGGGATTTCTTGGAATCACATAACAAAACAAAATATCCATGGTAATAATGGATAATCTGGGTTGATATAAAGTTTCAGCTGTGAAGTTTAGTTTGCCAAATCCTCAAGTTATATTATAAGCAAATAATAAACAAAATATGGAAACTGAACAGTAACACACACTACTAGGGAGTGACTTGTTTAGGGAGATCACCATGGTAACAACTGGCTGTTTGCCATTGCAGTTCACTATCATCTCGCGATGCTGATGCCTTTTTCCTTTCTTTTATTCTTTCTTCTCCTCCTCTTTTCTTCTTCTCCTCTTTCTTTCTTTAAGGCCACAGCGTGAATGCAGCATCACCACTCATGTGCCAGTGCGCGTGCCTCCAGCCGGGTGTCACGAGGCTGGAGGGTGTGCACGTGAACACGTGCCTGTGTGTGAGCGGTGGTGCACGGTGGGGGCACGTTAGGATAAAGGGGAGTCGAGGAGAGAAGGAGAGAGAGAGAGAGAGAGAGAGAGAGAGAGAGAGAGAGAGAGAGAGAGAGAGAGAGAGAGAGAGAGAAGGCGCCGTATGTCACTTGATCTCAAACATCGGAGCAGATAGATGAAGCTAAAGCGATTAAATGGGAGGAGGGCTTTGCGTCACTGGAAAGGTGGCTGCCCTGGATATGTGAATGGATTAAGAAGAGGAGTGCATGAATGACTGCATGAATGAAAGAACAATGAATGAACACCATAGAACTGTCTCCCCCACATTTAATTCATCCTCTAAATCTGCTTATGATTAAGTTATTGACTAAGAAAGCAAATTAAAACTGTGGACGTGAGCATGCTTTCAAGAGAGAAAGCAGAAAATTATAAATATGTGGTAGTTATTTCTTTATTATAATCTTCAGTCTGAAGTCAGACGTCATACTTTACCCACTTTCAAACTGACCTGGGATCTGTTTCTTGCACATTTTTTATACCATAAGAGTGGTCACTTAAAGGAAAAGATTAAAAATAAATGTTTTCTTTAAAACGCATAATGTTCACTTATATTAGGAATATTTGCCTAATCATGATAATTCAGTTCAGCTCATCATTTCACTATTTAAACACTTTTTTTTGCTAATTCATCATTGGCCATATGCCAGATTTTTGATAGCCTAAGAGCCAAAATACGACATCAAAATGTGTCTATCTAGGGGTTTTGGAAGCTAATTAGGTCCCATATTGTGGGACTATTATCAATTTAACTTCAGAAGTTACTGTAACCAGAGTTTTTTTTATTTGAAATCTAAACTAAACCTCGAAATGAACTTAAGGACCAGTATGTAGGATTAAGTGACAGCTAGCTGATTGCAACACCCTTGCCTCACTTTCTCCTTCCTAGTCCTTCCTGATCTGGAGCTGGTGTTTACTTCAACAGTGTAAACCCCATGGAAGGAGGACCTGCAGCGTCTCTCTTAGTTTTATATATATAAATATTATATTCCATTGCTGCTATAATCTAGAAATAAATTCCTTACATTTTACAGACTTGACCTTTAATAGCAGATGTCTTTCTACGATCATCCTATTTTCTAATTTAACATGTTATATATTGCATGTTTGGAAATAACTGTGGTTAATAAATTGATTAAATTTAAAATACAGTCTTTAATTTGTTTGGTTCTAATTGAGAGGAAATTTTAATGTTACTTATTGGGTAATAAAAAAAAACTATGTTATGTGTTTACTTTTTTACCATCTTATTGTCACCCTGTGTCCAGTGTCACAGACATCCAAAATGTCCTGATTAGATGATAAATGTGTCCACAGTATGGCTACAGAACAATTCACCCAAGGCTGAGTGACATGTCAACTAGTTAGTGATAATCTATTTGAACATTTGTTCTGGATTATGCACTACTAACGCACAATATCAACAGATTTAATCCGAGCCTTGAGGTGATTCCATATCCTGATATCCTGTCAAATACCCTGTACTTGCATATTCCTTAGGATTAATTTGCATTTCATCAAATCACCACAGAAAAACTAGGGGCCAGGTATTACTGAACACTGCACAGAGAATAAGAGGAAAATGGGTTAAGGGGGCCCACAAGCTCATCTTTGCCCCTGGGTCCTTTGCGCAGGTGAAATCACCAAAAGGTTTCAGCTGTGGTGCAAGCCTGAAGACATATTTTTTGTCACTACTGAAGCCTCACTGTTAAGAGCGCATACTTTAAAGTACATTTAAGATCACAATGACATGATAACATAGAAGACAATAAAGAATATACTGTAATGATGACATTCAGAGGTTTTATTAAAAACAAAGCTACTAGAGAGTCACCGCATGCTCCAAGAAAATACTCCAAATATATAATTATAGTGCTGAAATAGCACATCCTTAAATACGATATGATGTTAACACATAGACCCTTTGTGCTCTAGGGGGTTCCTGTAGCTTCCCAGACCTGTTCCTCCTCCTATTACACCGAGAGTGAGGGGAACTTTAATGTCCCTAAAATCAGACAGAAATACTACAAACAATATACTGACGCTAAAACAGTCAAAGAATGATAAGATTAACATGTAGAAATAAAACATCACCTACTATCAGGTATATTTTTAAGAGCCTGTAAAAATATATATATATGACAAAGAGATATTTCCTTATGGTTGGAATGTGTGTGTGTGTTGAGATCTGTAAGCATAAAGGGAAAGATAATGTGTCCGGGAGGGGAGGTGGAGGTTGAAGGGGGTGAGGGTGGGGGTCCAGAAGATTATGGATTGATAAAAAGAAATAGTCGCCAAAAACAGCCCCCAAGTACCCCTCCTTTACCCCAACCCCCTCCCATCCTCCCCCCCAAGCCTGGGGTTTGAATTAATGTGTTTCTATTTTTGGCTCTCCCGTGTTTCCAGGGGAAACCTAATGACGCAATGACGTCAATGCAGGTCACCAGCAAGAAGCAGACTGGAGGAATTGAGTGGCTTCCATTAGAGGTTTTGCAGCATTTTCCAGAGAGGAGGGGAGGAGGACAAAATGGATTAAGAATTAAGAAAATGCATCGGGGGGTGAGGGGGGAGAGAAAAAAAGAAAGAAAATAAATATAGAAGCGAAATGAATGGGAGGCAATGCGACTGACGTCTGGGAAGAAAAGACAGAGAGAGAGGGAGAGAGAGAGAGAGAGAAAGAGAGGGAGAGAGGATGGAGGGAGGGTGAGAGGGTGGAGGTGGAGGGGCTGGGGGTGGTGGTGGTGAAGGTGGTGGGGGGTGAGGGGGGGGGGCGGTGGTGGTGGTGGTGGTGGGGGGGACCCTACTGCTGCATATCAATGGGTGCCGTTCAAATTCCCAGGGATTATTGGAGGGAAAAAATGGGGGGGAAGAGAAAAATGATGCACGCTTCCTCGGATCGGTGATGACTGGGTGAGCCCATTCTATTTTTATTATTACCTTTTTTGTTGTTGTTGTTGCTTATTGTTGGTTAAAGTGAGTAAAAACAACAACCTGCCTGTTCTGTTTTCGTGCTTATAGACAGTGTTGCCATATATATATGTAGAGAGAGAGATAGAGAGAGAGAGAGAGCCATTGAGAAATCGCTCCCCGAGTTTTGACGGTGAAGCGTGAGTGGCCAGTGTTTTTCTCCGGAGAGACGTGTTGATGTGTTGGATGAAAGGAAAGAAGAAGAGAAGAAAGAAGGGAAGAAAGAAAGAAAACACATATTGAACTCAAAAAGTGTTGACTTCCACTGAGTTGATTGCAATTTTTTTTCTTTTCTTTATCATTAACCGCAGCAGCGGTGGTGGTGGTGGTGGTGGTGGACGTGCTCCGTCTTACAAACCTCTGTTATACCGATGCAATACAAATTCTGCATCCATCGATGTATATTCACCGCTGAGAAAGAGAGAGAGGAGAGAGAGAGCGTGTGCTGAGACATTTTTAGTGCGATGATCAAAAAACTGGAAGGATTTTTTTATTTTTGTTTTTTTTTTGAAATATTAGAAAAACACCAGGAGAGGATGAAGGCAATACTTGCAGGCAGTGTCGTCTAATTGCAATGCCAACAATCACTCAGCATCATTTTGGATAGTAAAAAAAGAAAACCGAAACGGTGAGTTTCATTAAGATCGTGCTATGTATAGAAATGGAGCTGGTTGATCATCATTTGCCAAGAGGATACTTTTCATAGCCGGGCGGTGTGTGTGTGTGTGTGTGTGTGTGTGTGTGTGTGTGTGTGTGTGTGTGTGTGTGTGTGTGTTGAGGGGGGCAGTCGTGCGCGTGGAGCCCAGAAGAAGTAACGTTACTTCTTTTGGTGGAATAGCGAAGATTAGACGCGCATGCACACGCACGCACAAACAGACAGATATTGCCCACTCGGCAGGCTTTTCAATGCGTTATGGCAACAAGTGCCAATTCATGCACGATCAATTCATGCACCCCCCTCCTCTTAAAATACTAAATAATAATCGGGTTGTGTCAGCTGTTTTTTATTGCATTTCTCTGTTTTGATTTTTGGTTAACTCCACTTTTTTCCCTCCCCCTTTACTTCTTTCTTTTTTCCACAAACTAGGCTCCAGTGCAGGGCGTTTTTAACCAACGCAAGGCGAGAGAGCTAGTTTCAGCACCATGGAGAGCTCACGGTGTAAGGGGGGGGAACCATGGAGAGCTGCTCCGTTCTTCCACCCATCGTTTTCAGGAGCATCTTTGCGTCTTTCAACACTGGACCGATCACCCTTGTGCTGTAAAAAAAAAAAAAAAAAGAGAGAAAAAAAAAGGTGGACCAACCTCAGCAACTTCTAGAAGACGGAGAGCTTGCACTGGCCTGAGGCCTGCTGTAGGACTGACACTGCGAAAATGAGATAATTGGCGCCCGTTTGAGCCATCACACACACACACACACACACACACACACACACACACACACACACACACACACACACACACACACACACACACACACACACACACACACACACACACACACACACACACACACCACGTGTTATTTAATAAATCAATCAAAACAATCTTCAATCAGTGTGTGACAAAGTGAAAAGCCCAATATGGGACAATGTAGGACACATTTAGAGAAAGAGCAGTAGGGGATGTGACACTTCCCTTCCCCCCCACCCCCCCTCACATATGACGCATGTGGTGAGGTAAGTGTGGCAGATGCCTACGTGTGCAGATGGTCCAGTCTGCTGGTCCCTATCCGCCCTGGGCTTGACGTAACACCCCATATAAACAGGCACAGGCCCCCCCATCGTCCAGATGTGAGCTTGTGCTGTGCACACTTCTTCAATACACTCCACACAAAAAAAAGCCCTTTTGTTTTGTTTAAAACCCCCCTTTTATGAACTTGTTCTTTACTGGAGCATGAAATTTCGTGATGTAGGCCCGCACAATGAATGGATTTACACTCGCTTTTTGGCTTGTGCTCGAAGCAGGATTCCCCCCCACCCCTTTTTTCTTTCTAGATTTGAGCAAAGAGTTCAGCCTGATCCAGAATTCAGATGCTATTTTCTATATTGAAGATCTAAATATTTTTGGTGTTGACACATCGAGATATTTGTTGAAATGATGATTGCTGCAGGTTCAAGAATCGCATGTGTGGGTTTTATTCTCTGGAATATTCTCACACTCTGTCCTCTAGAGAAGGCACACACCATGTCTGAAAAATGGCTCGATGAATTCAACGCTTTCAATTGTTTCCTTTACAAAAAATGCCCCAAAATGGAGAGACAGATGTGATCAGTTCTAAAAAAAGACAAAGAAGAGACTAAACGCACCTTCAATTTAGATGAAATGGTCAAGAATTCAATTGGGATCTGAAAAAACTGTTACAACAATGACTGTAGGAGTAAGAAAACGTTGCAGAAGATAATATTATAGTATGTTTAAATATGTTACTGATATGATCAAAATACACCCTGGATGATGAGATAGGATGAAAAGTTTCTCACTTGCACCGTGCTATTCGGAAAAGGCCTAGATCTTTTGAGGTGGTATCTTCGCAGGCAATTATTCTTATTATGATTAGGGTGTGGCATGGAGTGACGTTTAGAGCAACTATCTGTATCAGTGAATTCATGCTGTATGACAGATGCAGCTACGTGTTTTGTGTGCACTGGCACATATGGTTGCCAGCTCGGGATGGATGGCAGTTGTAGTTCTTGGTTTTCTTCTGGGACATTTGGATTAAATATATTACTTAATGATTTCTTAGCAGATTCAGATCTAGGTGGAGTTTAATCGGAGAGATATCCTAATTGTATATTTGTGGTTTTAATCTCGATATGGCAGAAACTAATGAAGTGCAGGTTTAAAATATCTGCGGTGGATGTTAGAGATGTATCGCCGCTGTGGTTTTCTAAATGAACTTCATCGATGGTAGACGAGAGGTGGAAACAATAGTTTAAGACTTATTTTGTCAAGAGTTGATTCAAATGAACAGCTGGAATTGTTCTTGCCACATTTCTAGGCAAACCTTGTGCGTTTTTATGCCTCAGTTTTAAATTGTAGCAATATTTTGGGTATGATCGCTTGATGCTTTATTAAAATGAAATGTGGTTTGAATAAAAGCATTTGTTGTGTGTTTCAGGTGCTCAAGCAGGCAGAGGCGTTTGTTCACACCACACAACAGTCAGATAAGTTGAGGACACTTCTTCACATATAGAGTCTATAGATAATATTGAATCGTCTTTACACTATCTAGTTCAGATGTCAAATTAATAGGAGGCCATATAAGCATGCACTTTTCTTCTGAGAGGCCACATTTAAAAAGAAATGATGTTTGTGGAACGCTTTGTTCTGAATCTAAAGAAAACTGAAGACAGTTCACACCACTGTGTCGTATTGAGTGAGAGCCTGCAATGCTCAGATTGAATGAAAGCTGAAGATTTTGAATGGAGCTCGGTATGTGTCACATCGCCCAAGGAAAAGACAACACCGTACTAAGGACAGTAAAGAATGGTCAAGGAGGAGAATGTGGCACTCCTGGCCAACATGGGTGAAGAAGATGAGGTGAAGATGTCCAGGTGTATTCTGGATTCATCACTCTGCGTCCTGGATCTCAAAAGAAGAAGCTTGGACACATTTTGAATGGTTACAGGTCAAATGTGCGAGGACTTCTAGACCTCTAGACGGAAACTGCTGCATCTTTCTCAGAACAGAAAAAGCAGCTTCTTCTTTTTGTTCTTTCGGTGATCAAACAGGGAGGGCAGCGTGTTTGTGCTTCATTACAGGTGATTCTCGGGGCTTTGTCCAACTTCCAAACACGTCAAGCATGCTCCACTTCTGTAGCCGCTTCAGTTTTCTGGCTGAGCTCGAAGAAGGAAATGACAGACATGACCAGAAAAATGGTTCCTGGAGACGCTGGATCTCATTCACAAAACATGTGACCAATGCTGATCTTAAACTGCTCCTTTGTTTCCTACCGGAATCTCCTTGGCATGAAGAAACTAAACAGATTCTACATAGAACCATATATTTTTAATTTCAGCAACTCCCAGTGAAATCTACACGATGGAATTAATCAGCAGTTGAAAATCTTGTTATATACATATTCTGTACTGGGACAAGATCTCTGAAACATCTACCCATTTGAAATGAAAATAATATCACACTTTTAACGTTCAGTTATTCAGTGACACCAATGTAAACCTTCTTAATGTTGCTTCCTTATGGCCAGTGAGGCTTCATTAACAGGAGTTTGGCTGTGCATCATGTTGCTGTTGAGGTAGTGAATTGAGGTTAGATTAGGAAGGGTCTCGGGACAAACTACATGGTCTTTTAGTGAGGACAGATCAGACCCCTGATCAGATTTAAAGACCTTTCAGAACCATTAAACTACACTGCCACAGATCACACCATATGTGTGCGGGAAATTAGCTCTATGCATCGAGTTTACCATCTGACGAAGACGATACATGAATTTAACGAGTGTCCGACTCTGCTGATGGCTAATTAACAATGAAAATGATGATGCATTTACTTCCTGAAGTAGCAGTATCTACAGCATGTGTACGTTTTGTTATATTTCCATCATCTGTTTGCCATCTATCCCTCGGCCGTTCAGCGTTAACAAGCGTGCACATCCAATTTACAGATTAATCGCCTGTAAAATTTACATATATACATATATATATATATATATATATACACACACACATATATATATATATATACATATATATATATATATATATATATATATATATATATATCTATATATATATATATATATCTATATATATATATATATATATATATATCTATATATATATATATATTTCATGGAACCTTGAGAAAACAGTAAGATGTTTTGTGGATGAGACCCATTGGGCTCTATGTAGATGATGGATGAATCATGTTTAACAGACTCATGAAATGAGTTAAGAAAAGTGGATTCATAGAAAACGGAGGTGTCCACAAATAGGCAACAGATTTCTTCCTTTCTTATGAAGCTTAGGAAGAAGAAAGCTTGTGGATCCTAACCTTGACATGATGACCTCATGGCTGTACTAAGTAACTGTCAACGTTGTTTTGAGGGATTTGAAACATACTGCGAGAAAGTCGAGGCACGTATTTAAGAAGTGAGTTGTCTCCACATGTTGACAGAAATCTTTCTCTTTTCTATAGATGCTGAGGAGATCACCTCAACACGATGACGTCGATTTTTTTGTCCTTTGTGGGTCTTTTTGCGGTCTGGGCTTGCTGTTCCTAAGGTCGTAGCCAGGAAGCCCTTACCCCAAAAAGTATCTGCACCGGATTCTGGCATCTGAAGCAGACATCATCTTTCTTTCTCCCTGACGGAACAGTGAGTATCTTCCCATTTCTGTGGGTGTTTCAGACAGCAAAGGCCGCTATTCATTTGCAGGATACAAGCAGTACTCGGGAAGATGGTTCAAAAAATCTGAGATTGTCAAAGGCTTGGCACAAAGTTAGGTGTGGCTTTTGATCAGTTGTGAAATACAAGAACAGGATATTTAAATAGGAAGTGTTTGAGAGGCGTAGTGCAGGATGTGTCAGAACAGATGTCTTAATCAGAGAAGGCAACCTGAGAAAAATCCGATTGCAAGGAGTCTTGTTACAGTAAGAAATAGATGGCTGTTTTATTCGGCCTAACCTCAGGTCGAAGAGTGAAAAGCTACACTTCCTGAAGATCAGTATGGTGTCTTTGGGGTGCTCTAGTGTAAAAATACAAAAAATACTAACTCTATTCACAGAACAATTCAAATAAAAAACATTATTCATTATCTATTTTACATATTAGTCCATACTAATAACTATAATAACACAGGAGCAGGATCTACTGTTTTATTTGGGACTGAAACACCATGTTTTGTCTCGGTCTTTGTTGTCATCTTGTTTTGTTTTTTTCTCACCTGGAAATTGTTATAAAAATGAGCCACCAATAAGCTGTCTTTGTGCATCTGTGTGTGCATCGTGTTGCATATTTTCAACGGTTTTTACATCTCTGCTCTGTGAAGTGTGTTGTTTGAATAACTGGATGTAAAGAACTTGTCGCCGCCTGATGCTTTTCACACCTTTGACGCTTACACTACATCATGGGGTTTCCAGAGAGACTCCAGAAGTCCAGCACACTATGGACAGAAAAAGCTGTGATACGGATTCATACTTTAAATAAATAACAATCATAAATGGGACTTGTGCATACCTCTAGAAACACAGTGAAGCTTCCAGCCTTAGATGCACTATGTGTTACGCAAACATGATTATTTATCCAAACCGAGGAGTCTCCACAAAAAACCTGAGGCAGTTTTTGTGCACTGGCGAGGTCACTTCACTTAAATTAATCATGTGACGTCATCACATGCATGTGTATGTACTGTACATACGTTACACAAGTGCACATGTGACATTTCTTGCAGTGTAGTGTGCAAACACAGTTAGGTGCACACATTAAGTGACATTATGCAGACATGTGTACCGTCCCTCAGTCCATATCGTTCCATCCCAGCATCCTTTCACTTGTTTATATTGTGTCTGTGTCTCTGCTTGTGTGGTCATCCATGTTCAAACCTGCTCTATTGAAAGTCAAAGCAGCTGCTGCCAAGTACATGTTTATGATTGTGAGCTGGATTATGTTAAATAAAGATGAAATAAACTTTTGTGCTGTCTTGTTGTCTGTCCACTATAAAACTTCCTTTGCGATTGATTTAAATCATCTTGATACTTTGTGTGCAGTTTCCAAAGTTAAACATATATATTAAATATGAAGCACAAACTACACTACAGCTACTGGAGCAAATCAGAAAACAGCAATGCACCGATTATTTATGTCTAAAACTGATTTTACAGGCCACAAACAGTGCAGACTAATCCCAGACTAAACCACGGTATCACAGACTAATACGAGTTACACGTTTTCTGGTAGACTGGGCCTCCGCGTGCATTTAATTGACCTAACAAATCTCTGACTGACCTTCAGATCGGCGCTAGAGATTCCCAGTTAAATCGTGCACCACAATTTGTGTGTCACACACCGCCCTGGGAAATAGGGCAGTGCCTCATCCATGTCATCAGATAGGGGGCGTGGGCTGGTGGATGTATATTTGCTCCTCTCTCTCACTTGTGATGAGGTCAATTTAATTTGGAACCACAGGCATAGGGTTTGTTTTGTTTGTTTGTTTTTGGTCTTGTATTACTGTACAATATATATTTTCAATATCTTTGGCTCTTTGTCATTTGATATAAAATAAAATGTTTGGAAAGAAGAAGCAAATCTGGGGTATTTTTCATGCCACACATTCAACAAACAAACAACAATCGTCTGACACATATGCAACAACATAGACAAATGTAGTGTATGGATTTGGATTGTACATTGCTATTAATGTCAGCAAAACAAGGCAAGATGAGTTTATTACAAATGAAAAGGAGAACAATCAAGACTAAACAGAACTTGCCAGTTGAGATAAACATGTTTGTCTGAGGGAAAGAATAGAATAAATAAACGAACTTTGCTGAAGATTTATTATAATTTACGAATAAACAGCCTTTATTACATGATTTCTGATGTGTTTGTATTATTTAAGGCTTGCACGAATAAGAAGGGAAGAATGTCATGCAGAGTTGAGGCACGCACGACACAAACCGGCAAACGGGCCTCCTTCATTAAATCTCTGGGTGAGTGTAGCTCTCCAGAGGATTTTTTGAGAACTGCAACTGTGCAGCTCCATCACAAAGACAAACCCAGGAAACTGTATCAAATTCAAACTGTGTTCCAGTAAAAGAAGCTTTCACAAGTCCCAGCTGGAAACTTTATGGGTTATCAAAAATGATACTGGTAAAATCCCCTTCAATGACGTACTGACGCCTAAGTTACGGTAAAAAGTGTTAAACTTTAATAAATCAATGCCTTGTTAAGGGTAACAAAACAAACTTTAAACAGACATGCTGTTTTTGGATTTAGGCCTTTTCGAAGATGTGGTTTTGTTTCTTAGTCTTGGTGTTTTTGCCAAACGCTGTCAGGTATTTTGTTTCAACTCAGTGACGTGATTATATTTAATTGCCCGAAAGCCGGCTCATGAAAGAGATTTGAAGTGACATGAGTGGACTCAGCAGAAATTAAATCTCCAGTCGGCCGGATTGGCGTAAATATTGTTTTCATTCATGAGATGATGACGCAAAAAAGGGATCATCGTTTAGCGATTCGGATAAATGTGTTTCATTACTTCCAAGAACAACCGCATGTATTAAATACATGATTAAAACTTCATTACTTACTTATAAGTCACTTCAACTCCTGTTTTCAATATAAAAACAGTAACATGTCTAAGGGAATGAGCTCGTGCTAACTCAGACAAACAGTCTGGCTTCACTGATGTCTGCCGATGATGCACATCTTTCCCAATATTTAGATAAGCCGGGAGGTCGAAGAAGAAATACATCCAACATTGCTGTGTCCAGCGTTGGATATTTTCAGCTTGAAAACAGTTCTTTGGAAACCTACGGGTGGCATCAGTCAGGATCTGTCCATTCACTATACTGTCATTGGCACTAGTAAAAGTATTTTGGTTTGAAATCAGGTTTTAAAGTTAATAATGAGCTTGTTTTACTCACTGACTGAAATTTTGTTGATTACAATCAAGTGATTCCGCTACCAAGGCCATAAAATATTTAAATTTATAGGTTGTCTGTGAAGATTCTCAGTTGTCCATGTCATCTTTATTAGACATGAGTTAAATCTGGGGTAACTGGACTGGCTCTACGGCCAGATTTAAGACTTCTTAAAGATTTAATGAGTTGTTTAAGATTCATAACTTTTAACTGCCTGAGATGTCTGATGTCCCATAGTAGCCTTAAGTCTACATTCACTCATTCGTGAGTCAACCCACAGTTATTTCCTGTGCGGACAGGTCATCTATTATACCATCTGAAATATGTTTCTAACGAAGATAAAAGGGGGGGGTCGAACTGAATTTCCCAGTTCCACGTGAGCTTACTGGAAATGACCGAACGCGGTATTCCGGTATTGCTCCTCCCTTGTTCCAATTAATTGTACCCTGTACGAACTTCAGAAGCAAACTATTTCCATCTGCTTCATGCTGTTGTGTAAGTATCCCTGACCGGCAAAACAGTTTGTTTTCTCAACCTACTTTCTAGGATTGTCGCTTTCTTAACAATGCCATTGACATTAATTAATTAAAGTTCTGGGAATTTCAAGCCACTGGGTTGGCAAATATGGAAACCGGTCCCAGTTAGTGCAAAGGTTAAAAGGTTGGTAGAGCAGCCGCACCATGTGCAAAGGCTCAGTCATTGCTGCGGAAGCCCAGGGTTCGAATCCGACCTGTGGCTCTTTCCGGCATGTCATTGCCCGTCTCTCTCTGTCCCCACATTCCTGTCACTCTTCAGCTGTTTCATCAAAATAAAGCTTGAAAAGGCCAAAAAAAAGTGGAAACGGTTTACATAACAGTAGGAACAACAAAAATGAGTTTGTGAGAACAATAAAGAAGAGTTAGTTATTGTCAGATCATGGCTCAGCAACAGAAAAAAATTGTCATAAAATTATAATTTCCTGTAATTTTGTGTAGTTATAAATTGGAAAATTGCATAAATAAACAGCATCATTTTTACACCGGAGCTAAAAAGGAAATCCAGCAGCAAACATAACCAATCACTGCACTCCTTCAGTAACTTCAGAAATGGGTTACTATATTAAATGTGATTGTAAACAACCGGGTATCCCCGCCAACCATCCTGCCGAAGCACTAAACTAAGAATAAGTGACGACACGCCCTCTGCGCAGTAACCAGAAATTAGCATAGCAGGGATTCCCTGGCATGAGAAACACGCACATTTCTTTGTTGTGTTGTGTGTGTTGTCAAGCAAAACAGACGGATCAATAAGAGTGTCCGTCTGCTTTTGTGTGTCTAATATTTTCCACTGCTCCACCAGCTCAGTTCATCGTTTTGCAGCCTCGCTTTCATTCCAGCGTTTTCACGCTATCAAATTTTATGTCACTGTACCAGAGTTTCCTCCTCTTATAAAAGTCATGACATTATTTTGGAGATAATTTCACTCGACTCTGACGACTGACTGAGAAATAGCCGGGCCCTTGGGGGAAAAAAAAACCCCAAACATAAATAATAAGAAGCTTTTTTTTGGCAAAGGTCAGCCAGAGAAGCTTGAATGCATTAAGGGCACTTTAATGACATTTTTCCAATGCACGTCACCGGACACAAGTCGCCCTTATTTCAGCTTTCAGCTTGCTCCGTTTGAGACAACGATATAGTGACTGTAAAGAAAAAAATACAATAAAATAAAATGACGCACGTCCAACTGTCACAGTTGGGTTTTTGTCCTGTGTCGTCATTTCCTGTTTTATTTTGATATTTACCTGTCCTCTCGTTTCAGGTCACTTGCCCTTCCTCATGTGTCACCGGTCTGATTGTCTTCCCCGCCCTGATTGTTTCCACCTGTTTCCCATTACCTTGTGTCTATATTGTCTGCGTCTCCCTTTGTCCCGTGCCGAAGTGTTTCGTCTCCTGTAGCGTTCACCAAAGCCTTTCTTCATAGCCCACAGTCACAGCATCATAGCTTTAATGTTCTTTTGTTTTCCTTCCTCGTAAGAGTGATTGTTTTGTTGTACTTCTTAGTCTAACCCTTTTGTTTCTTTGTGTTTAGCCTAGTGTTTTTCAGCCTCATTGGAGCGCCCTAGGTTTATGTTTCGTAGCCTTTTGTTTTTCCTCCTTGAGAGTGATTTTGATTTTGTTAATCTTAAATAGAGTAGTTTAGAGTTTTTTCCTCCTTTGGAGTGATTTTTTGTTTTCTCTAGTTCAGGCCTTTTTTTCATAGCCTCACTCAGTCGAGAGAATTGTTGATCTGAATAAAACAGCTCTCTGCCAATCTCTGCATCCGAGTCCTCCTTTGAGTCCGGGCCTGACACCAACAAGCTAAAAGACACATAAGATAGATACTAACTATCAAGCCAAGGACACTCACTAGATACTAAGCATTGAGCTTAACTTAAAAGCTAACAACACGCTATCATACATCAAGTATTTGGCTCAGGTAACAAGCTAATGGCACATTTCATTAAAGTGTTATTCTGATAATAATATTAATAATATTTATATATATATATATAACATATTATTATTATTAATATTGTTAATATTATTATCAACAAAAATGATAATGATAAAAAAAATAATATTATCCAAGCTACATCTGTAAAAAAAAACATCACAAAAAAAACAACTCAACGAGTCACTATTCTGACTTAACTATAAAGTATTCTTTTGTAAATAAAGAGTACTTTTTCTGACATTACTCAGGAATACATGTACAGTACTGGTGTTACTGGAAATTGTTGGTCAGAACAAAGTCTTGTTAAGGAAACATTGCATCAAGATAGACAAAGAGGAACATTCCTCTACGGTGAAATAGAGAATGCAGGCCTACTCGCTTTCACACATACAGTAATTACATATAGAGCCAAGAGCAAGGTGGTAGGAGCACTGAACTTTCAGACAGACCTCAGAAAAACACCTCCGGAAACCACCACCGTTTACGAACTGTGTGTGTGTTTGCTATTATTATCTTGTTATTTTTAACTCCTTGTTGCTAACAACACAAACATGTAGAAAATGTCATAGAGACCGTGTTAAAACACGTGCAAAAGAATCCAGTTAAAGTTAATGTCTGGCAACAAGATGATGACTCACTGCTTGTATTCTACAGAACAGGAAAACCGTCATTTCACCTATGCATAACATGGCATTCACGTACATGTTTTTCACAATCCTTTTGTTTTCTATCCTATCATCTCTTTATTTAATTGTGTGTCGTGGCTGTGCACACGGGCATTAGTGGCTTTGCACTGCATAATATCAATTCAAGCTCCGAGCTACCTACACAATTTCCAGTACTTATGACTGAACTGTAACATCTGCAGACATGCATGCATCAAGTGAAATCCTCTGACAGGAAAACATGGGATGTGTGTATGTTCCTGTGAGTTTGAGTTCCAAGTAACTGAATGACTAATTGATACGAAGAATAATCAAGACATGTTAATGTGTTGACCTACAAGGGTCAGACAGGTTTGTGTCAGATGGGTGGAGGAGAGAGGAGGGGGATGGAGTTGTGCAAAACGCAACATTCAGAGCAGACTATTTAAATGGGGAGAACCTGTGGAGAAGCATGTGTCATATCTTTGTCATTCATTGTTACGGGAGCCCAGCCACAAACTCATAAAAAGGTAAGACTAATACTTTTTCCTTAATACTCTAATTCCAATACTCTAATATTTTACCAAGCTTAACATATCTATATTATTTATTTGCACAAATGCAAATTTATACCTCTATTATTATATTGTACAGAGTTTTATTATGGTGTCTTTGTCATTCATATAATTTATTGTACTTTTTGTTTTTAGGATGCACGTCATTCTGGCCTTTCTCTGCATCTCTCTTGCAGTTGTTCCTGAATGCTCAAGTCTTCCCACAAAGGGGAACTCAGAAATCAGAAATTCCATAAACAGTATAACGAACTTGGCTCAGATAACCCTGGCCCACATTAATAAACTCAGGACTGAGGTATGCACAGTGTTTAATGTACACATAGTTTCTCACAGCAAAGTCTAATTGTAGATGTTTGCATCATTAAAGCGTGAAAATTAAAAAACTGAGCGACGTGCTAATATACAGCTCATGTTCTTTCTCCTCCACTTAGCTGCCGGTGGCTCTGCACATAGAAAGCAGCACTCCTTCCATTGAGGGACTAAGAAGCATAAGTCAGGACCTTGGACTTTTGGATAATGAACTGCAGAGTCCCTACACGGAGCTCCTCATCCAGGTCGAGGTCGATGTCTCCACCTTGGAAGGAAGGGTGCGCTCCCTTGCCCAGACACTGAACTGTACCCTCCAGGCCAGACCACCAAGACAGACCATTGACAATTCGTTCCCCGAGAGTCACCTTCACCAGACTCTGACGAAGGTCCAGCGCTACGTGGAAACACTTCTTCTCAACAAGGACAAACTCAAGGTCTGCTGAGAAATTCAGACTTACAGCACACATATGCCAAGTCTTGCCATAATACAAATACACTAACGTCTGTTTGCACAAAGAGTCAAAAATGTAAGTTGTCTTTTGCACATAATCTTTGTTTTCGTCACTGGCCTGGTGATGTAATGCATGTGAGTAACATTTTCTAATGACTCAAGCAATAACGCTCTTCCTCTGGTTAGTTACATAATAACATAATGCTGTAGCTTTGTACAGGGTGCAATTAAAGATTTTCTAGAAGTTTAAAAAAATTTGAAATAAATTTATGATTTGAATTTTATTTATAATATAGATATAGCAAGAGATGTTTCCTGCAGAATAGTTTATATGTGTTGGATTTTAGTATGAGTATTCTGGGAGATTCTTTGATGAATGTGGAGTGTTTATGGTATCTGAAGTGCACTGTTTTAAAATTTTATTGAGAGCATAAATATTAAGCTTATGGTCAATGGGATGCAAAAGCTGGAGTTGTATTTGTTATATTAAACTTTTCAATAAAGATTTTAATCAATATTTATTCATTTTTATGTGTTTTTAATTTCATGAGATCATTTAAAAACATCAAGTCAAGGCAAGTTTAAAAATTAAATTACTGCATGTGTATTACTTTCAGAAACAAATTCATGTTTTTAAAGTTTGGTCAACCTACTGCCAAAAAAATCAATTGATTAAACTTTTTTCTCTTTGAGTTTACTTAAACAAAATAATGAACCAATGTCAAAAGAGTTTACAAAAATTGTAAATGAAACTTGTTTTTGCGACATATAAGTTTACATGTGTGTGTTACAGAGAGACGATGTATTTCAAATAAGGCTTTTGTTACTATAATGGCAGTCACACACCATAATAGAGTTTGCAATAATAATAACATTACATTGCTGCGAGAAAGTCGCTATAAGAATATTTATGATTTTAATATTTACTTTATATTTTGCACCATAACATTTCTTCTAAATGAAACTGGTGTATTATTTTACACAGTGAACTATTCTTATCACAGCCTTTGTTGCATTCATTTTGAAATTTTAAATGCTTAAATATGTGTCAGTGTAATGTGGCAAAAAAAGGTTAAAGTCTGACTCACAAAAACACACATGAACATCACAGCAGGGCTTTGTGACACATACACAGCTGTAAAGGATTACAGTACGCTTAAGACGAGAGTGTAGTGAGAAGCACACGGCGCTCATATCTGCATTTTGTGTTTTTGTACATCTTAAGCTAAGACAGATGATTAAAATGGATGGATTAAATTATTTTTTAGAATATAATTATGCTAGTATTCATTAAATATATTCACATTAAAGTGGTTAAAGTAAAGTTAGTTTCAGTGTTAAACTAAACCTGCTCATTTAGTCAGACTTTCTGCATTTTATTGTATTGCTGAGAAATCATGATCAAAATGTAACTGAAATTAAAAGTTCTTCCTTCCTTCTTCCATTAAAAAGTTTTTGTGAGGTTATATCAATAAAATGAACTTAACTCGAGTTAAAAAGTAACAGAGGTATTATGACATAAGAAAAAGACTCTGAATTATTGTAAAATATAATCCAGAACCACGACTGATAATACAATGACTAATACAGGAATAATATAAAGATTTTTGAATACACAGTACAAAATTCTAAGAATACATTGTACTAAAGATATAGATATATACTTCTTTAATTCCTTCTCTAATTCTACTTCTCTAATTTCCTCTGATGTTGTACAAGCGTGAACACAACTTAAAAAAGCCCTCCAACAAAAAAAGCATGGTCGAGGTTACAGCGGCGTATGAGTAAGGCCACATTCAGGCAAGGCTCTGCGGTGAAGACACAGGATTTTCTTTCATTTGAGTGGGGGGTACATTGTAGTCTACTGACTGTAGACTGGGGGACTTCATTACTTGAAAGCCTGAGTGCAAGTTTCTAACTTGTGTGAGTGTTTTCATGTTTTCTACCAGGCTGAAATAAAACAAAGTTATATGGAAGGACTGTGGGATTGCTTCAACCCAACAACAGAAAGCAGTACATTTTAATAAATTTTAGAAACATCTATCAGAACTGGAAATTGATAAAACTGGCAATAATAAGGTCTGAGTGGACATGGGTCTCTCTAAAATTTATTTCAGAGCTGAGAATTCTAAGCTTGTTTTATATTTCTGAGATGATCATCTCAACTGAAAAACAAACTCATTCATTTGGGGATAAAATGAGACTGACTAAAGTTTTCTATCCCCTCATTCATTAATTATATTGTCAAGCTATAATATTAATAATTATAGACATTTCATTGTTATTTTTATGTCTGTAATTTGTTGCTTTCTTATAATTTTGTGTCTCTATGAATATGCAGTAAATTGTGCCAAAAGCTGGGTGGCGTTCCTACGTAAGGGCACTTTTCATGTAAAAAAAAATGTTTCATCCGCTACAAGGCCACGGGATTGATATCTGGTATGTGTTGTCATAAATCTACCGGGCCCGTTTGAAGGGGGACACCACTCTCCAGTCATGAGCTAACATACCTTTAAATCCAACACTCTGTGACATGACTCAGCATTCTTTCTACACTGAATCACTACAGAGGCTGGCCCACTTTACTTGAATAACAACTCCATGTGAATGTTATGATCTGCTCAGTGGTCTAACCGCATGGTTCCACAAGCATTACCACTAGTTTTTAAACCACCCATCTGGTATGAGAAACATTTCCTGATATATGCAACATTAATTATATAAATCAATCAAAGATTGAATTGTGATTGTGCAGGCAAAGTCTACGGGGTCAACACTAGTACACCAGACTGTGTTCTTGTCATCACAAACTAACATGTAAAGCATGTTGCTTTCACAGGCAGCAACCAAAACACTCTTACTATGCAAATCTGACCAGCATGACAACAGCTGTGGCTTGGCAGTTACTGAACCCGTGTCTGACAACATTTCCTACCAAACAACACTGCGGTAATGCTATATACACTTCTACACAAAATCTAGTGCGCGACTACATCGGTTTGTACGGTAAAGCCTGTGAGAGGCTTCATGGGGTGCCTTCAAGTGCACCTCGGAAACTCAGTAATCAAATAATAATCTCTTTTCTAAGATACATATGCAGATTTAGAAAAGTAATTAAATAAACAAACCAAATTGTTTTCTCCCCAGCTAACTCTGTGGTGATTTTTTAAGTTATTTTACTGTACCATTGATGCTGAAATCACACACTTTATTAGAAAATGGTACAGTAAAATAACTTATTTTAACTTATTTTACTTACTTTTACTTATTTAAAATTCACCACAGAGGTAGCTGGGGACATGTAGAACAAGAATCAGGAGGACTTTTCTAAATCTGCATATGTATCTTAGAAAAGCGATTATTTGATTTCTGAGTTTCCGAGGTGCACTTGAAGGCAACATGAAGCTGCTCACACGCTTTACCGTACAAACCGATGTAGACGGGCACTAGATTTTAAAGCGTAGATAGGATGTTTACATCGGTTTACGTGACGTAAGAACGCCAAACTATACGTCATCACGTCGCACATCGACGTAATGAAACACCGGGGTCGTTGTTTTGGTCAAACTGCCTCGTATTTTCAACAAAATAGCTATAACCTCTGTTTAAAACGTGTCTGTTTTCATAACACGAGCTGTATTAAACTAAATATCAACCAGGAAAGCCGTAAAAACACTTGTAGTCTGGCTTTTTATAAATGTTTGACCAGCAGATGCCGCCGTTTGCTCTGCGTCAAATACAGTTTGCTTCATTCAGCGAGTTCAGGTGTCTTTACTCACCTTAATCTCCCTCCAAACACTCACATTTCTTCTGCGTTGACCCACCATTCACTAAAACTGGCTACAGTGTTTGTAACTACCTGCTTTAAGTCATTTTACAGCTAGTTCAGCTGCACAAATCCTCTCATGGTGCACATCTATGTTCCAGTCCTTGACCCACCTTTAGCTGCCCTGCATATCGCCTGCTCTTATAAGCTGTGTGCATTGTGCAGAAAAAAACAAAAACACTAAGTGCTTTTACAGACAGTTTTACTTAACTAACATAATGTGCAGAAACCAGATCTCTGGTATCAAGTGCAACATCACTTTCTTAAAATTCCCAGTGCAAAACAAGCAGCACATAACAATACCTCCGATATGGTAATAATAAATATTGCATATCAATTCAAGTGTAACCTTAGCAACAAAATCAAACAACTGAGCGTGCATAAGATGAGAGAAAACAATGTTTTCATTAAATTACAGTTAATAATGCCCAACCTGTAGAATATACTGATCAATGTGCATTCTCTTTAAACCCATAAAGCATCTTACAGTTTAAAAATTCAGTCAGACTGCACTGTCACTCACACCCAACAGTGTGCATGTTTGCTTTCAGTGCGTTCAAGTATTTCTCCAGGGTAGAGAGGTAGTCCTCCGGGTGGCATCGCATGTGCGCCGCATGCACAGACTCCTTCCACTTCCTGCTCTCCACGGTCACGCCCCTCCTCCTCCAGTGGTCGATGCACCTTTCCAGGGCGACCGGGTCACACAGGGCATCGTTCTCGCTAAAGAAGAAGAGGGCTGGTGCCGTGATCGGGTTGTTGTGGAACACCTGGACGCTGCTCTCGTAGAGGTCCGCCGTGTGGCTTTTGAAGAGCCAGAAGTAAAGCATGGCGGCGTTTTTGATGAAGGCCTCGAAACGTGGCAGTAGCGTCTTGCCAAGACCTGAAAAACAAGAGACAGAGAGTTAATATTTCATAATTAAGAGCACATTTCCATGTTACATATATCTTTGTCTTTTACTTGAATGACACAATGAAAGTCTCATCTGACTCTGGGGGATGTTGCCATGGATTTAAATGACTTGATGTGGGCCTAAACCTTTTTTTGGGGCAAATTGGCACCATGTCAAATTAGACCTAAAACGTGATGATTCTCAGAAAAGTTCTGCAGTCTACTTTTGTGATTTCTAAGCAGGTTTAATTGCATTTTTCACACTGAATCTAAAAACATGTGCATCATGTCTGTGTGTTCTGATTTGACGGAGGTATTTGGTAGTTGATGCTTCCATGAGCCACGTGTCATAGGCTCTGCTGCTGCTCCAAAAGATAACTGTATTGTTTATAGTATAGATAAGCAGCTGAACTACACTAATTAGCTTGTGCAAACATGCCTGCACTTTTATCTTAATTACTTAATAATTATAGAGGTCCGACAGTTCATGTTTGTCCTAAGGTCCACAGCTATTTGAAACATTTTGTTGATTACAGGGCTGCGACAATTAGTCAATCAGATTTAAATTAACCTGCGATTATTTCGATTAAAGATTAAATAGATTCCAGTTTCTCAGATAAAGATAAGTAGATTTTGAATTATAGAAAACTGAATATCTTTGGGGCTTAGAAAAAATCAATTAGGATTAATTAGTGATGAAAATCGTTTGTTATTTCAATTAATCTATAACAATCTCATTATGACAGCCTTATATAAATGTCAATTGGTGAATGTATAAACTGTTTGCAAACAGCCCTGGGAAAAGGTCAGAAACAAGCTGCCACAAATAATTCCTGGACCCCTGACAAACTGGAGCAGTCCGTCAGCTGGCTGATGAATTATTTAAAGATTTGACACATATCCAAACACAAAAGTAACCCGAGCTGGTTCACGCTCACTCACCTATCGCCATATGTTCAAGAGTGCCAACGACCAAGCTGTCATAGATGTGTCCTATCACCCTCTGGGCCAGGCCTGCATGTTTTTTCTGTCCCTGAGCGATGTGGGTTAGTATCTGTGTGAAAGTGTAGCCACCAATGGAAGAGGCATGGACCAGCACCGCCCTGTCTGAGAATTGAGGCTCTTCCAAAACTTTCAAAACCTCCAACCCGTAGCCAAGCCCCCACCGAGGCCACAAGAAGTGCATTACACTGCTACGGACTACAAGTACATCGATGCCACGGTCCAGGTAAAGGTCCCTATACTTGGCCACAGCACCTGATTGGGCACCGAGCCAGGAGAAGAAAACAAGAAGGGGGCGGCGAGGGGAGGTGGATTCTGATTGGTTTCGGGGAGAGGCAGGTGTGCGTGAAGGTGACTCTGAGAGCAATGCACAGGAGGAGGAGGAGTCTTTACATGATGTGTTGTGATCTGCTCCAGAGAATGGAGCATAATAATAAGTTATGCTACTACTGATCCTCCGGGTTATGAAACTCCCTCCAGTGACTGGTTCAGACTTGGCTTCAGTCCTGAAGAGGCTGGAACACAAAACAAGAGTTACAGTTATAATCAGAAAAATTTCACTATGATTGTACCTGTAAGAATATATGTGACATATCTGCAGTTTTAATGAAAAATAAGGCATATTTATAGTAAATTTGTCTTTCTTCTCTGACAAAAAATGGGTGAAAAAAACATAAAATACAACAAAATTAAATTTAAAACCATGTTTGGCGGAATAAATTAATTGAGCTCGCTGTGGAGTAGCTATGAACATATGGCACGATCATATGTTTAATTATTAATAAGATAATATTGGGTACACAACAAAACATACAAAGCTAAATTACAAGTTACATTATTAATATGAATATACACTTAAGACAGAGGTATGATTGGAATATGTGTGTAATATTATATACTGCTTTAAATGTTTTTATCACTTATATTTTTGACAATTTCTACAGTGTTTATGGATATTTAATATTAGTGATTATGACAAACATTGTCATCATTATTTATCCTTAATTATATTTGAATTGCTTTATATTCTATCATTTCTTCTTTCCATTAAGTCACATACTGTGAAACAATGTGCAGTTTTTTAGTGAAACTGATTATGGTTTTCATATCATAACAGCCTCAGGCTTACTTCCTATAAATCCCTCATGCTGAACATTCACGGGTTGCCATTTTGTCTGGAAAAAAAAGCGGATTAAGCTCCCGGGTAAATAAAATGGACTTTATGAAGGTCATAACGCTGCAGCTTGCATCCACCGAACCGAACCGAACCGACCACTGGAGTCCGGTGTCTTCATCATTTGAGACGGACATTCACAATGCGGATGCAGCGCATCATGAGCGCACCTTATTTTAATGTTCATGCAAAGTGCGCTACACGGAACAGACACACACACACACATGCAACATCACAGCAATGTTTGATTTTGTCATACCTGGTGGACAGCAGCAGGTTTCCCATTTTTTTACAGCGCTTTTCCAGTCCTCCTCCTGCCTGTCCGGGGAGTCACTTTGATCCGGATCTGCCACGGCTGCACATGCACCGGCTCCCCTCAGGCTGCGGCTGCGGCTGCTTCCTCTTCTTGATGGTTTTATTGGGAGGTTGGCAGACAACGAAGGGATGCGTGCACCACCAACTGGTACGGAGGCTGAGCAAGGGGGCAATGATGATAAATAAGCAACACAAAACTATAATGTGGCATCCATCCTGCTTAGATAATTTAAAATATCTCCTGAAGTCTCACTGGTGGAGGGAGTGCCATCATTTACTTAAAGGTCCAATTTTAGTATGTATCAATATTTATCAGCATGTTTCCATCCGTGTTTAATCACCAGAAAATAAGAATCGTTGGGTTTTTGTTGTCTTATACTTTTTCTTACATGCTTGGAATGAGAGTGAGCTATAGGAGAGTTGTATTCATGTGGTTGCAAATTGCAAGTTCACCGCTAGGTGTCACTAAATCCCACACACTTGGACATTTAACTTTACTTTGCTACCACAGTGATCAATGCTTCTTCCTGGTCCTCCTCCAACTTTTCTTTGAATCTTATAAAACAATCTCCCTGACCTCTCCTTCTGAACTGCGTTTATTACACTCTTCTTCATTTCTGTTATATCAGTGCATCTCCTTTTTTGTTGTTGTTGTTGTTGTTGTTGTTGTTGCAAATCTATCTGTTAATAACTGACCTCGTTTCCAGTATGTTCTGGTATGCATCACACTCAGTCCCTACAGTCATTTGAATTCTACATTCTACAGTTTTATCTTGTGTTAAATGATATTATCCTGCAAATTCATTCAGTTAAAGTTAAAATCTGTATGCTTCGTACAGCGTTTATCCCATTTCCACTTATTCCAGATCCTCATCAACAGACCTGTAATATTTTTAATTGCATCTCCACACAGCAGCTTAAGCCAGAGCTTATGTCTGCAAGTATTATTTATAGCCCAAAGAACCTTGTGGTCAGGGTAACACGATAAAGTCACGTTGAACTTCATCTAACTAAGGAGACATTCGAAGGTCATGAAGTCTGTTTGCTCTAACCTACTAATCTCTGCAAGACATTTTAATGCCACAAGATGGAGCCAGAGACTAACACAAGCAGCTGGGGTTACAGAAAGAAGTTATCCCTGCAGCATGTTCGTGGTAAGTGTAAATCCTATTCCAGGAGAAATGGGTTGGTTATGAAGTCATTTGAAAAAATTACAGCACATGTGCTCATTTCACAGTTTCCTCTAAATGAGTAGTGATAAGACAAAAATGCAAAACCATGCAAATACCTTAGTTTCATATCATGTAGGTACACTATCTCCCTGTGTAACTCCACACTGCAGAAATCTTCACAGGCGGCCTTATACGTTATAAATACTGTATTTTTATTATTAATAAGTTCATTTTATCTACTGGGTGGCTTCATCTATTGGATAACAGTGTTTGGTGTTTGTGTGTTAGTACTATATTTTCCTCCAAAACGTAGTGAAGCAGACGTATACTCAGTGACCTCAGAATTGTACTTGTACTACTTGAGAAAATGTAGGCCTAATAACTTTTTATTTATAAATGTATCTATTTCTAAATTGAAACAAGAAATATCTCCCACCAAGGCATATGTACTTGTGAATATTCAACTAAAACCCCCCTTAAATTTTACACACTGGACCTTTAAGTAGCTTCATTTATTTACTTACTGCACATGAGTGCATGTTTCTTTTTAATAGCTGCACCATTTGGTTAAATATTCGAGGTGTCAAGAGTTTACACACTGTTGGTTTAGTGATTAATTCTAATCTTAAATCTGATGTATGTTATATGAATTAAGCTTCCATGCATGTTACTTTCTTTTTTTTTTAACTGCGGCTTTAAAAGCCATAAAGTCGTCTTTTCCTGACATCACCGTCACTTCATCTCGGAGTAGTTTTTCTCTGCAAATGTGAGCCGCGGTTGTCATGACAGTGTTCTGTGTAGGTGACTGTAAAAATGGCTGTCACAGTTGTGATCGGGTCTTTCCATTCTTTCACACACGGGCAGCAGAGGCAGTTTTAGGTCATCACATCCTGTGCCACTCTCTTCTCTTTCTCTCTGTCTCTCTCTCTCTCTCTCTCTCTCTCTCTCTCTCTCTCTCTCTCTCTCTCTCTCTCTCTCTCTCTCTCTCTCCCTGGATCTATTTTCCGCAGTCATTTGCACCTTCCCCCACCGACACACACACACACACGACTTTATATTTCCCAGTACTTCTATTTAATGTTTGACCTTTTGTATTGGCGCAGTACTATAATGGGTTTGTTAGAATTCAAGGTGTGTATGTACCAGCACATGCACATTAATCTCCCAGTTGTGGGAGGTGATATTTGGTATCCTGGTTATGCGTTGCACATATAAAAACCTGTATAAGTCTTTAACCTGCTTTTGAGAGGCCTGCTATCCATACAGCTAGAAACTGGGATACTGTGGCATAGAAACACCGTATCCAGGTCTTTGATCACTGTCTGCCATCCATGCAAGTGCCTCCATAACCCTAAATAGTAACAAGATATATGGATATCTATACAAATTGAAAACAGTAAAAAAAATACATTTGTGGCTTGTCACTCTTGTTTTACTGGTAAGCAGATGGAGATGTCAAATGCAGCAGGTGGAAACCAAACTGGATTCATCCCCGACTGCAATGTTCATCTCTGCACACGTTTCATCCGTGCAGACGATCAGAAACCTGGATGTTTTTGTCGGATTTCTTTACCAGATTTCTCATCTGGCGCCAGAACAATGATATTTATCTTTTTTTTAGCAGAACAGCCTGTGACAGAAAACCGACATTTTATCTCCAATATCTCTGGCACATAGGAAGCAGCATTCATGAGTCATGTTTTTTTTTAATAACTCATATCCAGGACTGTCTCTTCTTTCAGCAACTGGAGGAAATATCTGGAACTCCCAGTTAATTTAGTAAAAAAAAAAACAATGAGCTGAAAGATGCTGAGACTTTTAAACGTCGTTAATCTGAAAATATTCATTCAATGGCTTTGGCTAACAATTGTATCTTGTGTGCAAACCTGTGTGTGAGTGCAACAGAAAAAAAAGCCAGAGGTTTTTTCTTTGCCTGGCTCAGCATAATCACTTTCAAGCTCAGTCAGGCAGAAATATGTTTGAGTCCCACAAAAACATAACCCTCGGCCCCTCGGCCATGTGCCTGTGTTGCCCTCAGCGCTAGCTACCCCTCTGTACCCTACATCCCTTATATGTCACGTCCACCTCTTAAACAACCCCCCTCACATCCCTGCTGATTTTCTATACATCCCCCTCATCAAAACCCTCCCAACCAGGGAAAGAAAGCCTCCATCACTCTCTTCAGACCCCCCTGTAAAGCCCCAAAGCCCTCTCACTCATCTTACCCTCTCAGCAACTTGGACCACCCTCCCCCTGTTGCTGCCGCACAAACCCCCGGCCTTTCCTCTTTGCATTGTTTCACCGTGGCCCCTATTGTCCGAGCAAAAAAGAGAAAGTTGGGAGGGAGGGTGAGGCAGAGAAGAAAAAGAGGGGAGGAAGCGGCGGGAGAGAGAGAGAGAGAGAGAGAGAGAGAGGAGAAAATGTGCCCTCTCTGTTCTCTGGGCTGGAGGGGTCCACCCACATCAGGGTGTGGAAATTCCATTACAGCTTCCTGCTTTTTTTACTCCTCTCCCTCATCTCTTGCATCATGTGCCTTACTAACTCTTCAGGATGAAATCGGGGGTGCACACTTATTTGAGTTGATCTATTCGAGCAGAGCTTTTTCACTGAAATGCAACGGCCTGAAATGAGGTTGTCAATAGAGCAGTGCAAGTGAGCCCAAATATTAAAAAAGTTGCAGGCTGTAAAAACCAAAAACAATGAGCTGAAAGATGCTTACAAACTCTGGAGGCTTGACGGGGGACCTGCGTAATTATTGATACTATTTGTGACAACTTCCACAACATCTTCTCATGGTTAGTTAATCCATTGTGAATACAAAAATATTGATTACAGCAGCTTTAAACATTATAAAATATGAAAATTTCCCTCCCATAACGGAAGCAGCATTAAGGCTGACACACACAATGCACGATCATCTACCATTTCTTTATCTGTCTCCGTCTTTTCCTTCCATCTTTCACCCTTCGCCATGGGAGGGCTGTGATTGGCATTCATAACATGCTTAGAGGCTGCTGTAGCTTATGCGTGACACCTGTCGTCCCATCAGTCTTTCCTTATCGGTGTGGAAACCCTGTTTGAATCCCCTGTAGATGCACAGAGCTAATGTATTAAACATACAGTCATACACCAAAAATGCCCATTTGTAACCTCCATCCGTCACTGTGTGTTGTGAAAATGTGCCATATTGTTAATTTAGGTGTACCATGAGCACAGAGATTGCGTGTGATTGGTTGGCAGGTATCAGGTATAAAAAAAAAAAAACAACAACTAATAAACAAGACAAACAGGGCATGCAAGGTATATTGAACTGTGGGTAACCATGGTAACAGTACTTCTGCTTCATCACCTGGCTCTAAACTTTATTGTTTTGGTTCAATCTCCAGCGTACTCACTGTTGTCAGTGGAAAAAAGCCCTGATGAAACCATCTACCCGTACATTTACGGTGATTTATTAGCAGAAATGGTACATAAACTACACAACCGTACTTTCAGTGGTATATAATCACCCAGAGATTTAGCTTTTTTATCTACATATACTGTAGGTCGAAGTTGAGAAGTTAAAGCGAGTGAATATTTAGAGTAATATATTAACATGTCTCCAAATGAAGGCTAGTGTATATCGACATACAGGCACTAAATACATCTTTAAACTGCACGCTCATAGTTGTAACCACGAAGGCACGGGCATTAGTATTGTGTACAATATTTACCTCAGTAAAGGAAGATGATTTGTCCACCAAGGTCACCTCTGATTCCCATCTAACAGCCCTAACCAGGCATATCGAATCTGCAGGGAAGCTGCACGAGACAACACACACTGGAAGATACACACTCTCTCTCTCTTCATTGAACTTGAAGTACACACACGAGAAAAGACGAAACACACACAAAGACATTGCGTTGTTACATCCAAGTGTATATTGGATTTCTCCCCCGGTCATATTGTCTTTATGGATTTCTTTCAAGGGACATATTTACGCTGTGACTATATACGGAGACCTCGATTGATGACACACCTTGGCCTGTTTTTACGTCAGCTCATAGTATGCAAGATTGTAAACACCTTTACCAAGTGTAGTGCACTCTGCAGACAGAGACACATTCATAAAAACATAAACAAAAGTTAAAATAGCCAGCTGTAAGAAGGCTAATTGTTTTAGTTTTTGCGAGTTTTAGGGTCTTGACCTTGCTGTCATTATAAAAAAGGACCCTTGGCAGGGTCTATGTAGATGGCAGAGCCAATAAACTATAGATAGAGTCCATTGTATTTTTTTTAAGACAAAGGCACTTTCTCTGACCTCCACAATCTGCTATTGTTTGGCACTTTCTGTGTGCCGGAGCCAGCCGACTGTACAAGGAGAGGACATCAGTGTGAAGTCACACACACACACCCACGCAAACACACACACACTGAATTCTTAGTATCCTCTGGGGGACTCCAATCTGTTTCACAGTGTCCTCAAGACGCCAGCCAGACCTGAGAAAGCATTAAAAATCTCTTTAACACACTGAAGTTCACTGTTTTTTAGTCACACTGATAACACAGGGTTATGTGTAAAAGTGCATGATACGGTCCACAGAGGTTATTTTGAACTGGAAGTGGAAGAGTCTTTTTTTAGTGTCACTGCATGATACTGGAGCTTCTTTCATGGAGCTGGAGAAGAAGCTGAACGACTTCAGCGGAGGTAGAGGAAATAAATAATGTATTCTCTTCTTTTATCAATGGATAAAATGTCAGAGAATGATGAAAAATTCCCATCACATCATTTCCCAGAGGCAAAAGTAACGTCTTCAGATGTCTTATTTATCCCAAACCCATCCACTGTCAGGTCACAGTGAGAGAAAAGTAAAAAATACTCACATTTGAGAGGCTGGAACCAAGAAATTTTGGCATTTTTGGTGGAAAGTTATCAAATAAATTACCAATTAGGTGCAGACTAAGTTACTCATTGAATAATTGACAAGTAATTTCAGCTCTGACTGTCATATATTTATCTTTTCAGGCTGTATCCATATTTGTTTTAAAGAAAGAGTGAAATTTAAGAAGATATGTGACGCACTTGTGAAGTACAGATCATGATAGCTTACATATATTATGTATTTAAAGCCCCCAGTTATGTTTAATATTTGTATTGCATTGTAGACCGTAATTTAAAAAAAAAGACCCTTGAGGATATGAATAAATAAAACCTGAGACTCCTCTAAAGATCCTTAATTAGAACACGTCTGTTGCGAGAGCTGTCCTCAGGCACTGTTTGAAGCTTGGCTTACCAACCCTGTCCCAAATTCATAACTTCATAAGAATGAGACATTTAAAATCTGTCCTGAGATCAGAATGGGAGTTAAATTTACCTTTCATATCCCTCACTGCTGTTGAGCGAAGCCCGCAGGCTGGAAAGAAGCACTCGTGTCTGCAGTTATTACAAAAATGTTTTGATTTCATCGAAGTCATGCAACCAGGCTTTAAGTAAACCTTGCTCAATATCTCTTGTCTCCAAAAAATGTGTTGCTTTCAACACAAAAACAGTAGTTTCTTTACGGTTCAGTATGAAGACAAGAGGAGACTGGGTTTGTTCTTCCTCCGAGTCAGTTTAGTCTGGTAGATACAGCCTGTGTGAGTCCCTTAGACATTATTAGCATATATGTGTATGTATTTGAGGTATGCACCTCTTCAGACAATGTATCCAGTCTAAATCCAATTTATTCTGTATAAAAACATGACAATACTTCAAAGCAGAAGAAGCAGGCGTCGTGTAGCCAAGAAACTAGTCTTTTTTATCTCACTACGGTAAAAGTAAAGGTGGTAAGAATAGAAAGGAGGGTCAAGGTCGAACATGTTATCAAGGCGACTTTGCCTGCGCCGGCGGGACTGGGCCGAGCTGGGGAAGGAGACTTCATCACAGGGAGGACTGCTCAGCCACCACTCAGGAAATGATGTTTCCTTGGGGTGGGAGTTCATTGATTGTTTCTATATTTGGGAATTCCTGGGAATCATAGAGGCGCAAATGCAGGGAATGTCGTGCCAAAGTTGGTGCACAACAATAATATCCTTTCCATTAAATGGACACCTTAAGATGTCAACGTTGATAAGTCGATTTACAACTGGGCCAAAGGTAAGTCTCTTTGACGTCACGCAAACTATGTAGAAGGTTGGCCATGACGTGAGTTGTTCAGTGCCGGGTTAGGGTGGGATGGAAATGAATAAAACAGATGCTATATGGGAGACCTTTGGTCTCATTATTAGATATTGGAAAGTCGTTGCAGCAAATGCCCAGAAAGTGACAAAACCATCCTGTCTATTGGGAGACCAGCAGAAAGTAGTTTGGTGTTGTTATATAGTCACAAATTCTGCAAATGGAGGAGGTCAGGGTGGCTGGATAGTTTAAAGAAATGTCCAACTTTGACACAGGAGACTGTTGTTTGTTTCCTCCTTGCTACAAACACTGGATTCTTTTAACCACAACTAACAATTGTTCCCAAACTGTAACCAAACAGTTATTTTAACCGAAACCACAATCTTCCCCTAACCATAACCAAGACGCTTACAGTCCTGTCCAGACCTTAACCACAGCTGTGTCACCTGCTGTTGCACCTGTGGTTTGTAATAGCTTTGGATGTGATGTTGTCCTGCCTATAGAGGAGTTATATTGTTGTTTTGTTTCAGAGGGAAACTACAAATGAAGTATTTTGTCATTTAAATTTGAAGACTTCTCCCAGATCTCAGCAATTGCTTTGGTGAGTCCAATGTTATCATCAAGCTTTAAGAATGATGGTCAAAACAACAGAAACAGAAAGTCTATGTAAAGACAATTTCTTAAAATACATTAAATATTTTGTTAATTCGTTGCTGAAAACCTATGAAATGTGGACTTAAAACCAGTTTAACCTGTAAGTGGGCGGTCCTTAAAGGGTGGCTCGATGACACGCTGAGGCCACCCTGAGCATACCCCTACACCCTCTAGCAGAGAGATAGAGATTAATTCATCTCGTTTAGAGTGTTTCAAAGTTAGTCATGACATTTTCTGAACTCATCTGACACGTTTCAGCCGCTTCAAAATCGCTGCGTGACGGCTCCCACAAGTGGGCGTGGCTTTAGCTCATTCAGCGGACACGCCCCCACAATCCTGGAGCTGAGAATACTGCTCATTTCTACCCAATTTTGACACCTAATTTCAAAAACTTGTAAATACTTGCAGCAATACTTGATTATTCAAATTTGGCTGGGTAACGCTTTCTTCTTTGGTCTGACAAACATATTTATTCTTACTTTACACTTCAAAGTTTGACTACTTTCTACAAAGTGGTGGGTGTTTTCCTTGCAGAGAGAAAAATAGAAAAAAGAAACATCAGCATACTAGTTATATTAGGGTCTAAATATAGTGCTTGAAAGAGACCACAATTTTTACCAGCTTGTGTATGTGCCGTGCATTTAACATTCAGCATGTTTGCATAGGAGATTGTGGTCTGGAAACTCTGTTTCCTAGTGTCCACGGCACTGGGTGATGTCCGCTAATGAACAATTTGCTCGGTGAGGTGTGACCACAGGCATTGTGATTGGAGCCACACAGTGGACTACTGATGCAGTGAGCGAGAGAGATAGAGACGAATAGAGAGAGAGGGGAGAGAGAGAGAGAGAGAGAGAGAGAGAGAGAGAGAGAGAGAGAGAGAGAGAGAGAGAGAGAGAGAGAGAGAGAGTGGGAGGGGAGGGAGACTGGAAACTCAATTCCACACAGACGAACCTACACCAGCTCAGAAAGACGGTCTCTCCTGCAGCACGCACACACACTCACACACACATGCACACACAGACACAGACACATACACACCGCTGGCTGTGGATTCTCCATCTTATTTCATAGATTTGTAGGTAAGCAGCTGTTTTCATCTGCCCGTACCTCCCTCCCTCTCTCTCTCCCTCTCTCTCTCCCTCTCTCTCTCTCTCCCTCTGTGTGCCTGCATGTGTATGTGAATCAGCTGCTTTGCATCCAGGAATAGAGATGTGTGGGTCTGACTATGCTGTTACACGCTGAGACACATGTAAGAGGGTTTAGGGTTTTAAAAACATTGAGTCATTTAGTGGTAAATCTATAGGAAAACAAGGCATGTGTATGTTGGTAGGTGTATTTATGAGAGAGTGTGTCATCCGAGTAAACCTGACATATAAAGATGTTAACATCTGTCATTTTTTAATGAATATCTGGCTTGGATTATGTAATCACATCCATGTTTTTAAGGATATAGAGGAATACATGCATGCATGTGTGTGTGTGGTGACAGCAAACCAGCAAATGCTCTTGCAAGCATGGATCGTTTCTGTGTGTGTGTGTGTGTGTGTGTGACTGCACATTTGCATGTGAGTGCAGCACACTTCTACAAGCGGAACAGCGGACCCCCAAAAAGGTGCTGAAATCCTGGGGATTAGCGAGACGTCTTTGCCTTCAGCTGTCACCATGGCAAAGGCAGCCGGTGGAACGCCTGCGTTCGAGAGAGAGCCCTTTATAGTCGGCAGGTTCATTGCATTCATCAGCTCTAGGGCTAACATAAGCATTAGGGCGGCACAATTAATGTCACTCTCAAGTATGGGGAATATGTTTCATGAGAGAGTCAAAGTGGTGTTTTTAAAAGAAGCGGAGGAAGATGTTTGGACGGTCAAACATTTGAGCGGAATCAACAAGTTCTCCCAGGGAAAATTAAAGTCCGCAAGATGTTATTACTGCTAATTTTCTGTGAGGAATTCTGCATGTGGAAATTGGATTTGTAAGATGGCCCGAAGAAACATCGGGGATTAAAAATAGCAACGCATTCATCTTTGTAAATAGCGTGACTCAGGATGTTGTTTGGCTGTAACCTGTTGGAGTCCTGTCTGTGATGCTGCTCATTTAGACTCATGACCGGCGGTTTGGCTATTCTCTCATTATGGTCAATAACATCCAGGGACTATTGACTGTAGTTGCACCATTTCTATATGTGGAACTATCCCACACAACCCACAGGTTACTACTACTAAGACAAAATAAGTAAATGCACAGGGGGAAAAAATTGCTGTACTTAATATTTTGGGATACTTATTTGGTTTTTAGCTTTAAGTTGGATGAGAAGATCGATACCACTCTCATATTCTTCCAGTAAACTACATAAAAATTTTAATAAATCTTGTAATTGCTTAGCTTAGCATAAAGACCTGGGAAAAAAAGAATCCTGGAACATGGAAGATAAATAAGGTCTTTTTTCAGGACATTAATCATTAAAATGTACATTTTATCTTGGTTCTCTTTCCCAAACGATCACAAGGATTTTCCATGATAATTATAACTACATAGATTGAGAGATGGATAAGCTCTCTAGCACTTTATAAAGCCTTTAAATTGTAAATCCCCGCTGGCTCAGATTGAATCTGTACAGTATCGGCGTCCCCCCTCGTGTAGCATCAAAGTCAGTAGAGGACAACAGGGGAGAGGCCACAAGTTGCCTCTTCAGATGGGAGGTGGAGGCTGTGATGTTAAAGGGCTGCAATCGAAAAACACAGGACCCACGTGGGAGGAAGCACGCGTAAATATACGCTGCGATGTAAGCCTTCGTATGGCGACCGAAATAATACCAGAGTGAGACGAAGTGCTTGTAAATATGTACACCCACGGGGCAGAGGAAAAAAAAAACAACCTGCCACCACGGCGGTATCCATTTGCAGGGAGGTAAATTACTCCATTATTCTGGACTGTGTCATTGATCCTCAAGCCTCGCCGTGCTTATAGCAGGTTGGTTAAATAGTAATGACATCGGCTGCAGTCGATTCGTCTCCATCCGTGGCCAAGCCTGGGTGTCGAGCCTCTCCATTTCAATCACTCAGGAGCTACGCACACCTTTAATTCAGTCAGCCTCTCCTTTTATAGCTTTCTTTATCCTTCCTCTCTTACTTCGCTGCACTCCTCCGCTTCATATTCCTCTCTCTCTCTCTCTAGTTAAGACCACAGCGGCCTTGTTGTGGATGCAGTGATCACAGAGGGGCTTGTAATGTCGTGATACTGCCGTCAGATTCATTTCCATAAAGAAACACGGCACAGCAGGTTGGAGGCTGATTGAGTGCGAGATGGCTGATGGTAGAGTAGAGCGAGAGAGTCATGACAGACTAAACTGAATGGCAGGAGTCTGTTTACAGAGTTAATAAAAGAAGCTCTGGTAACAAACTAAAATGAGCATTAGATTGCTGGAGAGTTTACTCTCCTGGACTATGAATGCCCCCAGCTGAAAGTCAATATGGTGTCTTTGTCTCTCTGTCTCTCTCTCTCCTCTATCGCCCTTGTCTTTTGCTCTCTGCCCTTCTTTTCTGCATCTCTTTCTCCGTCTCTGCTTCATTGAGCACGCTACAGTGGCAAGCCCCATCTTTGTCGGGAGCAGCGAGACAAAACGCCAGCGAAATAATAGAGGGGGAACTCGTAAATTCCCCACAGACACTTTTTATGGTTCCTTTCCACTCGCTCTGCTGCCTGTCAAACCAGACAATGCCTTCACTAACAGGCATGTATTTGATGTGGTGCCAAGAAAGTTAAAGGCCCGATCTGGAGTTGTGGTAGAGCACAAGCTGTGGTGTCGCTTTTGGATTCATTAGTGGTTTGTACATTAGGTAATCCATTTGTTAGCTTGAATTTCTAATTTGTTTAAAATGTTTTTTAATATTGGGACTGATTGATGTAGTTCCTGACAGCTAAATTATGTTATTTTATGAACAAAAAATGTTTTGTTTACATGTTAAAGTTGCTATTCTTAATATTTTTCTATTATTTATGAGTCCCATGACTATGTGTAGGGGAAAGTTGTTGCTTATCGCAGCAAACCCTCAGAGAACTATCTCCCGACTTTGTAATTCCTCTCAGGCGTTATGAGTGTTTTAGTGTCTTTCAGCTTTTTGTTTTGTTTTTTTGGGTCTGCACATTTTGATTTAATTTTATTTTTCAAGTTTTAATTCGTAATTCTGCCACAGCAGACAGCTGTTTTTCAGCAAAAAAAGTCTGATGAACCAAGTGTACAGCGCTATCCAAGTGTAACCAGTGTTCAGGTGACAAGAAACACGACTCCAAATACCAATAATGCTAAGTATCTGCTGGATGTTTATCTGTGATACTGTTTCTCGACTTGAAGTTCAACTTGGAATGGTGATATTGTGGTTGTACAGGTTCATTACAAAGAGGTCAAAAGGTCAATGACTGCAGGTTTAACATGTATATCTCAACTAAAGAAAAACCCTTCTACTAACCCTTACACTACTTTCCTGGAGATGGAAGACCAAAGAATAAAAAGAATCTGCATGTGTGCCATAACAAGATGACAAGATCAACAGAATACCATCTGCTATGTTACTTGAGTCAAATAAAAAAAAAAAAACCAAGAACGGAAAAGTCTCCTACTTGACTGAGTGATTGGAAAGAACAGGATAGTCCTCGGCCACTTCTGCCCAGAACTGCTCTTGCGGTGATGGTTTAAAATATAAAGAGATGTGATACCTATAAAAATCGCTCTACAGTTATAAACTTAAAAACATGCAGGAAGTGTTTTACACTGTGCACGAGTTTCCTTTTACCACCCTGAATGAAAGTGATACCGACATGAAACATGAGAATGTCAGGCAAAACATTATACATAGCATACATAATTGATCAGTCATACATCGAATCAACAAAAAGGCAATCAAGGAATGGAAGATAAATTACCCCAACAAGACATTTTTCTCTTCATGTATAGTATTTAATAGTTTATTGATTTATAAATAATGTCTTACAGAAGCCAACAGAGTGAGCACGTGTGGGTGTGTGTACCTGCTATAGAACCGTGCATGTGGGCGAACAAGCACGCAATAACACACCAACTTCATCTACAATCACATCTCTGCACGCACGAAATGTGACCATGTGTGGGCCGGTTGAACCAGAGCACACATGCATCTAAAAACAACATCACTTCATCGGAGACTGATTTTCATGCTATGCGGTCAAAATGATAAAAAACTAGGGAGTGTGTGTGGGAAGCTCTACGTTTCATCCCGGAGGGTGAACACGGGCAGGTCAAGTCCCCGCTCTCCTGATCGGTGAGAACGAGTCTCTTATGGTAGCAGCTGATTGATCTTGTGTGCGTGTCGTGCATACGAAAGGAAATGGCGAGAACACGGAGAACTGGCACGGATTTAGACTGGGGGTGGGGAAAAGTGAGCCGTAAATAAAATCGTCAAAGAAAACAAAAGGAGCCGACGATGAAGTGTGAAATAACACTCATAAGAGAGAAATTGTGATTTACTTCCACGCAATCAGATCTCGTTCCTTTTGCTTTAAAGAACAGAATAAATCAGAGATTGAAAAAAAGGGCAAGGCCAAACAGGGGTTGTGTATTTGTGTGTATATGTGTAGTAGGGAGTTAAGTACAGCTAAAGCATACAGGTTGTTGTTCTCGCAGGGGAAATTCCTTTGGTGCTCCAGTCTTTTCACTGAGGCAACAGGCTAGTGACTTTGAACCACTCGGCACTCCACAAAAGAAAAAAGAGGTCCCTCTTTTCTTATGTTGGCAACCCGGACCCTAATTCTTTACAAACCCCCGCCCCCCCAACGCTACTCACACACACACACATTATTTCTTGACCATCCCTCACTGAATAGTTTACATATGGATGGAAGTCCTTCCTCTAATTGGTCAGTCCGTGTAGCCGCCCCACCCGCCGCGACACAGCATGCATGTGAGCAACAGCATGACATAAATACTGACCACCACATCTAACGGGACACCACTAATTGTGGGGTGTCCATAATACATAAGTTCTTGTTGTGATTTGTGGTGGGTGTCATCTTTTTTTTTTTTTTTTTTTTTAGCCTGCTAACCTTTCAGTAGGCGTTTGTAATGGGTGGCATGAGAAACGGAAACTTTAATGTTAAAAGGAAAAAAGGAACAGATGCAAATTCTATTAAGTGTGGTCGACTTAACCTAGCTATCCAGAGAATGGATGAAAAGTGTGTCACTCCGTGTCCTGTATGTTCTTGTCTTTTAGGCCAGTTTGCCGGAGAGCCAGCTAAAACCACCTCAGGGAGCGGGAGAATGGAGAACAACATGTGACCGACCCGTGCACCACTGTCGACAGCATGCTTCTCCTCCTCCGGACGTTGGTTTTCTGCTTCTGGTGTTTTCTGCTGCTTCACGGGCAGGCTGTGGCTGATGAAGAGGCCGACTTGACGCCATCGAGGGAAAACCCACCTGAAAAAAAACAAAGCTCTTCTTGGTGGCCAAAGTTCCCTCCCGTTCCCTCGCTACCATTTCGTTTCCCCTTTTACAGTAGCTCGGACAGTAATGACAAAGCTGCTACGCTGACCACAACCACCCAAGGGCCGACAGAGCCAATTGATCATTTGCAAGACCACTCGGGTTCAGGGGAAGAGCGCATTCCTGAAGCCTCTGAACCACCCACCACCTTGACTCAGGGGCTCCTAACCAGCGTGACAAAGATAGGGACAGAGTCACTTCCCACAGGGACATCGGATTCTCCACACAGTAGCATAACGCAGAGCCACAATGATACTCTTGTTTCAGACTCCTACTCTCCCACAAGCAGTTCTATCAGAAACACTCTGTTCACTAACAGTCCCACCAGCACAAGCACTCCTGAACAAAATGCAACACATACCCACCCACCATGGGGCACCGCACGAGCAGCCGGTCCCAGCATGGGCGCTATTCCACAACACCTCCCAGAGGAAGTCACTGATAAAGAGGAGGCTAATGATTTTACAGAAAAGATCTCCTCGACGATAGCACCAGAAACAGTTCCCACCGCTTTGACATGGGCAGCAGCACGAACCACAACAACAATCCCAAGACTGGTGGAGACCACGTTTACCGTTACTCCCCCTACATCCTCAGAAACCATGTTTGTGCGAAAAGACTCCACCCTCCATGCTGAAGAGGCCACAATGATGGAAACACACCCCACTCAGAGCGGGGCTGACCTAGGCTTCTCCGAGGCCAGGTCAGGATCCGTGCATGAACAGCTGGGGGTATTCACCACTGCCATGGGAATCGATCACAAACTAGTGCCGGAATCCATAACAACCACAACTCAGAGCCAAAGGGTTAACACCCCAATAGCAGGAGGTAAGCAAAGTTAAACAAATCAATAGTGTCTGGATCGACTCAATAGATGTGATCAATCATGTTCATGCAGGTCTGAAGTGTTCAATAGATGGCTGTCAAAAGGCTGCAGCCAGTCTGGCTTGATCAATGACGTTTCTGACATGGTAAGTAGTGAAAGGCCGGCATTAGCATAAATCCAGATCTCGTTGAAACCCTGTCAACAATCGTCAAGTACGTGTCTAGAATCGATATTTACATGATTGCAATGCTCGTAAAGGAATAGTTAAGATGTTTTTATATCATGTGGTGTTAGTCTGTGGTGGTTTTCATGGGTAGATATTAGACATTTCAGCAACAATTACAGACCATCTTAGAAATTATTGCTCCAGAATACAGCAATCAAAAACCATTTACGAATTACGAAACATCTAAATTGTCTTTCCAATTCTTGCATCCCACAGACTTTGAACTATTTAATAAAACACGCACATTGCACGGAGATCAAAACATTGCAATCTGTTGCTGCAATCTGTTGTGGATAGTTAAAAAAGCTTCATTGTGTCTGTGATGGGTTGTTGTGGACTGGTGGCATCCATATCCACATCCATAAGTTAATTTAGCATTTGCCACCAGCGAGTGATTTGCACCATCCAGTTTTGAAAAAAACCTAACTTACGCCTTTAGCGGTCTACAATGAGAAGTAGAAATTCCACACCGCCATTGCACAAGCCATTACCTCTGCGAATGGAAGGAAAGATTTGATTGAATGCCTGCCCGATGTGGCATTTGTTCTTCACAGAGCATGAAGTGCAGGAAAGAGAAAGAGTGTGAGCTAAAACAGCCGCTGGAAGCCAGTAGGTTTCAGGAGACTTTGACATTGAGGGGCCGCAATATCGAAGCCCATCCCCCAAGATACTGGTGGCAGTCTGCTGTCTGTATGTTTAATGAGTCTTCAGAGGAACATCCTCCTCCAGGTACAGACACATTCATCATGTAGGGTCAAAGGTGGAGGCAGAAAATGATGAGTCGATTATAGTCAGCCGGGGTGGTTCATTGTCCAACTGATAAAGCCATGGTTGTTTGGTGGATGTATACACACAGTGGTGTTATATTCACTCAGCATGATATTCTGCATGTGCATAGCTCTTAGCTTCTCCAATGATATCAACAGCACCAATACTTTAATTTTTGGGGGCGATATTTAAATATATATTTAAATTTTAGCTGCCTCACTACACCTGTTACATAAATTCACCCTTTAAAATATATATTTCGATGTTAGTACTCTCCGTTTGTTACATAAGAATGCAAATTTATCTCAGATAATCTCAACTTTTCATTGTTTGAAATCACTTTTAGCCACAAAATCTCACGTTAAGTTTGATTTAGTATCTCTTCTGGAGCTTTCAATCACGTGACAATTTCTAACGACATTTTAAGGACCCCTCTTTCATGTGCCATCTAATCATAAGCTACTAAATGGACCCTGAGATGAGATTGTTTGCAATGTAGTCTACGCAATCAAAATGTACATTAGCACTTCTTTAGTGTTGCAGTGTTGGAATACACATACAATATAACACATGGACCTCCCGCACTGATTAACCCTGCTTATAGACACAACATAACAAAAGTGGTTTTGTTATGTTGTGTCTGCACTTGTTTTCGGGTTGTGCAGCGGCGGAGAAGGGGGGGCTAATGTGACCGTGTATCAGTATTCCAAGCGCACAGTCAGCAAAACCACCGCCTCTCCTGTGGGACCATCCGCTCGCCAGTCGCTGTTCATGGATGCTGAACATGCCTTCTTGCCATTTAGTCTCCCCTCCCTCCTTCCCTGGCTCCCGTCCCCCTTTTTTTTGCTTTTGTACAAACACAAATCCCTGTCACTTTTTTCTCATGACATGTCTGCTATGGCTTCTTTGAAGGTCAAACAATGTCTTGGCGGGGGATGAGAGGTAGCATCTTCTTCCCCCGGTAGACCGCTTGGTGTAAGTATTGCGGTGTTCAAACAATTACACCTTGCCAAAGGACACAGGAGGAGACTAATATGAAAATGAAAGCACGGCACCCCCTGCATTATCATACATTATACCGATATGAATATTCTCTTGTGTGTGCTGGGATTTATTTTAAAGCTGCGGCATGTCCCTACTGGAGGTGTGGAACATCTTCACTACAAAAATGGATGGATTCCTATTGATCGAGAAAGCATTTGCTGCATGGTGTTGCCCCAAAGAGGCTGTCAGACATATATATATAAATATACTGTATATATAAAAAGGAAAAAGCAGCAATGCCTCGCATCTGTGTCAAATCCTCTACTAAGGGACACTCCAACATCCGACAGCAAGGGCAATTATGAGAGCAGAAAGCGGAGAAAAAGGGGGGATGGAAAAAGCTTCCCTTCATCCTGCTCTTTCTTCCCCCTCTTCCCACCTTCTCCATTACTGTATGCTGTACTATCTGGCAGAGGCGAGACAGGACCCTTAACACAGTCCATTAATACCTGCAAGGATATATTGTCTCTGTGATCTGTACCAAACAGCTAAAGCACGGCCAATGACAAATTAATTGATTATGGAAATGGATTTTTTACACACAGAGAGTGTGTGACGTGAATATCTGATGCCCTGACATAGAGTTTACATGGGAAAAAGGGGCTTAAATGCAAATAGAGAAGACTTTAATATTATGTTAATCTTCTCATAATGGCTTCTTTAAGCAGACTTCATGAGTTTTACAAAACTAGATGGATTAGTCCTGTTTGTCTTCAGGATTTGACTTGCAGCTCTCGAGCTGGATTAGCCCGACTTAATGCAAATATGCAATCACAGAACAAACCTTTAAAGCCACATTGGAGAGTGCAATGGAGTCAGGACATCTTTAAAAATGAGCCAAATAAGCCAAAAACATGATGCAATTCCATGCAAGCACATCCAGCATGAGGTATCACTGATAAAATCCCATTTATCTGCACTGCCATCCAAGCGCGTTCATTTTCTTTCTTATCACGGTTGGCTCAGGCTGTTTGTTGCAAACCCACGCATGTATTATTATTATTCTTTTTTCACAAACTCTCTCAGGGCTCACGTTGATAAAGCAGAGTGTAATGGAGTGCAGCATCGTCTTTTGTTTATTATTTCCGGAAGCCGAAGATAATGAGCGGCTTCTGAATAGCTACCACAGGGAAAAAAATGGACATCATTGCCTCGAAACGTTTGCCTACTGTGAGTGCTACTTTAGATTCAATTTATGCTACATCTCTCTGGAACCCCTAATATTAATTCTGCAAGCATACGAAGCGATATCCATCCACGGCCTGAGCTGAAGAAGCCACACAGAGACCTTTCTTCAACTGAGAAACAACAGATAGTACCTTAAGGACATGAAGGTTAAAAGAATAATAATTAGGGGTGGTTCAATAAATGCACTCCTCTTGTCCATTTTTGCTTTTATTTTGCCTTGTGGGCAGCTCGCTTTGTCTCTGTGAATCAGTCATTTTGCTTGTGATGCGCTTAAGAGATGAGTCCTTTCTATCTCATTTGTAGCAGATCTTGTTAGATGCTGTAATTTGATCTGCAGCCACATCACAGTGCCTGTGCTGCAGCGACATCAGCGTCTCCGTCCACTTTACTTTTTCATTTCAAGGAAACATAAACAAAACATGTTTTAATGAAGTTGGGAACCGTCGGGACAAAAAGCAAATTTACTTTTGTTATTTCGAAAAAATGGCAAGGTTTAAAAACTCAAAATTTCAAACCAGCTATATGTTTTTAATCTCAAGTTTCAAGCACGACTACAAATACTTATTACTAATTTAATATTTGCTTAAATATTTGCAAAATCTGAAATATAAAGGCAAAAATCTCTATAAAAATGTATAGTAATAATAAATGAGTGAGTTTTTAATCAAATGTATATTCCTTCTGTGGAGTTAAACAAACATTTTCTCACCAAAACACTCTGTGTGCATCCTCATCACATCCATTTTCTACACTTGCGAAGCTGTTTCAGTATTTTAAAGTCCTGCATTGTTTAAATCAATGTTTATTGGCTCCAATTCTTCTTCTTCTTCTTCTGCTTTTTTTGCTGCATTGCATCACTGTCCTGTAAATATCGATCAGCAGAATAGCGTGAAACTGTCGCTGAGAAAAGAGAATGGTTGGACCGACTTAAAACAATGCTTCATCTGCTATAACACACATTAATTCAGTTTTTTTCAAATCAATTGTGCTCATCTAACTCCTTAATTTGATTTAAAGGGAATAATAATACTTTGTGTGGTATCAATTAAACTTTTTTCTTAAAGTTAGTCCAACGATTCTCTTCTTCTGGCACTCACAACATTTTCTCGCAGTGATCAAAAAGTCCACAGAGTGCCTTTAAAATGTCAAGATTTGAACGAAACTACACAGACCAACAATTCTTTGTTAACTTTTCTTCTTCGTATACTAAATAAAATCCATATTTGCAGTATTTAGTGAATTTTTTAGCTCAAAATACTGATTTAAAGTGGATTAGAAACTCCACAGGGCACTTTAATGTCACAAAAACGAGACTGTAGCCGCCTTGGAATTTCCTGAGGAAGACTTGTTGCTGGTCTTGGACTTGCTTTAAAGGACTTAGCCTTTAAATCAAGACTTGCTGTGATAGATATTATTTTTTTTAGTATCCGCCTCTGTTACCCATCATTCTCCCTCTTCTTTGGCTGAGACGGATCTCCAGCTGTGTAGAGTACCGCAAGCGCAATAAAGCAGATTTTTCTTCGGAGAGTTTTAAAAAATTACAATTAACTCGTGAGCATGACCTAGATTATGTACGATAGTAGCTTGGATTGCCTCGTAGCTGTTGTTTTTCTAGCTCATCATTCCTCCCTCTAGTCTTTATGCCTTGGTATTCTTTAATAATATTCATTCATAAGCTATAAACTAACACTCTACCTGGGATCCCTGGCTTCATCATCAGTATTTCCCAATAGATTAACTCACTGAATATTGCCCCAAATCTCATCTGCTCCATCATTCATTTATAACCTTTGTAAAACACACAAATCCAGTGCAGAAAGCGGACCGTGACAACATATTTTGTGAGAGTACCAAATGGGAAAAGAGAACGACTCGTCTCTGTCATGTCGTCATTGCTTTCTCGTTCTGTTTCCTCTCTCTCTCTGCTCCTCATGAAATGCTTTCCCCTTGTTTGACTCCGCTTTATCGCACAAAGACAGATGATTGAACAAAGGGGGGTCTGGATTTGTGATGGACCAGGATGCGCACACAGCCCATGCACGCACACACATCAGGATGTCAATGTAATTAGACTACAGAGGGCCAGACTACTGAGCTATGGATGACTGGCTACAACTAAGTGGATGAGAGGGCCGATCCGTTTGACAGAACTGGGTTAAGAAATACAGCCCCTCCATTTTTCCTGCAGTGTGAAGTCTCAGACGTGCTGTGATCACAGAATAAAAAGGGTTAAACTTCCTCTTGGCAGACTCCAAATTTACCAATCTGTTTTTCTACTACCGTGTTGCTGTTTCTGTTCTTGAAATCCAAGTTGCTCAGAGGTTAAACTGCATGTGTCTTCCTCAGGGGAAGGCGATAAGGAGACCGAGGAAGATGTGGCTCCGTCAGCAGACGGGGACGGTTACATTTTGGCAGACGTTTCCACGCCATCCGCTGAGCTGCTAACACCATCCCTACCGCCGAGCACAGGTGAGCAAACGAATCAACTTACCAACTCACTTCAAACTCTCAAAACATGTGTTTGCATTGCCATAATGTCAGGAACTAAAAGGACTGCATGATGTTTCTTTCATGAGCCGCCCTGTAGCTTTTTCAATATCAGTAAATCTGTCAGAAAACAGTCATCCTGCATCATTTGCCCGAAGCCACTGATTATTTCCAATGGGAGGAGAAAAGTGCTTATTCAAGCAGTGAACTTCTGAGAGACGTGGAACAATGGGCATCAGAAAAAAAACCCCATCCCTCTCTCTCTCTAGGAGTAAAACAAATATTGATCTAACGATAATCGGTCCCTTTAAATAACTGAAAAAATATTGATAGAGTGCGTGCCAGTGACAGCAGAGTACTTCAAAATGAACAAAAACAAATTGTGACAATGGAAACATGCTTTTAGAAATTATGCGAGACTTACAAATACACATTCTATATTTCCATCAAGCTTTCTCCATTGTCTTGGACTGAATAGTTTAATGGCACCTAACTGTAAGATTAGTACCACTGCATTTGTGGGGGACTTATTTGAAACGGTGGATTAATGTGTGGTAGTTGCTCGAGTGAGTTTTTACGGCAAAAGACAAATGACTCAAAATAAACTCCAGCGTTCATTCTTTGGGCAACAATGGAGCTCTGATCAGGCTTTGATACAGACGATAAATGCCCAGTAGGATCAATTTACTGTTGTCTTTCAGTTTTTTCATGGGATTTATTGACAATAAGAAAAATACAGAATGTCGCTTTTTATAATCCTGCTGTAAAATCTGGTGTAATGTCAATGAAAAGTCTATACAGTGTTAGTCCTTCATCGTGAACTTGATTTCTGATGAAGTGTGTTAATTAATAGATTCACTTCTAGCCTGGTTCACAGGAGCAGATGTAACCCACATTAACTCTCTCAGAATAGCAGATGTTGCCAAGTGATTTTCAAAAATAGACCCGTCAAATGTGCCGTTCGCTGATGATGGGATGCTAAGGGGCTCCCTACTTTGGTGTGTCACGAGTGACTGATTGAAACAATGATGCTGTTAGTCTGTCTGTCTCGCGTTTGAGTGTCATCCCTAAATATCTGCTGCTGCAAATATCAGCAGCACATAAACAAATCTAGTTATTATACAAGCTCATCCACAGCAGGTGTTTTTCACATTAAGCGCAATTGTTTTAGAAGCACATAACCTCTGAGCCTCCGGCTGCTCCTCAGTATTCATGATCCAACCTCTCTCTGTGAGCTTTTTCCGAGGCGAGCCAAATTGAAATTGAAAGCAATCAAGGCCAGATGAAAAGCTGCGCTGAATCAACATGTAGCCAGTTAAAGACGTGCGTGTCAGTTGTCGTCCACATAACATCAGATGAATCTTTCACCTTTATTAGCTGGTCTCCAGATTAAGATGCCTTAGGCGAAACCAAGATTTACTAAACCTAAATAAATTAAGACATAAATATAAACCCCTGAGCACTTTTAGTGTTTCAATTGAGACCTAAATGAAGCTACCGAACTCACGAGAAATGATCTGTGGAGCAAGTCGTGTAATATGGATTTGCCGATTTTCAGAAGACTGATGTTCATTTGTCGTTCAGACTGTGTGCTTTCACTTTGTGTTAATAATTAACTGAATCAAGAGTTCATTTTGATTTATACAGAACTTCACAGTAAACATTCAGAGTCACCTAAAACAGCTGCAGGCGTTTAGAAAGAAGGCCTAAACGTACAGAATATTGTACGTATGATTTTTTTTACTATGTTTGTCGTCTTTGGGTCGGTTGGTTCACCAGTTTGGTCCAAACTGAAACATCTCCACAACTATTACAAAGATTGACACTGAAATTTCATACAGGTGCTCATGATTCCCAGAGGATACACCCTCCTGACTGCAAATGCAAGCATGCTAAAACGCTAAAGTGAAATGGTGAAGGTGGTATATATACATCAGCCTGTTGACCCTGCAGTAGTGAACATGTCGGCATGTAGAACTAGGACACTCGATGTGCTTTGCCCAGGGGCCACTTGTACAAAAGAAAAACACAAAAGAGAAGTAAATTAACAAACATTAATACTGTCTAACAGATAAAATAAAGAAAGATTAGTAGTCTGGATGTGGCAGAAGATGTCTTGTGGTGCTACCAGGTGGGACCGTCAGCATGTTTCGACACACTGATATTAGCAACCTTACAAGCAGCAGTTCATCTTTAGGAAATGAAACACAGTTGTTTAGGACTGGTATGAGGTAGCACCCTTTTACTGGCCTTTTAAACCAATAACTGTTTTGTTTTAGCCTCTCGTGGGCTGTGAAAAAAACCAGGCTGAGTTCCTGCGAGGCCTCTTTTAGCTCGCCTTTTGGTCTCTACCAACCACTGTCTGTCTGTTGTTTGTTGCTGAGCAGGTAGGGTGTAGTAGTCAGTAAAACTAAAATTAAATAAGTTTTTATTAGGTGAAATTACCCCTTAGTTTTGGCTGTGTCTGTCTACTCTTGATGTGTCTGCAGTCTCTAGCATGAGAGACTCGTTCCCACAGGAATGTGTCAGATGACCGAGCACCATGCAGTGGAACGTTAATGCTCTGATCCGTCCTTGCACTGTAGCCACCACATACCAAACCCTGTCCAGGCCGCTCAGCGAGCCCGGACAGATGTGACATTTATTGGCATGAGCGAGGCGACAAAACACGGCAGTAATTCAGTACGCGTCACGTTTTCCACTCGGCCTGACTCGGTGGCATCCAAATCATCACTGTCGCAAAGAAACGGGCGGACAAGTCACTGGCACGACAACAGTACTGAACCCCACCTACTTTTTATCAGTGGCCCACACATTCAAAAATGCCTGCAGCTGTTTGTTTTACGCTCCAGCCACACTTCCCACAGAGATACTGTCTTGTTTTGACAGGACGACGCTGTCTGTGCGAGTTTTTCAGAGCGAGGACAGATTTAATGCCGACACTTGACGCTGCTAATGTCATAATTTCATCAAGATTAAACACGGCTGCCTCTTTCAAGATGACACCTGAGTATCAGTGCATTCGACGCCAGACTACTGCAGTGTAGTGCGACATATGAGTATTGATTAATCTGTTGATTAGCCATGCAAGGTTAACTAAGATCCTAAATACTGCCTGTTAAACATCTATAGATTATAAAACATATAGTATAAACATATATCAGCACTGACACTGCTGCCATGCTGGTGCTGCAGAGCTGTGTAGCAGTAGACTGTCGTCTTCAATATAATTCATTCAAGTCCATAACAAGAGTAAAAAAAAATGTTGCAGGTTAGTTGATGTCTTGCTTGCCTGGTCTGACCCAGCAGACTAATATTTGTTTTGTTTTTTACTTCACAAATTACGCAATATATTTTCTGCCATGCATCTAATTTGAAATTTATAAAGAAAAAATGTTCTGCAGACGTCCCAGGTGGCCACGTACTGAGGTGTCTGCCTTTCTAAATCAATCTCCCTGTTTATAATTCAGTCACTGCCTCCTGGCAAATTAAGCATCAGCATGGAACGGGATGTTTAAACTGGCTGTACTTTCCTGGCGAGGCGGCACCGGTGTGTGTGTGTGTGTGTGGCAGTTTTCTGCCATATATGGTCCAGTGCTGCGCTGAAAGGCTCATTATGAGAATGATGTGACACATACGGATGTCATCTCGAAACAGCTTTTCACTTTTTGTCTTCCATCCTCGTCCCTGCCTGTTGTAGACGTGACGAAGCTTCGAAACGGTAAAAAGATGCAGCAGCTGGCGGCGAGGTCATATTTCCTTGAGTATGACGTTTTCATCACAACCTTGGCCTGTGATTCAGCTCTGGGGCTCTGAGGAGATGAATGAAGAAAGAATATTAAGACGTCGTTAACGAGAGGCAGACAGCAGTGCTAGAGCGAATGCTGAAGCACCTGCGACAGTCCTCTACCACTTTTGAGGCTCTGAGGCAGGAAAAGAGGAAGGCTTTGCTCATACACAACAGTATGAACACCTATAGATACTCCATCATGAACCATAAAGAAAACATTGATCCGAGTGAAAGGGCTTCAGGCTGTAGCCTCATCACAGTGCTTAAAGCAGATTCCACCATAGAGCAAGAACTGCAGACCTACACATGTTAAACATAATGGAAGAACCAGCTGCCATGTACTGAATCTATGCAACAACAAAAAAAAAAAAGCAGAGAGCAGCAGAAGCAGAAAACATAAAGCATGGGAAGAGACTTGTAAAAAAAAAAAAAAATCAGGCCAGTCAAAGAGAACAGAAAAAAAAATGTCCCAGTTTAAAAATAACAAACCCACCTATGGGAGTTTCCCCCTATTTAAACGCGGGTGTCGAAGGGAAATCATAAACAAAAGGAGCGAATTAGGGGGACCAGGACAGGGTGGGATGGGAAACACAAGAATACAACCTATAAAAGTACATTTAAAAAAGACAGATGAGAAAGACTCGAAACAAAAAAAGTGTTAGACCACATGAATTCCGCTTTTAGTTTTACGTAGGAATGAGATATCCTCCATAACGTTACCACGCGTTGTGATGTATCCCCCAGACGTCACTGGACGTTTTTCAAGAGCCATGGCGACGCTTCTTGGCTTTAGTGATATTTTCACAGTCTCTATTCTAACACAGAAATTACAGCAAAACTTATTTATGGGCGCACACACTTTGCTAAACCTGCCTGCTGTGTGATTCACTGTGGTGCCAGTTCATTCTGTTCATTTATCCACGTCTCCGTGGTGCTTTATAGCACCTGGCGCTTTATGGAGGAGCTGATTGTCTCCGATAGGCCCGGAGCGAAATGACTGATGAGTTTGTGAGCGCAAATGACAGAGACGCAATTAGAAGCTGCTTCTCCGCTGCTGCGTTTGATTGCCGTTTTTCTTAATAAAGCAGGGTTTTTTTTATTAAGCTGAAGGTCTCAGTGTGGTCTTTTCTGTGGTAGAAAGATAGCATATGCATGGTGATGGTTATGTTTCAGGGTGGGAAGAACAAGGTCCATGATGTGAGACTAGGAGACTGAAAAAAAATGTTAGTCTCTTTGCCCATCTGTGAGGCATTATGCTGTGTGAAGCAACTTGTGCTGCCTCCCATTCAAACCAGCCTCTAGTAACTGAGCTACGTAAACACGCGCGGCACAGATGCAGGCGTCTCCGTGACGTTCACACAAACACATTTAGACGTGGTTACTTCTTAATTTCCAAAACGAAACCATTTCCTTTGCTGAAACATGCCTAACACCATCGTAATTAACTGTACTCGTATGGAAACTCCAGATGGCTTATGTAATGCAAGAGAAACTAGCTCTGCGGTTTTGAGTGGGCTGATCTTTAACACAGACCGAGCCCAGTTTGAAGTTTCCTTCTTACGAGCTTTTAAACTGGATTAGTACATTAGGAGGAAGGCATGCTGTCACCATCCTGGATCTGAGCCAGTTGGTTTTCTGGCTGAGATGGTTTGAATGTTGATTAAATGTTTTTGCGTTTTGTCATGACCTGACAGTTGGTATGCTTTTAAGCGATAAAAAAGTAGAGATTTACAGCTGCTGTCATTTCCAAGTTTGGGGATTGTATTATTCTTTAACCAGCTATTTGAAAGTCAATCAATTTCTGTTTCCTTTCCCAGGCATTCCCCCAGAAACCCCTCATATTCCCCGGTACACTGAAGACTGGATGTCCAGCCTGACGGACAGCGACGTCACCTTCCTTCCAGACTGCAATAAAGAGCGCTCCGGGATCTGCAACGTATCCGACACCTGGGCCTCCACGACCTCCTCGGACGTCAAGCCCACGCAAAACATCACTGCCACAAACCAAACAATCAACCCCCTCCTGGTCCCGGCTCCACTCATGTTGGTGCCACTGTACACCGACTGGAACAGTGCCATGGCGGCCTGGGGCCTGGCATGGGAGGCGCATGTTTACGGCGCTGGTTGCGCCTTTGCAATGCTGACGCTAGCCTCGGCGCTCAATCTGCTCTGCTTGCCGCTACGTTGCCCATCCGGATGTGGCTATTTTGCCCTGGTCAGCTTGTTCCTACTAGCTGCTGGTTGTACCAGATCTTTCTCGCTCCTGTACGACGCCTACGGCCACCAGGACCGCCTACCCTCCACAGAGGCCTCGTTGATGCTCTACGAAGCGCCGTTTCCCTGCTTGACTGCAGCTTTCGGTCTGGTTTTCCTTCTTCTCTCTATGCGCTCAAGGATGCAGCTTTCCTACTCAGCCTTCCAAAGACCTTGTTTCCTGGCCTGCCTGGTTTTCCTTCATTTCGCTGCAGCGTTCGGACCGGTGACCCTGCTCAAGTTTTACCAGCAAAAGCCTCCCCTTTGCCTGTTTCTTTCTCTCATCTCCCGTGGAGCCTTTGTAGCACTGGCCACATTTCTATCCGCTGCCTATTTTGTGTTCTACATCTACGTGCGTGCAGATTCGAAACACATCTACCACCTAAACAACACGTCCCCAACGCCCGCCGAGCGCTACAACCGTTGCCCCTTTGCGGAGAGCCGGGACTGGGACCGTGCAGCTGTAACCGTTTGTCTTTCAGCATTGTTTTTTTTAGCATGTGCAGGACTGCAGTTATTTGCAATTCTCAATGCTATGGGTGTTGCAGGTGGAGAGGAGGTCTTCCACCCATGGCCCTGGTGGGCATTCCAGTTTAGTTGCAGACTGTGTGAGCTTGGGGTTTGTCTCACCCTAGCCTTAGTGGTTGCCCAACCAGTCTACTGTTCCGACCATCTCCCAGCTGCAGGGAGCTGCTGGACTGAATTGTTGTCGTCCAAGTCACCTATCCTGCCTGGAAGCTACCAGTGGTCCCTGAGCCAGCAGGAGAAGCTCGCCATTGTCGATACCGTTGGGCTTGGAGAGACAGAAAGCCTTCCTCTTTACACTCTAATGGATGAGAGGCTTGGTAGCAGTCTGAACGGTCTGGACCTTCTCTACCACAGCAACCGGGCCCTGGCATACAGAGACCTTGACTTGGATTTGGACTTAGGGGGTTCAGAAAAACCAAGGGATGGAGGTGGTGAAGAACCCTCGGGTGGATCCTCATTTACCAGTGACTCCACCACAGATCTGCGACCACCTTCGCCCATCAACCTGCGTCGTAGCATCGATGAGGCACTCTTCAGTGAGGCCCTCTTTCCCATGAGCCTCTTTAGCCCCACAAAGCCTCTCCGCTGCAGTGATCTATCCTTAAACAACCACTGTCCGCTTCCCAGCAACGGCCTCTGCGATCCACTCTCAGCCGACCCTGGCCTTTATCGGACCTCTTCCTGCACGGAGATGGCTTCTCAACCGCAGCCACCCAGCACCCAGAATCGAGGAGACACTGTTGTAAGTGCGCCCCCGTCTCCTTCGCTGTCGTCCTCCACCAGCTGTTCATCTCCTGAACGTTGGAGGGACAGCTCTTCCTTCTGTTCCCTCTACCGAGCCTCTCTCGGAGGCTCCTCGCTGGTCCTCTGCCCGAGCCCGGAGAGACAAGCTCGTCAGTTTCTCCAGCAGAATGGCACGGGTCGTGTGCCGTCAGCTGGCCACGCTGACCCACAGAGGCAATATCATACACTGGGCGCAGCCTCACAGGAGAGCCTGGACATGTCGTCTGAGGCAGACCGATCCGTGCAGGAGGAGTTCATCAGTGTTTGCAGACAAATTGATGCTTTAAGCATCTGCAGCGAGACAATTGATTTATAAAAGGACAGTCTGGTCAGATAAGGGTTGCACAGAGGACTTGTTGAGGACGATATCTGCTTTGTGTGGCAAGTCAACCGTCAAGGTTTGTTACAGCCTATTCGGTAGTGCATGGTAGCTTTTGCGTACACCATAAAATACCTATAGCTGCCAAAATAACGTTTCTGGAGGTTTGATGAGCTTTCTTATGCGGCCGTTAGTGAATGTCTACGAGGGTCTAAGTGCCAAGAATGTCAAAAGCCAAAAGGTAATTTGTAACTTTTACATGTTTGATAAAGGCTGGTGAAGTTTGATATAGTCAAAAGAATAGTAACATTTTACTGAGTGGAGTTAACAGGAATTTATTTGTACAAAGTTTTTATTGCATTCCAACATTCCAATAGATAGTACTGTGACTGAATTAAGCACTTATTAAAATACTACTGAAGTCCTACCCTGTCAAACTATCGTCATTAAATCTCACGCTGCATAAATGGGATTAGAGTTTTTAAAATATAAACTCTCCATATCAATATTCCACAGATCTTACTTTGTGCAGTTATGGTGCAGTAGTGCCCTCTAGTGGTAAAACACACTATATTACCTTTATCCTCCTCCAGTTATCAGCAATGGATTGTGCTCCTGCATACACTGACAGAGTCTTCTCTGACCGGCTTACTAATTTATTTATGTTCAAACATAACTGTGCTTTTAATAAAAGTTTGTTTTATAACATCCGGCTTCTTTTTCTTGTGGTTAAACCCGTCGACTCATGTTCAATAAGACAGTAGTCCATACACAGTTCGATTTATTTATTTTTTTCTTTACCATATTGAACAGCAAGAGCAACTTTCCTGTTGATTGTTTTTCTGTAAACATATTCTTTAGTGATATTCCTCGAAAACCCCTAATTGGATTTATTGTATACAGAGTCTTTATCGTCCATCTAAAAAGCCCTTTGTTTATTGATTTGGTTGCTGGCTGCAGAAGCTACCGTGTGTTCTGGCAACGTATTGCAATATACTGAAGCAGAAATCATTAAAAAATAAAAAAAAAAGTAACAAAAAGAAACATGTATGTAAACCTAATCACTTAACACTACATTTTGCTTTTTAGATGGACCAACAGGACTCGGTACTTCACAAATAAGACATGTTATAAACCTGAATTTTCTTTTTAGATGGGAAACTGAAAACAAGCAGCTGTCATTTCCAACTGAATATAGGTATATATTTCCCCATATATTTTCATGTACATTTTTCTTGCAATTTAGTCCAATTGCAAGGCTTCTGTTAGTCAAGTGAACCCTCTGAAGGGTAAAGTACATCAGCACGTTAGAGAAAGAAACTCTTACAATCTGGGACATTTTATTTAAAAAAAAAAAAAAGAAAAAGAAAGAAATTACATCTGGGCAAACGGACATCCAGTATGGAAAAATGTTAGAAAAGCCTAGTCCTACATAAGCTGAATGATAACAAACATGGCGATACTGGAAGTAAGAAAAAGGAGGCGAGAGGGTGTGTTATGCATTTTCACTTAGCTGTGCAGCCTTCATCCATCCCGATTTCAAGGCATATCGCTGGTAAAAAACCAACAAATAAATCAGAAATAAAAATAAACCTACTGAAGAGAAATCGATGCCACATTGTAAGGAACGCAGGAATGAACACGTAACAAGGTAACAAGCGTCTTGTTGCGCCGAATTTTGTTTGTTTTGTTTTTTTACAAAAAAATAAAAGTGTGTCAGAAGTGTCAATACACTTGGCAGTATGTATGCAATTACAATAAAGCAGAATATAAATATAGCCGTGTTTGGCTTTGTGAAAAAACTAACATGCATATCAAAAACATCTCATGCTCAATTCATCGCTCTCAAGACTATACAGGTTTAATATAAAGTTTATGTAAAAGTATTCAAATTATGGGCAGAGAAATTCTCATTAGGATGTATTTTTTGATTGATTTGATACATTTTAGGGTCTTTTTTTTTTTGTTTTTCCATCTTTTAAATATACCTGATCATCAGCATGTGGTCCCTTCCTCAACATATGAACACTATGCACTGAGATGGGACTGAATATTTGGCTCAAGATGTCTTTGAAGGGGGAGATTAATGTCCACAGTGGCGGGGGGTTTGGGTTCCGTTTACCGACTTTAGGTGACGCTGGAGGACAAAAAAAGTCGACAGCATAATTGCCATGGCCAATATCTCGTACCACGGAAAGTAAACAGCACAAGCAGCTACTGTTTATTTAGCAGCTTATACCTGTGAGGACTTAAAAATGCAAACAAAGAGTAAAGACTGCGACGATATACCGACTCACTGCACATAAAGAGACACGTGTTCTGTCTTGTTTTCTGCACGGGTGTACTAGTGTGTTTAAGAACTGGGGTGTGAGAGGCTTCCGACGGGGAGTGTGCTGGTTAAGCAAGGATACCCCTCCCCCCCAAAAGGAAAATAAGATGCTGATGGGATCCGCACCATGGCCGTTTTAGACTCACTAATATTAAACAGGACACATAAACACAGTGCACCTTCACTTAGTTTATCCTAACACACACTATTTCCACACACTCGTAATTCATCAATCACACACGCAGTTCATTCTCTCACTTCTATCAACGCACACACACACAAAAAAAATTGGGATTGGCTGCATACTCAAGATACAGGTGTGTGTATGTCATTCTGAAAACCCTGATGCGCCGCTTCTTGAGTGCAAAATCCCAGGTGTTCCGAGAGTTTGGGGTGTCAGTTTGAAGGTTATCACTCACTCACTCCGCTGTGTTGCCTCTTTCCTTCCCCAAAGCAGCTGGCTTGGATCGGAGAGAGGGCGAGTAACGTGGTGGATACGGTGCAGAGGGGAGGGCAGAGAGGGTGTAGTTGTTGGTGGTGCGTTTTTTTGTGTTTGTTTTTTTTAGCAGAAGTGGCGGTTTTAACATTTGGTCACTGTTAGATCGGGTATGTCAACGTGCACTGCTGATCCGCACCCTGTGCCCACCGCTCAGTAAAGCCGCTTCTCGTAACTGTGGAGGCAGAGAAAAATCGAAGGGTAATCAGTGTCTTAGATTAAACGCAAAGTGCTCAGCACATTTCATCTACTGATACATGGTTTTATTTTTATGGTTTTTGGCTGATTGCCAAATTGCATCTGCACAAGAGTAAAGACTTCTAATCTTTCTGCCCGTCGAGCCAAAAATAATAACGGGAAGTATAAATCTCTTTGCTGCATTGTCTCTTTTTTGTTGCAGCTGCAAGTTCTTGCAGTGTTTTCTAACAGGAAGTACAATAATTGGAGCCAAGCTGTTTCTTGGCAACATAATGATCATCTATGAGTCAACAAAAAAAAAAAAGCACAATTTTAGAGTTCCTATTCCCGCTTCAGGAAGTGGCAGATTAAATATCCTGCTTTCACTTTGTTACAAGTCTGTCCTAATTTATTTTAACACCGACTGTGATTCAGAACTTTTTGGAGTTGACAGTAAGTTTGTGCATGATCTTTCAGAAGACTAATATTTATGCAAGTAAAACCAACAGATTACGTTTTGTTCCAGAATAAAGTGTTCTCTATTAAGTGTTAGGGCAAATATCCAAAGATGATTTCATGTAGCAAAGTCATGTGTTTGTTTTTACACTTACGAATGGAGACCATGAACTCCTCCTTCCACCTGTGCAGACATGGTCCTCTTCTCGAATTTCAGCTCTCCAGAATACATCATGGAACTGAGAGAGGACAGACACGTTGTGAAATATAATACACACATGAACGTTAACGTCTGTGTTATGACTAGTAACTCACACACAAACTACTTACCGGAGGACAGACAGACTCTTGGCCCCGATGTCCTGGCAGCCATGTTGGATACCAGCTATCAGGTAAGGTACAAACTTGTGGATGGAGCCCTTGTCCTGGACCGAGCCCGACACGCCTTGGGCTACCTTCACCTTGTCGCCCTCACTGTGGAGACGCATTAATCAATATTCCTCAGATGGGCTGATTTGCATGATAAAAAGCTGCTCTTGGAATTTGGCTTCCCTCGTACCTGAAATAGCGTTTCTGGCTGCTGGTGCTCTTCTCCATGGCGTCCAGGGAGCCCATACCGCGGTACTTTTTCAGCCGCACGCCATCTGAAAGAAGTACTCCCCTGGAGCCTCGGTGGTTGCCGCTAGCAACGAGCCCATCATAACTGGAGTGGGAGAGAGAGAGAAATATTTTTTTATTACCCAATCCAACATCCTCACTGCTGTGATAAACTGCTTTGTTACGGAGACTGGATTCAAGCTGTATCAACAAACTGCATGAAATACGACCATTACACTGATCCAGTCCACATTCCTGCGTGTTCGAATCTTAAAAATTCTCACCAGTCGACGCTCCAAGAGACAGAGCCTTCACCACATGGCCCACGGTCTGAATGCCACCGTCAGCGATGACTGGCACCCCGAAGCGCCTGGCGTACTCTGCAACCTTGTATACCGATGTCCCCTGGGGCCGCCCGCACGCCATGACTAGAGAGCGTGAAAAACATATCAAAACATGATTGCCATGGAAACACGCCAAATCAAATAATCATCTTGTAAAAAATAAATATATTTCCACTTGTGACCCCTTGTGAGATATTATCAGGCCCAACACGTCTGGTATGTTCTTGGATTGTTGAACGTGACCCAGTATGAGCATGAGAGGCCGGTCCCCATGGCAACCCAGAAGGGGGCCTTGGCAGATCACCATGACAACTAGGAGTGGTCTCGGGGTATTTGTTACTGTTGGCAACTGATAGCCTTTTGTCTCAGTGTAGCAGCCAGATTACGAAGGAGTACAGCTGGCAGTTATGTGTTAACGTGTAGCACATCATCTTAAGAGACGCATACCTTCCTGTGTGATGCAGATGGAGCCGCAGCCCATGCCGACTCTCAGAGCATCGACACCGGCATCGATCAGATTCTTGGCCTGGGCTGCTGTAACAACTGTAGGTGAGGGAGAATACAATAAAAATGTTCAGGCCAAGCCAGTATAAAGAAAGCGGTGTACAAAAATCACAGAGGCAGCAGACTCACCATTTCCTCCTGCCACTTGCAAGTCTGGATATTTCTGTTTAATATAATTTATCATGTTGATTTGATACACCGAGTTGCCCTGTGAAGAGTCCTGGAGACGCACAAACAGTCATGATTTTAGTACAACACTGTTGGTCTACAACTTTACCACATTTCCTGTTTATATGGGGAACTGATTACAAACAAGTTTATGTACTTTTAAGCAACATGTGCTCGAACAATTACCCCCAACTTTGGTTTCCAAGTGTTCTCAGACATTTATCGACCAGAATCGACGCATCAAAACACCCACCAGTACGACGACATCCACTCCAGCCTGCACCAGCAGGTCCAGCCTGTATTTGTCATCCTCCCTGGTGCCGATGGCAGCCCCACACAGCAGCTGTTTGCGCGAGTCTTTGGAGGCCAGCGGGTAGTCCCTGTTCTTCTTCAGATCTGTCCTGGCAATGATGGCCACCAGCTCGTCGTTGTTATTTACGATGGGAAGCTTGCCTGGGCACAGGAGGAAGTGGAAGTTGAGGTTATTCAAACCACACAAGAAACACAAACCCGACTAGAAACTGCTGATGTCACTCGTGAACTTTCACCTTTTTTACTGCGCTGCAGAATATCGTTGGCTTCTTTCAGTGTAACACCGGCGGGGGCCACTACCAGCTCCTCTCTCTTTGTCATCGCCTTGAAGATGATGAGCATAATTTTAATGTGAGAATGACCAAAACGTAAAAACTGACTGACTGTTCATCCAAAAGAAATACACACCTCCTCCAGAGGTTTGTTATGGTCTTTCTCAGAAAGGAAGTCGATATCTCTGGAGGTGACGATGCCCACCAGTTTGCTGCCCATTTTGCCCGTCTCTGTGACAGGAATACCAGAGAAGCCATGTCTGACTTTGGCCTCAAACACATCCCCGACTGTGTGGCGCGGACTCATCACCACCGGGTCTGTGATAAAGCCCTGCTCAAACCTCTGGAAATCAAAAGAAACCAAACATAAAATTATTATAGAACTTTCTCTCTTTATGTGTGCGAAGCAGCAGAAAACCAAACGCCACACGCAGGACATGAATAAACATGAACATAAAAAACACACTCAAACCCAAAAACACACAAATATAACATTAATATGTAAAAACACACACACACACACACAAACCCAAAACACACAGAAAACACCTCACACAGATGGAAGACATTTACCGAAACCTATATAGAGACAAGATGACAAGAGAGGTCAAGGTTCATGCGAGAGCTGGGTCATGTGTTGGGATATGCGAGTGTGCAACGATGAGGACATCAACAAAACAGTTAACACAACAATATCTACTACTACTACTACTTCAAACACAAGGAAGATTCAGACGATAGGTCTTTGTACACATGGAGGATGATCATACCTTGACCTTGCGGACCTCATTGGCTTGAAATTCTGGTGTGCAGTTATGGTGAATGATGCCGATGCCTCCCATAAGCTAAAAAAACAAAAACAAGAAGATCATGTTAGAATTGGGCAATATATATATATATTTTTTTTAAAGTCAATATTTCAGCACTTTTTTGGTGAAGCAGTGTCTTACCGCCATTGCGATCGCCATGGCTGACTCTGTGACCGTGTCCATGGGGGAGGAGATGAGAGGGGTCTTCAGTGTGATCTTCCTGGTCAGCGCTGATGTCAGGTCCTGACAGATGACAAAAAAAAGAAAGAAAGAAAGGGGGGACATATTTAATAAGGACTTTGTTTCTGTTATTCTGCACAGGAGCCACCAGGGGGCAGACTAAACTTGGCAGATGCAAGATGCTGCTGCACCAAGAGGTTAATACTGGCCTTCAACCTCAAACGACAGGAAGTCCACAAGGCCAATTTAAGCAGACTTGGTGTACATTTTTAAGAGCTTCTTAATTTTAAATGTGCATAATTTTAGGTGTTTTTCTGCGATATGGAATGAAAAGCACGGTTCATCAAACTCATCAAACTCCTTTTCAGGGACAGAAAATGGAAAAAAGATCCATATTCTCTGTATCTCAAAAACAGACACATTTCACTTCATGATTCCCACGACAGCCTAGCACCAGATTTTGTGTTATCTTCAGCCGTGTGAAAAAACAGCATTCCTCGCACTTGGGAACCGTCGTCTTATCTGGGACAGACGTAAACCGCGGAGGCTTTTCTCAGGGGGGTTCATGGTGAAGGTAACACCACTTCTCCATTTAGAGAGCACAACTGCACTGACGTGCTAAATTCAACCGAGAGTTAAGAGAGAACATCGCGGGCCCTGAAGAATTTCCCACAACAGCTCAGCGCACATGTGGCCTCCCTTTTCGTGTTTCTCACACCTTACACGTGCGCAAAAAGCTGAAAGTATCTCACGGATTTCAGTCCGATCTACTGAGCTGCTGTGTGAACATAGACGACTCCATTTAAAAAGTTACGACTCAGGCCAAACGTGGAAGTATTTGTGTTATTCAAGCCTCAATAGACCCACTATGCTGGTAAAAAAAACTAGGGCAAGGACCAAGACTCTGTGGAGACCTAACCCATGACAACATGGCGAGGCAGACAAGCATCTCGCACAGGAACGAGAGCTCTCTTTTTTAACTCTGTAGGCAATGAGGGAGACATTAGAGATATCAATTAAAGCCCCCCTCAGATGGACAAAGCAGAAAGAGAGGGATTTCATCCGAAGCCTTGAGATTAACTCTCTTCGTCATCTGCCGAGAGAGGTGGATGAGCAACCGAGCAGACACAAATGTAAACACACGGGGTGAGGGAGCAGCCAGTGGGTGACCACATCGGGCAAAAATAGCAGTGCGGTGAGGAGAGAAGAAATTATGACGGTTTTAAACAAGACTTGTTTTGTAAGTGCTGCGATTCTTAAAAAAATGAGGCAGAGTCTGGAGTCGAGAGGGTTTTTACTGTGATAAGGGGTGATGGTCTGTGCCAAAGAACTCGCTGTCTGCTGACACAGCCACATTGTTCAACTGTCACGAAGAGACACTGAAGAAATCAATGGCTCGTCCTTTAGTATACCCCGAAATGTCTCCGCTCAGATGTGACAACAAACCCTCCACGCTTCCTTCTTGAACTCTCAAATATCTTCCTCACACTGTGTGCGTACTCACCACTTCGTCTGAGGTGAAATCGATGAAGCCGGGTAAGATCAGGAAGTCACTGGAAGACAGAAACAAAATGCAAAGTAAGAGGATAATCCAACATGGCGCAGCTGTGAGGTTTAAAAGCTTCCACACAAACATTGTGTTTAAACTTGTCATCCATTTTTTAAAAAAATATGCTAAATATCTCCACACAAGAGTAGAAATATTCAACGGATTGAAAAACAATTAAAGCAGGATTACTTTTAAATAAGAATGTGTAAAAACAGACTGAAATCATATCAAGAGTTTCAATCAACCTTTGAATTAAATAGTTAATTGTTAGACTTTTAATTAGTCTGCCACAGTTTACAGCCTGCGGTGTATTGTTAGGGACACACTTTTAGGTCTCGTCACGTCTCCCAGAATATTGTCAGGTGGTGTGGTGGCTGAGTACAGACACTGAGTGAAGTGTGTGTCCTGTACTTGGTGAAGAAAAGCTACAGTTGACCTCTTTCAGCTCTCGGCCTGCGTAAACACAATGAGAGGCAGAAGTAGATGAAGTGGTGGAGCAAGAGCTAGACACGGGAATTGGTATGTTTGTTTTCCAAACCCGGACTACCTGTGTATGCGTTTCGTGGTTTGTGCGGATGGGTGTGAAAACAAGCAGTGGACAGACAGGGAAGGAATAAACGGGAGGATTTTGTGTGCCGTGTGTAAGAGTATGTGAGCAATACGGGTGGATGTGTGGAAGAATCTACATGGGAGAGTTGAGAGTGAAGGTTGATGGACTGACAGATTTCTGCTGCCTCATTGTGAGCGGGTGGGGTGGTGGGAGACAGGAAGGTCTGAAATAGTTGCACCAGATGCGACACGTCCAGGGAGGAGTCCTGCTTGTTTTCTCCCTCGACTTTTAGAGTCCAAAAAAAAAAAAAAAAAACACCCGCAGACATCAGTGTCGGGACGGTAACGAAGCCCAGCACACATCTGCTAGCATTTAACAGCAGCCACAAATCTCAGCTACAGCACACAGGCTGCACCTACTTGACTCAGGGTCAGCTCCACTCCAGGGCTCATTGTGTGTCTGGCTTTGAATTGTAAAGAAAACACTGGCATGGTGATGCCTTATTATGGTTTCGATTTGAATGTTAAATGTAGACAAATGCACGACGCTAAGCGGGAGTTGTTTTTCGAAGTACAACCGAAAGGCCACAACTGCTTGTGCACGAGCGCCTCTTCTTCCCCCTCGTCTGGGCTTTAAATGCAGGAAAATCTACGTCATAGTATGCCCACACCCAAAAAAAACATCAAAACATCTGAGCGCATGCTGCCCAGTGTTTTGGAAATGGAGCAGGGTGAATCTCAATGAGTAACATCTGTATGTCTGGCTTGTATGAAAAAGACACTGACAGAAGACTATTATTACACTACAGTTATCATAAGGAATTTATTAGCTACAGTAGCTCTGTCATAACTAATGTGTGCCAGCTGTGGTTAACATTAAAATCAGGATTCAAAACAGGTTGGTCCGAGTTTCCATACATTGTGCCCCGAAGGCTCAAAAAGGTAAGACAGACTAAACGACTTGTGAGAATGCGGTCCACTTTAAACCTCGATTACAGGGATCTTCTGTTGGAGCACGTTTACAATATCTTGGCGTATAAAACACAGTTCATCACTTTGCCTCAGGCGGTGTAATTAATAGGCAATTCAATTTACCGATCTCTGTCTGTTCAGTCAGAAACACTGGTGTATCTTCACTTTCTAGGCCGTTTCAGTGAGTGTTGACAGAAATATATAAAAGGTTCTTAAATAGATTCAGAGTGTTCACGATCACACCCAAGACGATGATTTCGGCATGTGGTTGAAGGTCACAATCAAGGAGGAAGCTGTTACTCTCACCAAGCCGTTTCTGTCTTCCTGTGTTTGTATCTCACTCACTCTGGGGGTGTTTAATACATCTACTTCCTGAGGCTAATAAACAATAAGTATAAAAGATGCTAAACTTATTCTAGTTTTAGATCCAGTACCTGTCAAGTGCATTAGTAGTGAAACGCACAAGCGCTGATTGGGGATGATTCGTTTTAAAATCAAAAAGACATGCAGAGAAAAGAAATCGTCAAAGAAATCTAGCAGTAGAGGTTGAAGCGTTTCAGTTATCATCTATATTTGGAACACTTGAGTTATGAATCGACACAGAGGACAAATAGCTCGACAAGCTCGAGGAGAATGATGCTGACTTTCATTCATAAAACTAACCCCACCCAACCCGATTCCCTCCTGTGATGCACATGATGTCAATTCAAGCCGTCATGTGCGCAGACCTCCCTTTGGTCGTGATGTAGCTCATTACAGTGCCGAGGGGTCATTCAATCACACGCGGACACCATTACGTTTCCTATTCAGTTAGCATCTGTAAAGGAAACTCATGGATAAATCCTTCAAACTATGGTTTTGTTGTGCGGACGGAGATGCAGTATGGACTACCATATATCATGCAGACTAATACATTAACTAATGGTCTTCCAGGGAATGCTGAGAGGGCTTCTTAAGCATTGATTGTAGTGGTTGTCAGGGCCTGAGGGAAACATACTGAAAAAGGTAAAGCAGTGTGATGGAAGAGAGAACGGCATGCGTCTCAGTGTACCACTACAATTCAGGCACAATGCTTTGCTTATGTCATTTATGACTAAGAAAATAAAAAAAAGGGTCACTACATGGATTAGGGAAGACAATCATGAAGTTCATGGATGGATTCCCGTTTGTCACGAGAATGCTCACCAGAGCAGAGTGAGGGTTAAGCAAGGAGTCGACGTGACTTGATCGCTACTAGTTTTGGGTGAGAAAGTGGCTGAGCTGTTCTGTCACGCGTGTTGCATTGACAGGGCAGGTCGTGCACTTCGATGGTTAGTTCAAGTTAATAATGCAGTTATGTCCGCAGGAAGCAAATTGGATCCCCATGACAAAGATCAGGTTGAGCGTTACCAACAAGCCCTTCGTTTACGCTCAGCACACATGCACTTTCATCGACAACCGGATTGATATTTTGGCATGGTTTGATTCAAAGTAAAGCTGCATGAGAAGGACAGTCATTTGCTTCCCCCTTTTATGATTTCACTATTCGTATAGACAGAGGATTCGTAACAGCACAATTTCAAAACAGTTTTGAAGAGGACTGTTTTACTCACTTGTAAGTCAACCCATCTCCTTTAGAGCATAGCTCTTCAGCCGTATGACCATCGGAGACAACGCACTGTTGGTCAGATCTGCTGGTTCAAAATGTGTTGGCCATTACAAAGAACTGCTGCGTTCACACTTCACCCACCATTGCGCGGAAGGTGAGGTTTTTAAAATTAAAAATAAAAATCAGGAGACCTTACTTTGAATAAATTTCATTGCTTAAACTAAAGATTTTCAGAAGAAGAAAAAAAAGCAAAGTCTGGGGATTCAACTCACTTGTATGTAAGGCCATCTCCAATCGAGAAGAGCTGCTGAGCCGAGAGTCCGTCTTCGGGGACATAGCCTGTGCCACCGCTGATTAGGTAATCCGCCATGCTGCAAAATGAGAAACAGGAGGGGAAAACTTCAATCAACCCTGCAGGACTCTGATCTAAAAAAAATAAATAAAAGGCAGAAGGATGCTCTGCGAGAACACAAGACATCCACTCTGCAGGCAGAGCTTTGATGACCTTCTCACAGGAAGACATAACCATAGCAACATCAACATTTAGTGCGCCTGTGCTGCAGGTGCAAGATGCAAAAACAAAAAACATGGAAATAAACGTCATAAACATCTAAATGTTATGTAATCAAACATACATAAAGTGGAATAAACACCAACACATGACTGTATGAATCATGTGGTTTTAATGTGCTAGGAGAGATTTTGTTGTCTATGCATTAACAAAATATTAAAAGCATAATTTAAGACACATAAAAAAGAAAATAAAACGCATATGCATATGCTATAACAGTGCAGCAGTCCCACACACAACCAGTGTGTGAAGCAAACCATGGCCGGGTGACCCACTAACATATTAACTGTGCCACTACAGCTGCACGCTGTTAAAAACGAGGGATGCCTGTGCCTGTGTGATTAAACATTGCTCAACATATTATCCAAAAAAAAAAAAGATTGGCTGTTTAAGTGTATTTACCAGCCTGGTAATCCTCAGTAGGTAGCAAACACTAGCTGCGCACACCACCCCGTAAACAAAATATGCTGCCTTCAGACATCTTTGTTTATACAGCGAGGCTGCAACGCAGTCATGCTGCTGTTACATCACTTTAGCCACGTTAGCATCCACGCACCCATCCCCATACCTTGTTCACCACGAGTGAAAACATTGATTCACGTTTCCAGCCAAACCAGACGCATTTTAAAAAGCTCAAATGTAAACATAATAACTCACGTTTTGAGGGTTTAATATAAGCCGAATTTAGGAGAAGCTCTTTATATACACTATTAGGTCAAATATAGTGCTGTAGTTTATACAAAACCTGTCTAATAACAGAAATAATAATATTTTAGTTGAGTTTTAAAGGGGAGTCTGGTGCTGCGTTCAGGCGTAACTCGGACTCTCGCCAACAGCCTGTTCGTGCATAATATGACAATTACATCACTGTAGCCACGTTAGCATCCACGCACCCGTCACCATACCTTGTTAACCACGAGTGGAAAACTGGTTCACATTTCCAGCCAAACCAGACGCATTTTAGGGGGAATATACTGCGTAAAAAGCTGAAAATGTTCATATACTGATCATGTTTTGAGGGTTTAATATAAGCCGAATTCAGGAGGAGCTCTTTATATACACTATGAGCTTAAAAACAGTGCTATAGTTTATACAAAACCTTCCTAATAACAGAAATATAATTATTTTAGTTGAGTTTTAAAGGAGAGTCTGGTGCTGCGTTCAGGCGTAACTCGGAGTCGCCAGCCAACAAGCCTGTTCGTGCATGATATGACAATATCTAAGTATTATCAGTAGCATATTTGGGGAGTGTGTACCATAAGGGTACATTTAAAGTTTTACAGTTTAACAAGTTAAAAAAAAGGGGGGATACATTTTTTAATTCAACCACAACACACACTATAAATATATTTTTACGCAGTCGCCATGACAACTAATTCAGTTAACTGCCAACCGTTAAATTAGCTTGTTATATTAGCAAACCGTAGCCGTTAATCGTTATAAAAACAACCAGCTGTGGTTTATTAAACAAATAAAAAACAGTTAGTCACACATTGAACACATTGGAATGTTTTTTTTTCCTAATTTAATCCGTCTGATACAAGTTACACATGATGTCGCGAATGTTAGCTCATTAGAAACACCCTTAAATAAGGAGATAGGTATTAAAAAAACACATTAATGCTACCATAACATTAAACGACGACCAGACTGAAGTGCAGATGCGTTAATAATCCACTAATGTGGCCGCATGCGGGTGAACTTTAAGCGGACATAAGCTGTCTCCAGTCTGCGTTAGACTACCAGACATGTGGGGAAAGCAGAGACCGCTAGCATTTAGCATTAGCGTGCATGCACCTAGAGGGGGAAAATAAACGCACCTGAGGCTTCAAAGCAAAAGCTTAACCATTAAACGTGTAGCCAACTTTTTAAAAAAATATATCAATGAAGTCCCAACACCTTTTTCTTTCTCTAAACCGAGTAACGTTAGCTAGCTACCTTAAAAAAACGGGGAGCAGATGCCCACGTTGACCGGAAGGGATGCAACTTTCCAGCTGTGTGAACGTACAACAAATCAGGCTTACGAAATAAATAAAGAAACAGACAGAACAAGAAGCGTCTACCTTGAAGAGCAAACTCGAAAAAGAAGTGGTGGCTCCGAGATGTAAACAAAAAAATAAAATAAATAAAAATAAACGCAGGTCTTAGCAAACTGAATCAAGAAGTGAATGCCTGTCGCAGCGGCAGACAGACAAGTGCGTGTTGCTGTTATGTACTATAGCGGCAGCGGCAGCCGCGTCACATCCCCTCTCTCCTCACAGAGGCGTGTTTAACCCCCATAGATCCAGATCCTGATCCTGCATGTGGTGGGGGGGATACGAGGACCAGAAGAAATGTGGTGCCAAAAGGGTTAAAAAGAAGTGTGTGGCTGGAGTCACTGATGAGGAAGTTTCACTAGAGAAATGCTGGCAAACTGGTTTGTCACAAGCCTCCACTGCAGACTCCACTGCACTCCTTAAAAAATGCACACATATTATAATAAAATATCTGCATTGTCATATATTCAACCAACAGTATGTGCAACCATACTGAAATAAGGGTAGATATTTGGATGTGGATGTATAAAAGACTACTTTTGTTGACTCATTTTCTGATTAAGGATGCACATTTAGGTATTTTATTTTTTATTATTGTATATCAGAATCAAAAGTACTTTATCAATCCCCGTAGGGAAATTGTTTTTGTTACCGCAGCTCCCAAACGGTAAGTGATAGCAAGAAAACAGTAGTAAGAAAACCAAACCTTAACAATATACCCTATACAATATCCTATTTTAAACAATATATACACATGTATAAATAACAGTTAAATAGAACCAGTAACAGTAAAAAATCAAAAACAAGTAGCAGTGAGGTAACAGTGAGATATGAGATCATTTAGTTTTGAAATAAATAACAGTTAAACAGAACCAGTAACAGTAGATTAAAAACCAAGTAACAGTGAACTGTGCAATATTTCGCACAGATATAGCTACATATCCTCTCTTCTCTTACACTTTTAGGTCTATTTATACTTTTATTTTTTTGTATTGTTCATAAAATTTGGGCATGGTTGGTGTACTGACACTGTACTGAAAGATTCGGAGCAAAAATATTATTGCAATACATCCTCATGTGTTGTTTGCTGAGCACACCTAACAGTGCAGATGCAGTGTTTAGGCAAAGTACATGGTTTGAATGGCATGTCCTTTAACCCTAAAGCAACTATATTCCACTAAACATCCCAATCCTCAATTACTGGGATTAAAAATCTACATATATTATTATAAAATACTAGCACTGTCATCCCATTTGCATATGAGCCCTTTGTGTGTGTGTGTGTGTGTGTGTGTTGTTGTATTTCAGGTAAAATCCATGTAAAAAGGGCTTTTACACTTTTTTTTGCTAGATATGCCAAAGTTAAGGATCTAAACTGTTGTGCTTTAGTCTTTTAGCCTTTTATTTTTTGTATTGTTGATCAAATCTAGGGGTGGTTAGTGTACCGACAAAGTCAGAGCAAAATATAATTGGAATACATCCTCACATATTGTTTGTTGAAGATGTGTAACAGTGCAGATACACCGTTTGACAGAGTTAGGCGGATGGCATTCCTTGACAGTGTACATGCATTACCTTTACCCCCTTTTCAGCAGGGAGTCATGTGGCTGAACAGCTCACTCAAACCTATTGTCAAATACATGTTGGTGAATTTATTACCTTCCTAAAATCTAAAACTTTCATGCCTTAATGTTCCTCAACCCAGAGACACGTCACGCTGCATTTAGGCAGCTTTGTCTGAATTTCGGTCACATGTTAATCAACTGAAACTGAATTAAGTGTACTGAAAAGAAGGCAGCGACCACGTTTCATTCACATGATCAGTTGCAAAGGAGCGCGGAGAGGAAGCCGCATGTAACGGACCGTAGCTCAGGTTGACTTCAGGAAATGTCTCTTTGTGGCAGCTTCTCACATATCAGTCCCTATTGTTATGTAAAGGAGCACAAAATCTTGATGTGGATCAAATTCACTGTCTCTGTAGTGCAGAAGCGGCTATACTGGCATGTGCTTGTATGACGCTGCTGAGAGAATCCAGCACCAAAGTGTCAGTGTTACATAACACACACGCTAAAGCCAGATATATTTTAAAATAATGGCCTGAGAGCATGATGCATTCAAAGGAAGGAGATAACTTGAGAGTTTCACTACGTTTAAAGCCTTGCTTCAAGCGCAATAGTCAAATAATCCTGCATGATATCTTGGATTTGTAATGGGGCTATTAAAGATGGCATAATGAAACAACTGCATATCCCTCTGTCAGGAGTTAGGGATTATAATTCAGAGTGGAAATCTGACAATTAGTGAACCTACGGATGCAGAACTTTTGTGTGGAGCTGTCATATTGTATTGTGTTGCATATTGATTATGTCTTTCAGAGATTACATTACAGTTAAGATGCTGAGTACAATAGAGAACCATGTGGTCTTCCCTGTAACCCAATGTGCTTCACTATCCTCTCTTGTTCTATATTAATCTTAGGTTCCTGGATATGTCTGCTGAAGTGACTCGGGGGACGGAGGGGTCTGTTTTTCCCACTCTGTGTTTGTGTCATATTAAATATGGGTCATTGCAGATATGGGTCAGTGGTTCCTTTATGCACTTGATCCAAGCCTTGTTTATCCTCCCCGCAGCACGCTGCTCATTCCTGCATTGATGTTGCACTGAAGATCTGTCGGTGCGCGCGCGAGGGGGGCACAGGGGCCTCGTTAGAAATAGCGCCTGACAATGACTCAAAAACAAACCTATTTTTGTGGTTTTAGCATCTGTTCATGAGTTCAAAAGTTTGATCCAAACAACTCCAAAATGAAGTGTATCTTTCAAAGCATGGGATTTAACCCCAAGGGCATTTGCAAACTGATCTAAATGTAAGTGTGTGTGGATGTGTAAACTGACCCGTGGGCATGAAGTTGATTTACATGTGCAGCCTTATGAAAGTGAAGCCAGTGTAAGCTGACAAGCGTTCTTGCTTTTGTACTTGAGGGAAAACTGAGTTTTAGTCAATTTCTCAAGAACTCTGACACTTGCTGGTCAGAAGGTAATCCTGAAGCAGACAAATGGCTACAAAACCAATTCCTGATACAATCTGTGACGATAGTAGAACAAACAGATGTCTTTTGTTTTAAAAACCATGCTTGTTATACCTAAAGGTGGCTCGTTGTCCATATACTTCCCCAGCAACTCACCTCTCTGGGCCTAGACCGGCTTGGATGCGTGTGGCGCTGTATCTTTGGGCTGCAGTTTCATGTCCATGTGAGGTTTGCCGGACATAATGTTCACCTTCCCGAAATGAAACACTTGTACGTGGAGGCTGAGTGTCTCCCACAATTCTCCGATAATCCACCTGCTGGCTCTCCTTTGCACCATCTGCACCAAAGTGCTCATAACCATACCCCTCCATGGTCCGTCCAAGGTCAGTCTCTAAAAAAAATCCAGTGGCTCTTTTGCACTGCTGTGCAGCTTCTTAACAGTTGCTTGCTTTTTAAGTCAGTGAAAAATATCCAACAGGTGCTGGTTACATCAGGGTCCAAAGAGGAGGTTTCTGGAAACCCTGATTTTGGACGAACTTCATAACCCAAGTTTGGTTAAAAGTTAAAATTTCAAAACAGATGCCAACTCTTCATTCGTCTCTGAATATTCTTATCTGAACTCCTGTGTCTGCTCTTTTAGCTCCAACGGTGCCCTCCAGGTGTTCCCTAACAGAGAGAAAAACAGAAAAAAAAAAAACCTGCCAGTGTCAGGCTACTCCGTCTGCCCCTGCTCAGGATGCACCTGCCTACAAAAAGGCACCAGCCACCTCAAGGCGTGTCAATAGAGGGCGTCACCTAGGAGATTCTCCCACTGAGAGGGTGTCGCCGTGGAAATGATGCCAGCAGAAGAGCGTTGTTGTGGAGAGGCCGTTGTGCTGATGTCTTTGAAATGTTCATGGAGATATTCCTGTCATGGAGGCACAGGGTAGACAGAGCACAGCACAGTCCCATACTGTACTTATATGCAGGATAAAGCAGTCATTGCCCCTGAGCGTTCTTGCTCTGCGAGTTGAATGGAGCGAGTGGCACTGTCCTGCTGAGTGCTCTCTATGTCTTAATCCCGCTTTCTATCAGTGGCACCGCAGCGCTTTCACACAAAGAGGATTTCAGAATTAGAATGAACAGGACAGGAGACCAGCACATTTGTACAGTAAAATCATCGCTGCGGTGTGTTTATCTGTCTCAGCGTGCTCCTAACTAAAAACCAAACACATACAGCACACATAGCATTTATGGAAACGTGTTATAAGTCTGGACTTGAGTGATAAATTTAGCTCCCTCACACCAGGATGCAGGGGTTACAATTTGTTTGGCCTCCTATGCTTTGTGCAAGCCCTGCAGAAAATGTTGGGTTTCTGTCGCATAGCTGAGTAAAACTGGAGCCAAACAACATCCAGTGAAATGAAAATAAACTCTGGTGCAACCACTCCATTTCCTAAAAAAAAAAAGTCAGAGGCCAAGGTTGGAGCCGCAATCTAACACAGCACGGATTTGTACGTTGAAGCTGCTGAGAGAAGCTTGCACCAAAGTGCCAGGCTGTTACATAATCATTTAAAATGAGAGTCTGCAAGCTTGTTTTTGACGTCGGGGTGTTAACTCGTTTCTTTAGTGTACGCAATGTGCTGAATTTTCTTATTTTGTGCGAAACTTCTGCAGCGTTTAGCGAGTGGAAAGGGTTTCCCTCCGCGCATCATGTGGGCTGTCACTCTCCTCAAAGGGATCACCTCCAGGTGACTGACTGTTTGTGACAGTTGGTGAGACGTTAAGATGGAAAATCCTCTTAGGCTGCCATCCGAGGCTCTAGTAAGTTCCCCACTTACAGCTCATCATTAACACATGGCAACGGAAACCCCTCACCCACACACTGAAGATAACAGATCAGGATTTTTTATTTTTTTATTTTTTTATTTTAGTACCAAGAACACACAGTTATAATCTGAATGGATCGGTGAGATGCGTTTAGACAGTTGCTGCTGTAGCACCTTAAAATCATGTCATCTTTGGCATTGATTTCACGTGCGTGTCCTCGGGTTATGCACGCTTCCTCCTCTCATTCGATTACATTACACATAATAAACGTCATGTGCACAGTGTGGATACTCATTGAGTGGCTAAGACAAATCAGAGTCATGAGATGTAACACAAGGGTAACCATTTCTAACGAAAGAGTGTGTGTGTGTGTGTTAATGACTGGCCACTAAAGACATCATCCATCAGATGACGCAAATTTACAGTAGAGTTGCTATTAATTTCATGTCAAACTACTTTAATACATCACAGGCCTCTTTTTAAGCATTGAACTACACTATAATATATTTTTTTTAACGTATGATCCAAAAACACAAATTTTCTCAGAGGACTTGACAATTACAGCAACATTTGACACCCTACTTCCACAAAGTCAGAACAAAGGTAGTAGTAGAACACATCGAGATCAATACAGTGACTAAAGTATGCAGACTGTGAAACTAGTTCTATAGCAAGAGTCTATAGGAGTAACAAAAATAGCCCTGAAACACGAATTTCAAGTTCGGTCATCACCACCTACCACCCTCTATGCACTGTTTGCATACCTTGTCGAATATGCATTCACCATTATGGTAGAAAGCACGCCACTAAAGGCTGGACAAAACAGGACAACCAGTGCCTGTGGTAATTAATTTAACCGAATAAATGCAAATGAAATCAAGGTCTTCAAACTGGATTCTGGCACAAGACGTAATTAGCAATGCGGGAGTTCTCTTAGCTGTGCAATTAATCAAATTACTCAAACCTATCGTCATGCAGTGAACCCAGGCCCCGCAGAGTCTATGGATCTGGAGCAGTTACACACTTTGCCAAGTTGGTATTCCAGCCAGAATGAGGAGTTAGAAAGTTTAACCGGGTCTAATGAGGTAATGCCGTCCAGTTCTGTTAATGTTTTCGGACTAAAAGTCAGTTTGACCCGACCTCCTACTCCTACTTCAACCACATTATCAAATCTATGTTCTCTTCAACAACGAATGAAAACATGGCTAGAATATTTTCAAATAATGTCAGAGCTGATTCGAACGCATGTAAATGGATGTATCAGGAAGAGAATAATGCAGGTTTCAGATTTCATAAAGGTAGATTTTTACCCCCCCCCCCCTGAAAAAAAATGAGCAACAACAAAAGCAAAAGGAATTGAAAAAAATGGGTTTTAGAAAAGGTGAACAAAACAGAACTAGACTCAGAATAGTGAAGTGCAGAGGAGGAGAGTGACTGAAACAAAGCTTAAAGACCAAATTAACCAAACTGAATGACAAACAGGGGGATCATACACCATCATTCACAGGCTTCTTCTTTAGGTACCCTCGTACAATCTAATGTGATTCAACCCAACAACTCTGCAATGCCTAACTATCCATCTTTCCATCAGCGTATAATCACCTAAAACTGTTGCGTTTCTGTGATCTTACATTGAGCCTTTTATATCCACAGACACTGCAAGCTCTCTTCTACGGAGTCTGATAGTTAAACCGCCACGTTTCTACAGTAGCACTCATCTGAAAAACGCTGGCTCTTGATAGTGCCTTTCCTGTTTTTACAACCACTGTAGTTTCTCTTTCATGCTAGGCCGGAGAAGGTGAGACGAGAGGGTTGCAGTCTGCAAGTACAGTGCTCCTACACACTGGAACTTTAACAGACACATGGGTGGATAAACAACAACAAAAAACTAAATTGGCACTATCCAGACAGTTAGTAGTAGTAGTCTTTTGGTTTAGTCTAGGGCTCTAATTGTTTTGGGGGCTAGACGTCACAGCACAGACCAGCAGCACAGTAATTAAAAACAAAAAAATCTATACATTATGTTTGTCAACATGCCTATTAAAGTACAATGATATGGTACCATAGAAAGCTCATTTCACAGAACAGTGTTTGATGTGTTACAGCAGGAAATGCACAGGTGTAGATGATAATAATTAAAGGTGGCTGAATTCCATTTGGCTGCTTTCGTTTCATGGCTTACTGGGACACAAGAATACGACAAAGCCATAGATAATGTTATTGGTGATATCTGTGCTTTTCCTGTCTGCTCAGAGCGGCTCTATACTGATACAGTCTAATATAATATAAGAGTAAATGTGTCAGTAAAAATAATGTGTGTTGAATTTTACCTCCTAGTAAAATTTAGTATTTGCAAGCTTGAAGCCATGTGAGTGTTCTATCAGTGCTGTCATACACTGACATCTAGTGGATTCAATGATTTATTGCCACAAATGCCTTTATTATTTCCTGACTAAGAATGTTTTTTTAGTTGCGGTTTCCAATTCTTTTGACTGTGAAACACACACACAAAAAAGTGACTACTACATAAAAATGTAGTTCCTTTACTTATATAAAAGGTACTATTACTACATTGTAAAAATACTGTTACAAGTCGAGGTCCTGCATAGAAAATGTTAAATGATACAGGAGAATGTACATCAAAATATTAAAAGCACAAGATTCAAGTCCCCTAGACTGTTGTACTATTATGTATTATATCATTAGATTTATCAGACTCATGCATTAATGTAAAAGCAGTCAATTTTAGCGTTGTAGTTAGTTGCAGGTAAAGCTAATTTCTGACTATTTTGTCCAGAATTGCAACTTTGTATGAGCTCTTCTTACATTTTGTTCTCAAATATCCACATTTGTAACGAGTAACTAAAGCCGCAACAGTAAAGTACAGGGAGTACAGTAGTAAACGTTCATACATGACGTTTCACCACTTGTTTATTCTGAGTCAGTCTTGTGCTTTCTCTCCTTATCTGTCTGCTTCAGTGTTTATACAGTAGTACAATTAAAAGAAGTTTGTCTCTGATGAAACCGGGAGAGTCAGAGAGTGGATGAGTAATCCGACCTTTTGTCTGCCTGTCATAGAAGAAATGGGTTTCAGGTTCAAGTCCCAGCTGATTTCGCAACACTAACAGGAAGTCATGACTTTATTTTCTCTTGTAAGATCCAGCCAACGCTGAGAAAGAAACGACAGTTTTGACTCATATCTTACAATCATGTTGCCTCAAAAGTTCAGACAATTTCAAATGTATACTTACATATCAAATGTTTCTTTTAGGAGCTAGCCCTACATCTGTGCTACAATCCTCTCAGTGAACTGTACTCGTGCCTCAGTGGGATGTTCCCTTTAAAATGGCCTCGGGGGGAGTGAAATCATGATGACTGATATATGACAGATAACAGCGCTGGTATTTTGCTCTACTCGTTCCTCTAAGTGTGGGGATTTTTCACGGGGAAAGTGTGGAATCTCCAGCCTGGCTTGTGATTAAACCGGAAATCCCAGAAGTCTATTTACAGAAGGGCCTCGAACAAGTTTATACAAGTTCATACAATCTTCATAACCCCAACCAGGAAAACAAAGACCCCACTGTCTTGTGGCCAAATCCCAAATATGGAAATGAAAACATGTCTGAGTTATCAATCCCTTTGGCTGTAGGCAACATGATTTTCAATTAGGGCTAACTGACAAGAACATTGCTTTACATTATCACATCCAGCAGTCGTGCCAAGAACTCCCAGAGCCAGACGTAAAACAAGCCTTTAGCTACACTAGCAGAGGGTTATTAGGGAAAGCAATGTTGGATGGATTGCTATAAACTTTGCACAAGTATTTGGTGGATAAATAAAGTGACTTTTGCGGTTTTAGGTGAAATATCTCAACAACTATTGGGCATATTGTCGTTTGCCTCAGGACGGAATAAATCTCTATGAATTCATCTGTTCTTGATAAGGATGTGGTGCCTATGTTACCCACAATGCAACTAGACTGCCAATGTCAGAGTTTCGGTGTGTTGTGCTTGTGGCTTTCAATGTAACCTCAAGCTTCTGGCAACAAGCAGAAATGAGAAGCAGGATCCAGATATCTGGCTCACTTAAGTCACTTTTTTTTAACTCCACACCCAGATATTTGTCATTTTTGAGACTAGTCTTAATACGCACCAGACTCTTACTCAGAGCAAAGGCAATGTTTTAGCACCAGACTCTTACTCAGAGCAAAGGCGATAGTAGAATTAATAAAAATCTGTCATTAGGTCAAAATGTCACCAGGTCACCAGACATTGCATTTCAACTAATAGCCTACATGCCGTGTATTTCATATATTTTTAGATATATATTTAGGGCAGAAATATGCATAAATATGTTTTCATTAGTGTAAAATCACCCAAGAATAGAGTCTGTCATGTTGTACTCAAGCTGCAACATCCGTGGATGCGAACAGAGGCCAATGCAGAAACGGTCACTCAAGCTGGCTACAGAACGAGTCGGTGTCCATAAGTCCCTATGTTGAAATGTCCAACTTCACAGCAGAAATAAACATGTTTACAGCCTGGTACAGCCTGGTTGCATCGCATATTTTTAAGCTTCTAAACAGAAGCTGAAAGTTTATGCCATCATTGATTTGGGTAGTTGACATCTGTTTTCTATACTGTCCTTGAACGCCTCTTAATCCTCAACACTGCACCTTTAAAAAGTGACTTTTATGGATCCAACCAATAAGTAAATATTGAATATGGCTGGCTGTTTGCATTAAACAGGAAATATAAATGAATAAATATAATGCACACAAAAAACATGAACAAATATTAAAAATATGTCAAGCTTATGTAACTATTTGAGTGTGCAATTAGCCTGTGGTGTGCGCACAGATGCAGGAAATAGCTGCTTATAAGGTGATGTCATGGTTACGCATTATAATTGAGCTTCATATTCAGCTCACGGTTGCTCTCACACACACAGACAGAGGGAGGCAGGCAGACAGGCAGCTGTGTGGTGTACGGCTTCAGTGGGATGAAGACTTTCTAAACCAGTACGAGGAGGAAACTAATTACTTACAGAGGAACATCAGCGAGGCTCGGAGGTGGTTTTGTCGCTGGAAACGACTTCAACCTCCGCGGATACTAAAAGAGAAACACATCGGATTTAAGTCGAATCGGTGAGTTAAACACCAACGACGCACCGTGCATTTGTTTTTATCGCTTGTTATATGATAATCTAATCAAATAATCGAAGCGTATTCTCGCCGTGTGGTCGTTTTTTAAAGCCATGTGCTCTGACGCGGTTTGAGCCGCTTCCCTGCAGGCTCGTTTCTCCAAACGCATGCGTGCCATGTTTTAAAAGTTTTAGATTTAAAGTTTTAACTCGACTTTAACAGCACAGAAAAAAAAATGCAAAATATGTAACAGGTTACAGAAAATAGAAACGACCGTTGTAATCGGTGACTTTTATTGTGGAGGAGGAAGAGTGTCTTCAAATGAAGATAGAGTCGTGTAGGCTTCATCTTTGCTGAAGATTTGAAGGAGTCTGGCTATAAAATTCAAACGTCAAATAAGCTCTTTTTTTTGCGATAATCGATTATCAATAATCGATTAGACAATGCACCAACAGCTGCGTCCTTCCTGTTCATGCGCTGCGTAACTGTGTAGCTTCCTTGTACACACGTTGTATTAATTAACACTCCTTTCCACTGAATCCTACAACCACATTCATGCGGTAAAATAATTAATTCAACATGAAGATGTGGTACAGATGTTTAAAACTGTCACCTGGAGGTAAATCTGACTATGTAAGGTTAAATCCAACTACAACTTTCTGGATTTCAGTTTAATTAAACTATATTTAAGCCCCACAGTCTCAGAAAGATGTTTAATGACTATATAACACCAACATCACAAACCCTGACTACAAATAATCTTTAAAACCGATCACTCATTTGCAGCCAGTTGTCGCTTTCACTGCAGGAATCTGACTAAACTATTCATCTAACTAGAGTTAAATCTGATGGTCCAGAGTTCATTTTAAGCATCTTTAAGCCGAGCTTAAACCAAACTTTTGTATCTATCTGTAGTTAAATGTAACTATTCATCAAACTAGAGGAAAACTGAAACTGAAACTTAAGTAAATCACCTTAAAACTCTCCTGACGAGTCCTAAATAACCTTTAAAACTGATCACTTTCTTTTGCAGACAGTTGTCCTCATCTCGAGAGTTAAATCTGACTTTGTCTATCTGGAGTTCAGTCTAACTAGCTAATGTTAAACCTAACTATCTCTCTAGATTCTAGTAGTGTAACTATTACTTTAAATCACTCACTTTACTCTTTTCTTTTTCAGCCAGTTGTCCTTTTACCTTAAGAGTTAAATCTGAGTATATGACCAGAGTTAAATCTGACTGTCTATCTAAACATGTCATCTCTAAAAATAACCTTTTTAAAACTGATCCATGTTCTTTTTTTGCAGCCTGTTGTCCTTTGACCTTGGGAACCATGGTGGCAGCGGTCCTTAAACTGTATTTTATTGGAACGGCGCTGAGCGTCCTCGCAGTCCTCTTTGAAATAGTGGACTCCTTCGGTGGTCTGATGTATGCGCAGGAGGACCGTAACTACATTCGGGAGCTGGAACAACAGGAAAAGACTCGGACACCGGTTTGCTCGTGCGAACACCAGAGAGGATCGTCTGTGACTAAACACATCGGCTCATGAGGGGAGACATGCTGGGTCACGATTCATGGGGAGAGGAAGAGAAGAAAAAGAAAAAGATGGCAGCTGGGCAGACATGCCAAATACTGTGGCAATGGATCAACAGACTCACTGTGAGATGAATTGTACTGTTTCCATTCCTAAATGGACCCGACTAGTTTGCTTGCACTGTGTACCATCTGCTGTCAAACACTGTAGCTGCTAGTCTGTGTTAGAGCAACTATAGATCTAAACAGAAATGTTACAGGACTGCACTACTGATCAATTATTTGCACTAAAACTGAGCATTCAATGTGTGTATTCTTGATTTTTTTTATTTTTAATAAAAGGATTCATGTTCCAATGAATAAGTCTACTTCAGCCTCTTCCTATTAAACAAAGCTGTCTGTTGCGGGGAAGTTTACAGCCGGGCTGACTCATTAAACGTTACGTGAAATCACAATCATACCAGCAATGATTCAGGTCGATTCGTTGGAGTTTCACATTGTTGCACAAGCGCTCTCGGGAATATTTTAACCTTGTTATGTCTTCGAATGCTGACCTGAAAGGAACTTCACTTTAAAACATGCAGTGAAAACAAGGTTAAGACATGATCCTTTCACAACACAACGCTTTTGTAGAAGTAAAAACAAAGAGTGTGGGATGTAGCCTACACTTGTCAAGTCGTGTCAGGTTTATTTTTTGTATTTGCCAGATTTTACGTTTAATACGTCAAAAAGATTAAGAAATACCCGAGACGGGTTCCAACACAGCCCAATGTCTCCGGGAGACAGACACCCGTCTCTCTCTTCGGATGAGTGTCTGTTAGCGACCTCAGGCTCTGTGGAGCAATCTAACTTCATTTTAGATAATTGTTTTGGGTTGGTTCGGTCTCATTTTTCTCATCAGACGCACATTTTTCTTTCTCTTTTTTCTTGTGAGCTGGTGAAATGGCAAAAAGGTAAGCAAACTGCGCCCCAGGTAGAGGTGTGCCAACGAAACCTGAACAAAATCTTCCTTGCGGGCCTATGAATCATTATTTACTCAAAGAGGGTTGGAGCTGCTTTAACTGATGACTGAAAGCACCAACATGTACTCCTGTTGTTTCGGTACAGTTCAAACCAACAATGTGATTTGTAATTTCCCCTTTTATTATCAAATGCAACGTGGCACAGATGAAAGTTGCTTCATATCTGCTCGTCGTAGAAAAAGAATGTCCTTTCCCCGAAACTGACAAAATCACGCCGTTGTTGGCGTCTTTCGCAACGGTCCTCGTGCTTGCTGTTGCTGTTTTCTTTATGTTGATTAATTTGTTGTAAATAAATGAATTTATTATTTAGTAAGTGTCCTGTTTTGGTCCCCAGTATAAAGCTGGGTTGTTTGAGGACATGCAAAAAGGGTTTTGTGATCCAAAAGCCCTTTATTGGCAGGATTACCTATGACCTAAGAGATCCATGGAAAATATTTCATAAGAAACCAGAACCCTGTTAGATACTGAGGGTATTATGGGAAGTGTAGGATTATTTGAGCTTGACCCACATCTCTTTAAGGGCTTTGGAGCCTGTTTTGGAGTTCTGCCTCCCCAACAAACAAGCTCTTTATGCCGTCCCCGGTAGACTTTCTAAAAAAGTCTTTGTGCTTTGTTCCGTCGTCTCTGTTAAATGCTTACTATGAATCTTTTTCATAATCAAAGGTCAAAGTTGTAAGATTTGCACGTACCCACAGACCAGCACAGTCATCTGAGATGAGTCATAACCAGACCATGATGTTAATTCTTACTGACATAAGTTCTTAAAAAAGTAGAACTTTTCTACTCTGCTCTCTTCTTATTTCATGTGTGGTTCCTTTTCTTCCAACCAACACGAAACCGACATAACAAAGACATAACTATGCTTAAACGCTCTTGTCTTTAAGATTTGGATGGATTATTTCACAAATGAAACACTTAAGATTAAAATGAGCTGAAAGACAAAAACATAGTACAGTAGTACGCAGTACAGCCAACCCTCCCAACATATGGTTAAAAAAAAAATCAGCACGGATTATGGAAAATCCTTCCATGACATTTCCCAACGGATCATCAACACCTTCATAAAGGAGGAGTTTGGAGTAAGCGTTGGACCAGGCAGCTCTGTAAGTCAGAGTTTCAGTTGGGGAACTGTGTTGTGGAGGAGTGTGTGATGTTACTTCACCAAAGTGTGAAAACGACCGACAATTTTTTGCTGCTGTGATCATAAAAGTAAAAGTTTTTTTACATTTAGGTGGCAGCTCAAAGGTTCAAATGTTCTTTATTTCCTTCGTCTTCTCCTTTTTTCAACTTTTTGCTTCATCATTTCTACTCACTCATGAATTTAGGGATATTTGTGAGGTTTGATTTAGGTTGAGAGCAGTGTTAGAAAATCTAAAAAGATATTTTTTTCTACGAGTTAACATCTCTTATACAACTTATTATGTATTGTACTGTATTGTGGCACACGTTTCTGAACTATTAAAGAGATGAAATCGTCATGAAGTTTCATGTAGTAGCATAAAAGCATAAAACTGTCACAGTTGATCAGCCTGTGGCAAAACATCATCGTGACTTAGCTCATATCATGTCTCCTGCGTCCTCTCATGACTAAGTGGGAAGTGGCTATACAGTCATGTAGCATATTTGTTTTTCTTCTTCCATGGACAGAGGTGAAAGATATCCCAACTGCACTGCAGGAAAAATAACCATATATTTTTTTCCGTGCGTAAAAGCGCAAACACTTGGCGCTTGGGTACCTGACTTACAGCAAGACTGTCACCCAGGTGGAAGCATTATTGGTGAATACGTGACGTCCTCTTGCGTTCAGCTTTGCCTACTACAAATCAAACAAGAAAAAAGCATGCTGTTGTGCTGCATTTACGCCTCCTTCTATTACCAAATCTTTCTCAATTTCAGCTATAACGCTTTTTCTTTGTCTTTCGAAATTCCAATATTTTCTAACATCCTCAAACGCATCACTAATTAAGCTCATGTAATTAGTCACACGTTTCTCATTCTTGCATTGGTTGCAAATGACTCCATCAAACACACTTGAAATGTAGATCCTCCCAGCAGCTCAGGTCACCTGGATGCGGGCAGAAACACCTGCTGGCGCAGGACGCACCACCTCACACAGCACTTTTTATGTTAATGACCCGTCCATGCACGTCCCACCCACGACTTGCCTTTACAGCGCAAAACCATTAACAGTCAGTATAGGCAGGCATTTCGGTCACTGGTACTTTTTTTTGTCAGGTTCCCTTATTTTTACGCATCGGATATGATCTGGAGACTCGTGGTTTTGGTCGGGGTGTACCTTCTCCTGGGTGCTGAAGGTAGAACCCGCGATGGGAGAACGGTGACTTTCCACCGGACTCAGCAGGATGAGAGCCAGGGCCAAGGGCACACACGCCCCAGGAGGGATATCAGCGGCTCCTCGGGCACCCTCAGGCCTTCTCACGGTCCTCCTTTCACCTCCTGTCGGATCCCCCTCACTCCAACCGAGCACAAGGTTCTGGATGACAATACACATGAGGTGAGGTGTGTTACATGAGTAATGGCCATCAAATGAGTCATGCAATCTTTTATTAAACATAAAAAGAATGAAAAGAATTTTAAACTTTGCAAAGGAAAGGAAGTGATGTTTTTTGCTTTATCTGACTTGACTGCATTATTTTAGAATATGCAAGAAGATAATTCATAAAACAAAATAAAATTTCATGATTTATGACACCAAAAAAACATAATTTGAAGCATGATTATGACACTACATGACATTTTCAAAGTGATGACCATCATATTTATCATTTAAACTCATTTAAACTTTTAGAGCAGGAAGCGGTAAAGTGCTGTCATATGCGAGTCTCTCTTCTCTCTTTCATATAGACAGGGTTTAACGGCGATGACGGCTCCTATGTGATTCTCACGTGGGTGGGCGATGGTACAGGAGTGAGTATCTTCATATTACTGCAGCATCACACCTGTTGAAGCCCCCCTGTCGCACTCACAAACTGAAATGATAACTCACTTAATCTTCATTTTAATAACAGTGCCATGTTAACATTTCAACCATAACAGGTCGTCCTGGTGCTGTCAACATTCAGTGCCCCGATAGATACATTCCTAGAAGGAGGCTCGTCACGACTTTATCGGAGGTGAGTTAGTTACAGGGAAATACAGAAGTACAGCAACCCTCCCAACATATGGTTAAAAAAAAACTTTCTTTCCTTGTCTCATCAGCACGGATTATGGAAAATCCTTCCATGACATTTCCCAACGGATCAACAACACCTTCATAAAGGAGGAGTTTGGAGTAAGCGTCGGACCAGGCAGCTCTGTAAGTCAGAGTTTCAGTTGGGGAACTGTGTTGTGGAGGAGTGTGTGATGTTACTTCATGAAAGTGTGAAAACGACTGACAGTTTTTTGCTGCTGTGATCATAAAAGTTGTAGCTGACATGCTAAAAAAATCTTTTTTACATTTAAGTGGCAGCAGCGTGAAATTGTAACACTTCAAATGTTCTTTGTTTCCTTCGTCTTCTCCTTTTTTTTTACTTTTTGCTTCATTATTTCTACTCACTCATGAATTTAGGGATATTTGTGACGTTTGATTTAGGTTGAGAGCAGTTTCTGACCTTTCACTCTTTAAATAATAATAATTCCTTTCTTGTAAAACTTCATAATCCCCACCAACTTTACATCTCAGGTCTGCTTTCAATGCATTTCAATTGACAGGTGATATTGACGGCAGATGTACCCGTGCTGGACAACCGAGGCGGCATCATCTTCACCTCCACGGATGCCGGCGCGACCTTTAAGTTCATCCAGCTGCCTTTCCACCTGGCTCAGCCAATTACGTACCACTTTCTCAACCACGATTACCTCGTGGCTCTCAGCATCGATGTGAGTCACACGGCGGCGGCGGCGGCCGACCACTTTCTTTTCTCTTTCTTCTCGGGGTCAAGTTGGTCTCCCTTGCTGTGTGTTAATATCCTGGTTTAAAGGAAGTGTTAGCGTTACACACACACACACACATCAAGCACACACCTTAAAGTAAAGGTAAACATTCCTCTGTTTCTTCCTCACTTGCAGGGCGGCCTTTGGCTCTCGCTGGACTTTGGCGCTAAGTGGACAAAAGTCCATGATGGAGTGCATTCTTTCTCGTGGTGAGAATGAACAGGATACAAAACCATGCACAAAAATCCCCGTGTGCTGAAACGAAAGCATGAAACACATTTTTTGTAGAGCTGTAGGCCAAATCTGCATCATGAAGCATCATTACAGCTTTGCTTGAATCTTTAGTTTCACAGTAATTCATATAAATGCGAGTTATCTGTACAAATATGGAAGTTGTTGTGACATTTGTGGTATTTGTAACATGTTGTTTTACTTCCTCTTTCCATCAGGGGGGCTGGTATCAATTTGTTCTTCAGCTGCAGTCGAGTAGACACATGTAAGAAGCTGTGAGAAACCCACTTTCATGACACCAAAGAGCTTTAAAAAATATGATCGGAAGGACTTAAACCTCAAATCCCAGACAGACTGTAACACAAATGTTAGTCTATGTTATAGTTTTGTTGTCTGGTTCGATGTTTTTGTTTTATAAAGCATGTTAAATTAAATTAAATTGATCACTTCAGGTCTATATTACCACACTTTCTGCTGTACTCTTGGCAGTTTATGCTATAACTGTATTCATGACGCATGGAGTAAATGAAGATTTGAGCTTTCGTCCCAGAGGAAATGATGTCAGACTCTTTTTTAAGATAACAGATTTATCCTTTAGTCAGCTAAAAACATGCGGCTGACAATCGATGAAAAAGATCAGGACAGATTCAAGGATAGAGTCAGCAACTTTTCTGGCCTCACATCAAAGCTCCCTTTCTTCAAAATAAGACGTTATATCCAAAGCCTGAGATCACATTCTGTTCAGGATGTGACTCCGTCTATTGTTTGTCCAGATGAGGAAAAACTGCCCCCTCAAAAAAAAGTACCACGGTACTCTCCAAAGCTTCCTGTGTCACAGCATTTGAATATGGGAAAGTGAAAGCAGCCAGATGTTGTTGTTTTTTAAATCGTTAACTTGTGTTATGGCTCCCTCTCGTCGCTGTAGTTGAGGCGGATGAGAGGGGGGATTTGGTGCTGAAGAGGACGAAGGACCTGGGGACGACTTTCACCATAATCCACGAGGACATCTTCAGCTTTGGCTACATCGGAGCCTTCCTCTTCTTTTCTGTGATGGAGGACTCGGTAAGGACTTCTCCTCACACGCATATTAGAGTGTGAATAAAGTAAAGTCGCATAAACGTGATGCATTATTTTTCTTCCAGAGATCCCCTCGTGTCATGTATTTCTCATCGGACCAAGGAGACACCTTCAGTCAAGCGCTGCTCCCGTCTGCCTCCACTGAGCAGGTGAGAAGGAGATTCAAATACTAATGAAAAAGAGAGTTTCTTGTTTTGGATTGGTCTGATTTTGGTCATTTTGTCCATCGTTTTTATTAGTTATGATCACAAAAATAAGACCAAAGTTGTAATCTTTTAACTTTTTTAAATGGCCACTATCGTTACCTCATTTAACTCGAAGTTAAATTCCTTGAAATCAGGCACACATCTGTTACCAGCTCATGAGAGAGCTTGGCATCAATCCACAATGTGCTTTTGATGTCGAAGACATACATTATTATTATTAGTAGTATGAAAAACTGCCAAATACTAACAGTCAGACTCTTTTTATTGTTCGCACTCCCCTTTTTAATTAGATAATTCTTGATTTTAGTAGAAACATTTAAGTTCGATAATTCAAACGATACCCAGATGTTCATAATTATCACGCGCCTGTAACAGTTTGAGTTGGGAAACTTTGAAACCCTTCCATCAAGTACTTGACTTTAACACGTTGTTGGTCGGACGTTAGAGAGGTCGGTTTCTTAAGAAAAAAAAACGTGGCAACATTTCCTTTTTCGACACAAACTGAGCACACACACGTCTGTTCTGTTGAAACACACACAGACACACACACACTTACACACCCACTGTCTTGTTGACAGCACAAACACACACACTCTCACGGCGATTAGACACGGTTTTATGATAGCGACTGAATTAGTCATCACAAAGCGTCGTTTTTTTATATTTATAGCGATTCCAGATTTTCTCACCCACATGTGTTCACTATGATATTTTTGTGTGTGTGTGTGTTTGCAGTTCTACTCCATCCTGGATGGGGATGAAGACATGCTCTTCATGCATGTGGATAACCCCGGAGGTAACGGACAAAGCGACACGCCGTGTACAAACCCTACTACACGACACACATTTGCATATTATACGCTCATGTCGTGAGGACGACGTAGCAGAATTTATACCTCTCTCAGCCTCTTTTGTTGTAATGGAAAAGCTCAGCGGTGAAGGCTGGACTGGTTTCACAAGTTCTTGGCATTGCTGACAAATCATTCCATCATACTGACTTGTGTGTATGTGCATGCAAGACCAACCGCCCGTCCTTTGTTCTTCTTTCTCTCTCTCTCTTTCACCGCCCCCCCCCCCTTCTCATTCAACCTCTTTTTCTCATTCACATGTATTTCTGTTTCATATTTTTCACTTTTTTTTTTCCCCGGCATGTGCTCCAGTTAATGCTGTGTGGGTTAGCTGATGGGACTTTTGTACTGCAGCGATAAATAGGGGAGATATGGGGGTAGAGGGGCTTTATCTTTTGTTGGCTGCAGGGAGGGAGATTTAGTTTACACTGCAAAAGCTGACAAACATATCTTGGCGATCAGGGTGTAACACAAGCGTGCACACACACACACATATACACACTGGCAACGTAAACCACATCCATCACGTCTCTCTCACCTGAGCTTGTCCTTCATGGCTTTAGCTGACACGTGCTTGAGCTTCACACAGTTTTAAAATATGATTGATGATGACTTGTTGGCATCGCGCTGATGTTGAAAGGTTTGCGTCAGCTGTTCCCAGGAGCTGATTCTCACAACATTAACATCAACATCCTTATTGAAATCAGAGATAATCATCGTCGGGAGCCGATGGGGGTCGGGTTTGTTCTGATTAGAAATCTTCTTGATGTACGAAGATTGCAGAACTTTCACTTCCGCTTTCAGTAGTTTGGCTTTCTCGAATAAAAGTAAGAAAAACGTAAGTAACAACGTCCTCTTTACAGCAGGAAGTTATGTGGTTTAGATGTCGGTGTGGTTTCGTCTTTTTGAACTTTGGTAGCATCGCAGCTCTTTAGTAACGTGGTAACAGTGTATTAATAAAGAGGTAATAACAATGTAATAACTTGTAAATGACTAAAATAGTAACCAGGTAATAGTTTTCTCATGATGGCTTCAAAAGCACATGAAAATTTTTGGCAAAGTTGCTCATTACTATATTATAAGGCTGATAATCCTCCCTTTTACTCCAAATTCTATGTTTAATGCTGTGACTTGGAAACATTTGTGTTTTTTCCGTGTAATAACCATGAATCAGGGCTGCAACAACTACCTGCTGTAATATTTCGTATGGTGAGCAAAAAGAGATTTGAGTAATATAAATAGGTCGTGGGATGATCAGTGGAATTTAAATGTGTCATTGGTTACATAAACCCACCGTCTTTATGGAGTAGTCATGGGGAGTAGGTCATCTGTTTTTTTTGTAATGGCATTTTATTTGCTGCAAGATCTTTAGGGAGGGAAAATGTCCAAGATAAAGAGTAAAACTTTCTAACTTGCTACTTCTACTTCTCTCAGACCAGAACAGACACATCCCCCCCAAGCAGCATAGCTGAGTGCCAGTTTGTTTAAACTCTGAGTGGAAAAAGAGCAAAGCGAGTTCTTCTCCAAGTCTCTCCAGGTCCGGGAACTGGCTGAGGACGATTGAGTTTTCTCAGACATTCAGCCACATGTGTTTTCAATTATTTCAACTTTTAAACTCTTTTTTCCCAGCGTTGTTTCACATGATTTGTATTGTCCCTGTCTTGGATACAACAAACAGGAAAATCCTCTAAATCTAGCTCATGTCTGACATATTATCAACTGTTAATCTTCCATTTTTTACATTCTTGCAACCATCTTGGAAGTGATGCCAGAATACAGATCTATTATCTGGCTCACATCCCAGCCAGTTTGACCTCTCTTTGGAAATATGCAGCAACTTTGTGTCTCACTGTAGCGAGAGACTAAAATACTTCTTTGTTTCTTTTCGTTGTAATCCACCACAGACACTTTCTTTGGGACCATGTACACGTCGGATGACCGCGGTATCTTGTTCTCCAAATCACTGGAGCGCCACCTGTTTGATGGGCAGAGGAAGAGCGATTTCACCAACATAACCTCGCTGAGAGGAGTCTACCTCACTAACAAACTAGACGAAGGTAGTTTGCAAATCTGCATGTCTTGCCGTCAAACTTCTGTACAACAGCAGAATACTGAACGACGTTTTATGTCGCAGATGGCCGTATAAGATCCGTCATCTCCTTCAACAGAGGAGGCACGTGGAGACAGCTTAACAAACCCGAGAACGTGGAGTGCGGAGACCAAGTCCAGAAAGTATATTATATGTCAAATAAAAACCTCATATCAACATTATTTTAAACATGTAAGTCACTAAAACATTTTCTATGTTTTCCATCAGTGCAACCTTCATATCCACGGAGAGCACAGTCGCAACAACCGCATCGTTCCCATGTTGGCTCTGTCTGAGCCGACAGCTATCGGCCTGGTTATTGCCCATGGTAATTAAACACATATATACATATACATTATACATATATATACTGTAATCTTTTGTGTTAAATCAGATCTAATGACGATCTCCTCTCTCCTCCAGGTACTGTGGGTGACTCCCTGTCATCGTCACAGCACCCCGATGTGTTTGTCTCCTCAGACGGGGGTTATAACTGGAGGGGGACACTGAGGGGTCCTCACCACTACAGCATACTGGACTCTGGGGGTCTTATTGTGGCTGTGGAGGCCCAGCATGAAAAACAAGTCAAGACTATCAAGTACTGAGCAGAGATTTTGTAATGATTCGGTGAAGGAGGGCGTTATGTTTGCGCTCTAAATCATACCATTTCCCGTCACCAGGTTTTCCACAGACGAGGGCAGGTGCTGGAAGTCCTACAACTTCACAGAGCAGCCCTTCTTCTTCGCAGGCCTGGCATCTGAGCCGGGCACCAAGGCCATGAACGTCAGTGTGTGGGGCTTCCGACCTGAAGACGACAGCCAGCCCATGTGGGTGGCTGTGACCATTGATTTTCAGAGCCTCATCACAAAAGAGTGTGAGTCGAGATGCCGTCTAACACCATTAACTACTCTTTTCTTTGCCTTTATATGACGTAACACCTGATGCATCAAGTTCCCCCAGGAGAGGTGGAGCCTTACGGCAGTTTCCTCCTATCGAAACTTAACAACCTACGACATGGGACTTTCCGTAACTTCTAAGACGCTATGCTATTGTTCCTCTTTTAATTCTATCTCACAAACTGGTGCACACAAAGATAAGGCAGTCAGCCAAAAAGACATATAGCGCTTCAAAGCAGCTCATGTTTTGCCGCGACTCACCCTCTGTTTCCTCTTACTTTTATCATTTTAACATTTTAGACTTCACAACCAAAACAAAGCCCATGTTTTGTCTTCATGATCTAGAATCTATTTTAAGCTTGTCGTCTCATCTTCGTCATGAAAAAACGGTTGCTGACGACCTTTCTGCATCATAGTTTTCATAGTTACTTTTTAAAAAGCTTGTGATGCCTTCAGTGCACCAATCAGGATTTAACATTTGAATCCAAATCTAATAATAGCTGGTGGAGTTTGACTGTTTAAAGGTCCAGTGTGTAGGATTTAGTGCCACCTAGTGGTAGGGATGGGAATCGATGGTTGGTCTGTCTGTTCTGGGCTACTCACTGTTGATATAAAGGGCTAATTTTAAGACAACAAAAACACAATGATTCTCTGAGTTTCATGTGATTGTACACTAATGAAAACATACTGAATATATTGATAATATTATATTCCATTGCCGGGATGCGGCCCCGGGGAAGACCCAGGACACGCTGGAGGGACTATGTCTCTGGGCTGGCCTGGGAACGTCTTGGGGTTTCCTAGGAAAAGCTGGACGAAGTGGCTGGGGAGAGGGAAGTTTGGGCTTCCCAGCTAAAGCTGCTGCCCCCGCGACCCGACCTCGAATAAGCGAGAGAAGACGGACGGATATTCCATTCCAATAAATACTCCTGCATCTTACACATTGGACCTTTAAACTAAGGTTATAGAGTAATGCTATAGTAGGAGTAGGAGTAGTAGGATTTGAAGCCAGGGCCTTCAATATAATTTTCTCCTCGGTTTTGCTGTGTAACAGCAGATGGCTGTCTTTGTGAAGTGACGGTTGTTGTTTCCGTTTTATGTTTGCTGTACTTGGATTTGTTACTGTCACTTGAGCAGGGCTGAAATGTATCTCCAGCGAGAGTTCAGTCACAGTCACATTCTTTTTAATTCCTCAGGTACTGCCAAAGACTATGAGGAGTGGTTGGCTCACTCCACAGACGAAGCGGACTCGGAGAGGAACGGCTGCGTCTTGGGTGTCAAGGAGACTTACAGGAGGCTGAAGAGACAGTCTGTGTGCAGGAATGGGCGAAGCTTTGTGGTGAGCAAGAAGCAGCGGCCCTGCCCGTGCATCAGAGAAGATTACATATGGTACGTACAATCAAGCCTCTGAAATTAGAACCTGTTTTGGTTGGCACGGACAATATTTTATTGTGTAGCTCTTTTCAACAGTGACTACGGTTACTACCGTCACGTCAACACCTCAGAGTGTGTGAGACAATCCAACGCAAACAAAACCTTGGAGCTCTGCCTGAATGGAGAGGAGGATGAGCTCCTGACAGCAGGGTAACATAATAGTCACTCCTTGATTTAAAATGAAGACACACACCTGCTGTACATACTCACATACTTCTAAATATGTTTGCAGGTACCGTAAGGTCCCGAGTGACAGGTGTGAGGGGGGATTCGCTCCTCAGCTCATAGACCAGACGGTCATCAGGCCCTGCGGGGTAAAAACCAGCCCCGCTCCACCTGCCAAGTCCTCATCTCCAGTTACACACTTTGACACACCGGTTAGTGGATTTGTAATATGTGTTCACCTTCACTTGTTCATGTGATATAACAGCCGCTTGCATGTATTTTTCCAGCGAGAGAGGCTGGTGTTGATCCTGGTGTGTGCGGCGGCGGCAGTGGTCGTCGTGATAGCCGTCATTTCTGCCATCTTTGCTGTCAGGAGGGTGGTTTACCCAAACTGGTGAGACAGACACACATTTGTGCAGCGTGTACTTCTTCATCAAGACAATATTAACTCACCACTGTTGGTTTATTGTTGCCCTCTACAGGACACCAGTGTACCGTTTCTCCAACCTCCGGATTCAGGATGAAAATGGCATCACAGCTGATCTCGAAAGCGCCACCAGCAGCAACGGCACGGCCTGCCAGCCGGACTCTGATGACGTAAAGATTTTTGTTTTGATATGAGCTTGAATCTTTCAGATGGTGCAATTTTTTTTACATGAACACTTACACATATTTGTCTCCTTCTTTCGACAGGATCTTATTGAATGACACATGGCACATTTTAATCAGATGGATGTAATAAATATTAAAGCAGCTGGGCTGGATAAAGACTCCCAACGACATTTCAATGGACTTATCCCTGATGATTTGACGGGAGCACCTTGAACGAGAAGCATGAACTTGTCTTAATTTATTAAGCTTACTTTATTTCATAGCTTTACTTTGCTTACTCTTTTGATTTGTACAGTATTTTGTATTTTTATTTCAGTCTGTGTTGCACCGCCTTTTTAAATTCTATTCAATGTGAAAAAAAGACAATCCTGAAAATGTGCATTTGTATAAAAAGGCAAAAAACAAACAAACATTTCATTATGTTCTCTTCATACTGTGTATGTTTAAAATGTGTCATAATAAGGTTTAATGCGCAATAAACTTTGCAATTCTTCTGTCCACCGGAGGACGATGGTGGCGCTGTGACGTCTCCCAGCTGTTTCGACGTGACAGGCGGAAGTTGGTGGCTCGAAACAAAGATAGATTATTGACACGATATCTCACTCACGACAAAAAAACAACTGCCAAAACTCTTCAGTATAGAAGTAAGGTGTGGTGTAGTTTTAAAGTATTTAAGCCCATGTTTGTGTTGGAGAACTTCAAAATTATTAAATTTAAATGCTAATTTACATTTTTTGGGACCACCAGTTTTGAACTACAATTCCCTATATTTAAATTAAATGCAAATAAATACAGTTTAATAAATATAAATCTAAGGTGTACACATATAAGCAATATCACACGGGAAGGGAGTGACGTTACACTGATTATCAGCACGGCTGTGATTCGGCCTCATTGATTTGACTCCGCCGATACAAATAGTTCCACAACTGGACTGGGACTGCGCTGTTGCCAAGCAACGCGCCAACATTTACCTAAACAGTAGCGTGCTGGTTTTTTTATTTATTTATTTGTCTACGTTGTTTTGGCTTTCTTTAATTTATCTTTTGTTGTGGATGTTTGTGCTGAAGTTAAAAAAAAGCTTCTTTACTTCCCTTTATCCTCCTCTGACAATTCATAGTTTGAATCATTTTAGGAAAATGTTTGATAATTTAAGCTATCTTTAGATAACGACCGTTAATGAAGCGGAGTGATACGTGTTAAGTTAATGGGCCTAGCTATATCGCGGTTTGATTCGGTCAAAATAACGGTTGGAGACTAACTTCTGCAACAGTTGTGGGCTTTAACAAAGCATAAAAGAGAAACATATCGTAAAGAAGGTAAGAAATTATATTTGATATTTGATGTTGAATTATTGTTGAGGTAAGTAAATATTTAACACACACACACACACACACCTGGACATAGTCTCCATGACGCCCCCGCAGACTGTCTAAAACCTGGACATAGTCTCCGTGACGTCCCACAGACTGTCTAGAACCTGGACGTAGTCTCCAAGACATCCCGCAGACTGTCTAAAACCTGGACGTAGTCTCTGTGACGTCCCACAGACTGTCTAAAACCTGGACGTAGTCTCTGTGACGTCCCACAGACTGTCTAAAACCTGGACATCGTCTCTGTGACGTCCCACAGACTGTCTAAAACCTGGACGTAGTCTCCGTGACGTCCCACAGACTGTCTAAAACCTGGACATCGTCTCTGTGACGTCCCACAGACTGTCTAAAACCTGGACATAGTCTCCGTGACGTCCCACAGACTGTCTAAAACCTGGACGTAGTGTCCGTGACGCCCCCGCAGACTGTCTAAAACCTGGACGTAGTGTCCGTGACGCCAACGCAGACTGTCTAAAACCTGGACGTAGTCTCCGTGACGTCCCCACAGACTGTCTAAAACCTGGGCGTAGTCTCTAAGACATCCCGCAGACTGTCTAAAACCTGGGCGTAGTCTCCAAGACATCCTGCAGACTTTTTAGAACCTGGACGTAGTCTCCGTGACGTCCCCGCAGACTGTCTAAAACCTGGACGTAGTCTCCGTGACGTCCCACAGACTGTCTGGAACCTGGACGTAGTCTCTGTGACGTCCCCGCAGACTGTCTAAAACCTGGACGTAGTCTCCGTGACGTCCCTGCAGACTGTGTAAAACCTGGACTTAGTCTCTGTGACGTCCCCACAGACTGTCTAAAACCTGGACATAGTCTCTGTGACGTCCCACAACCGTGCTTTAAAAATAAAAAAAATCTTCGGTTTCCTCGGCGGAGTGATACATCGTGCCTCCTCTCGCCTCCACTCACCAGCTCAGGCTAACGTATAGCATAACGTGAGTCATAACTTATCAGGTAAGGTGAAGCTCGTTTGGATCTCTGGTTAGGTTCATAAGTTCAACAGGTAAGACATGATTTTATTTATTTTTAGTCATCTTATATTATTACCAACACCGCCGATAGATTCTCGCTTCGGTTATTTCACCATCAGTTAGCGAAGAAGGCGAGCTCGAAGTTAATCAACGTAGCTTATCAGTAAAAGCTCCATTTGAAGGTTGCTTAGCTTATCAGTATGCATCCTGCCGGCTATGTACAGTGTCATAATGCAAACGTAGTGCATCTGAACCACATCACTAAAGCTGTAATATAACTTATCTTTATGTCAACGTGAACCGAGGTAGTAGCAGCTCTTTGTGGTGTAAGCTTCATGGAAGTGGAGGTGTGAGATGATAACCTGTAAAACCACCCCACACTCAAAGATCATTAACTCTAGTTAGTTATTGATAAAATTTTGATCATGGACACACAGAGGTGATAATTCATGTCGCATGTGATGGGACACGTGTGTGTTTTTAATATAAGGGCACACGGATAAACATTTAAATAAAACTTTGCATATTGTTTTTGTTTCATCCCACACAGGTTTCCAGGAGAATCGCGATGATGGTCAGGGCTGGCAGTGAGTGCACTCACCTCTGATCTGTTCACATCTGTTCATGTTAATAAGGAATAATACCTCCTATAATACACCCATCCATCTGCTCTATCCGTCTCTCGTGCAGGTATCCTGAAGCTCGCCGCACTGATTTTTGCCTTCCTCCTAGCTGTCTTTCTGGCTTTTCAGCTGCTGGAGATCAACGTGGATTTCAAACTGAGCAATGTGATAGGTGAGTGTCACTCCCCTACGAAGAAGTGCGAGAGAGTTACGAAAACATGGCATTGAGTTAAAGGAATATCTTGTTGTGGTGGTGGCCACTGAAAATGTTCCTAAACTTATATACTTGTTTTGCCTTTCAGCTAAATCTTTGTCGACAAACGAAGCCCGTAAGTATATTAAAACTATTATAATCTCGTCTCTCTGCTCTGTTGCTCTCAAGTCTGGTCTGTTTTGATAACACGCCTCCTTTCTTCTCTTAATGACCTAATCCTAAACTATGTATCTAGACAATAAAGGAATTCCACGCAGAGAGAGTTGCACGATACCCACGGTATACACGGTACCCCGCGGTGCCAAATCATAACCGTCGCTACTATACTAGAAATTTTACACAACGATACTACCGGTGCCAGTCTCCGCTACATAGCGGCCGCCTCTGCTCTCCTCCCGGCTTCTCACTGCATGCTACTCCTTTGTAAACAAACCAACACGGAACCGCAACCGAACTACACAGCTGCTGAAAGATTGGCTGTTTGCCTGTTACTGGTGACGTCCAGAAGACCCGCTTCGATAGAAACTCGCTTCAAAACAAACAACAAGCTAAAGTTCTGTCTCGCCCAGACACGAGACAACACACTCACCATGGCAGAAGCACCGGGCCCGAGCAGCGAGTCTCCCGCAGCGTCTTCGTCAGTGGCAACATTAATTTTGCTTAAAAAACAAACGTTGTTGTTTCAAACTTGTACAAATACATTGCAGTTTATAAAAATAATAATAATAATAATAAAAAAGGCTGCAGTATCGCGATAATACCCGGAACCGCGATACTTTGTCTGGAATAGTATCGTGGTTACTCATTTTAGTATCGTGACAACTCTACACGCAGATCAGCTTGTGTGTTTTGTTAAGTGGCTGCATCCATACATTTATGTTGTGTTATTTATATCGGACGGCCTAAATAATATAAGTTTTATGTTCGCAGCAACGAAGCTAACCAGAAACAACAAGTGCGGCCTGTCCAAGTCATGTCCGCCCGGACACTTCGCCTTCAAGATGGCGAGCGGAGCAGCCAGCGTGGTTGGGCCGAAAATTTGCCTGGAGGATAAATTGTAAGTGAGGCGATACATATTCACGAACCCGAAACCTAAAACACTTAACAAGTGTTTTACAAGGCACTGTAATGTTGCTGTGCGCAGTCAGCAAGAGTAGTTGTTAACAAATACATTAATAAACTCTTTGTGCATGTTTCATAGTGTGGGACTGTTAATACATGAATAAATAAATGAGATCCTGAACTGCTATTTGCTCTGTAAAAACATAGCTCATAGAAAATAGAGAATTAAGTCTCACTCACGCTTTGTGTGTGTGTCGTAATCTAATCTTCTCTATTGTTTGTTTTAAGTAACCCGTCTGGCTGCCTGTTCATGTCCTGCCTGTTAAACTGGTGAAAGAGTTTGAGGGACCGGTTAGGATGAGGAAGGTGCGATGGCATATAAAGCTAATGACTAATGTGAAATAAACAGATTATAGGAATGGCTGGGCTCGAGAACAGTGGAATGATTAACCCTGATATTATTGCGGACACTTTTGTTCTCCGTTTTGTTATCTGGCATTCAATCACTATGAGGATTTTAACCCTTTAAATGGCAGTTTGACTACTTGAGGTTATTTATGGAAAAAAGTAGGGATGCATGATATTTATCGGACCGATAAAATATCGGTCGATATGGGGAGAAATTGCGTCATTTTTTATCGACCCGATAGGTTCATGTTAACCGATAAATTAACGAAATTGGGGAAATTGTTTGCAGGCCGAGTCGCCCCAAAATTTATCGCGCCTTACTGGTAGGACCCAATCCTGGCCCCGTCTCTGCCAGACTAATAATGAACATGTCTTCACCAGTGTGGTCGTTTTTTCGTAGTGGCAGAAGATAACAACAGCATTGCTGTTTGCAAAAGTTGTTCAGCGACGGTGAGAGTATGGTATGGTATGCTATATGTCAGGATTGGTGCTTCCTTGCAGACGCTGATCGTCTGTATTGTGCATGCATCTCACGCTGTCTCCCCATACGGGGGTCTTTCGGGTTGAAATATGATTATCGGTATCGGCCATAAGAAGCGGGAAGTTATCGGTAGAAATTTTTCGTATTGTGCATCATGAAAATTTCTCATTGTTAGTGTTTTTTTTATTATTATTTTTTTTTATAAACAGTTACACCAAGGTTAAAATCCTCAAAGTGATTTGAGCAGGTTTATGCAGGGAAAAAAAATATTACTAGTTTTTATAGCAGTTTTTTGGAAGTGGACATTTTTGTCCTTAGGGACTTCAGGGGGTAGTACATTAAGACAGTTTTGATTGGTTTTAATTAGTTTGAATGAAGTTTCTACAATAATGATCTGTAGTAGTAGTAGTAGTAAGCAAAGGTGCCATCTCTGATTCGAGATCCTTTCTGTAATGTTGAAATAACAGTGTGTGAGAACTTTGACGAGAACTCATTTTCATGACTTGCAGCGTTCAAATACTGTTTTGAATATTTCCGTGCAAAGACTAACAGAGACGGGTTTGGTGAGTTTTAGTTAGTTTCTTTTGAGTCCTGGAATCTGATTGTTCTCCTTTGCTTCATTCCAGACTCATGAGCAGTGTGAAGAACAATGTGGGGAGAGGAATCAACGTTGCTCTGGTTAATGGTAACACTATCCCCTGTCTTTCTACACCTACTCCGTGACATGTGACATGTTGACGCACTAAGACGAATGAAGACGTCACAAGCCTTTTGTACAGTTTGATTTAGACGCTACCTTGAACCACTGCTAAGATTGTTTGTAATACAGTTGTTTAATGAATAATGTAAATAAAAGCTATGTTTGTTTTACATTGTGAACTGAATTAGATTTGCTCTGTGCCCACAGGGAAAACAGGGGACCTTATCAAGACAGATTTTTTTGATATGTGGGGAGGAGGTGAGTATGTTTCAGACTCTTTTTAGATTTGAACATGTGAAAACAAACTTACATCGTGTTAACCGCATGTGACTTTGTGTAGATGTGGCTCCCTTAATCAAATTCCTGAAGGAAATTGAAGAAGGGACAGTCGTGATGATGGCCTCATTTGACGACACAGCGACAAAGTGAGGACGCCCGCTCGCTTCAGTTCCATGTTAGTTGCCTGAGTTGTCTCTAACGTTCGTCCGATGTCTCCTTTTTTTGTTCTGCAGACTCAACGACGAAGCCAGGAAGCTAATAGCTGATCTGGGCAGCTCAGCTGCGAATACTTTGGCCTTCAGGGATAACTGGATCTTTGTAGGAGGGAAAGGCATCAAGACCAAGAGTCCGTTTGAGCAGGTGACCCACCATCACAGTTTGTCCTACCGCACGAGTCACTATTGTCCTTGAAATGCTTCCAAAGCCACTTTATTCCAATGTTTGAACAGCACAACCTTGTGTAGTAAAAGTATTATGTCTATGCCACACCCTGCCTCCATTTGTGACATTACAATGACTGTGCGTCTTGTTTTACTTCCTCCAGCACGTGAAAAACAACGCAGACACCAACAAATTCGAGGGATGGCCTGAAGTGCTGGAGATGGAAGGCTGCGTGCCTCAGAGGCAGGATTGATCCGAGCTCACGCACCCGTCACCGCGTCCCCGCCTCCCTCCCGCGTCCTCCTGACATTCCCGTCATTGTGAGACTTTTTAGTGGTCACGCTTGTTCGAGCTGAGATAGGTCATCTTACAGCTCAAAGCCTTTCATTCAGATTTACACACCAGAACAGCATCTCGCCAGAAGATATTAGCAGGAAAGAGGAGCCGGTAATTTGAATCAGTAGGTAGAGTGCACTGATTACTGGCATACCATCACACTTTCTATCCATACGGGCCCACGGGCTTAGCTGTGATAGCGTTGCATTGTACTGTTGTTGATGGAAGTGGACATCACAGCCCAGATTTTTCTAGGAGGCTGAATTTTCTCAGTTTACCTGCCCCGCTGCCGTGAAATCATGTTTGTTTGTTTTTTTCTCTTTTTCTTTCTCTTTTTTTTTTTTTTACAACGTTGCGATTCGGTTTGTTCGTTCAGTGTTTATCTAGATGAAATTATTATTAACAGAGTTCTGAATGCGCTCCCTTTCGTAATATTGTTATTATAACCAAATGTACCACATTCACTGTGAAAATTTGTATATATATGTTTTCAGACGATGAACATTGGAATAATGATAATAATATAATTTCTTAAAATAAATGAATGAGAATGAGAATAAATGTGAGGATTGAACGCGTTTCGTCAAATCTAGTGTTGAGTTTTTTGTTTTTGTTCAAGTGCACACATACACTAAAGGACAAGCAGTGCGTCAACTGAACAAACTGGTTTCTGTGTTTATCCATGTTGCCATTTTATAGCCAGAGAAGTTAAAGGCTGTTTATGACTTTGACAAACAAGGACACGACTACATTTGGTTTCTGTTCTGGTTACGCTGCTCAAATTAACCATCTATGATTTCCTGTGTTACTTTCAGTTGACAGTTTCTATGAAAGCCCTTTTACAAGCAGAAGTTACAGTATGCTTCTTTATAGGAAAGCTGCTCATATAGCATTTTATTTATTAAACATGTTTGTATCTTTGCTTAAAAAGTGAAAGTAGAAAATTGTGATAGAGAGCAACAGAGAATAAAAGTGTCATAAGTTTGATAGTGTGGTATAGTATGCTAAGATTGTGTAACTATAAAAGAGGTGTTGAATATGAATATGACGGTGACACTCCCTGTTCTTCTGAAGTGTTTATTCAAGTGTGGTAACTGCAAAGACAAAATGAAAAGTATGTAAAAAAATATGAAATTTTAAACATCTGAAAATAGTAACGAATAAAAACAATATAATATGAAATAAACAAGTGCGAATAATGACATGATGATGAGGAAGTGAGATAAAACAGAAACGCCACACGTGATAAAATGAACAAACTAAATACGGTACTCACTTCTAATGAACGCACACTGTCGAAAATATGAAAGGGAGTGGTAAATTCAACTGAACTTGAAAAGGTCTCTTCAATGAAGGCACCCAATTGCCAAACTGTCATTGGTCCAGGCGGTCATGGGGAGCACACTGAATGATGCACGAACTAGTTCACCTTCTGAACAGTAACATATAGCATATTATGTATTTTTAAAACTAATACTTATAAGCAGCTTGTAAAATCTACTGGCCGACACCGCACTGCCAGTGACAACCGAGCGTGTAACTATGATGAATTCACTATTGTTATTTATCACTCAGGTACTTTCCCTCATCTCTGTTTATTAGTTTCCTCCCTCGCTTGTACTGTAGCCACTAAAAGTCAAACCTTTGCATGCGGTACGCTTATACTTGAACACAGCACGTCCTTGTTGTGACTCAACAACTCTTTGCTTTCATACGTGCCAGTGCAAAAACCTCTGTGATTCTGATACGGGTGAGAAATGTCTACAGTGCAAACAAATAAATCAGAGACCATGAATTAAGTCACCTATGTTGCTGCTTGGATCTTCAGCGGATGTCCTGCGAGAAGATCACTTCGGTTTACAGCAACCGTCTTAAGACAACACCTTCTCCCCTCCTTGATCTTATTGCTGCTATATTCTTATTATATCCTATAATGCTACATTCTAATGTGCTTGTCTTTGACTCGGCAGGCAGGTGGCGCCGTCGCCTCATTTAATTCAGCCTGTGCCAGCGTTTGTTGTGTTTGAAGTTGTGCCTCTTTGATACAGTAGATTATATGTGAGTGGTGTGTCTGCTTCTCATCGTATTCAGAATAATCACGTTTACAGATTCATCAGCAGTATTTACACCATCTCCTGAGCGTTGGATGAGTGTGACCTATTTCGAATGAGAATTAAACTAGCATTTGATATCCGCCCGTTGCATAATTCATATGTCAGTGAAGTGATGCAAAATTAATCTGGGAGGATGAATGTGAATCTGTTTTCTTCATACGTGTCGTGTCTACAGTTTGGACGCTCTTCGCTGCTGCTCTGCTGGACTCGACCTTACGCGCCATTGTAACGGGAAATTTTCTCCTCCCACACAAATACACTGACTCTCTGTCTCTGTTCATACGCACACACACACACTACGGCAATCCAACAACTCTGACACGTGGTTTAACACAATTTTTGTGTGTTTATAGCCACTTGCAAGCTACACATTAATGCACACACACACACACACACACAAGCTTTACATGTGATTCCTCTTAGGGTTTGTCCCTCTGCCACCGGAGTGACCTTCTGAGTTCCCCTGCACACAGAGCTCTTCCTTATTCCCAGTAAATGAAAAACACCGTGGTGCTCTCCCTCTGATCTCATCTGAGCCTCGTGCACGACATCCCTCTGACATTTCATATCCCCGCGTGTGTTTATGTAAGCGAGAGCGTTTACTTGGCAGCTGTGTATCTCAACATCACAGAGTCTTGCATGTAGGCCTCGGCGTATCGACATGTTATTGTTTGTCAGAGAGCGGTACGTGCTTGTGATGCCTTTCGAGAGTGTGTGCTCGTGTAGGCTGAGCCTCCTCTGAGCTCCTGTGCTGCCGAGAGAAGAGCTGTGGGGGTGAATCGTCTCCAACTCGTCTTATATAAGACACGCCATATGATGCATTATGTATAAACGCAGAATATCTCCCATCGCATAAACTTGTAATGATGAGACATTTTGTGGGAGGCCTGAGGGCAAAGCTGTATAAACACACGAGGATAACATGCTCGCACGAAACAAGAGAGAGTGAGGTGGAGGGGTAATTTTTTACATTTTTTTTTGTATAGAACAAGTTTTTCTCCTCCTCGGCCTGCTTCCCAAAATAAATCTGCCCGCTAAACAAAGGTGCCTGCCTCTCAAAGAACCTGAAGAGCTCGACTTTCTTATTCCCTGCTGACTCGGTTTGAACTCTGACCTTTGACCTTTAACCCCACGGTCACTTTAAAGCTCCTGTTTGGTCCAAAAAACATCTTCCTCTCTCCAACTAACCCTGCTATGTGAACCTGTGTCGCCCTACTTCTGTGACTAAAACATGCTCATAGTCTTAATTATACACTGCAGAAAACCCCTGTCTGTCACAGTGGCTGTAAAGCAAACACTATTACACTCATTGCTGACCACAGACCTAAAGGCATCTCCTGTAGTGTACCTCAACCTCCACCCTCCAAGCCAGCTGACCAGAAATCCTTCAGCAGCAACAATATTTGAGACCTGAAACTCCAGAACGTCATGCCCTAACATCCATATCATGACCACTGGTGGCCAGAGGTTATATTACAGCAGCCTCTGCTCCTAGCTGAGTGTTTTTGCAATGTACTCTCTGGCCAGCAGTGGCAGCACTAACCCGCCTTTCTTCATCCACTCACTGAGTGAGCAGGAAATCAGAAACAGTCTCCTCTGGTTGTAAAAGGGAGATTCGTCCTCCTCCCCACACACCAGGAGCAATTTGAGGTTTAGTGTCTTGCTCAAGGACATATGGAGAGGAAGAGCTGGTATCAAACCAGCACAAACAAGTATGGGTCTGACAAAAGATGGTATCAAGTTGCATTATGGGAATTGTAGGATTCAGGGTTTTTGGAACTTTATCCACAGTGTGGGAGAAAAAGTTGGGATATGTTTGACATCTTTCCCTCAAGTCATGTTTTTGTGTTACTTTACACCCGCCGATGTTTTTTCTTCTGGTCCAGACCCAAATTAAAGTTGACAGGTGAAATCTGTGGCAATCCTAAACAACAGTCCACGGAGGGATGATTTAGAACTTCGTCAACCAGTGTCAAAATTCAGGCGGGGTCAACAGGGTCTTGCGAAAGTGCTATTACTTTCTAAACATAAACGGTTATTTGTGAGTTCCTGTATTGTCTGTAGGATGTGTCCACTCCCCTAATCTGTCTCTTATCTGATACTGGACCCCCAAACAGAGCCCAGCCCTTTTGTTTACGCCCAGCTCTGCACATTAACCCCCGGACTGCTTCAAACTTTTTCCACAGCTGTTTCTTATAGGGTTTTTTTTTTAACCCCCATACTCAAGTCAAGTCAGTTTCATTAAGATAGCCCACAAACTTCACAGCGTATGACTCTTCAGAATGTTGGATGAACAGTAAACAGTGGATGGCGATGCAAATTTAACGTTGCGGGTCAAACTCCCCCTAAATAAGTCTTTTAACAATATTAACCTATATTTTCCATATCCACGCAGTGCAGAATCTTGTAGTACAATTTCCCCTAAAGTGGACCATACCATTTCTTAACCTTGAAGTTATTTAAATGTTTCTTCTTCCTGTTTCACCGCAGTGGCTCGCATCCTCATTTGAGGCAATTTCGTACAGTGAGTGTCACACAAGCCAATGCAGATGCTTAATATAAGTAGCCGGGTATCTAGCTGCTTCAATACACTTTGCTTTCTTAACTTCAGAGTTCATGAATAAGCAAGTTTTTGCCAATGTTTACCCAAAATTTAAACTTTCCTACCTTGAAAAAAGGAAATACATATTCTTAAAGATCATTTCTGAAGGAGGAACTGAAAAAATAGAAGTCACATTAGCGTAGACTTGGTAAAAAAAAGGTGAGTGACAACATTGAAACTGAAAATTGAGGAGGCAGACAAACATATCGATCTCACAGAAATCACGACGTGTCACAAGAATCAGCACGTTGTGGCCCTAACCCCTAACAACCCCCTTCATCAGTCTCAGCAATGACCTCATTGCCCTTGCTTTCCACCCCACCTCCAATCCTATAATTGCCTCAACACACTGATCCAGACAGCTGTGTTTACACTCTGTCGGCCTGTGGGAACTTCCTGCTGACCTCAGCACAGACACACAAACACCACACAAAACACTCGAGCGGATTGATAGCTGATCACATGGATCACAACCTGTATCAATACTTTTTTGGGGGAAATCGGAAACAACATACACAATCAAGTTTTTACACTATGACGCAAAACAGCGCTAACCTTCTTTTACCCTCCCTAATGGCTAACATGACTTATACGCAATTACACACATGGTCTTGTCTGTAAAACAAAGGTCTCATTCACAGTCGTCATTCGGACTTTCTTCTACTTCTAGCTCAGGGTCAGGAAGTCGAGGTGGATCAGATCGCCGCTGGTGAAAAGCAGACGCATCCACCCAGCTGGACCAGTGGAAACCACGAACCAGTGTGAGCACTATGCTTCCCCCAGTATGTAATAACACCCAGCCCCCCTTAAATTGGTATTTTTTCAGGTGTGCTTTTTGTAAACTCTTATTGTACTCAGGAGATCATGTGCGGCGGTGGCTTTACCACGCTGCGTAGAAGCAAATATTAAATATGTGAATGTTATCTTTCCAAACAGCTGGATACTATTTATGTGAGTAAATATATGCTCTCAGGCTGCACAATATTGTGACTACAATAAACAGTCCATGTGGATGCAGAGGTTTTCAACTTAATACTGTTAGCAGTGTTGCAGAAATGGAGCCAGGGGAACTGATTCAAACTTTTTCTGACAAGAAATTTCAGTCCAGTAAACAGAATAAAAGAATAAATAATAAATAAAGAAAAACAGAAATGACTTGCTAAATAAACTTTGATGCATATTTTTGTGTTTTCAACTGATTATAATTTCCAGTTTTTACAATACATACAATGGTCATATATGCATATGTGCATTTAATGCTGCTATACGAGAGTTGTGCATCAGTTTGCAATCATGTGTTTTAACTTTTAGGAGATAGAACAAGTTCTGACTTTTTGTTTTCACGTCAACGTTATCTACCTCCCGAGTTTATAAGTACATGCAGACGTTAGATCATATATAAGCTGTCTGGGAGAATATTGTTAAACGTGACCACAAAGTCTGCCTCATTCATTATGCATCAGTGCGTCTACAGTCCAGCCAACACTCTCCTCTACTTTCCCTGATTGAGCACTATCACTCCGTAAGCTGTGAACACTTCCCAGAGTGATACGCAGCGCTTTAGGGCATTAGTGCACTTGGAGTTCCACTCACTGTCTTGTTTGTATCACCGGTATTAAGTGGCTGATGTGATCGTGTACATTTATTTTAATTCTAGCGGCTATAAAGAAAAGCAGGTGAGAGATTAATGTTGCTCAGAGCGCTGGGTGTTTTTTGTTTTTGCCTGTCGATACATGTAGTGGTGTAGTCGGATCCTTAAGAAAAGTAGTGTATGCAGTTTTTCTAATCATATGGTACTGTTGTTACTTGTGCATTAATGTTTAGGCAGCTTTTTATTCTTGTAGTCGGTTGAGGTGAAGCTTATTTTTAACTTTAATTTAATTTTATATGGGTCTCCAGGTAGTTATGGATTAATATACTAATTCTCGAGCATTACGCTGTAACTGCATATCTCTGTCAGGGTCCCGAGACACTGCACCAATACATAATGTCAATACGTTTATAGTTTGGAAATAGTAAGGAAATGCTCATTATCATTAGTGACAGTTCAAAGTGTCTTTAATCTGAACAAAATAATTCAGTTTACTGCCATTTATGATGAAGAAAAGTGGCAAATCTTTAGATTTGAGAAGCTGAAACTAGAAATCAACGAATCTATCAAGACAGCAGCTGATTTTTTTGATAAATAACAAACCAACTTATTAATGAATTGACCACTGGTTCAAGCTCAAATCTTCCATACTTTGTTGTTGCATATTTTACGATGCATCATACGTTAAAATCCTTTCTATATAATATTTTGTATACACTGTCGGCTGTAGCAGATGGCCATCCACCAGTGAGATGTGCTCTGCTCGAGGTTTCTGCCTTTTTAAAAAGATGTTTTTCCTTACTACTGTCGCCAAATGCTTGCTCATGGTTGGCATTGTTGTGTCTCTGTAAATGATATTATAAAGAGTATGATCTAGACCTGCTCTGTATGGAAAGATTCAGCACTATATTTGTTGAAGAGTAACTACATCTTTCAGATAAGTCAATGTGTGTGTCCTAAATTGGAGATACTGGTGTAAAGTATGTGATTTGTACTCGAGTGTCCAGTACATCCACTTTCCACCACTTGATACGCGTCATGCGTGATAGAGTTCTGACCAAATCAGTAACTTGAACAAGAGTCATCGCGCTGTTATTTACAGTACATGTGGCATAACAAGTATCCGAATGATTTCATGCTTACTCACAGAGCCATAACTATGCCAGCTGGTACTGAGAAAGCAGCGAGAACAGAAAATCACACTATATTTTTCTGGCAAGCCCAGTGCAGCATTTTTCCATAAATACAGCCACCTCATAAATTTCACTGCATCAATTTGCATCTTTCATGCGCTTCGCTTCACAACACATACTTAAGTACAGCATACCATAAAAAATCCAGGATCCTACAAACAGCACCACTCTGAGCTGCTTCAATGTCATTCCAATGAGTCCATGTCATCGTACTCTCGATGTGTTTGGAGCCAAGAAATGCATTTCTCTTTCCTAGTAGCGGGGCCGAGCATAAACTTATTAGGGATAGTGTTTGAATCATAGTGTGTGTGTGTGTGTGTGAATGGAGAATGATCACCCTAAGGACTCAGAGTTACGTAAAAACTAAATGAAGTTCAGTGTTTATTCATTTATTTTTATGGGGACAATATGTAGCATGAGTCAGTGCCACAAACCACAGTGTTTATGGACTAATATACTTTGCAAAAGCCTGTTCCTGGATCAGTTTTATGCATTTTAACAGCTTGACAAGAAAATAGCAGAAAACAAAAACGATGATACAGTAAAATTATGATCAATTATCTGTGAACGAAATGATCATTATAGCAAAAAGGAGTGTGGATGAACCAAACTATCCTTTTTAGGCTGGTAGCTAAAAACAAGATGTTATTAGATATTACATCCGTTATTAGATTATATTATTTTTAGCTGCAGGAGGCTTTTGGGTGCATTCTTTCCAAAACTTTTTTTTTTACAATCCTGAACTCGAGGAGGAATCTTTTTTAAAACTTATTTTTGTCATTGTCCGCCTGCTCAAGAATGCCAGAATTACCCGTCTGCATCACAAAAGGTCCACTGTACTGTATGGTATCTAGCGATAAAATAACAAGCACGCCCACAGATAAGAGCCAGCGGACTGAAGAATGAAAACAACCTTGATTATACCTAACCATGTTCCTAACCTGTTGCCAGCTATTGCGAGATGTTCTGCCAGGTGTTTTTAGGATTACACAACTTTTTTCCTGCTTTTGTTGTCGCTCTCACAACCCCCGCGAATCCAAAATTGGCATATCATTTTCAAAAAAACAACAGTTGCTGTGCTATTTTCGGTCAAACATGGGGTCTCAGTGTTGTGCACGTCATCACTTTGCAGATTTACATTGTGCACGGTGTGCCAACTTGAGTCTGCAAAGCATGTACAGCTGTACTTCGGTTTCTGCACCAGCAGCCTTGCATGCAACCTCAGTAACACAACGTACGTAGAATGTGAAGACAGAATGTGTGCATGGGGAGCCCCCCTAAAAGACATGGGTGGGGTCCTCCACCACAGGCCGGACTTATGGATACTATGTCCATGTTTTATAGAGTCTATGGTCGGGCGTGCTTTGTGGTTTGGCTGTAAGTGATATAGAAGATGACGTCCATATGTGGAGAGTGAAGTATTAAGCCTGGATGTATTGTCCCTTTGCAGCATCGCAGAAAAAATTAGACCTCTTCAGTTGTTTCAAGTTATAACTTTCAGTGCTAAGGCTTCCAATCTAAATGTATTTTCTTTCTTCCTGTACAGTAACTCTGGTTATAATGGAGAAATCCATTAAGCTGTGGGCTCGTAAAATTGTGAAATCTCTCAGATTTGTATCTGGGGTAAACATTATGTACATTTAACACCATAAAAGCGACATACTGTGATTCACATGACATACGGAAAAGAGAACCAGAGCTCGGCGTTGAGGGAATATGATTCATGCTGATGAGTATGCTGCAAGGATTTCCTCTTATTGTACCACCGCCTGGTTCCTTAGAGCGACATAGAGGCTGTTATTGTCTTCTAATCCCTTACTATATTTCATAGGGGTGAAGGCAAAAGGATCCCATTACCATTCAAGGTGTTAAAGGTAACAGCGTGTGGCTATAAGAAGCTTTGATTCTCTTTTCGCCTCGCGTGTTAAAAGATGTAGCGTGTTAAATACACATTGTGTGTATACATTATGCGGCTGTTGCTTCCACGGCGGTTTTATTTCACGATGTTTTCTAGCAGACTAAATGAAATCGTTTCCATACGAAGAGCTGTTTTGACTGGAAAGACCTCAAGAGTTGAGCAGACTGTGCAAATAAAATCCACTAATGGCAGTCATGTTGCTTTACCATTTGTGCGTGCATACTTTGAGACCCTGCCAAGCCCAGTGTATATATCGTAGGTGACGGTATTTCACAGCTTCCCCCCACGCTGTACAAACGCAGGACTGTCTGCTGCGTGTTTTCACTTCCATAAAAAGGATGCAGGTGTGCAGGTCTAACCTGCTCCTACACACACACACACACACACACAAACACACATCAGTCATATATGTAGCTCCTGTGAGAGTTGTGTTGCCTCACGCTCCCAGGTGAATCCTGGTTTTTTAAAAAACAAAAAACTTCTGGCTGCCCCGAGGGGCCTTGGAGTGTCAACACACCCTGCGTAACCTTGAGTTGTTTTTTATTGAACATGCTTGGTGTTTCGTGCCCATGTGTGAGTGTGTGCATGCATGAAGTCGAAGGACACAACATGTGTGCAACTGTGCACGTATGCTCCAGCTGAAGATTTACTAAAGCCGGTTTTCTCTTTAGAAAAACACTGTTAGTCACCCCGGCTGACTTCCCTCTGAGTCATCCGCCAGAAGTTGGCGTTTCGTAGTAACGCAGAGAGCGGAGGTCAGTGAACCCCTGGAAGGTGTTGCAATCTCTCTCCTCGGGGGACCAATGAGAATCCAGAGATACCTGGTGATTGGAGAGCGGAGGCGGGGTGGAGCCTGCAGAGCTCGCTCTGTGAAAACATCTTGTTGTTGTTGTGTGTGTGTGTGTGTGTGTGTGTGTGTGTGTGTGTGTGTGTGTGTGGAGGGTGTGGTAGTGAGCTAATGGGAATGATAAGGTGATAAGGTGATTGGGAAAAACACACTCTGAAGGTGATTGGACGGCTGACGGGGGCGTCGACGCGTCAGACTGCTTCCAAATGTTTTGAGATTTGTGTGTGTTTATGTCTTTGACCTGTAAGTGTAAGTCTGTGTTTGGGTTTCATTGTCTGCATGATTGCCTGTGTATATCCACCGCCGCAGAGCCATATGTGTTGCATTTCAGAACCAACACAATCCCCCCCACCCGCCGCCGCCTTACCCGCACTCAGATCACTTTTCATAACATCTCTGATCTCTGCCCCTCGCGGCATACGGCCTCCCATGTTACACGAGCCGCGTGGAAACACAACACCGTTTGGCCCAAAGCTGTCCAAATATGGCCCGCAGCCCATTTGGTCACGCCTGCCCCCCAACGCCTTCGAGGTCTACGCACTAAGAAATCGTTCATCATGTCCCTAATTCAATCAACAGCAATTTCATTACCGGAGCACAACAGAGACAGATAACGACGCTTCTCATTTTCCCCTGCTTTGTCTTTTCGAACCATTCAAGCGTTTTTTTTTTCTCCCAACGACAAATGTAATTACCAGCAGCACATCTTGTGCAAAACTCTAATAGCAGCCAAGGACAAAACCCTCCCCGATCTGTCTCTATCGGCCGGGCACGAGGAATGTTTTGTTAGCCGTAGAATCAACTCGTTTAGCTTCTATTTGCCTTTATTATGTGACCTCGATATCAAGCCTATCATTTTCCCCCCCGCGCCATTGTTCGCGAGAAACCTCCATCGCCGCTGTTTCTCCCCCTCACCCCATTCCTCCAGTAATCTGCGTCAGTTTGGTGATAATTATAGCTTACTGGCAGAGATGTGGCTGGCTGTAAGAGCTGCCTCTTGGGTAGGAAAGGAAAAAAAAAACAGCAGGAAAAACAAGGAGACTTTTCCTCCATCTCCCAAAGGAGACAGGACTGTGTGGGTGACTTTGGGTTCGGCCCGCTCATCTTCTCATCCCCTCTTTTCATGTGTTCACTTCCTGCCAAAAAAGTGGCTTTCATGCTCGCTGCTGTCATGATTTTATCCCCCCCGCCCCCTTTTCTCCTTTCTCACTCAACCAGGCATTCATATACAATACGAAATAACTAACTCCGCACTTAAGTGCTGCGAAGGGAACGGTGGTAATGGTTTCCAGGATGTCTCTAAATGTGTGTGTGTGAGTGAAAGTCTGCAACACATATATGTGTGTGTGTGTGTGTGTGTGAGTGAAAGTCTGCAGCACATATATGTGTGTGTGTGTGTGTGTGTGTGTGTGTAAGGGTCTCAATGGTCTGATCCTGTTACACTAATGGCTGCAGTCTTGCCATCCTTTAATGGCGTACGGAGTTCACCGGGGACGGATGGATGACACAGGGCGAAGAATGAAGACGCACGCAAACACACGCGCAGGCATGTCGCATGCATGCATGCGCGCGGCGTATGCATGCGCACACGGATTGTATGAAGCAACAAAAGGAACACATCTCCATTACTGTTACTTAGACGGCCATTTAATCATAGAGATAACGTGTCTCTCACATAACAAGGTCTGGCAGTTTAAAATCCCACACAGCACTCCTTTCTCTACATATCTCCCCGTCCTCCCGTTGTCTTGGAGGACCACTTTATCAATTTAAGACAATTGGCATGTGGATTTCTGCATATGGTATCTCCACTTGTGTGCTGCAGTGTGTTCCTGCTTCTCCTGGCGCTCTTCTTTTCTCTCTCTCTTTGAAAATAGATCACGAATGCAGAAGAACTGAATCTCTAATTACTTTCAACCATAAAACCCACTTCACTCATGAAATTCAGATGACGGCGGAGGATATACAGACTTATGTGAGTGCTCCTGTTTGCACACTTCCCCCCTTCCTATATGTCTATTTATAACTTTTTCAGGCCGCCGTGCCTTAGAGGAAGAGAAATACATTGTTGTTGTTTATTCGCACAGGAGTGAAAATACTCACGTACTGTATTCCTCTGTCATGAGGGAGCAGCTATAGCCTTGAGGTTAAAGACAGGGGATTATGGTTAGGGAAAGAAAAAAAAGACTGGCTGGTATCCCGGGACAGGCTGGGAAGACGTGCGGGAAGAGAGCGTAATGCTTCTTCTGCTCTTCGGTAAATAATTTTTAAGATCCACTTGAACAAGAAACAAGAACGCAATCAATGTGAAATGTCTCTAAATCTCTTCCAGCTTTCTGAATTCGCAGTACATTTCCAGATACAGTATACACATCCATCTTTGCTCGCTCATATACAGTTTAAAGTCAGTGTAAAGTAAGAAAAAATATGAATTCTGAGTTTGTCAGACCAAATAAGAAAGTGTTTTTAACCACCCAGCCAAATTTAAATGATGAAAAATATCGACAAGTTTATGAAATTAGGTGTCAAGATCAGGTAAAAACGAATTCTTAGCTTTGAAACACTAAAGATGCAAGCACGATCAATTAATATCTATCTCTCTGCTCAGGGTGGCCTCAGCGTGTCATCGAGCCACCCTTTAAGGACCGCCCACAAAATCCTGGACTGAAAACTGGTTTAACCTCTAACTCCACATTTCAGTTCAAAGTCTTTTCCAACATATTTAATGTATTATGAAAGACATCTCATATACAGTTAAAACATTTTCTTTGATTGTGCCGAGGAGCTCGTAAACATTTCTTTGTCTTCTGGGATTGGCTGTTCGATTTAACTGTTGAACAGTAAACTATGAACTATGTATTGTCTGCCACAAGGCGCTCCTCCCTTGGTGATATACCATTGACTTGTGTTTTGCAAATGTTGACATAGTTAACAGTTTTACCAGAGACCCTGCAGGCTCCACTATGGTCATAAAACACAGTTTAAAGTGCCGAGGGGGCCTACCAGCACGTGGTCTAATAAATGTGGGTATCGTTGTTGTGTTTATCAGCGTTTACGTTCCGCTGTGTGAGTTTCTCAGTACGCGCAGTACAAAGAAAGTTACAGCAATATACTGTACAAACGCACATATAGAAATAAACTACGTGCATCTGCATAGGAGCAGCTCCAGACTCATATCATGTCCACGCCTTCGAGTTTATCAGGTGTCAGCGAGCCAGAGCTGCTTGTTACAGGCCGTATAAAGAAGGCCAGACTCAGCTTCCTCAGCAGGAGCTCATTGTTACTGCGCTCAGATCCTGGCTCACAATATTACAGCAAATTTCACAGGAACGACTCAGGAACAGAAAAGAATAAAGTGTATGACATGACAGATCGCTTAGAAATTACATTTTTATTGTTCTGTTTTGAGAGTAGTGTAATTGCATTTTTATGTGCTTCATTATGTTATATGGAAATGTTTGGGGGGGGTTTTCGGAGGCGGTCAGGGTGCAGGACACTGGAGGCCGTGGTTCAGATTCTCAGTCGAGCGTGTGTGACTATGTTTAAGCAACAAAAGCATTCTGCTTATGGAAAGTAGTCAACAGGTCGTGTCACATTCTTCAAGTCACTTTTGACTTAAACTTCACTTAAACTCCGGGATTTTAACTTCACCGCCTCGTCCACCTAACCTTGCCTCAAGTGATGTCACCAATATTACAATATTATAAGAACATGATGTAATAGTAAGTATTTTTTAAAGATTTAACACCCCCAATTTCAGAGCTACTATTGTAAATATGGACAGCTGTACACATGCATTTGTTAAGATTACACTAGTTATAATGTTGCCTGCCTGTCCAGCTCCAGTTCTGGCGTCACTTCCCATCTGCATCCAACCCAGAGGCACCGTTCATCCGATTACAAGTCTGTGTCGCATTAAAATGATTTAAAATCTGTCTTTTTCTGGCAGAAAAGTTGCGTAATGTTGCTTTAAATCACTGTAAAGTATCTTTCCCTCATCCTTAACAAAGCGACGTGGGTGCCTGAACATAATGACTAAACATGTTAATTAAAAACATTTCATCATTACGTTGACAGAAAACAATCAGGGCGGCATGGAGCGCATTAGCTGTTTCTGTGCAGAAGAACGCGTTGGATTGGAAGAAATGTTTTCGTTTACTCTGTTCACATCTGGAAAGCAATCTCGTCATGATCAGATTGTTTTATTCTCGTAAGCCGCATTCGCTTCCTTTTACCGTCAACAGATCTTCACCTGTATCTGTGCTGTGTACTGTAAAGAAACCCCCATCGCCCTATTGATACTAGATTTTCCTGGAAAGATGGAACAAGGTGAGTCATAACATACTGAACAAGGTCATGGATTGTTACAGCATAGAAAGTGACCCCGTAAGGACCAAAATCATTATAAAGAGGTGATGCACGCACGGAAAACTCATAGCGGCTGAGCAGCTGTGCCGCCATTGGCCAGAGTAAGTGCAGCGTCTAATTTTGTCCTCCTGATGGTCCGTAACCACAAAAGGTTCGTTTATCAGCTCTTTCCCACTCGTGTTTCCATTTGCGAGGAGATACGCCGGCACTATCAGGCTACTTAGACTCATCCAGGAGCCTTAAACACAGACCCCCTCTGTCTGTCACTCCGTCAACAGACACTTCATTTGAAACCCCCCCCCTACTGCTATCACAGCTGTCTGCCTCCTGCTAATCCAGCTCCATCTACTTTTATCCCCGAGACACTTTCCAAAACACCGCACACCTCTAAACTCATTCATAATTAACCCAGCGTGTCTTTGCGAGATGCAGCTCCTATAAAATCTAGCACGTCGTATTTGTCATCCGCGACCTCCTCTCTCCAATTCGCACATTGTCTAACAGGTGGGGTTGGTTCCCAGTGATTAAGTTGGGGGAAACAAACAGAGTATCTAATTTGCTTAGGGAAAATTGCCTGGTCTACTGGAAAGTGGTTCGTGTTTGCATTGGGCAAGATGTGGAAAAAGAACTCCAGGTGGCTTTTTCTCACTGTTTGATCGAAGCCTGGACACGAGCGGTCACGCTTCAGTGCGCACACTATAAATTGAATGTGAGAGACGATATAAAATATGCAGTATACCGACAGTAAGATGGTAATGCAATGCTCTGTGTGTAGGCCACATTTCTTCAGGTTTATAACAGGCTTTTAAAGTTGTTGTATATACACGATACTTTTTATCTTCTTCGTCACTTCTCCATTCTTACCCAGCTCCCATTCCCATTCACTGCCTGTGATAAAATTGGTCCCATTCCCTTTCATTCATCAACTCTAGAGTCGCTAAGAGTAATGGTAATGAGGTAATGGGTGATGTCTGCTTTTCTTTCCATTGCCTTTCCCAACACTCCCCCGTTATCCATCTTCCTCCTCCCTGCCTTATATTACACACCAGTCACTGCCTCTTTAATGGAGTGAATCTCAGTGTTGTTAATTACCTTTTTTTCCCCACACTCTAGTAGAGACTGATATTTAATGCTGATTTTATCGGCGGTTCGTCTTGTGATTCAACTCACGGCAACTCGCGGCTCTGTCACTTGTGGAGTGAAGGATGATGAATACAGTTAAAGGGGCTGCCAAAAATCACACCAGGATCGATATCCTGCAAAAAGTGATTTGATTAAAGTAGAAAATATGTGATGAAAGTACTTTTAGTTTTCCCATCAGTGCCACTACACCTCTTCCACTTGAGTTTATGTTTGAAAAAATAGATTCTCAATACTCATTCTCGAAGTTGTTGGCATGTTAGCAGTGGCAGAATAATCACTCAAATTTAATGGTAAAGAGCCACACTTTAGACAGAAGAAGGCAAGACCAGGCTTTTCATTTGACATATTTACACGTTTAGATCTTTACAACTGCATCTTTAACAGAATATTTTGTTGAATCTACCTCTCCTCAGTCTAAGTCCTCGCTTTTGATTGGTTAGTTAAGTCGCATGGTTAGTCCAAAGAAGGAAATGTTGTTGTTGTGAGGGTAATGAGGTGTGGAAATAGAGGAAAGTGCTGCTCTGAGAAAGTAATCTATCTCCATCCTGCTGTTTATTCTCATCAAATGTGATCCAACCAGCACATATCCAACCCTCGCATTACACTTGGTTCTGTCAAATGATGCAAGAAGACTGGCCCATTATTCCAAAATGTCCCATTGGATCTATAGCCCATTTGTCTGATGGGCTGTTATCCTAAAAACAAAAAGAAACAGCTCAATGGGGAATATTTTTAAGACTATTGGGGTTTAAGAACACCAGGGCCGACGGATGATGGCATGGCACCAAAAGACAAGTCAACATTTGATCATCTACGTAAAAGATGTGGAAATAAAGGAGCAGTATTGTTTTTGAAAGCATCCGTATTTGTAGTATCAGATTGGTTTTTCTTTAGAATATAACACTGTGCTGATGTTTACCATAGAAATAATGAGTCAACTTGGTCAAGCAATACCAAGGCTACCTTTTCTAACACACACATAACAGTTTACTGAACTTTTTCAACTGTATTTTTGGCTTTGGGACGGTGATTTATTTTAACATGCACGCATAGTAGACACTTTAGTTATGTGTCACTGTGGCCACGACAAAGAAATGAAGAAAGGAAGCATTGTAAGACTTCTGGATGCTCCTGCATCAAGTTAACAGCTGTAATATTTAGATTTTTGGAAGAAGCACCGTGGTATTAGTTTTTATGAAGCGATGTTAAGTGAGGCCTGGATGTTTTCCTTGGCATAGACGTGAAAGAGAACAACTGCAAAATGTCTACACTCGAGTCACACTACCGTCGATGGCAACCATCGCCCTGGGCCAAAGCACGGCTTCGAGGAAAATGTTGTTAGTCCACACTCAATGTACCGAATTTTATATTCCCAAAGTAAGCACAAAAACCTAAAAGCTTTTATAGACCTTCCATGATCGTGCCGGCTGCAGCTGCATCGAGATATTTGGCTCGGGGTGTTTTTTTCCATGATGAAATACATAGAAATGAATCAATAAAAACATTAAATCACACAGAAATAGCTTAATGACACCAAGGGGTGTGCAATGTTAGGTCAAACAGGGGAGTTTTTTAACATCAACATTCAATTGACTGCTGATTTAAAAATAAAAATCCACTTATATGCAACAAATGTCCTAATATGGCCGCAGAAACACCTGAAAATAAGCAATATTTGGTATGCAGCACATTTCACAAAAGATATTTCCCATCCCCCCGTATAAGCCTCCTGTTTTTTTCTTTCTTTCTATTTGGTAGCGAATTGGTATCTTTAGGGGTCATATGCAAATATAATCCATAAGGCTTTGTGTCACAAAGAAAGACACAACACACCCAATCATAGACAATACACTTGACTGACACGCTGTTCTCACAGGATCACATTTCCACTGCTTTCATAACCAAAGATGTTAAGCTACGAGGCGTCCCGTATTCTAATGTATGTAAAACCTCTCAGGTTCTCACACAGAGTGTCCTTGCAGCAAGGTGAAGATGTGTAAATTGCGTTACGGTGTGTCTGTATGAAATCAGGCTCTCATTGAGATTGTAGGTGGGGGATCAGTCATGGAGCTGATTGTCAATTGCGTGTGAAGAACAGTGGCGACTGATCTCAAATGTAATTTTCTGACATATGTGATTCGAGCAGGGAAATCGGGTTTGCAAATCGAGTTATGTTTACCCGCCGGCTTTCGCTTCTCCATTTGCAAGTGAGATTTTAGCAGTTGTGCGTGTGCATATGAACATATGACTGCAGTTATTTCTGGGTGTGTCAGTTTAATTTCCTGTTTCAACATGTCATTATTACAGCTTGAGCGCTCTTTCTGTTTACGCACCCCAAGCAGCTTTATAACACAGAATCAGAAGATGCAAATGTCCAAATGGGGGATGCAGATTTTTCTTTTTGCTTCATAGAAGTGAAGGAGCATGTGATTTACTTTTCTACATTAGTGACAATCAACAATTCCTGCTAGTTTTAGATTTCATCTGGAATGAATTAGTTGGTGCAGAGGCAAAAAAGTAATGTTGGACACTCGGAAACACCCCTTCTCCTGGTTGGACTCAGAAATGTCTGGAGACTAACCCTAACCCTAATTGCACCATCCAACTGTGAGAGGGTTGAATTTATTTTTAACTCACCTAACAACTTACATGATATTAAGGCTTAAAGTTACTCATAATTAATAGCGTCGCCGCTTGATTGACAGGTAGCTGCCATTTCAGATGGCTTATTGGAGCAACCAAGGCGTCATTTGAACCGCCTCAGGTCCGATGATGATTCTGACGTCTTTGTCGATATTTGGATTCATATATTTTTGGCTTCGGAAACCTACGGGTGACGTCACTCAGGTTCTGTCATTGCTCAGGACAGGAAAGTAGACTTTTCTTGGACAATAACCGTAAAAATGTTGGATTAAAAGTTACAAACAGACAACAAAAAATCATATTAATCATAACTTTTCCAACTTATATGCATTATACAGTATCATTGGACGACGTCTTACAGCAAATCACTAACAAACTGAGTAGCACGAACGGAACAAAGTACAAATACAATGCACCATAAATCGGGCTGTAAATGTTCACGGTAAAGACAATAATGTTTAATCTTTTTTTTTAAATACATTTAGAAAATAAGACACAGCTTCTTAGAACACTCTGTTTCAATTAGCAGTCCTTGCAATCCAGAGATTCAAAGGTCATTAATTATTACAACTGACTGGGGCGGTCGTCTGAAATCTATTTTAAAGAAACACTCAGAGAAGGTTTTATCATATATGCATGGAAATCAATGCAACACGTGAGGCTGAATCATAAGTAGAAGTTTCTTCAGCTTAATGGTCATAGGACAACAAAGACGGGAACCACTGCTTTAAAGTCCCCTAAAGACTAAGCAACCTTCAGGTCTTTTGTTTTCCTCTTCTAATAACCCTCCTCTCTTTTGTTGTGCTCCCTCCACCTTGCTGCGTATGCGTTAACCCTGTCTTTCGTTGTCTAATTAGTAGTCCGATTGATAGTGCGGCTAACAGGCATAGCATAGTTTCATCTAAGGGACCTATTTACCAAATGACTGCCCCTGCACATGTGACTGACTGTGAGGCAAATTCTGAGGAACTCTGTGTTGTTGTTTCTCACTCTAAGAGGCCCTCGAGGAACCACTTGCAGAAAGTACGAGAGGATGGTTGCATACTTATCATAGTATGCGCTTTCCCCTTTTTTTATAACTGACTTGGCCCAGTTGTTTTTTTCTCTCCAAAGCAATCTTAGCTTTCTCTGTTTGGTGGTTGTGAAGCAATAGCAACAGAGCTAGTTCCCTCTTTCAGGGAAGTGTAGGTATTTTTTATTTCAGTGCTCCGGCTTTGGTTTGTGGTGTAACTGCATTTAAAGAAAGAACAGGGGAATAACGGAGAGTTAAAAAGAAATACAAATCCGCATGATTCTCTTCCACTCAAATTGTGTGATCGCTGACTGTAAACTCAGGTCATGGGATTTTATTTTTTATTTTCTGTTTTGGCAGCCAAAACAGGAGCACACAGCATTCTGCAGATCTCTCTTAGCGGTGCAAAGGTCAGCCGGTCTGCAACAGATGTTAAAAGGCCAAATCACAAGCCACTGTGAGCGTCCCCGGTGGTGAATGCTCTCCAGTGTTTGCTGCTCCGTGTCCAGACCAACAGACTGACTGAAAAGATTAACATGTAGCTTGTTTTTTAGAGTAAGACATCAGGCAAGACGTACAGATTGTTATTGTACCCTAACCGGCTCGGTTAGAAAGACGCGTTCACAAAGTTAAATTTGCCTTGGGGGTGACGCAAAGACGTCTTAAAAATAGAGATGACAGGGAAAGGCTGTGGATGTTTGTTCTCTGTCTGAATACACTAACCCTAACTTAACTTTTTCTTTGAGCAGCTGAGATGAAATGACGAATGTCCTCTGTCCCACACATAGACGTCAAAACCAGGCTAAAGGTCGGGAAGTGACCAACATGTGGGTTTGCTGTAGTTTCATGTGATTTGGGAAGCCAGAATGACTGGCTTGCTGGTGACATGTTTATGGCCAAGGGTCGGTCTAAAGGTCGGGTAGCCACGGTTTCAGGTATAAAGGGACGACCTGTTTTACATAACAAGCCTTCCGGGCTAACAGCTGCTTCTACGGCTGCCGCAAGGGACGTACTCACCCATATTTTAAGCTTCATAAACAATGATAGCATCTCATGGGAGAAAAGCAGTAAACAGTTGTGTTATGTGGAGAGTTATGTTTGGCACGCTCTGAATGAAAGCTGGCAGAGTTACAGCTTCACGTTCTGCGGTGCAGGCCAACAGGTTATACAGAAGAAGAAGGACTCGGAGTGCTTTGTTCGTTGCTGAATGAGAACTGCTGTTTCGTTGGAGCTCTGCCAGTGAAATGATGCATCTGTCGACATCACATTTGTTTGACTGAAGCCAGTCGTTAAGGAGAAGCTCAGTCTTAGTTAAAACAAGCGAGTATTCCCTCTCATAAACAGGGATGGGAATTTATTCGATTTTTACGATTCCGATTCTTTATCGATTCTGCTTAACGATTCGATTCTTTAACGATTCTCTTATCGATTCTCATTGGGGGGAATAAAAGGAGAACAAACTGTTTGATCAGCATCATCTAGAGGAGGTAGTGAACTGGAACGGGTACTAATACAGCTGCCAACCCTCTGAGCCAGCCAGACTCTCTCTCTCGTCATGGTCATCATCAGACATGCAAACGCTATTTTATCAGACAGTTCTCATGTGCTAAATAGAAAATATGTCCTTCTTAAATCTGGGAAGAGATACAGGCTTCCCCTGTGCAAGCACAATCGCTTTACTCTTTTATTCCCTTATCTACTAAGCTAGAAATTAATGTAATTGTTTTTGGACGGATTCTTATCTTTTTATAAAGGTTATAAAGTTAGTGTATGTGTGTTGGTGTGGAAATGGATTGGTGGCTGTGAGTGTGATCATTTTTAGGGGATGTATGACTGAGCTATATTTATGGCAGGATGAATATTACTGGTATTGTGAATACCTATATTTTATCTCATGTCATGCTGGTATGTGTATATTGTAGGTTGCTACGTCTGTACTGTTTGTGGTATGTTGATATGTGTTTTATGGTGCTGTAACCTCCCCTATCTCTAAGACAAATTTCTCCCAGGTGGAGACAAATAAAGAACCCTAACCTAAATGTAATGCAGAAGGCATTCGTTTAACTGTTATTAGCATGTTTTACAAAAACATGGTAGGTAGTGTGTCATTTAAAATATTGCATGTTGTGTGCGCAAATGTTTCCTCATGTTCGTCATGTTCCCTCCCGACGCTGTTATCTCCACTTTGCAATGATTGCAAGTCGTAGCTGTTTTTTTTTTGTTAAAATGCAGCCAAACTTTGGAGCGTTTGAAACCGAAGTGGGTGCCATTGGTTACTATTGATTGCACTGCACGTGCCAAACTTCCGTAAGTTATGTGTTGTGATTTGTCGTGCTTCCTGGAATCGAGCGTGCGTAACTTCTTGCGGAAGTTACGTGACGTAATTCGTGTTTTCCAGAATCGATAAGAGCGATTCCATGGAATTGAAACACACTAAACCGGTTCTCAACAAAAACCGGTTCTCGAGTCCCATCCCTACTCATAAACCATCTTGTGGTTGCATTTGCTAATAGCTTACGTACCAAACAGGCTCCGGGTATTTTCTTTGCTGCCATGTTGAAATCTACAGCTCATCGGAGAGTAATAACACTCACATAAGCACTCCTAAAAATATCCATACACATTTTCACTTGCATATCTAAACACACAGAGAGAGACACACACACACACATATGCAGGATCCGCAGGAGGCATTTAGCCTCTAGCTCTCCAGTCGGAGGACCTACCAGGCTGCACGGCTCATTACAGCTCCTTAGCCCTCCTCCACAGCCCTGTAATTATAAATCCCCTGACAACCCATCCACATAAAGCCTCTCATTAGCATACAGGAGCATTGGAAAGTATGAGTTCATCAGTGTCCGAGATTTCCATCTAACTACCCCTTTGGGTTATAAATTTGCATGAGCAAAACGACCTGTTTGTTGACAGTGCAGCTGAAAAGGGGAAGTTTGGACTGGTTCATATCTGCTGCGTTTCGAGTGTTTACATATCGCATGCCTGCGCAGGGGCTGTATGAGTGTATGTATATGTGTGTGTGTGCTGCTTCTGCAAGACTGATTTTCCTGGAGAAGGCCAAGGAGATGTAATCAGCGTAGGCAAATGCTACAGTCTGAGAGGACTGTTTACGCTTATCAGCCACACACACGAAGACGCAATCCATTATGTGCACGCCCATGCAGACGCTCTTACCCTTTTGCACCCATGCACAACACACACTCAGTTTTTACTTGGCAGGGATTATCAGGCGGACTTGTTATGGTACACCGAGAGCAGTTTGGAAGATAAACTGAAATGCACACATCAGCTGCTGTCATTAGTATGGCTTTGTTGATTTAGGAACAAGCCCTTGGTGATAGTCAACTGTTTTTTTTTTCCAACAGACTCAGTGTCCCTGGGCTACTTTGTTCCCCTGCATGGCCCCCAGGACATGCAAACACAGTAGATACTATCTCCCGACTCATGGCATCCCTGTGGATCCTCATGAGACTCGATGATTTGCATCCCAAAACAGTCGGCCATTTTGCGACAATGATGTGGATTACAGCTCTTCCCCTTTGGTGTCCTATTCTTTCATATGTAACATTCGGTGATCTATTTGAAAGTCCATGTAAAGGCAATTCTGAGATTTCTTTCAAAACACATTAAATATGTTGGAAAATAGTTGCTGAAAACATGTGATAAGACTTTGAACGATATGTTACTGACATGTGGAGTTAGAGGTTAAAACAGTTTTTCACCAGTTTTCAGTCCAGGATTTTGTGGGCGGTCCTTAAAGGGTGGCTCGATGACACGCTGAGGCCGCCCTGAGCATACCCCTGCACCCCTAACATAGAGATAGAGATTAATTCATCTCACTCAGAGTGTTTCAAAGTTAGTCATAACATTTTCTAAACTCATCTGACACGTTTCAGTCGTTTCAAAACTACTGCTTCACTGCTCCCACAAATGGGCGTGGCTTCAGCTCATTTAGCGGACACGCCCCCACAGTCCTGGAGCTGAGAATACTGCTCTTTTTTACCTGATTTTGACACCTAATTTCATAAATGTGTCGATATTTTTAATCATTCAAATTTTTGCTGGGTGGTTAATAACACTTCCTTCTTTGGTCTGACACAGAACACACATCTATTCTTACTTTACACAGACGTCTGTGGTTTCATAAACTTTTCTTTTAAAGGAACTGAAAACAAGTTTTCACCTTTTAGCTATGTCGGCTGTGTAGGAAGGCAACTTTTCACTCACACAGATAAATATAATAAAATATCAACAACAATTTCCTGGATTAGCATAAAATTTGATTAATATTTATTGTCATTCCACTAAAAACAAACAAAGCAGTTCTAGGTAGGGGTGTAAATCACAAGTTTCATCAAATCACAATAGTGATTGATATGACAAGATATCGTAAGTCAATTGAGCATTGTCAGTCACTTAACTTTTTACTTTGATCTCCTTTGACCTCCCTTCCCAGAAAGCAAACAATAAAGTTATTCTCTATTATTCTTTTTCTCTGACTCACAGTTATTCCCAGCAGTGAGATTTTTAACAACAGAGTTTTGTTGTTGCGCCCAAGATTAACTTTCACCTGTTCCCAGAAACGTAACACGGCCCAAACGGGAAGTTGTTCTGCCGGTAACTCTTCACTTGCTTTGTGAATGACAAAAAAACTTTATTGACGGGAAAACTCGCTTTCAGTCAAAGATACTCCTTTAGCCAGCAGCGACGCACTATCAACACCTGATCTTCTTTTTGAAACGTAGCCAAGGATGAGCGGGAACATGACTTTGGTGATCCCCATTTGTTCAAAACAGTTCATGACAAGATATGGGAAGAATGATATGATGATAAAAAAACAAACATATTTTGGTCTTGTCTTCAAGAATATCCACCTGAACTGCTTCAGACGTTACGTTGTGCCGGTGTTAACTTCATAGCAGGAGGATTTATTCTTCTTATTGTGACCAGGGCGAAATAGTAAAACTAATGGGCCTCAAAGTTGGACCGAAGAAGAAGAATAATGCAAGGACTTTGTCTCTGGATGGACGACTTTATTGTACATAAATTCATTCATAAACAAAAGGTGCCAAATGATAATGCAAACCTGCCATGGATATTAAAAATCAGCAGTAAAAAAAAAAAACACCTCAGATTAGGGGGGTTACTTGAGCTCTACAAGGAAACAGCGGGGCACCTACAGTACACCCGATCTCTCTGGTATGGACACTGAGAAAAATAAGTGAGGGTGGATTACACAAGAGAAAACATTAGCCATCATTAGCCATTGGCACCAACGTTCCCACAGCCAATGCACTTATTAATCGGTCTAATACAAATACAAAATTAAGTTAAGGCAGAACTGCATTGACTCTGGCAACCGGCAACCTAAATCTGCCTCCACAATCAATGCTATCTCAAGCGGGACATTGAAGGCAAGAGCTACTTTTAAAACAGCGTATTCAACCTCCCGACAGGTTACTTACTTATTTATATTATCTCCTAATGAGTGCGTGTGTGTGTCGGCGTGTCTGCCAGTAAGCAATTGTGGAGCCTCTTTCGGAGAAGGACAGCTGAGATGGTAACATACTGGGTCAAAGTCTACCTATCACACTATGTTACAAAACAACCAGGTATTAAACATATCCGTGCTGACTAATAAAACATGTTCATTAACCTCACAAGACTATAACTCAACTGTAACCAGTAAACCATATGTATGACCATTTGGAAATTAGTGCATGGCTCATAACTAAAGTGCATTTAGTGATTTTAAAAGTCTCGCTGCACCACCACATGGCCGATGCTCTTTTTATTTTGTCCACCCCTGCTTACTGTCTACTACTTTTAGCATTTAGCTCAAAGCTAAACCACCACCACCGCAAACCTGGCTAATTACAGCAGTGGAGTTGGCGTGAATGTCAGCTTCGTGTTTTGGATTTGTTGTTGGACGTCGACCCCCCCCCCCAAATCTGATGTCGGAAATGCGTGGGGGTAGAAGGTTTCAGACGCTGTTCGATCATCCCACATGCAAAAGCAGTTGAAGCACACTGACGCCTTTATATATATGCAAAAATGTCCACTGCACGGAGCAGACAAGCTTTTGTTTTTCTAATAAAATGACCTTTTCTCTTATTCCACCCACAGTCCAAACTTAGGCTTTGTATTATCTTGGCTCACAAGTGGTAAATTGTCTCTCTGTTTTTTCTTCCATCCCACAGTTTTGTTCCGTGGTATGAAATGAGCATCGTGTCACCTGGGAACACAAAGTGCGCGCTATAGATTTTCGCTCAACACTTTCATCTATCAGCTGTGTTTTCCGCCTGCCAACATCCCCATTGAAAACTTATTGTGTTGGATCACGAGACGAGGCCGCCGATCGCCCATGCGTTTCCCACGTGCCCACGCTGTTCCCCTCTCTGTGCCAGTCTTGTTTGGCACTGGCTGTTTTTCTCTCCAGCAGATATAAGAGGCCCCATTGAACTGGCGAGGCCTCGGCAGACAGTTCTGCGGGGGTCGGGACAGCTTGCTAATAACAAGCCGCCCATTATGAGTCTGAGACAGATGCAGGTTGTGGCGTAGTATGTTTGCTGGAAAGTGATAGTAGGCCTGTGTGTGTGTGTGTGTGAGAGAGAGTTGTTGTCAAATGACCATTGTTGATTATGTCTATGATGTAGGTCAATGGAGTTCTCCGCCTGCCCCCTACTCGCTGGACTTTTTGACCTCGTGCTTTGTGAGAGGCTCCTTTAAGAAGCACTGGCCTGTGGAGAGGGCGGCCCAGGAGCTGTTTGTGTGCATGTGTGTGTGCATGTTTGTGCATGCGTATTGCCCTGTGGAGAGAATAAATGATGTCACCGATCCCTGTAGTACAATCGGCCCCGTTGATGTCTCCTGGCAAATTGAAAAGAACGGCAGTGTTCATTGTCCCGCCCTGTGGCTACACTACACTGTTATTGACCACTCTGGTCACCACCCAGGATTAAGATACACTACAAACTGTACTTATCTCTTTATAGCAGCAGACAATGGTGAATTAACCTTAAAGGAATATGATCCTTTAATGGCGTGGTGTAGCAAAGAAGTGACTCAACTGCTGCTGTTACCCAGAAGTGGAAAATATCTAGTTTTATCTCACAAGAAGATTTTTTAAAATAACAATTTCTGAGTGCTAAAACTAATTTTACTTCATCTTAAGACGTTTCGAAGCACTTCTTTTACTCGTGTGAGTTATAATGTAGTTAGCAGTGATATCTTTTACACTGCATTTTGTGCTGAGCTGGAAATTACCACTCTCATATTTACCAGTGAACCTGCCAAGTCTTTTATTTTGAAATTCGAAATGAGAGGAAAGAAAAAACAAATATTGGTTCTCTGTCAAACTCGACTACACAACTGAGCATCTCTCTCTTTTTTTTAGTAAGCTACTCTTTAGAGCAAGTTCCTACCGTTTTTCTTTTTTGTTTACTTGTGACCTGTCATAACAGGATGTGGACAAGAAGTGATTTTCCCGTAAATGTGGAGTCGGGAAGAGGCATAAGTGTAAAAAAAACCCCGCTTTTGAGTGTTATTATTCCGAAATGAGAATATATTTAATCTAATTAACAGTTTTTAGGAATGATTTACATTACTAGCTTCTAACCACACCATTAAAACTGCATCCTCGTTAGTGTTTTCGTTCATAAACTCTTAATAAATGGTTTATAACACACTATAACATGTTTGTAAGCAAATATAAGGATATGAAGTTTCACATGCTAATTAACATACTACCTGTAGGCATGTTACTAATGCTAGAATGCTAAATAGCATTAGTGACATTGTTGTAGTAGTAAGCAAATATAAACAAGGCTAAATTATTTTGTATTTCTCATTGTTTATGAATGTATTTCTCAGCATGTATGTCCTCTTATGAACAGCCAGTAACATGATACAACGTAGCTAGATGTTTATGTGTCTAACTATGTTATAAAGCATGCGTAACTTTTTCATAGATCAATGCTCCGTAGAAGAATACATGAATGAATGCTTCAAATGTATCCGCTTACATTACGGCGTGTCATAAACCATTTATCAATTGATTACATACTGCAAAATGCTCATAGAGATTTAAAAAAATGACCAGTAACCTGATGTGACACCATTTTACATAGATATTAGCTATAGCTTCTGTGTCATATGATACTTTAGGCATGCAAATGAGAAGAGCCCGGAGAACGCCCGAGGGCACGTTTGTCCCCAAGTACTCTGAGTTTAAGCCCGAGTCGAAAGCCTGAAAGCTAATCTTTTACCATCAAGGTGTTCTGCATAACACTAAGCTGATTTATGGACTGTAACATAGTGGCCACTTGTGTGTGCACACAACAGGCGTGCATAAATCAGGTATGTGTGTTTATGTATGCTATTCCATGCGCATACGTGCATGTGTTTGCGGTCAAGGAGCCTGGATGGCCATGAAGGTCGTTTTTTGCTTGGAAACTGCTTCTCCCACATGTAATTAGGCTTGATGAAGTGTGACACATTCTGCATGATGCCGTGAAAAGGTCATGTGTACAGAGGTAAAGCAACAAACTCGGTGACCTCGACGCACTGGGAATAACAACATGCAAAGGGGATCACATGTATGTGTATATAGTTTTGAAAGTATTTCATGGGCAGGTCATGGTCACCATCTCGCTGCTCTATTACGGTAAATCCCATATTCCTTGAACCAGACCACCCGGCATCCCTGTAGCAAACAGACATGGGTGACATTGGGATGTGGTTAGACCCTGGATCCAAGTAATCGCCGGGCATTTTAAACCGCTGGCCAGCCTCCAGTCACGACTAAATCATCTAAATCCCCTTTAGTTTCACTTTATCCTCTCCCACATAGTTACATAAGTATCTAAAGCACAAGCAAATGTGGCCTTATATACTGTACACCGGCTCACGTTTAGAATCTATATAGCACATAGTGTACATACAGGCCTTTGTGAGCTGGAAAAAAAACTTTATGGACACTTTTCCTTCCAGTTTTGGCTGGGCACGCTCATTTATGAGGCAATAAAATCATCATAACATTCCTCTTCTTGCTTGCCTCTCTTACTCCCTCCTCTCTCTGTCTTTTGTTATTTCTTTAAGTGTTCCCAGCCCGCCCATCAAATATTCAACATAATAATTATTTATGAGTTTTTTCAACATGGTGTTTTTTTTGCGAACAAGCACATTTTTTTAGGGCTGATTTGTGAAGACCAAATGTGATTTTGTAAATTAGATTAAAAGTCTACAGACGTGCTTGTGGCTTCGTGAGGATGGACACAGTGCTACTAATACTAACTACTAACATGTTTATTGGGTATAATGCTCACCACCATCACCATTTTAGTTTAGTGCAGGGGTCCCCAAACTTTTTTCGGGGGGGCCGGGGTCAGTCTATAACCGGAAATGATATCAGTCCCACCAGGATTTCACGGGCCTTTTTTTTAAATAGTTGCCGCCTCAATGCCTGATGTTGCATGAGGTTTTCAAAAAAATGGTTCACCGAGTCGAATTCCCCGGGCAAAGTTGGTCATGAGCAAAGTCACGTTGGAATATACCATTGTGTGAGGGGAAGAAAATTAGCTAGTACTGTAAATAGTTTGTAAATAAGGTAGATTTTAATTAGAATGCCAAGCTTAATCATCAAGTGTGGATATTTTATAATAGGAAAAAGCAATTTTTAAAAAATAGGCCATGTTTAGAGGGATTGTTTGGGATCGTTAAGTGGGCCACTCCAATTGTTTAGGCGGGCCGGATGGGGCCCGCGGGCAGGGCCGGTCCTAGCTATGGGCAATGTGGGCGGCCGCCCAGGGCGCCGTCTCCGTGGGGGGCGCACGAGCGGCCGAAAATAAAAAAAACCTCGCGAATTTTCGATACCGCTTATTAAGTTAAGCGGAGCGGGCGCCCCCGGGAGCGGGGGGTTGACGAGGTAGAGGGGGCGCCGGACAGACTGATCGGGGTGCACGGCGCATCCAGGGACGCAGGGGCGGCCGTCAGGGCGCACGCGAAAATCTTCGTCTGGGGGGGGGGGGAAATCTCGCCCAGGGCGCAAATGTGACCAGGACCGGCGCTGCCCGCGGGCCGTAGTTTGGAGACCCTTGGTTTAGTGCATTAGCAGGCACAACTGAAGATAATTTTAACCGACTGGTTGCTAGAAAAGTTAAGTGATCAAGGCCATGAATATCGATACCAAATTTCATGGCAACGCATCCAATAGTTGTTGAGTTGCTAAGATCCACCAACCGACCAACATTGCCATCCCGTCGTGAGAAACTAGGCTGATTTGTGATATAGTGTGGGCTCCTTGGTAACAAAGGAGGCTGTTTAGCTCCGTTACCATGGTCTCAAAGTTTAGATTGAGTATACACACCCACAAACCCTATAAACACACTGCTCCTACAGCAAACAACGAACATATGCTCATAGTGCATGCTCCACATACTGTTGTTTCACTCAACACGCGCACACACACACACACTCGCGGTTTCATTTTTGGCGCGTGGTGAAAAGCAATACGCAGACAAACAATGAGCTCACATGGAGTGTATCCTCCCTCTGGTCCCGGGCTGTTGATAGCTACCCCACCTTGTGTGCCTGCTCTGAAGGGGTTTATCTCTTATTTATAAGTCGTTGAGGTCAGCATCGCTGAGAGATAAAGATCCTTTTAACCCTTTAAGGTGTGATCCTCTACGTTTTTTTTTACACTTTAATTTGATGACCTTTTGATCCCGCAATAAGTGATTGGCTTTTGTGATCTTCCTCGATTCGGGCCCCTGCAACAATAGCATGTGACAACCCATCAGTAGATTGGCACTTGGCTGACGTACCATGTCCTCTATTAGTGGAGTGCGCAGATGTGTGTGGGGAGGAGACTTAGTCATGTTATCCCCCTCCTGCTGCTCGGTTTCACCCAGGAGGCTCCAGTGGCATATGACGCCAATAAATTTAGCAGAAATCACATCAAGTAGGCTCGTTGCTCCATCGATTGTAAGAATGACATCATACCCCTTTCCCTCTTAGCCCCGATGGAGGAAGCAAAGTAGGGGAGAGAATCTTTAACCCAGAGATATCCTCTTTCAGGAGGAGGGAGTGATGTCAATGCTCATTTTCACCTGTGGTGAGTTTCATTGCCACTCACACAACCACGTATGTATGCACACTCACGAGCATCCTAAGCTCTGGCACAGAAGTTTCCGTAATCAGTCCGCTCGAAGCAGAGAAGACAATCCATGCGATAATTACGTTAGTGTGCCAAGAGCGTGTGGAAAAGCCTCTCACGCACTTAGAGCGAGCTAATGAATGTGAGCCTGTGGGTGTGTGTTGGAAAGAGGTCGGGTCGGTGGCGATGTAAAGGGTGAGCGAATGTGCGGCCGTGCTTATTTTCAGCCTTGTTCCAATATGAAGTTTTGTCACATACGGACATTTAGAGCTAATTGGTTTGGAGCACTAATGAAAGAAGAGCGTTAAAAGGATGCAGGCTGTTTGGAGAATAAAAATATGTTCATTACTTCTTAGGATTGGAGTGACGAGCCAATTTCTTTCTTTTTTTTTGCTTTATTTAATGGAAGAACTAAATGGAAAGAATGCAAAACATCCATGAAATGTTCCGCCTGTCCTTGAAAAACAAAGACACACTTATAACGAGAGCTGGACGACAAGCTAAAAAAAGAGTGTACATGTGTGAATTCACCGCCTGTGATTTTATAGTAGCTTGTATTACCGTTGCTATATTTTCTCCGTCAGTGAATGTGGTTTTGTTCGTCCGTCTTGTATGTTCATCCCTGAATGTGTGTGTGTGTGTGTGTTGAGTGCTGGGTGACTCATCCAAGGGTGAAGCACACCCTGTTCTATTCCCATCAATCCCGGGCTCATCTACTCGCTGTGCCCCGAGGGAGCCGATAAGATCTTCTGCCAAAATGGACATGACCACCTGCACTCGCAGATACTCATCAAAGGCCTGATCCGCAGAATGTTCAAAAACCCGCCCCAGGTTACCGTTTAAGGTCTTGTGAACAGCAACATAAAGCGACGTTTTGACTCATCATCAGAATTCTGCAGATGTACGTACTACGTAGATCGATGAGATCCAAAAAGTGGTGGGTATATTTTAAAGAATAAACAACCCCCTACTTCAGTAGGGCACTCATTTACTTCCCTTATATCTTTCACACTGCAAAGCCAAGCACTGGATGAAGTGTTTGAGCTCCAGAGGTGCTGTTTCTACAGCTGATCCCCGACCTTTGACCTACCCATTGAGGAGGGCATGGGAACATCTACCCCGAGGCTGCGTTCAGTCGGACATTAGCATCGGGTCAAAAACATGCTGCCGCTTCATTTATTTCAATTAAAGTACAGCGCTGGCACAGCGGGGCTCCAGATGCAAAGACCTCCGTTGAGGTTGAACATCAAAAGAGGAACCTGGCTCGGCTTCTGAGACACACGAGCACGTGTAACTGGTAGCAAGCATTAAAAAAGCGTTGTTTAGCACATGCACGCTCGATAAAGACTGAGGTTGGAATAGTTGTCACCAGGATAATGGTGTCCTGTGGTGTCTGGTAAACCTTCAGTGTCTTTAATTTCTGAAGAGAAATCGACTTCTGGATTCTTTGTTTTTGTTTTTTTTGTATAGAGACAAGAGAAAGTTACACACTCAATTTCTAGATAGGCATCTCTAACTTTTACTGTCAACGTGCTGGAAGACAGTAGCACAAAGCTATTGTTGTTATTGCGTAGAATATAGATCCTGTCCTCTTGTGTTTTTATTCCAATGTCATCGTGACTGTTATTCCTTTGTCTGCACTCGCCGAATGGGCATGTGTCTTTTGCGTTACACGTTGGCACCAATCTGTATGCATAGCTGTGATTCCTATGTGATTTCTATCTGTGTGCACTCAGGAAAATTGTCTCGGTGTGTGTGTGTAGCTCGGTATTTGAAGTGGAAATCCCTTTAAGAAACCGCGCACCTCCAGGACAGTACGCCTCGTGTGTGTATACGTCTCCGTGTGTACACTCATACCGAACCCTTAGATTAAAATGCTCTGACCATTCATCTCTCTGTCACAGCTATCAAACATAACAAAGACGCACAATCCCCCCTCGCATTCTCTCCAGGCTCTCCCTCATGTCCGTTTACGTTCTCATGGTCAATATTTGTTTCTCTGCCCACCATTTCTCACCTTCGCGTTTATTAATCTCCCGTCCTCTACGGTATATGACATTTAATTATAAATGGATTAAGTATTCAGGTGCTGACGACGGAGGAAACTAAATAGATTGAGGGCTTCACGCACACTATGACACAAGACAAATGGGCCTTCTGTAGGTTGTTTCCATTAAAGCCTAATGCAGAGAAATTATGAAGGAAGATTGATTGGCGCTGGTCGCAGTCGTTGGAAATTCTCTCCAGCTAGATGAGACAAAGGCAGCAAAGTCCTCTGTGGTAGAATTAGCGAGAAGCCTCTATCATCGTCTACTTCTTTTTCATTTCCTCCATTTTTTCTCCCCTTCACCGATTCAGACGCCGAATTACAATTCCCATTCAAAGTAGGTCAGCGCCCCCTCTCTCTCCTTCTGTTGCCCCCTTCTCTCTCTTGTCTCCCTGGCACCGTTCCCTATGTAATCCCCATCCAAGGCGCTGCAGCTCGAGATGAGACTCTGAGTGCTTTGATTCCACTTACTCCGCTTCAAGCTAATTTCTTCTTTCCCTTAGTGGCTTTCTTCTCAGTCCTCCTCTTGATGTGTATGCTTTGCTTTTCGTATCTGCCCGAACCCTTTCCTTTCTCTGTCCGTCAGACTGACTTTTCTCCTCTTTACCCTCTCCTTGGGCTATCCATCACTGTCACTGCACTGCACTTTCCCGAGCTATTGAAATTATACATCAAGGTTGACCCCAGCCTACATTTCTCTGATAGCTCCTATGCAGCAGTTCAGACAGTTTAGCTTATGTTCTTATTAATAGGGCTGGACAGATGACTGTTGCAGTGATTGAAAGTTAGATTATTTAAGCATAGGACGATGTTTCTAACCACCAGGGCATCTTTATAATATGCATAATTAGATGAGCCTTGCAGCTTTTACAGTGACCAGGGCGACCTAAAGGCCAGTGTTGGGCAATAAGAGCAATAACATTCTAGTTACTGATCCCAGGATCGCTCTGTTACTTTAACTTTTTGGTGGGTTAGTTGGTGGGAGGAGGAAGATGTAGCTTGTGTGAGGTATCAAGCTTCTCATCTAAGTCTTGGCAATAAGGTGAATACCGTATTTTTCGGGCTATAAGGCGAAATATCAATTAATTCTTCAATAGCTGTCAATTTTCACACATAAGGCGCAATAAGCGAAACAAAACGTGTGTCAGATAGGTCGAACTTTATTTAACTAATTCACAATATCTCGGCCTTCGTGAAAGCTCGGACGACACTTGAGACTGATACCATAGCCCAGGCATCCACGATCCATTGGCAGATAGTGGCGTTACTCGCCCGGCGTTTGTGTGTTCGCCTCCTGTCATCCAACCATCCATACATGCCACTCGCACTTTAACTTTGAACGACCTGTTAACACCAATATCTAGCGGTTGGAGTTCTTTGGTTAATCCACCCAGAATGATGGCATGCATCAAATTAGTTTGTTTCTCTTGGGTTTTGACAGTATCGGTGAGATGGGCGCGCACGGAGTCGTAGATCAATAGGGACGAAGATTCGTGGAAAAAGTCGTCCGTATTACTCGGCAAGGCTCCTGACTACGGTAATGTGTACCAACATAAAATCGGTTCGACACAACAACACAACCAAAATTAATACATAAGGCGCACTGTTGATTTTTAAGAAAATTAAATGATTTTAAATGCGCCTTATTGCCCGAAAAATACAGTATTTGTGTTTCCTATAATGTCATACCATGTTAAAAATATTTATTTGATCACTGCAGTATAGTAGGCATAATTGAGATTAAATATTTTGTTACTTGGTTGTTGGCTTGCTTGCTTTTTTGCCCCAGTTTTAGTGCTAAGTTAACTGGCTTCATGTTGTAGCTTGTGTATGGTATCAACCTTCCCAGCAGTACTGAACAGCACTCATAACCACCCTTCCTGCTTGAGCTTTAACGTTAAGGAGACATCACGGATTATGCCATATTGCTAATCATCGTCTGTCTCTCTCCTCTGCTTTAATTGTTCCAATCAAAGCCCTCTGTAAACACTGGAGGAGGAGAATGTATGCGTTAAAGTGTTTCATGTGGAGGGGGCATCCTGATAATCCATTTCAATTACCAAGAACAAAAGCAAAACACAGTCACTTGAAGGTGACGTGGGGACGTTCTTCAAAAGAGCCACGTCTCCATGGCAATAGCTGTAGGCCGGACAGACCCCCGTGGCACGCATCAGCATATGCATATGCACCATGAGCTTCTGTCTCGGTCTCGGGAATGAGCTTCATAGTAGCTGCCGTCATATTCTCTGGTTATAAACTTAATTAAGTCAGAGTTAAACAAAGCTATATTAGAACTGTAATACCCTTCAGTCACAGTTATAAACATCCGTTAAATAGCTATATTTCATTTTTCCAATTGTTTAATGAGACATTTTCTTCTTGACGGTCTCTCTTTGATGGCAGAGTGTTCCCTGAAGGCAGCAGCAGCAGCAGCACTACAAAACTCAGCTTTATCTTTAACAAACACATGCTGTCCTTTTCTCTTGCCTTCTGCCCCCGTACAGTTGTACTTCCAGACTGAATGAATGGTCTGCTGCTAATGAAGGGTTGTGTGGGGATGTGTGTACAGCTGCTTTCATTATATGATCCAGAAAACAGCAGGTATCTTTCCTAGACTGTCCTGTCCATATAATTTTATAGTGCAATTTAAGAAGTTTGTAAGGTACTTTATATATATATATACTGTCTAATAAAAGTAGGGCTAGTTTTGACCGTTCGAACATCACGTGTTTGTTAATTAACACAAATTCTAATGAATCATATCAGCGTCTTTTTCGTAGTATTTTGAAATGCTACGTCGACTCCATGGGACTATCCCTCAGTTCATTACAACCAGATGACAGGTTAACGGTTGTTGTTTTTTCCACAAAAAAAATATCTCCAAAGTTACCACATTAATGCCCGCAATAATCTTTTTATGTATCATTTTATAGTAACTAATAAATCCAAAGCGGTCATAAGTACACATGATAAACATTGATATGCTTCTCTTTCTAGGAACGCCAAAAGATCCATCTGCTGACACGTCTGTCATTCTGCCAACAATTAGAGACAAAGCTGCTTGTGTTCCCATTTTACGACAGTACATAGAATTTTACAAAAAATATTTATTTAATAGCGACCTTTTTTTATATTGGGTACCTTGGTTATTATAGTAGACAGTGAGCATTTATGTTCTTGGTTAATTGGCTGTTTTTATACCCATTACAAAATAAATGTATGAATTATATTTAATTTAATTGCTTAGAGGATTATTTCTGTGGGTTATAATTCAACTTTGCCTTGTGTACCAGGCTGTTAACATGTTTATTTCCTCGGGCTGCCGCTTGGTTTCGACTCATCAAAACAGTTACCCCGAGTCTGGACTTTGAGTCCAAGTCACAACAACTACATCTCTGCCAACAACTACATCTCTGCCAATGAAGGAGTTAGTGTTTGCCTGAGTGGAAATATTTAAACACACCTGATTTCCCCGCAATCAAAGAGGTTCTTGAGTCGAGGTACCGAAATACCGCTGCCTTAGCCTATTACAATCAGCTCTCTCTGATTTTCTCCACTTTTAATCGGGCACTTTTTCCACACATGTGCACCTTGACACCGACGCGAACACACGCTCTTATTAGGGAACATCGGGGCTGCAAAATGTGTAATTCTGATCGTTTCGGTAATACTTATGAGTCCAAATCCAAGTCAAGCAACAACAGCATGCTAATCTTCAAAGAACAGCTTTGGTATACGTGAAGGGGGCACTTTACGCTCCACTAACCTGTTCCTGCCTTTACTTCGTACCACGTGGTAGGAAATACCCTCATAAACACAGGGGGGCTCAGCTCTGGCTGGACGCAAGAACAAGGAACCCTGTTCTTGTGCTGTGATGACAGATTTAGTCTAGACTGAGGTTGTGTCTGCAGGTGTGTTCATATTATACAGGCTGTAAATGTGTATGCATAAGTCGTTGGAGGTTGTATTTATCATTAACCAGTCTTTCAACCAACAAATGACTAAAATAAAAACCCAGTTGAAAGCCAAAAGGCCGTGGCTAGACAGCGTTTAGACACGTGAACACAATATGTGGTTATTGTGAGAATCTAGCTCTTGGATAATTTCAGGGGAGAGAATGAGCGAAGTATTTTGGGTATCGTCTTCCATGCATGAAAGCACACATATATACTTTACATATAGTACACATACATATCACATAATCGCAAATTAGGAACACACGGATGCACATTCACAGACAAAATACACACGCGTATTCATGTGCATAACAGCCATACACGCACAGTCTGCAGGCGAGTGCTTGAAATATTTCCCTACAGGGTTCGGATACTATCAGTTAATGCAAATGACGGGCGTCGACAGGAGCAGGACAGAAATATGCACGAGCGCAGGTTGGACAGCTGCTGCAACAAGAGCAGAGCGGCATGACATTGGCTGCTCGGTCCTGACCTGTACATGATACTCTGCGCTAACCTGCCCTGTGTTCACTTTTATTTATAACTCCGCTGTCATTTATTGCGAGCGCTATCTGCTAACAATCAGGCTCATACCCCTTCTTCTGCTGTCTCTGCCTTCATTGTTAGTATTTTCTCTAGACTTCGGCCACCCAGTTTTCCCTCCACGTCACCTTTCACATCTATTGACAAATTTTTATATCTGGAATCTGCATCCTCGATGCAACCTTGACATTCAATCATCGCTTTTGTCCACTGACCACCAACCTCTTTTTAAATGCATCCTATGAAAAAAAAAAGAAATACATTAAAATAAACACTCTCTTTATCTTTTGTGTTGCGTATCTTATCTGACGATCCACCAACCGATAACAATAGCAGAGGTTGGCCCCGTTCAGATACCGATCAGCAAATCCTCACAAAGCACGAATACGTCCTGCCTCCCAGGGCGTGCGGCGTGCCAGCATTTGATCAACAGCCTTGCCGTCGCAAGTAAATAAGCCAATTAACTTCCTCTGTCACCTTCCAGCAAAGTGGAGCCATCGCTGAAGGGTGTACAAATTGCAGCCAGGAATCTAATTTCAGATGAACATACACCTTGGGCCCCCTTAGAACAGCAAAAAAAAAAAAACCTCAATCTGAAAAAACATGATGACTTGCACTTGCTGCTCAGTGCTGGGCTTGAGCCATCAAACTTGTGAAGGGATGAACATCCACTACAGAGACTGGGTGCATGAAATGTTTAACTCAGCTTAGGATAAAGCCTAAACTGCCACCTCCACCAAAACTAAAAAGCAAACGCCACTTTCCCTGCTGTTAGGCTACTGTGCTAAGGACATGGTGACATTAAGAGAGGTCACAAACCTGTCGACATTATGGAGACAGATTAGTGGTTGCTGGTCAAGAAAAGACAATTAACTGCTCTTAAAGTGTCGGGTTTGGGAAGAGATGCTGCACAAGTGCTGCACAAATATATACTGTATATACTGTTGTCCATCCAGAAGTTGGATACATATGCGGGCAGATGTATTTTTTGACATTAGACATCCATCATCCAGCCTTACCCTGCTCAAGGAAGAGTTCAGAGGTGATCAGGCACTTTTACTGCGTGTTTTTTACTATGGCTGCAGTTAAATGCCATCTGTCCGCCCTGACTCTGAAGGCCGCGCGAGCTGTCGCCCTGACACAACATCACCTTCTCTTCCGCAGTTGCCTCACTAATTCTTGCAATGACACCGGGTCCTTCTCGCCATTACGCATACTTCCCCTCACCCCCCCCTCTCGTCGTCAAAGAACAAATTGACAGCGGTGTGAAAACAAGGCTGTCGCTTGCCAGGGATGTGACATCGCTCTGATACTGTCGGTAATGTACGAGTGGGAAGGAGAGAGTTGTGGCATTCACACTTCCTCCGCAGCACGTTCGTTTCCTCTCGAACCTTGAACACACACAAGCTCTTTGTCTCCTCGATCTGGATTGTCTCTTGATTTGCCACCTCGCCCATTTTTCACTCCGTTTTCTGTCCACCACCTGTACCCCGGTTTTCACTGACAGCGGAGACAGGAGGCTGCACAGGGCCAATTTCCTGAGTGCTGCTGCTCACCACTGGCACTCATTTAATTACTGCAGAGACGGAGGTGGGAGGCATGGCCTGTCAGCGCTAAAGCCCAGATCCGTGTGGTCCCTCTCCTGCTGTCCTAGGGGATGCCAACGCGGGGGGGTTGTTGGTACCTGTCATATTCTATAGCTTCTATACGGGCATCAGCTGACAGCGAGAGATTAGCTTTCTTTGTTGCAATCCTGAGAGGTTTGGTAACCATATGGCCAGAATGCTGGATGAATGCCTTTGATTTCTTTTAGCACACTCACACACATCTGAACCGTTTTTGTGGACACCTGCTGGGATTAAGAACGGTGTCAAAGAGGAAGTGAAATGTGTCTCAGTGTGTGTGTTGGCATCATGTGTAAGCCTTTAGCACGAGGAGGTAATTCATTCCCCATATGCTCTGGAAGCGTCTCTCTGATTTACCTCAATTAAAACAAATTTAATGTATGTGTACAAAAACAACTACTAAAAAAAGGCAACCTGCATTCATTTCGTTTGCTGTACAGGACTGATGTAACACCTAGGCTTAGATTCATCCAAGTGTAGTTTCAAAGATTTTTTTTATTGCGATAGTTAATCAAAGAAAAGGTTTTTCTTTCTTTTTTTTTATCCCTCAAGGTGATCGAGGTCGCTTTTTATTCAAAGTTCTTTACAATTTGTTTCTGACTCATTCGCACACACCTACACACTCACACACAGATGGCAGCGATCCTCCGTGTAGAGGAGATGCAGTGTTTTTTTGTCCAAGGACACTTCGGATATGTGTTAGTGGACGACACAGCCGGACACAGTTGCAACAGTATCTGGGATGTCATAAGACGTGTTCACTTGCTCACATTGTTTCAGCGTTATTATTATTTAGAAAAAAAACTAGGCAACATTTACATATATTGTTACATATCATGAAGAAATAAGCTATTTAAAAAAATCACAGCACAGTCAAAACTAGCTCAGCTCTCAGCTGTTGTCCTAGTGATGCAACCCTTCTATTGAATGCCTCTGCATAAAAACATTGTGCAGATCAGATCAGAAACACTTTAATAATCCCCGCAGGGAAATTGTGTAAAAAGTGTACAGACATGCGTGATGAATTCATGTCCGCTTTTCCTCTGCGATCCAACAGTAGATGAAAGTTCTCACTTCATCCTGTGAGACCTCTCAACATCTGTTACATCGAAGGTTCCCAAACAATAAATCCTAATAACATTAGTTATCCCCCGACTTTTCTTCAAGTGCCATCGTGAGGTCAACAAGTTTCAGTGAAATATCTGATTACATAATATGTATTTATAATTAATGCTCCCCCTCAGGACTTTTCATCTGGTGCCATCATCAGATCAAAACTTTATGGCTTCATGGCCGTAGTGTCTTACTTCACATACTTCCATTAGCACACTTCTATGTGGTACACTGTGTACTTCCGAGCATACTGCGCAAATTTCGGAAGGGTGGTGTTAACCCAATTGTACAAAAAATGATCAATTTAAATAAAAATAAAAAATGTTACTGCTTATTATTTGCTGAATTGCAACCCGCCGAAATATAAATATAAAACATATATACGTCGTATAACTCTATATTCCTATAATCACTGCAACCGTTCGAGATCCAACAGCTTCCTTAGCCGCCGCCGGTGGCCCCCCCTCTTCTGCTACGTCGCCAAAATGTCGATGACACACACACACCATTTGCTTACTTATTGTACTCTGCATTTTGAGTACAGAAGTACGTGTACTTAGAGTCACAAGTCTTGTTTTTACAAGCTACAAATAGCCTGACACAGCCTTTCACCCGTGTCTTCCAACATCACCACGTTATCACAATGTAGTTTCTAGGTAACAAGATGACTTTGTGCCTGGACCCCTCACAGTGTTAAGAGCCAATGCATTTTCCTTGCTAAGCAAAATGAAACCACTGATTGAGGAAATCTTTACACAGAAAGAGAGTTACACAGCGGTAGTTTGGCTTCTTTTTTTTTAAAGATTTTCCAATCAGTTATTTAGTCTCAGGGGCCCCATGACATTCACGGTGATGGCACCACATCCCGTTGTTGAGTCTGTACGTGATCACATTCATCCCCCTCCGCGTGGTTTCATTCGTCCTCCCACAGGAATGCTCTCTGTGATTGTTCCTGTGTGTTTTTTTGTGTTTGTTTTTTCGCCACGGCTTCATCCTTCGTCGTTTATTTGTCACAATCGTTTGGATTGAGCTCTCTCTGAAAATGGGAGCATGATCTGGGGACATCACCATGGCAACTGAGACCACATGTTCTCCTTTTGAAAAAAAAAAGCCAGAATGTTTATATCCTGTTTTTTTAGCACATCACGAATACAATAACACATCGTTTTTCGAGTTCGCTGTGGTTCGACAGAGAAAATGAATCACCTGATCCTTCTCTTTTATTTTTTTTTCCAGTGAACTCTTTAACCCGACATCACCAGAGTGGCCTGTTTTCCTTAAACATGTCGGGGGTTGGATCCAGCCTGTCGAGTCTTCACCGTATCCTGTCTGTGATGTTTAAAGCTTTTCAAGCCTTGAGAAGTTCGACAGGTTGAAGGAACCTAAGAGTCATTAAGGCCTCACCTGCAGACACACACACACCCCCACCACCAGCAGCAGCAGCAGCACCACCCAACACACATAAATACACCTCAAAGACCTCAGACTGAGCTCGACATGCCCTGACATAACTCTCCAACATACCATCCTGTAAACTAGCCAGGGCGCAGCATGAACACAAAGTTCAGTATCACATCCATCTAACTTAAAATTAACAAACAAAGAAAAACATATCTAATAATCTCCCAGAATCACAACGACAAAGAATGGAAGTGAAATATGACTCCGTTGGCTTTATTCTCATTTACCACCCACCTCTTACTTAAACCCCAGCTGACACTGAAACTAACCATAGGTCCTGTACATGTCCTGGCATGTCTCCTGACACCGAGACAACCAGAAATAGACTTAACTTTCATATGGTGGTATGATCTGAGAGGTTTGTTGCCAAAATAAGACAGAAGGGTATATTTTTACTCAGTAGGGAGTCCCCATATACGGTGGTAGTAAAGATCAGCCAGCTTGTTGGGTTGTTATTTTTATTATTTTTAGTATTAAGGTTAAGAAAGTCAAGCCAGACGACCTAAACCAACAATGTGTGGTCTGTTCCTTAATATTTTCTGACCTCCATGTCCTGTCAGGAATTTCTTAAACCAGCTGGGCGCTGTAGTTGTAGACGCATTTGGTGTGCTAGTATTTGCAGCAGATGTAAAATCAATGTTCATACTGTCACTCGGTGCAACAGTGTGGTTACTTATATAGATTTCGAAAACATTTGAGGTCTATAGCAAAGAGGAATAAGCTGGATCAGACAGCAGCTTTTTCCGATAAGTTGTTAAAAATACTAAAATCGACACATTTATCCTTTAGGTGTGTCTGTAAGGGGTTAAACACAGATGAGTGACAGATACTTTAGCTGTCACAGGATGTCTTTTCCTGACATATCCAGGCAAAGCTCTCGCAAACCTCCAAGGACACACCTCTTTTTCCCCACAGCACAACACTCCTTTAAAACGCGCTTACGTTTGCAGGAGCATGCCGCAACTTCGGAAAGGTTCCTTTTAAATCTTAGCACCCGAATCACTATATCTCTCCTCTTTGCGCGTCTGTGCTGATGTCTGTGCTTTCGCTTTCTTGATCCAAGTTAATGTTTGCCTGCCTCAGCTGGCTGCGCGAGGGCAGAGAGGGGAATACCGCAATCGATGGCTGGTATTTACTGGTTTTCACATATCATGCTGTGACAGGCAGCCACTGGCTTATCAGTGAGTCAAAAGGTTATGTCTAAACCAGAAACCCAAGTGGCTTTAATTATACACTGTCACTAATTGTAGGTGTGGGGAGCTAAATTGTGGCATTATATGACTCCTTGGTATTTTACTATTGAGAGAGGGAGCATTGCGACTAAAATATTAGTAGCTTTCAGTCCGCTTCCTTGACTAACGTGGCGTAAAAATCCATCTTTAAAGTGGTAAAAATATGTGAAATGATCATAGATCCTCGTAGACAGAGCGTTTGCAATGTTCAGCATTTTCATGGGAAAGTGGTTTGCATGCCCTAAAGCATGAACTTGACCCTCCTCGCCCGGTAGCGGCACAGATACAGCATGGAAAATCCAACAAACCCATGAGTCACGACGTGGTATCTCAACTTCTGATCACGACGGCCCCTTGGTTCATGTTTGGAGTCTCTGTCGTGCTTGTATCTCATGCAGATCTGAAGGAGAGAGAGAGAGAGAGAGAGCTCTACACTTTGGGTTTAACTCTTCTATGTTTTTTCGGTCGTGCCCCGTCAAACTATAGCTTGTGTCATGAATAGCAGCTCGCTCTGAAATGACAGCTTGCGTGGGCCCAGACTTGGATTTGATGCCAAGCTGTTTAAAGTGTGAGTCATGTTGAGGGCTTTAGGTAGCACAGTCACTGACTCTCACTGACACATGTACACTCTTGCTTTCTCTCTCTCTCTCTTTTCTGTCTGTCTCTCGCTCCCTCATTTTTAGCTCGGCTGCGAGAGGGTGCATATCGCTTCTTTCAAGTTGAGACCCGGCATACTAACAGGAGTCGATGATAAAAAATAAAAAAAAACAACCTGTGTGAGCGTCTGTGCGAGCTCCTTCTTATCTACCTGAACGATAAGGTTATCACACACTTTTCTGTTGCTGTTTGAAGTTATACTCCGTGTAATCCTGTTATGTGGAAGACGGATAGGCTGCCTGGGTACACAAAGGAGTGAGGAATGAATGCAGACAGAAAAAAAAGAAGGAATGGTTCAATAGAAATGAAATTTCACTTTCTTGTGTGTACAGTAAACACATAGCTTCTCTGTCTAAAGGTAACAAAATATGTGTACCAAGCACATATTGTGTATAGTATAGTTTAATTTTCACTTCTCTGGAAGCGTATCTGTCTGTTGTTGTCCTTTGTTATCACATTTAGCTGCAAATTCCGTGCAAGAGCTTGATAAAAACTGTAAAATATGCTGGAATGCTCCAACTTTCAGTCGCATACTTCCCTCTGAAAGCCAATCCCAATGCGACATTGACTTATAATATAATATGGCATTAATCTAGGCTGAGCTGCAGCACCCGGGATGCCATGGTCTGAGTCCTCACACACAGCAGAGTATGTGTGAAGACTCTGTCCCAGATAAAGTGAGAAGAACATGTATGTAATATTCATCGAAATGTTACATATTTATATCACACACACACACACACACACACACACACACACACACACACACACACAAACATGCTGCATTCAGACACTGTGCAATGTGGCTTCCTAGGCTAGGCTAGGCTGTGTGTGTGAGAGAGAGAGAGAGAGAGAGAGAGAGAGAGAGAGAGAGAGAGAGAGAGAGAGAGAGAGAGAGAGAGAGAGAGAGTGTGTATAATGATTCAACCGTGCAGGTTTGAAACTTTGCCATTCCACCAGGATAAGTCAGTAAGTCACTGCATGAGTCCAGCAACGTGCCACATGCAATATGCCACATACACACCAGCCAGTCAGCAAGTCTCTCTCTCTCTCTCTCTCTCTCTCTCTCTCTCTCTCTCTGCACCGAGCCACACACACAACATGAAACATTTACGGAAATTATACAACTTTGAAATGGGGTCTACATCTGTTTAAAGGGGAGGGAAGGGGGAGGAAATAATTGGGCGGCGGAAGATTGAAGAAGTCACACTATGTGGTGCCACATCCTGTCGGGAGAAAAAAAATGGAAATGTTCAATCTTGAGGGAATACTCCACCAAAAAAATCTGTCTTTGAGTATCAACGAGCCTCTTCGGGGGCCGTGCACGTGAAGCTCTTGTGAGGCTGAACTTTGGCGCATTGGTGCTTTTGCCAACGGGTATAAAGTTTGAAATATTCTCTCTGTGTAGCATGTTAGCATGCTTACAATACAGATGAGGCTCATGGAATTAAAATTTAGACCAGATGAGATGAAAAGTGGAGGAATGTGAATGTCTGTACCAAATTTCATAGAAAAACAGACAAGTTTGTTTCCGAGTCTCTGAGGGTGTTTTTGTTGAGACGATGGATCTGCATTTTAGGGCCATTGCGAATTCTAGCGACAGTTTCCGTACAAACATTTCAAATCTATGGGCTGTGTGTGTATTTAATCCAAAATAGATCAAATTGTGGGTGTTGAGTGTCGCTTTAAGTGTCTGGATCTTACAAGAGGAATAGGGCCTTCATTATTACGCAATGCTGCAGTCTTAACATCCTTAAAAGGTGATGCGGGTCATCAGCGAATAAGTTATATGCAGCCAAGCAGGTGTATCTTACATCATGATCTTGCAGTTTGGAGCCCAGATGACTGCGATACAGCAAGGTTTGAATGCACAGTTAGTGCTGGGAGGATACTTGTGAGGCTCACACACACATATGCTTTGTGGCTTATATCCGAAGGTTGAGAAATAGTTTTGAAATTTACAAATGGATCACTTAGGCCTGTCACATCTCACCTGTGGTTCGCAAACACACGGAGGTGTCGAAGGGAACATTTGAGAATCATCTTTCCAAACTGGATTTGACTGGTCTCGGCAGGCCCCTCGCTATCTCAAATGTCAAAGCTATAAATACACACAGAGGCATACTATACTGGAGCTTATATTGTTAAACTCATAGACGTGTAAGGACGCTCAGTCAGTCAGTCAGTGTGTGACTCCTCTCTTCTTGTCTTTTCAGAATACTGAGGAACTGAGTCACTTGTGTGGAAAAAGGAACTGAATAATTTGTCCATCAATATTTACAGCTACAGACAAGTTTAATCCTTCCAACTTAAAATCCTGGCTATTTTGTCTTTGCCGGGCACAGAACATGAATAACTCAAGGAGAGCTATGAATGTAAAAAAAAAAAAAGAATAATGGAATATAGCTGCGAGGAAATAAAAGAGCCATATAGGGCTTATTCTCAGGGCAGATTTGCTTGGAGGATCCAGCTGGTCTTAAACCACAGAAGGAATTAAATAAATACAGAGAGAGTTAAACCCGAATCAGAAGTAGGGAAAACTATATTACAGGAAAGCGAGTGGAGAGGAGGGGAGGGAAGGAAAGGGGTTCCTGAGGCATTCACTGTGCACGTTGCTTCATTTTTTTTTTGCGAACAAGTCAAGGCCAAGCCACAGCACACAGAGCAGCAGTCCAGCGGTAAGGGAGGCTGACAGCTTCCTGTTTGAATTAAGTGAGCGAGAGAGAGAGAGAGAGAGCGAGAGAGAGAGAGAGCATCATGGAAAGTTTGTGGGTTTGTCAGATGAGTCTCTTCCTGGTGACCGGGGATCAAAGTGGGAAGGGCGTAGAGAGTTTTCTCCAACTTGTTTTTCTTAAAAGGTGATTGCCCCGTCTGAGCCACGCCCATATACTCACAGTGACATCACTTGTTTCGGAGGCAAACATTTCCATCTTAACGTGCCATCTTTACATTCTTCTTCTGAGTCAGAGTGTTTCGTTGCTCAAACAAGAATACGCTATTCCAGTGAGGACATAGTCATGTTATAATGTCAGGTATTACATAAAGGTATCTTTTGGACTGTACTGTGGAAGAACGTGTTTAGATTGTTTACGTAAGTAAAGGTACCACCAACACCAACATGTAAAAATTTCTTGCATTTTATAAGTAGCACATTATCAAGGAAATTTAGTTAAAGTAAGGCTAAATAACTTTTGCTAAACTGCAACCACCGTGGTCACAGATGACAGTTATGGGACGCTGGCAAACGTTCAAACATTGTGTAACAGTAGCACGGCTTCAGGGGAGTCATAAAGTCCTGACTCAGTAATGTAACTCAAGATCTGCTTACAGGACCAGTGTGTGTTCTGGGATACTGTACTGAAACATATACTAAGATAGTAGATATTAAAGTTTACAGTATATAGTATAGTATATTTAATTTCTGCCATATTTTGTAAATAGGACCCCCTAAATCTTAAGCTACACACCGGACCTTTAAAGTTTGTCATTGATTGCTAAAATTAGTCATAATTAAGCCACTGGTCATATCAAATAGAGTCATAATTATAAAGTCAATTGTCTCAGTTATGCAGCAACATCTTCCTAAAGTTTGCTTATATTATCGAAGCTTAGCCACCATAAGCTATTGGTCATTAGCCTAGAAGTACAGTCATAAAAGTCATCATCTCCCAAAGATTTGCTAAAATTATTTAGTGCATTTTATTCCGTATAATTGCAACTTCTCATTTGTAAAAAAGAAAAGAAAAGAAAGAAATGTATTGTGTCTGTCGAGTTAAGTTAATGTTGCTCTAAGCATTAAAAGTAAAATGGTCTGAGTCATTTTGTAAATTCCCCCTATTATGTAATCATTATTATGGATCTTTAATGTTTAACCTGTGAGCAGCATTTTAATGATTAACCTGTAAGCAGCATTTTAATGTTGCAGCTGTAGTGCACCCCATTTTAGAAAAATCATACTGGAGTAGTTTCAGATCGAAGCGGTGTGGTAAAAAAAAAGCTGAATATTTTTCAGCAGAAATATACTGGAGCACATGTATAAAGCTGAATAAAATAGAAATACTCGAGAAAAGCACAGACTGTACTTAACCACCTGTGTCAATGCTCTTTTTCAACCTGACGGTTTAGGTATAATCAGGTCTCAGATTTTAGTACAGTGGATATAAACATGCTAGGTCAAGTGGTGAGAAGGAATACCAATTATTTCACTGTACAAAGGGACACGCTGCACTGACACTGGATCCACAGTCAAATGATAAGCCTGATCCAGCCCTGAGAGACAAATAATCATCTGTGAATGTGCAGGGAATGTTAGTCAGCGTGTGTGTGTTTATGCGTGTGCTGGGAACCTTGTTTTGTCTGGTGTCTGGATGAATACAGCCTATGTTGGTTTAGCTTTCCTATGACCCGCAGATGTTAGTATCCCTTTGTACCCTCATGTACATCCCAAGAATGTGCATATACACTGCGTGTTTGTGTGCGTGCGTGTTCACCGCTGTGAAATAAGAACATGTTTGGAAAAAAGTCTGCCCACGCAAGCAAAGCAGCCAAGGTCTGTCTCTGAGTTGCCCGACCTGACATTCTTTCCTGCAGTTCACGTGTGGTTTCAAGATAAAAGCCTCCATTCATTAGTCTGACTGAGGGCCCAACATAACGACAGGATACCCCACCCTTGTCTGGCAACAGCCAGGACCATATTTTACCCAGTACTGGTGGCCCTCGTATTAAAAACAACCACGAGTACAGGACATTTTCTGCAGTCTGGGTGCGTTTCAGGTCCACCATGTCCACAATACTTCTTAAACTTTAACTAACAAATGAAGGTTCGGGGTTTTCCTGGCGTTGTTGTTGCAAGTACTTTCTTTCTCTTTCTCTTTTATCCTATTTGACTTTTATCTCTCCCCTGCTGACAACTGTGCCTGTCCACAGTTGTGTGTGTGTGTGTGTGTGTATGCTACAGATGTGTACTGTTGTGTGCTCGCTTCCTTGCAAATCTCCTCCTTGCTCGACTGCTGCACTCCCAGGAGGAAAATCCTGCAGGGGTAATGGGGACAGAAGCTGGCTTCCTTGAGCTCCCACCGACTGTGTGGTGTTTGTGAATCACGGCCACACGTCGGTCCCAGCTTTTGACACCTGAACATATTTTAGTTAAAGTGATATTCCACGGAAAAAAAATCTTCTGCTCTTCTGAGAATCAAGCACTTGTTGTTTCATCCTCTATCTGCAGCTGAATAAATTCTTCTCTTTCTCAAACATTTTGTAAGGAATGTTAATAAATGTTGCTTCCAGGTTACACACACTGGGAGCAGCACACGTACACACACTACTTCATCTTTCCCTGATGGACGCACTCTTGGTTTTGTTCTAATCTGACATTTTAAGGGAACGGCTGGATCTCGAGTGCCTCAATAAAAAAGTTCCTTCCTCTATAAACAATACGAGCTACTAATGAGTTTCACAGATTTGTGCAAAAGGATAACGATCAAAACAATTGTGCAGCTATTGTGCAATAACGTATGCAGAGAAGTGAATTATGCGCGAGGAGCGATTTAGAAGTTATTTTCCATTGTGAAACTTTCCTTCCGTAAATTTTGGTTTGCAATACACAATAATGAAAACACAGTATCTGAAAGTCCAACTTGTGCAACGATGGTTGACTTAGTGGTTTTATGACATGACATACCAACAAATCCAGGAGCTTTACTGTCCGCTGGGAATGAGCTGGAACTCCTGAGGTTTGCCTACAATTTTAAATAAAAAAATAGAAGTATAGAAGTATAGAAAACACCTTTCTGATATTCTAAAAAAAAAAATACAGACGATCCAAGAACAAGAGAAAGAGACAAAAATAAACACATTTTCAAACATGACCTAAATCTTGATTGGGAAAAGTTCCAATCTAGCCATTGCTCCAAAGGTCACTTAAACATTACAGTGCAACGAGTCGGTGATATTTTGCCTGAAGATATTTCACTCCACTGCTGTGAATACTGGAAGAGGGTATGTTGGAGTTATGTGAAAAGTCACAGCTTACGTGCAAGTTTGAACAGGTATGATTTGTGTAAAATGAAATTATCATCTACCGCCGATGTAACACACGGTGGTGTTAGTTTACGTCAGTAAAATGTCCAGGTCTTCTGTAACACACCCGAAACTCAGCAGTATTTTATTAAATGGCGAGGAGGTGCGTAACTGTGGGTGAAACTGTGACTGTGAATGTGTTGCGGAGAGGTGGGGGTGAGAACATGTATGGACTTGCATATTCATTTTGCATGATTTTCTTTACACCTTTTAGGTCAGTGGTTTAAACCAATCAGTGTGGTTCTGGTCTGGTTGATTGCATCATGATTGGAGCACTCAGCGGGTCATCGTTGGCTGTGTCTGCAACAAACAAAGCACAGCAGCCTGTACTTTTCCACTGATTTTAATGAGCACGTAGGGACGGGCCTCTGAAAAGACAGCAGATTTCACTGCTTCCTGGCACCGTGTGGCCTCCTCTGTGTTCAACAGGGTCACACAAGATGTGCTTTTTCAGTCGACCAAAGACTCTTCCTGTTTCATATTTATAAAAAAAAAAAACAACCACAGATCTGTTCACCTGCACACACACTGAGAAAGACAGCAAAAACTAAGGTGATTTACCAAACCGGGGGTAATGTAAATGGCCTTTGCTTTCTCTTCCTGTCTCCTGTCATTGCACACACACCTGTTTTCTAACCATCCACCATTATTAACAATAACAGGAATAGCGACAAAAAAAAAAAATTGGATTCAGGTTGGATTTAGGTGAAACAAAATTGAGCACAAAACTCCTTTTTTGTTTATTTTCCCTACATAAATCACATTATTTCGCCTCCTGGTCAACAATTTACCCCCCTACATAGCTCCATATCCCCCGCCCCACAGTTTGAGAACTACTGCATTAGCTAAACACTGTGATGTGTCTCTATTTTTATGTATTTTTGGGCCTTTATTAGATACAATAGGAGTACAATAGAAAGCTGAGATGAAATCAGGGAGAAGAACCAATCATGGTGATAGGAAACAAAGGGTCCCGAAATCTTTTTCTGCATGGAGAGTGAAGATAAAATCAAAATAGATGCATGCAACTCAAAAGCTGTCCTTGAAGGGTATTCAGACTGACTTTTTTCTTCTTTTTACATTTTATACACACAAGATATAATCCTAAAATATATAAACAGATAAATGACTACTTTAGTAAAAATTTGCAAAAGACAGTAGGGTTACAACATCTAATGTGATTTGAAGGGAAGTCGAAGTTTAAGGAAATCTGATATATTCTGGAAGTTTGTAGTAACTAAATGCTGCTTCTCCGTGTTTAGTTTGTAGGCCTACTTTGGAAACACTGTTGCAAACATGTTCTGTTGTTCCTAACCCGCTGAGAGATTGGACTTATGGATATAGCAGACTAAGTTTTTTTTCTACTATAGGCTAAAGTATGAGCAAGTATCAACTTTTTTTAAGCCAAGCGCATGATAGTTTCCTTTGTTGTCGTTTGCTTTTGTTTCTTTCTTTTTCTCTCTCTCTCTTCTTTCCCTCCCCCCCTCGTATTTCCGACAGCCTGTGAACGCAGCGCAGCCTCATGCTGTGTAGCACTGTTTATTTTCAGAGCGGTGACGTGAACGCCGCACTCCTCCTATATGTGGCTCGTCAGACGGAGGGGCCGCCTTCTGATTGGTCGGCCGTTGTTGCTGTAGCAGCTTGTGTCGAGGCTGCGGGGAGGGGAGGGGGCGCTATATAAACCCGTTCCCCCACTCGAGGAGCCTCACTCTGGAGGAAGACAGTGAACAGGGTGGGCCGGTCAACGTGGCATCAACGGACCCCCCACCTTCCCCGAATAACACCCCCTGTATTTACCAATAACAGGCGCCTGTTTTCCCAGCACTGAACCGTCCTGGCACACGGGGGAAAGGAAAAAACAACAAAAAACCTCCCTCTACCTCGACAAATAAATGCCAAGAGAAACGACACAAGCGCAAACAGATAAGGACCGCAGCCCAGAAGTGGAGACGAACAGTCGGACGAACACGTACTGAAAAAGAAAAGAAAAGAAAAGAACAAACGCGCGCGGACAGCCGTTGCCTTTCTCAATGCATACCCTTTGTGCCCGGGGAACGATGAAACCAGAGATCAACGCCGCCGTCGGATTTCTGTCGAGATTTCTGAGGGTAAAAGGACACGTAAACGATCGACAGGTCCAAACATTCAGCCAAAGCTTACAGGACATTTTGGCAGGTAAGAGAAAAACACACACACAGTATAGCATAAAGTACGTTTTAATGTGTTAAACGTTGTGTTTTGTCGTAGCTTTTAAGTGTTAATATTCGGTCTATAACGAGCTAGAAGAAGCCTTTCTTTGTTCTCGCTTAACTATCGCTATCAGCGATGCTACCGCGCACCTCTGTTTGCGCACGTCGGAGAGAGAAAAAAACCGTCAAAGTATAAACAAGTAGGAGCTCTTACACGACGATTAATCGACGATTTACAGTGTAAAATCGAATATTTTTCAGCTAGTTGGAGTTAGTTACTTTGTTTGGTAGGGGAATAAGAAGGTAGGGGGTGGTGGGTGGTTGTGGAAAGAGAGAAAGAGAGCTTGGCTCAAACAAGGAAGTGAGCCTCGGTCGATAAAGCTCAGAGAGATGTGAGCAAAACAGCCCCCAGTGAGCTCAATTACGTAATGCGTCGGTTGAAAATGGGTTAATAATGAAAACACGTCCGATTTGTGTCAGCTTTAAGGCGCCAAAAGGCAAATTTTACTCAAAAAACACAATTTAAGACTTTTTCAACCATTTACACACATTATTATATCCTTTTTTAGGATTTATGCCATGTTTAATCGCATCTCCCATTCATTCAAATGGCGTAAACAGATTGCACAGCCTGTATGGCCTCTTTGTTTTAGTTTAACCTCACAGAGTATAATGCATGTTTGCTGTAAACACATTCCAGTCTCAGGGCTCTAAAGCTGCCATACATCTGCCTCTCGGTTTCCATCTCCTGAGCACATACAGCAGCGGATGACCTACATTTCTCACATAAGGAGCTCACTTATGCAAAAGCTTTACAGTCTTACTTTGCAGGCTTGTTTTTTTTTTTGGTTTTACGCAAATTGTGAAGTCTGAAAACAAACAAAGGAAACTGCACAGCGGATCACGTTAGATTTCCCTGCGAGGGCTCAGATCCACGACTGTGTTTGTAAACAGACAAAAAAGTTGAAGCTGGATGGAGTCGGCCGTGAGGGCCCCTCGGTTGGGGGAGGGGATGTTTTGATGTGTGCATATAGGAGGACGTTGAAGACCGCAGGCAGCGCAGCGTAATCGAAGGGGAAATTCCACAGAAACAAAGCAAACCCACTCTGTAGTTAGTGCACGCAAACGTTAATTACACCAAAGTGACAAATTAAAAGGTATGATCCGTCATGAGGAAGGTTCACTGTCTTGGCTATTTAAAAAAAAAACACATGAAACTGCTTTATGATAGAATAAAAATTCCATATGAGCACGAGGCGAATGGAAACAAAAGTGAGTGTGTGGAACTAGCCCACAGGGCTCGCTGCTACTGAACTAGGCCAGCCGGGGCTCTTTTGTTGCTCGGGAAAACATCACAATCACTCACTATTGTGTCTGTGAGCTGAAAAGCAAGCGCGCCTCACCCCCCCTTGTTTGTGCCGAGCGAGGGGTGGGGGCGGGATTGGTCCCAGTGACCACGATGGTTGTTGTAATTGTAGCCAGCGGTGCTTCGACTCATTCGGTTTATCAGCACCGTGTTTTCATCCTACAGAATATGGCTTTAGGCGGAAAGTATTTCTGTTACATCAAGTTTTGTTGCAGTCAGGCGGACTCCTGTCTGCTTACTTCGCCGTTTCTCCCACCCCCCCTCCTCCTGTTTCCTCCCATGTGCCCTCGTTTTTAAGAATAGGCCCCGTCGAGCTTATCCTTTCCCAGCTGCTCCGGGGTTTGTCGGTAGCTGCCTTTGTGGCTCGGTCCGACGCTGAAAGATCATCCAGCCCCCTTGTGCTCTTTGGCGAGTGCCAGCCCCTCCATTAACTCAAACAGTGTCCAGCTTTTTGTGATAAGACACGGTGGGAGGGGGAGGAAGGGGAAGTGTAAGGGTGGGTGTGTTATTATCCCGTGGATGCATACAGGTGGCCTCCGGGACCCCAAGCCTGAGAGCTGGCCTACTTCACTTACTACTTTTCTATGGCCACAATGAAATCAATATAGATGGAGTAGGTTGGGATACAACTTTAAAACTATGCACTATTCATAGAAAAAAAGAATAAAGCCTTTTGTGGAGTCCAAAAGAAAAGAATGAGCCACATTTCACATCCTGATACACCCAAAAATCAGTCGGTTTTTTTCCTTCTTCCTCTCATCGTCTTGACCACTAAAATGCCTGAGGCGTTCAGCAAGCGGCGTCACTCTGAATCACCGGTTTCACTGCTCTTTGAAAACTTCCACACCGACCAGACGGAGAAAAAGAGAGAGCGGGGGAGGAAAAAAAGAGAAAAAATAGGACCCGCTCCCTTTAAGAGGTGGAGTCTGACGTCCCAGATGGCTGGCTGGGGCTTGGACGCTTTTGATGTTTTTTGTTCAGCCAGTCACAGTAGACTTTGTGACAGTGATGACGGCCAGAGGAGGGATTGAGCAATCCAATGGTCCTTCTTTTGTCACGTAGGGCTGAGGTGCCGCTGGCCGCCTGTTTATGGCCTGCTTATCAGGCCTGTAACAGGTGGTGATGTTTTTCTTTCCTCTCTTGCCCTGCCCTGTACTTTAAGTACACAATGGGGATTTTTTGTTTATCTATTTAAATGAGATACAGGCTAAATCTAAACATTTATAGAACATTTTATTACACAAGTTACATAAGAAGGATAAGTTAACATGTTTTTCTTTGTTTGATTTATTTTAAGTCAGATCTTTTTATAACTCAAGTTGCCTCCTGGCAAAAAGTAGCACACGAGATTAAAATCTGCTCCTTAATCATTCGGCTTTATTCTTGTTTAACAGTCAGAGAAAACCCAGATGTAAACCCAGTCAAACAGCGGACTTTAATGGTTTATTTTATGATTTAAATCTACCTTAACCTTTAGCCAGATCATTCGTTTTGACTAAATACACAAGGATCTGTATGCGTCGGATCTTTTAAACACATGGGTTTTTATATCCCGTTTATGACGTTCATATCTTCACATAAACAGTTTGGACAGCCACAACATGTTTATTATCCATCACAAAGTACAGTCTGTCTACTTGCTGTTCCAACCTTTGATCAGCCGTCTGTAGTCCAGTGTTTCTCCAGTGCTGCTCAGCACGTAAAATCACTTTTATATTTGTACAAGTCCTCTGCTAGTGATCACTCCAAGGCTAAACCCACTCTCCATCCTTTTCCTTTTTGTCTCTACAGAGCAATATAAGCACCACTGGTTCCCAGACAGGCCCTGCAAGGGTTCAGGTTACCGCTGCATCCGTATCAACCACAAGATGGACCCACTGGTGGGGCAGGCGGGCCAGCGCATCGGCCTGACCATCCAGCAACTCTACCTGCTGCTGCCCAGTGAGCTCACGCTGTGGGTGGACCCCTTCGAAGTGTCCTACCGCATCGGCGAGGACGGCTCCATCTGCGTCCTGTACGAGTCACAGCCCTGTCCCCCAGGAATGCCGGCAATGGCCGCCGCCGGGTCCCCCTCAGGAAACAGCGGGCCGATGGGCCCCATGGTGGACAGTCACATCAGCTGCAAGGAGGAACTGATGGTGCTGGGCAGAACCAGTCCCTCCAAAGCCTACAACATGATGACTGTGTCCAGTTAAAAAGGGGGCACACTGTCACACCCCCCGTCTCCCGGCCTACTTTTGTTCAGGGTCACGCCGTGGCTGGCCATATCATATGACCAGATCAGGGTGAGCCTTTTTTAAAAAGCTAAGAATATGAAATGAAATAGTGAAAGAAGAAAAAAGCAAAAGAAAAAAAAGCAGAGGATGTGGCCTGTCGTCCAGGTGATGGAAACCTTGTAGGTTTGATATTTTTTCCCCCCTCTCCCCATTCTCATCTGTTCTGTTGTGTCATTGGATCAGCTGGGCACTCCGTTTTCTAGGAGAGGCTTTGTGGAAATGGAACTGTTGGGGCAGCTAAACCAACCAACCAACCAACTAACCAGGAACCCCCATGGAGACTGGCTTCTCTTATCCTCCCCCCCCTCCCTCGACTGTAAACAACATGGTGATCAGCTCCATCTCCGAATGGGCTGTCATTGACTTTGCACTTTTCTTACTCGTGGTTACTATGGGTATACGTTCAACACGCCACCGCAAAAAAAAACACCAACACCTAAATTGTAAGGAGTTTTTACCAGGAATCGTTCCCTCAAGTTTAAAAAAAAAACAGAGGTTTCTCAATTTGCCGTCTTTGCATTTTGTTTTCGTTTCCTGTGAGGGGGAAGGGAGATTTTTATTTTTAAGAACAAGCCTTTCACAAATCCAAGCTCAAGGTAAAGAAACTCCCCCAATGAGAGCATCTCTATTTTCTATAACAAAAGCAACCCTTTTTGGACCACAGGGAATTTTCTTTATCTTGTAGCTGGAACAACAACAACAAAAAAGGCTTTCCATCTTTAACTTCTCCCCTCCCCTCTTTCTGCCATCAACACCGAGCTTCAGAAAGAAAAAAAAAACCCTCATCTCAACCATCTCTCGGCCTGCATGTAAGTGCAAGTGGAATGTGTTGTTGACACCTGTTACCTATGGATACCAGCGTGTCCTGTTGCACTGTCGCCCTCCCATCACCCATGTATGTGTAGCTTTCCAGAGGAGGGGGAGGGCAGGAGGAATATCCGTCTCCGAACCTCCCCCCTCCCTTTTTTTTTCGTTGAATGAATGTTGTTGAAATTCACAATCAAGTTCCTGTGTTGTTGTTGTTGCTGTTGTAGTTTTTGCCCCCTTTTTTTAAAACCTTCCACCACTTTGTCATCTCCCGCATCACCAAAATTCAAAGTGTAGCATAAAAAAAAGGGGGGGCCTGTTTTTGAAAACCCAAATCTTTGGTCGTGCGGCCCTGTTAAGAGTTGACATTGAATGCACTTTGACGTTAGATTGTGTGGGATGAGAGAAAATCGCCTGCATTCCATCCATTCAGATGTCATCTGTTTCACACCGTTTTTATTGCCCTCCTCGTTTTTTTGTTTTTAAGCCGTTAAGTTTATCCTGTAGCTCCTACGTTAGATTTTAACGTCTATTAGATCGGGAGTTTACAACTCTGGATTTCAAACCCAGTTTTTTTTTTTTACACTGTATTTGTGAACATTTCAGAGCTGTTGATTCTTAGGTGGAGAGTATTTTCTTTTTGGTGGTATGTTAGAAACATTCTGTCATCCGTTCACATGGCACTGTTCGCTCTGGCAGGATGCAGAGCTAAGCTGTTTCCCCCCTCAGACACCCCCACACACACCCACAGACACAACACACACACACACACAGTGATTTGTGTTGCCGATAGAGAAAGAAAGTTAGGTCTGGACTAAGTGATGACTGTGTGAGACTTTGGCCAAAGGGAGGTCTGGAGCACCGACTGTTCAGAGATTAATTTTAACTTGATTTTAAAAAACAAACAAAACAACACCAGGCCTTGTCAGCCTTCTGTTTCCATTGATTTCAATGGGAGAGACTTCTCCTTTATGTGTGCATTGGAGGTGCATTGCCTTACGGAGACCTCATTGTCATGAATTATGAGCCATTTGTGATTTTTAAAAACTAAAATCAGGCTTATAGTGAGCCAGCCTGGTTCCAATGTGCTGCCTGGACCCTCGCTGGAGGTGTCCCCCCTTTTCCAGCCTGGCAGCTTCACCTCCCTCACCTCACCTCCTCCAGGTGTTGTTTTTTTCTTTTGGGAGGGTGGGGAGGGGGAGGTTTTAGAGTGCCTCAAATGCCACATATCACCCCCCTCAGCTCAGACCTCCTGTTCAGCCAAAAGCAAGGCAGCATGCTGCTAGCTGACCCCCTGTGGATGCAGGTAGACTAATGTGACACATATCATCGTCCATCACCGTAAGGGAGCTGGGTAAGGAAGGCAGGGACCGTGGGGAGCAGGTGTGAGAGAGGTATGGTGGGGGGGCCAGGGCCGGACACTTTTTGTCCAGGGCAGCTAAAATCCCTCCAGCCCCCCTCCTCCTCTGGACTTTATTAAACATCCCCCACCCTGACCAGAAGCCCTCAACCCTCCCTGAGCAGTGATGGATAAAAAAAAAACAACACAAAACAAACCAGCACACGCGCTTGGCGTGCTCAAGCTGCACTAGGGGGGGGCTAGTGAGAGACGAGGAAACATGGATCAAAAGATGAAGAATTGAGGGTACTAGGCCATTGTTTTCTGTTTTTCATCTCACTGGATTGCGCTGCACTTGATTTACTGAGTTTGAGTAGCGACTTTGTTTACATACATATGAAAGGATGTGATGGCTGTCTGACGTACCCCCACTTCACTCCCCGGGTTCTGGTGCCCCGAGAGGCAGAACAGACGCAGGTACGGGGCTTTTCGAGCGTCGCTCGAGCCTTTAGCCGGCTGTCCAAAATCTGTCACGGCAGGCCTGTTTTTTTTTTCACCGCTCCTCGCCAGACCAATGGGTGTTTAAGCTCCCCTAAGCCTGAGAGGATCATGGGTAATAGAGCTATATCCTTTGACGCACTGCAACCCCCTTAACCCCCTCTCCCCTGCTCTCTGCTGATACTCCCTTCAGCAATCTGTGAAAAGCAGTGATTCCATGTTGGCCAGATGGAGAGGAGCTCGCTGGGATGGGAGCCCGGAGCTTCGGTTTCCATGGTGGACACCAGTTTTTAAATCGCGCTGCTCCATTATAGCTTTTTTTGAAATGTCATGTTATGAGATTGGTCTATATTTCGGACGTGAGATAATCGTCTCGTCTCACTTTTTCCTCTATATGTACTTAAATGGTCACACTGGTAGATTTTTTTTCATCTTTCCACTCTGCCATCCACATTTTCTCCTTTTCATCCTCATTTTTTTTTAAAAAGGAGGATTGTTTTTTTAAAGTCTGGTGATCTAACCCACTTTTAACAGACGTTTTTAAAATTTAAGAATTATATATATGAAATCCCCCAATCCCCACCCCCCAACACCTTCTCAACTCTACCACCACCACCACCCGAAATGGTTTAAGTCCTCAGTAACGTTGATTATATAAATGGCATCCATTCAGCTTGTGCGCACATAGGTTACAAAGAAATGTCGTGAGAGTGCTTTGAGTAGTCAAGAGGTAAAATAGCACATAAAATGCACTAAATATGTCAAGTTGAAGTTGTGACATTTTCTTTCTTTTTTTTTTTTCAAATGAGACGCGAGGAGTCTCTCCTGGAATGTATTGCCAAACTCAGGCCTCGGACATTCAATAAATACCCTTGTGGAAAAGTTGTGCATGTTAAGACATGAAGCAGGAAGGGAACAGCAGTTTCGTTGTTGTTTATCGTCGAAAAAAAACTTTAAAAAATTGTCATTTTTTTGATTAGTTGAATTATTGCCACTTTCACATTTGAGGTGTTTTTACATATTGTAGAATGTATTGTAACTGTACAACAAATGGTAGAGTACATAACATTACACATGGGAAGTGCCAATAATTGCTATCCTGAGGTGTTTTTAGATGTATTCCTTTTTTTTTTTGTATTTCATCTTTTAACATGGATAACGCTTTTTCGTAAGTGAAGCCATTTGTGATGGGAGTGTTGGCAAGGACCAAAGTTGTTTTGGTAAAAAAGAAAAAAAATCTTAGTTTCCATGATCTGTAAGTGTAGACGTATCCTTTTGTTTTTTTTCTTCTTTTTCTATTTTGTTTCTCTATTTTTTTTTTCTATTTACCTACAAAACCAGAAAATAGACAAAAAAATCTGAGCTTACCCAAGAAGAAAAGCTGTCTATCTTGTGATCTCATGTCAGTACATCTTTATTGTGTTCAGTTTCTTTTCCTTGGGTATGTTGTGATGAACTGCTGTAAATTTGTACAGTTCATGTAAATTGATTGTGCGGAAGTTGTACAGATTTCTATATTTTGGAAGAAAAGTTTTTTTTCTCTGTAATAAAAGATTTCCTATCTTGGCATCATATCCCCTGTGATCTGCGTCATTATTTACTCAGTCTACATTAGTTATTAAATTCACAGATCTTGTTTTTTTTTACCTGAAGGAAGATCTTAGTCTGTATCTTTTTACATAAAGAGCTACAGAAACCTAAATGCTGATGTGGCCCTGCTGGGGCCCAGATTGGAATTTGACCTTCCAAGTCTTAGAGGACTGACTGGGCCATCTGTGCCAAAAGGACTGGAGAGGAGATCAAGTCAGCAATTCTTCTGCCGCAATAACATTTGTCCCTCTCTTGGGACAGTACGCTGCACTTTGTGTGTGTATGAAGAGCTTTAAGGTCACGCTTTTCTATAAGCGCATTATCTTACTGCACAGCTGAGATTTGATAAAGAAACAGCACCGTTAATGTTTAAACCGTGAAGCACAAACATGCAAGAGGAGAAAATTGGCTTCACTGAGGGACTGGATGTCAGTAATGTTGATGAAGCTCCATATTTTGGGAGTAAAAGTGGAACATTTCATAAGCCCCCTTTTTCGCTGCTTTTCCTTAAAAGGGCCGTTGCCTGCTCCGAACGACAAATCCAGTCACTTCCATTCCCAAGTGCTCGTGACGTTTTTTGGAATAAAACTCAGTGTTCCGATCTCCGTCCAAACGGAGCTTCCAGTGCTTCCGCCTCCTTTTTAAACGATAGGATTTGACAGATGGTACCGTTAGCGAGGATTCTCTCAGAAACTAACTCTGCCAGGGCACCGATATGCACAATACCGACTGCACCCCCGAACCAGCTGACTCTGCAAAACCGAGAGTTTGGATTAAGACTGCAATCCTTTGCAGCACTCTGAATCCCCCAGGTTGCTTAGCAGCAGGCGGAAAAAGAAAAACATTTGGCTCGTTTTGACACACAGACAAAGGAAGGGAACGAGAAGAGCTGGTTTAGCAGGAGCCGAGGGCGTCGGGGGGGAGCAGAGGGCACGGAGAGGGAAGGTGACTGAGCTTGTGGTTAAAGTCGGGCTTTACCTCTCCAAACACTGGCTCGCAAGAGGCCTCAGCAGCTGGGGAGTGTGGGTATTGTAGTAGTGTGTCAGCATAAAACACAATGGAAGATTATCACTCAGGCCTCTTTTCTTAGATACCACAGCCAAATTTTTTTGTGCATGCACCCTCCTTCATTTTTTCCTGTTTGTTCTCTGGAAGCAGGTCAAGATTCCCAGGTTGTGTCTGACTATGCGGCCCAGTGTGGTTTGTTTTCGTAGGAAGGGAGGGGAAGTCAATGCATATTAAAAAAAAATGTAAAAAAACTCACAAGTGATCCAGATTTTGCAGGATTTTGCAATCCTCTTTGGACAGACTTTTGCAATGACTCATTTGAGCAAGTTGTTTTGACATGTCTTTTTTTTCCATCTCTGAAAAATAAAGAAGTGGATTGCAAATCTGTGCGCTCCAGCAGAAACGAACGAAGCTCAGCTCATCCGAAAAACATCCCTAGGGCAGGTCAAATTATGGAAATGAACTCCTCGTTATAATTTTATGTAAATTCAAGACAAGACATCAGCGTTCGTGTCTTTCGGTGTGACTAAATCGATTGCTCTGTTCGAGTTCCATTGCGGCGCTTGTCAGGAGATCATCAAATTGTCATCTAAGAATTGCATTAGAGTTTCAGCTTGGCACTGATGAAACGGCAGGTGTAACATATTTTTCTGCCCTCCCCTCCCACTCACATAGCAACAGAGGTTACTCTGTACTCTGTGAGAGATAGTCTGATTATGTAGAAAGCCCCGGGAGGTGTGGCCGACTATCGATAAGAGATAAGAGGAATACTTTTGAGATTTTTCTCGTCCGATGCGGTGATAGTGTAAAGTTGTGTAATAACAAAGTCAGGCCACCTTCGTCTACAAAAGTTTGCTTCGACTGAATTTCTTCCTGCTTCTTTATTTATGTCAGCTTCGCTCTGTACTCTGAATCTGTGGCAACATTCATGTACACACTGAATCTGAATGATGTGTACAAGCAATATGTTCCTGTCTGAGAACAAAGGCACAGTGAGTGACAGTGTGAGCTTGTGTGTCTGCTAACAGGGGAGGGGGGGAGGCAGACATCTGGGACCCGCTTTATTGCCAGCAGGATGACAGGGGTAGCCCTCCTGCAGAGTGTGTGTGTGTGTGTGTGTGTGTGTGTGTGTGTGTTCATGCTCCCCGGCTCAAAGGACAAAAGCTATGCCGCAGCTGCATAAGTCACACTGCTTTTTTTTCTTCTTTTTTTCCAGTGAATGCGCCTCACACTGTGGGCTTTGTGTGTATTTTGGGGGTACTTCGCCACTTCTCAAAGTCAGGTGCAAAAAAGAGGGTTGCCTGGCATCCCCCGGCTGTTTTATTGTAAGTTTCTGGTACGGACTCTTTATCAAATGCATCCAACTGATGATCTGTACAACCGAAAGTCACAGCTGTGCGGTGTTTTTCCACTGCTTCTCCACTTTATTAGTATCCCTCTGCTCGTTGAGAGAGCGCGTGCGTCATTCAGAAGCCAAGGACAAGTTGATTCCTATTTGAAACAGATCCCTTCCCTTGCCTGTGAGGGTCTCCGGGGTATATAGGCTATACCAGCTATCTCTCCTCGCTCCCTCAGGGCACTATTCATCCTCGGCGCTGACATCTGCTTTGCCCCTTTGCCGCACACGCCCTTCCCACCAGCATCTATGCTGGGACAATGGACGAAATAGAAGACAGTGGGGACAAAGACTTCCAGCTTAGGCCGGGGCCACGTAATGCTGGGTGGACCGAACGAGGGAGGGGTCTTTAGGGGGAGAGGTTACTTATAGGGTGACAGTTAAATAGTGGAAAGGCTGCTTTTGTGCTCATATAGTGACGTTATGGCCTTTGGGAATCCTATCCTAGCTGTTATTTGTCTGTCAAGTAGTCATGTTCATGTATTTATTTCACTCTGCACTGTTTTAAAATGTAAACTTCATATATGTCCATGTGCATATACAGTGTATTGGCTGTATTATGGCCTTATATAGCAGTTCTTACTTAGTTTAGTACCACATACTTTTACTGTAAATGGTAGTTTCTGTTTATGTTTTGTAGCACAAAAGAAAACACATGTTTTTTTTAAAGACAATTAGTTTCCTGGTATTCTCACGAACTGTACAGTTCAAGGAAAGGAAAAGGTTTCATACCGTCTTGTCAGCACTGACCTTTGTGGAGAGAGAACCAGAGGAAGAAACCAAAATGGAGGAAGTTAGTAGCATGGTGGTTAGTCAGTCCCCTTCACTTCAGGCATGTTACCTTGGTTTGGAGCTGCAACATATAATAATACAGTCAACTATGAAATAAATTGCCAACTATTTTGATAACCAAATCATAATTTTGAGTAACAAACAAAAAAGGCCACTGAAAAGTTTAATAATGTTGAATAACTGGACTTTTCATCTGTCATGAGAAGCGAAATTCTTCTCTGAATTGTGTTTTTATGCATAATTTAAGCAAAATGTGTATTTCAATGTGTGTTTTGCAGCAGTAAGTGCTTCTGGTCGGCGAGACACAACTGTAAGCGAAGCAGGCAGGTCTTGTACTTTCATGTATGGGGAGTAAAGATACCTTTTTATGGCAACTGAGAAGGTGAGTCTAAAAGTAAGAGCGCGTGATTTGATCTGTATCTCTTCACGGTCTATCTTCAGCACCTCTCTACTTCCTGAATGCAAAAATAGATTATCTCATTACTCACCCATATCCCCCCTCTCTAGCTATGTCTTCCCTTTTTGCTCAGATTCTTCTCTTCAACCCCCTCCCTTCCCTCCCTCCCCGCCTTCATACCCTCTCCGCCACCTCGCCCTCTCTCCGTCTATCTTTATCCCTCCTTCTCCAAGTCGGCGGTGTCACCTGTCAGCTCACACTCCCACAAGCAGAGGATTTCATTCCAGAGTCTGGCACCAGGCCTTATTGGGGTAAGGTAGGGGGGTCTCAGTGGGAATCATGTGACAGAGTGTGCCTTTGTATGCACGGGCACCCTTGTGTTTTCATGGCTTAAATGTTTGCGTGTCTGACTAAGGAAGAAAGAAAGAGAAACAAATGAGAGGATAAACGGCAAGCAAAGCTTGAGTGTTCCTATAATATATGTTCTGTTCACTTTATGAATATACAGTGTTGGGCGACTGATTGCCGGAGCACTCTCAAGTTTGGGAATTTAAGCTGAATCGTTGGTATAAAAGATGAGCAACTGCTTTAGAAAATATTTGGTTCTTTGATACAAACTCAAGTACATAAAAACTTACAAAGAGAAGTCCCAATGAGCTTCCACAAGCTTATTATTTTAATGCATGCATCACTAATGAAGGGTAAAATTGCAACAAATAAAAAGTTTTTTTCATGTAGCTACTGTGTTCTCGCCCATTGCAACTCATGTTCAAGGGGATCGTAGTGTTTAAAGCTATCTGACATACCAAACATTGTTTTTGAGCTTAATTTAAACTAACATCCATAAATTAAATATATTGTATTGTAAAAGCAGTATTATTTTTACATATCCAGCCCACTCGGAGCGACATTAGCATTAATTTAGAGTCATGTCCAATATTGAGTTCAATATTAACTCTCTTTTTTTTATCTCCGCTTTGGTCTCCACCGACTCCTCCGAGAAATATCTGGCTCATTAGCAGCTAAATGTGTTTGCTGACTCCGTTTGCTTGTTTGTGTTGTGGGGCCCGACAGCTTCCTTATGATTGCCGGAGTCTGAAAGAAGATTAAAGAGAGCGCTGCACCAGGCCGTAAAAACCAAAACAATTAGCTGAAAGACGCTAAACCGCCCCATAGACGAGACGGGTGATGATTCTCTAAATTATCCGAGAGGCTCCGCCGAGATGAAATCTCTCAAAGGGGAATTTAGACGACCAACTTTTAAAGAAACAAGTTTAAAACTTGTTTTTAGAGTCTGTCCCCACATTACGTTTCGAGGCAGCAGCAGCAGCGGTGATACCGACAAGCGTACTAATGATAAGCTAACGGGCTAACCGCCGCTCATGTCTTCATCCGTTTGTATTCTCCCACATATGGTTATCTGAAAAGTCCGTGGTCAGACACGGAGGCAACATATTCCTGTGGTTCGGCCTCTCCCAACCAGCAGGCAACGCTCTCACCCACTCAGAGAGAGAGAAGAAAAAAAAAACACATCCACCTAAATATAACCTAGCCTTGGGGCTTCAGCGAGAGGCCCTCAGCAGGAGGTCAGGCCACACACACGGAGGTGTGAGAGTGTGTAAACACACACACACACACACACACACACACACACACTCACACACACTTAGTTTGTATAAAAAATGACAGAGGTGTCCACAATGCTGTCCTCATACGTGTGGACAGGTCGTTCAAGCAAACACGTACTGAAGGTCACTTGCATCACAGGCTATTTCGTCTGAGAAAAAAAATTCCAAAGTGAGAGAGCAGCCATTTCACAACCACCCAAACACACAAGGTTCACATCCTCAAATTCTTTCTGTTTTTGACTCGGGGCTGCTGTTGCGTTACAGCGCGCGCACACACACATCGACGTTCTCTGAAGATTCTGTTCAATCCTCTTGTGAAATCATTTCACAACTACCGCGGCAGAAGCGACACAAAAACACGCTTCTCGTGCACAGGAAGCACGTGTTCGTTTAAAGCCCACGCTTGCTTGTAAACACTTTCGAAAAACCTCCAACCCACATGATCAACCCGCTGCGCCTCGACTCGTCTTCACTGCATGGCTCGGTTGGTTTCTGGTGGTTTGGTTTTTCTGAGAAACTGACAGGAAAAAGGCAAGAGAACACAACGCCTCAGCTGTTTCCTGTTTGTGTCGCGAGAGGCAACACCGGAGAGATGTAATGAGGAGATAGATTATGATTTAGTGAAGGGAATCGGGGAAGGATGAGAACAGGAATTAAAGTGAATTAGAGATTAGGCGCAGAAATAAATTGGGGTGAGGGGTGGATCGAGAAATGTGGAGGCATAGACTGAATGAGAACTGAGAGTGCAAGAAAGAAAACAGCTGACAGGAAGATATGCGCCTCTTCTTCTGCACCACTATGAACACAGCTGTGTGAAAACACACACACACACACGCTCTTCATCAAACGGCTTCAAAACACCCATACGTACGCAACAGTCAGCAGCGTCCACGTGTTCGCGCAAACACACAGGCGTGAAATGTACAGAACACACTGTGCCCGTGTGAAAAAAAAGGGAACTTAATTACGTGCAGCTCTCCATAAGCATACTTCACAACAACACACACACACACACACACACACACACACACACACACACACACACACACACACACACACACACACACACACACACTCGGCCTCGCAGCTCCATCACAACAAGGAGATAAAGAGCGGAAAAACAAATTTAAGCTTATGAAGACGCAGAACTATGAGCGTGTATTTCACGCGCGTTATCGATGATTTCATTTCATTTCAAGAGCATGGGACTTAAAATAGAAACAGTTTCCAGTAATGATGATAGTAACGACTCTAATTTATTTATCGCAAACATTACATTGAGTCGAAGCGGTAAACGCCGGGTATGTTTGTGTCTCCTGGTGACGTTCTGACTCCTGTGGCGGTGAGATATGAACGATAAAAGCGGTGGCAAAAACATTTAACGTGCACAAAAATAACCAACAACAACAACCGTGACCCACATAAGACGGGCAAGCTTAATGAGTAACTGCAGCAGACTAATTTCCCAGCGGCTCTAATATGTTACTCATTACTCATATACAACATGAAAAGTAAACAAGCTGCAATTAGACAAATAATAAAGGTTATGCACGGTAACCCTAACTTTATGATTTCCTATAAACTCCATGGCGGAGCGCCGAAGTTTGCATAATGCTTTGTTAGAATGTTTCCTTTCCCGTTTTTATCAAATATGATACTGATGCTGTCCCCCTTTTTTTTTTTTGGAAGCCGGCCTAACTCATCCACTAACCTACAAACATCAACATTTTTTTTTCGTTTGTTTGGTCTCCATAAAAGATGAAACATGATCCGTGATCAGCCCGAGTGTCAATCCAACAGGCCTCGACCTGCGTCTGGAGTTTCAACGCTGTGGGCTCTAGGATGAGCGAGTTGTGGCACAAGTTTTAAAGTGTTCTTTCCTCGATCTGTCCTCTCTAGGATCGCAAGGTACGCAGATGTCCATGTTATGCATAAACCCACCAGAAATGAAGTTGTGCTGCAGCATGCATGGCCTTTTTGGGTATTGCCTCTGTGTTGGCCCCTGCTGCTTTTTTCTGCCTGGACAGGCCTCATTGAAATAACGCTGAAATAGTTTTTTCTTTTCCACATATGCACTGTCAAATCCTCCCATAATTTATGAAAATTAATCTTTTGTCCTTGAAAGGGCTCAAATATGACTTGCTAGTAGTAGTAGCAGCTTAAATTTGGACGGGTGATACCCCGGTGTCGTGTTTCAGCTCTTCAGACGGCATGATGAAAGAAGTCACAGACGAGGAATTACACTGAGCAATGAAAGCCAGTAGGGGGTGGGACTGTGTGTCTAAAGTTGCTTATGTGGAGAATAAAACTCTGGGTTGTCTTACAGTTATATATGGAGATACAGACGGCGGGTTAATAGAGGGAAGGTTTAAGTGTGCCATGGGATGCAGATGGAAAGGAAGGTGTATTTCATGTTGCTGTACACACTCCATTATCATCTCCTCCTGCTCTTCAGCAGTGACTGTAAACCATTTCTGCGGCGTTGCCAGTTCAGAATTATAGAGCTTTTTCCAGAGGTACCTGGAGACAGACGAAGCAGCTGGAGGCCATTGGCTGCAAATCAGAGTCTGGAAGAGAGAACGATAGTGTGGGAAAACAAAGATGATAAAACGTAGAGAGTAGAGAAGCCACAGGGACGGGCCTTTTCTCTTTATTCATTTTAACAGTTGGAAATATTACAGACACCCACTATTTCTACTGCGGCGAATCCATTATCCCTTATTGATTTCACTTATTAAAATAATATCACAGCAGGGGGGAAGATGCAGAGAAAGAGAAAAGGATTCATAACAGTTGATATATCCAGCCGCGGCTCCATATTAGGTGGATTTCTGTTATATTTTGTACAGTCGGTGCTACTTTCTCCATCTTTCCCCTAAAAAGGAAGATATCGACAGAGACCCGAAGAAGACACACACACACACACACACACACACACACACACACACACACACACACACAGACTCCACCACCCACATCGCAGCTGTTGGGTTGCGGTTGAAGGGGTGGAGGGGGGTGTACGATATGTGCCACAACCCCTCGGCCTGCATTCGGACTAGTTCTAATAGGATTTTCTTGCATTCTCAGCTGGAGCCGCGCCACACATTCCTGCGCTTGCTTGTGCTCTCCGTTGGCCTACGTGTGTCATGAGGGGTGGGGGAAAGAACGTACAGTACTCCCACGCACACTCACAAACACCCACAAGTGCACGGAGGCGGAGGACGGAGCCGTCTCGCTGTTCCTGCCTCAGACTGTAAATAAAGACTTTGAGGGTATGCGCGGCCGCATCACACGCTGCTTTGAAACTTGAATTCTTCACACACAGACATATACTTCCATATGTAGACTCGTGCAGGCTTGTTTAATGTAAGTAACCACAGTTTACAGAGCGCTCCACTGGCCTGTATCACACTGAACACATGATTGAGAGTGTGTGTGGGTCGAGGGATTCAACTTTTAATAACACTCATAAGGGAAACATCTGCTACCCTTCATAATCCTTTCTTCTCCCTCCATGTCTCTCCTGCACTCTCTCTCTCTGTCTCTCTGTCTCTCTGTCTTTCTCTCCCAGCGTGCCGCCTAGCATTTGGCTCCTCGATGACTTCTCCACCACAGCTGGGGTTGTTTTCGAACCGCCGAGGCGCATCAGCAACCGAAAACAACTGCGCCGCATTTCTGTGAAAAGCCACTCCACTCCCCGTCAAGAAGTTCTGACCTCTCCCAGTTTTCTTTCTCTGTCCTCTTGTTTCGCTCTGTCCTTCCCTTCGCATACTTCTGTCTCCGTGCGGCGATTGGTACCGAAATGCACAATAGGCAAAGACAGCTGTGGTTCACATCCTGCCATAGCTCACTTTTGCCAAAACCTAGAAATCCAGGGTGTGCGCCAAATGACCCGGAAAAAGAGAGACAACAGATTTTTGTCTGGGAGTTTTTTTTTTTGCTTAGAAATGTCAAATACAGGCCACTGTGACCATCTGAGAGGCCTGATGGAAGCAACAAGCTGCTAGATGCACGATGAGAAGTTATAAAAGCAGTTAAATTGGATTTTTTACCATGAAATAAATCCTTAAAAATGATCCACCGTGCACCTTAGTCCACATTTTGAGATGGAATATGAAAGCTCCTCTTTCAGTTCCTGTTTGTCTCTTGTTTCCTTTCTTGTCTTCCCCCTCCTCCTCTATAAGGGTAAAAATGGAAATCTTACGCTCTGCATATCCACCGTGTAAACTGCAGCGGTAATTCTGGAACATGAAAGCAGTCTTTGACTGTGGCTGCATACGCTTGGCCTACTTTTTGAATCCATTAAATTATTGGGTGGGTGGGAGGAAAAAAAGGACTGCACTGTCTTTTAAGTATTAGCAAACGGGTCGTCAGATGGCGTGCATGAGTGTGTGTGTATTTATGTGCGTATCCATCTGTGTCTTTGTCAGCGCAAACAGAGGCAGGGATCTGCTGCTTGCCTGCGCTCGATTACAGGATGAGTCGTTACCATCTTGTTCATTTATCACCATATCAATGTTTATTAGCACATTTATCAGGGTTACCAAATTCAAGCACTTTTCAAGCACCTTCAAGCACCAGTTTTTCCATTTTTCCAGCACCTTTAAATAGGTAGCCTACTAGTTGTGTTTGCCATGATGGTCATGGGAAGCGCAGCGGTGCCACTGTATGGCATAATAATATGGGTCTAATTAGCATTAGTTCATATGGTGGTAGATTGGCTGTTTTGATTTTTAACTAATTGTGAGTTGGCTTGTATTCTCAGCTTGTGAGCGGTGTATTGTGTAACTACCATAGCGCAATAACAGTGACCAACAGGTGTGGATAGTAGTCTACTGTTATTTCTCTGCAGAACACCAAGCGAGTATGATAACTGAGTTCTGCATGTAAAGGCATTGGATCAAGCGCGTAGCCGCTTAGGAAACATTTTTGTTTTCTCTTGGTTTATTGAGATAGACATCACACAAATTTCAAGCATTCTCAAGCACTTCACAAAAAATTCAAGCATTTTCACAACCTTGAAAACACTGAATTGAAATTCAAGCATTTTCAAGGAATTCAAGCACCCGTGGGAACCCTGATTTATGCTTCGTTTGTAGTCCATCAAATCGGCACTTTCTCTGGACTTTAAAGGACAAATGAAGGATTGAATCAATAGAGGTGACAAAAACCTTACATCACAACGTAAACACGAGTTATTTGAAGCGGTGCCGTGAGCTTTGTCGCTCGATTTTTTCAGTGTATTTGCATTGAGCGCTCCTTTATTTGCACATTTCCACCGATTCTGCCAACACTGATGGCAAATATGCAAATCGAATGCACACACAGCCTGTGTGCCACTAACTAGTTTTGTGTAGACATTAAGAGAAAAGGGATCATCAGTGAAATGGAAGGGGGCATGAACATTTGCTTTACTTTGTTTAACTCATCGTTTTATGGCTGATGTGGGACCCTGGTTGTGATAAGAACAAGATCAGATACAGTTACTCGTGTCTCCATTTGTTCATGTCTGTCAGGAGACAGATCGGACGTGACCGAGAGCATGGTGAGTCGATAAGAGTTTTATGCGCCCGTGCTGAGTATCACGTCTGATGTGTTTGTGCGTGTTCTCATAGCTGAAGTTATCCAAGCGTTTTTTAAAATTTTGCCAACTTGGAACAAACCTGCTCAAGTAACTTCAGCCGAGGGTGTTTTTACAATCTTTTTTTTTCTCTCTCTCTCTTTGTTTTCTTCATCACAGAATTCAATATGGGAGCCAAACAAAGGGAGACCCACATGGTTCCTGCCAACAACAAAACCTGTTCAAAGAGAAAGACTAAACTCTTCCTCTCCCGCATCCCCGCACCTCACCAAGGACATCTTTGATGTCATCCAAAACAGTGTTTATCTTCCCTCTGTGTGCCACAGCTTTGTTTATGAGATCCTTATATGCTGCACTGATAGGTGTCTGTGTATTGTTCCTGTGTGTTTGCCACGGGGGAGGGAGGAGATGGCAGTTAACAGCAAATAATACTGCACTCATTAAGAGATGCTTGGCGAAATGTGGCTGCTTGAAAATGTTATGGAAAATAAATATTTTAGTAGTTCTCTGTAGTTTTTTCGGGGGAAACATGCTCATTTCATTTTGTACTTGAAAGTGAGATGAGAAGATTGATACGCTCGTGTATTAGAGAGGCAGCGTGAAAACTGCGAGCGGGTGGCAGATAGCCTGGCAACAGCGTGCTAAAAGATAGTTATAGCACGCAAACGACTGAAACCTTATTTTGTTTATGTACAGATTAAACAAACGAGATATGACACGTTCACTTGTGAGCTTTAGAAATGCTGGTTTCGCTTCCAGCTTCATATTTAATAGATGTTTGGGTGACGTTTATTTAATGTTTACTGTCTAAAATTACTTATTTTTTAAACAGTTACCACTTGATATGATGCAAATGAGAAGTGTGATTATGGGCTATAAAATAAAATTTGAAAAATGGACTTGATTTGAGATGAGATAGACAAAAAAATATCTGTTAGCTTTTGTCTTTTCTCAGTCTTGTGCTGCAACTAACTAGTTTCCTCAGTTGTTACAAAAAATGTAACTTTATAACTTCATAATTTAATGTCATAACATGTTTTTAAAAAAACAATAAAAATAGACTGTGGTAAGAATCCTAAAGCCTAGTGAGACATCTTCAAACTGATTCCACATCTTCTCAGATCCTTGAATTTATGAGCCATGAAGCAGCAAAGTTAATCAATTATTCAACTATTTTCAGCACAAATTAAGGCCACACTTTTTCCCAAACAACGTTTCAGCCATCTGATGCATATCAATGTGTTGTCTGGTTTATGCCTCCATGTCCCCGGCAGATGCTCGCAGTCTGCGTGAGCGTGTTGCACATTGCAGACGAGCAGGAAGCCGCGCACATATGCGCATGTTGAACAATGCCACCAGTTGCTGCGGAGTTGGAAGCCCCCTGGTCGTCTGCCAGCGTGCAGGGAGGTTTTTGACCGAGGTACAATGGAGGGTGTGAGCTGATGGCGGGGGAGGGAAAGCACAGGAGGAGGAGGAGGAGGAGGAGAAGGAGGAGGTGGCGAGGCCAAGGGGGGTTGGTAAGCAGAGATAAAGCCAGACAGATGGGGCAGACAATGAGGCATAGACACCCACCCTGCATGTCAACAACACCGTCCGGCCTCCATCAAACTTTAGCTATTTCTTTATCTCTCCGAAAGTTCTTAACATTCTTGCCTTTGTGTAGTTTCGGTCTGTTTTGCTGCGTTTCCCAGCTTAAGGTTGATTAAAATAGCACAGAGAGTCGAAGAACTTTTTGTTCGCAATCTCCAAACAAATTAAACTTTCTTCCTCCTTCTGTTTGTTCACTGACCCTCCTCCTTTTTCTCTCTCCTTCCTCATTGTTCCCCCGATCTGATAAGAGCAAACCTCGATACGGCAAAAGGAGTGTGAGAGTGTGTGTGTGTGTGTGATTGCATGGATGGTATGGACAGGCATAGCAGTCACCTGTTGTGCTGAAAACCCCCTTGTTTGGAAAGCCGATCCCATCTCCCGTTCCTCAGGTTTCCACAAACAACCTCAGCTGTCAGAGAGTCATAGAGCCCTCTGTCTCCTTCCAATCCGTCTCTCATCCGTCTCTCACGATCCTCGATCACAAAGAAAGGTCGGCTTTCGTCGGGTTTGTTCTCCGTTTTAGGCCTCAGTGGCTTTGAACGCCTCTTTGGAGAGTGTTTTAGTTCAGACATCTGCGCGGGTATGGATAGAAACCGGTTACGTGAAAGGAATTCACACCCATTTCTCAGTAGAATCCAGCACGATGTTTGTTTTGTGAGTTACATAAAACTCACCAGATGTCTTTCATCAACCTCGGGGATAAACTTGAAAATGTTTGAGTTTTCACTAAAAACTCAGATTCAGATTTGTTTGTTCTCAGTGATTGATGGCTTGATTAAAATAATTGGTGATCAGGATAATGAACATTCTGTAATAGTCACTGTACACGTAGCCGAGGAATAATTTGCAAAACTTCCCTTCACACACACACACACACACGAAAACACACACAAACAAACAATTCAGAGCATCTCGCAAAACACATGCAAGTCATCTCAGGGAGTGTTTCGTGACATGTGCAGGCATGAACAGTACTATCTACTAACGAAAAAGGTGGGTGTGATTCGCATGAATGTGTACTGCCACATATCTGAAAAGGTCACACACACACACACACACACACACACACACACACACACACACACACACACACACACACACACACACACACACACACACACACACACTGTGTGATCCTTTGAGGATGATTTGGTGAGGAGACAGGAAACCCAGGGTGTTCGTACTCCCCGTTCCACATGAATGGAGCGCCGATCCCACAGCAGAGAAAGGCCTTTATCTCTAAACGTGACCTCTGACCTTTCAAACCAGTGGAAAAAAGCAGCTGTGTCTCCGAAAAAAGACCAACGAGTAGCGAGTAGCTTCCTCATTAGCAACCACTGCGTAAGCAATAATCTTCAATTCGCCTACACTTCACGTTGCGCGGAGGATCACTTCCTTTTTGTTTCTATGTGTAATCCTGGAATCCACCGGGACACGGAAACAAGGCATCAACAAAGAGTACACCAAAAAAAAAACTCCACCAAGAGTATTTATTATCTATTTATTACTTATTTTTTTATTCTATACCGAGCCTGGTTTTTACATGCACCTGAATTTTGTGGCAATAAAGAAATCTTTAATGTTTAACTTTCACCGCTGGTAAACTTGCTTTGTTACAGAATGACATTCATATTAAGTTTTTAACTAATAAAACACTTACAAACCAAACAGCCTGTCAAAATAAGTAACTTAAAATTACTTAAAAACTTAAAAATAGGATTAGTCTGAAGATTCACTCTTCTGATCTCGTTGGTTTTCAACCCATCTGTTGGAGACTCAAACTCCGGCCAGCGATGACGACGGCTGTAAGATTTCATAGAAAGATCATTTAAATCCTTAATTGAATCGCAGGAACACGTCCTCAATTCATATGCACCTCTTACGTCATTCATCAAGTTTCTCTGTTTGTTCTCCTTTATTTGTTGTCATGACAACTTTGATGTTTCACCTCCTGACATGGTGTAACAGTTCTGCGGTAGACCGTGACTCATGTCCAGTCATATCCCGCTGACGCGGTAATGAACAGGCTTGGACCATCCACGCATTACAACGTATTGCAACATACATGCAATGTTTCAGTGTAGTCAGTATCAGTGTAGTCAGTGTATGTATATCCTTCTAGAATAATGGGATAATGTGAAAGAAATGTTGTTTCACAGCTGCTGTTTGGTCACGGAAAATGTGTGTATCTGTATGTATTTAAACAGATGTGTGTGCGGATGACTAAACTTTGATATGACCTGACACACACCTGGTTACCCATGAATACGTGTGTTGTGTGTGTTGGTGTGTTTATTTTGGGGGGCGGGGGGTGTAACTGACAGGGTATGTGTGATGCAACATCTGTATCCTGTATCATCTTGTGTAATGGCAAAGTTTATGACGATGGTGAGGTTTCCCAGCATGCCCTGAAATGGCCTCCCCACAGCAACAGGTGTTAGCGTGTGTGTGTATTTGTATGCGTGTGCACAAATGCTATCTATTTTAATGATTTACTGCGACACACATAGAGTGTGACCATATATGGGTGTATTTAATCACTTGATCACTAGATCTGTCATTTGTGCATCCATACTGATTTTAAGTTAATAACACATTTACTGACTCAAGCAACTCATGGGCTGGATGGTGACATAACAAGGTTGTGATACTGTGTCATGGCTGTAAATAGATTTTGTCAGCTTGTAGGACACCACAAACTGGAATAAACCCAAGAAGTTCTTCTATCTTTTATTTTTTTTATTTACATGATGAATTCAAAATAACTTAAAGTACCCAAAATGAACTTTAATGTTGCAGCTGCTAAAGGTAAACCTTTTTTTAAAATGACTTTATATACTGCTGGGTAGCTTGTGAATTATAAAGCCACAGAGTAACTTGAAAATTAAAATTTCAAAGTGACTTATGTGTATTTGGTACAATAATATAGAATGAAGTAGAAGCAAAGTAGCAGAAAAAGAAAATTCTAGAGTGAAGTTGTACTTAAAGGTCCAGTGTGTAGGATTTAGTGACATCTAGTGGTGTAGTTGTGGATTGCAACTTTCTCCACTCGCCCTCCCGTACCTAGTATAAACGGAGAAACTACGGTTGGCTGCGAAACAATTGAAAAAATGCGAAACACTCTCTATAGCTTGTCTGTTTTAGGGTACATAGAAACATGGTGGTGCAGAATGGCGGACAACAGAGGACCAGCCGCGTCTGTAGATATAAAAGCCTCATTATAAGGCAACAACATAATGATTCTTATTTTTAAATGAAACTGGATGAAAGATGAAAACATAGTTATGCATATTATATTCCTTTTTGGAATAGCACCCCCTAAATCTTACACACTGGACCTTTAAGTAAATGTATTGAGTTACTTTCTATCATTCAATAGACTTTCCTGCACCGTAGGAAGATTAAGAAATCAAGATCAAGTCAAATAGAGTTAATTTGCAAAGAATAACAAATAGTGTCAACATCTGTCCTTTGGAAAAAATACAGTTTCCTGTCGTTCTTTTAAGGATACATGGTTGCACTGTGTTTCATATCTGCTTAGTAAGAGAAGATGATACAGCCAACACTCGAACCGCTCATTTCTCTGTATTTCTTGTTTCACACGTTTTTTTAGCTTCAGGATATTGAAGACCTTTATTGCAGGTTGGGCGAGGGGTGGGGGGAAAAAAAAGTCATTATTACCGTAATAAAGATCAATGTTATTTCAGTACGTAAGTCAATACTTTGCAGCTTAGCAAAATGAGACGTGAGATTAAACTCGTAGGGAAGTTGTTGAACCGGTTTGGAGTCTTTTTTTTTTCCTCTTTTTTATTTTATCGCTAATAGTGCAGCAGGAGTGCTACAAATCAATTCTGACAGTGGAGCAGTGCACTCCCTGGAATGAAAAAGGCAAATAAGCAGAGGGGAGGAGAGAGAAAAGAGAAAGTCTATATGTGCATGTAAGAGAGAGAGAGAGAGGTTTCCTGGACGTACGGGAAGCTAAGGTGACCTCACCCAAACGGTAACTATAGATTGGATCTACCTCATGACGCAAATTCCTCCTCATTCTTCCTCGGTAGTCAGCAAGCTTCCCGCCCCATAATCAACACTTAATGACAGCTTCAGAAGTGATTTTGGTGCGACGTATATTGTGCGACTTCTCCGCTTCTCTGCGTGCTGTCTGTGTGTGTTTTCCGAAGCTGTTACTTGTAATCGCAGCTCACGTATGATCGCTGACCGCTCGGTGCACGACGCTGCAATTTCTTCCGCCACTGGATTATTATTTTCTTTCCAGAATGATTATCTGTCATTACAGCCCGCATCAGTGTAGAAGCAGCAGCAGAGTGATGAAGAAGAAGAAGAAGCAAGAGGGCCCAATTAAAGTCATGGAAAGTTGTTTTCTTGTTGTCTATCGAGCAAAAAGAAATCTATCTCTGTTTCTTGCTTTCCAAGAGGGCCAATCAGACAGCTGGGCTTTAGGTTACAGGTCAAAGGTCAACAGGTCAGTGGATCAAAGAGTAGAGTACTGTATCTGGAGCTTCTCCGTCTTAACATGTACAGTCAGGAGTCCAGACAGATGCACCATTGACACGTCAAATGGGGTCAATGCAGATGTGAGTGAACAGGTGGGCCTCGCCTGCTAAAAGAGGATTAAGAAGCAAGATTTGTGTGTGTGTGTGTGTGTGTGTGTGTGTGTGTGTGTGTGTGTGTGTGTGTTCAGGCATGTCTATGTATGTGTGTGTAACGCGACCTCGTCCTGAGCGCCAGCTATGGCAGGAAAACAGATCCACTGAAAAGAATTGGAGGAAGTACGCAATACACTCCCCACAGACACACACACACACACAAAGAGATGGTGTTAGAGGATTATACATACACACATTACATCTCCCTTCATATACACAAGCCATTGACAGTGCTCTGTATGCCTGTGACAGCTCCAATCATCTCGCTTGTCAGTCACAAACCGAACATACACACGCCAGACACACACACACACACACACATAGGCACATTCAATGTGAAAACTGCAGCTCCAGCCGCCCAAAGTAGGGCACCGCAGTGCCCATCATTCAAGGGCGCCGCACAGCGGGAGAGCTTTCATTGGAAAGTGCTGCGCAATTACAGGCAGAGAAATAGCCTCCGCAGCCGTCCACTTTTGTCTTCCTGTGTCGGACCCGCTCCCCTCCCTCGCGAACTGAAGGGTCATTATGGGTGCACGGATAGACGTGACGTCACCGAAGGCTGTAATAAGCTAAAACGTTACCTCTGCAAGGTTTGCATCACCTCGGGAGAACGGGGAACATTACTGGCTATATTTGCTGTCACTAATGGACGAGGTATTAGATGTTCCGTCGAAAAAGTGGCCAATTTGGGGAGGATTCGTTGTGTTCAAAGGTGAAATTTGATGGTTATATATAATAAATATATATTCTTTTGTATATTTTTACGTGGTTAGAACCATATGTTCTTCTTTCCTTAGACTTTATTCTATTTATACTGTATCTACCTAATGCCTTTTGTATGTTTTGTGTTTGTAATACTTGTAACTGCGGCTTCAACACAAGAATTTCACTATCTCTGCATATATAATATCATCTATATGAAATTGTTCAATATGTTCTATCACCAAATGCCTCCCATCTCATCAGCTGTACTCTGTGTTCAGGGCTAATTAACAAATACATTTGGCTTAAAGCACCACTGTAACTAAATACAACTTAGCATGGCTGCTAGCACGGCCTGTAAACTCTCAGCTTGTCCTATAATTTTTAGTCAGATTTATGACCACGCTGTTTAATATGTTCAATCTCAGTTTAGAAATATGTTGCCCCGCTCTATCGACGTCGCTATGGGCGCAATAAAAATGGCTGAGTGTGGGAAGAATGCAGATGAGCAGGACGTTCACGAACGTTCATTACTGAGAAAGCTTGTTTACTGAAGCTCGACTGGATACTGTTAATAAATCAGACGAATGGATCCGTGCACGTAGTTGTTAGATGATCACAAAAGAAACAAGTTAATCACTTACTAATATTTAGAAAATCAGATGTTCTGCATGGTCGGTATCCAAAAGGCGTTACGGTGTAGCTTTTATTTTGCAACTATAAAATGAATGTATGAGACATTTACACAAGTTCCCTTTAATACATCTAGCAAACATGACAAATGAGAGGAATGTTAGGAAAAACCGATGCAATTTTTTTTTTTTTGCATTTGTAAAGTTCCCCACATCTAAGAAGTCCTCACTAATTTGGGCTCATTTTAAATGTGGCCGACTCCACAGACTCGAACGCTGTTGATGAGTTTGCGTGAGCATGTGAATGCACGAGGTGGTTTTGGCTTCAGACGCGAGTCTTTCAGACGGCCCAGTTAACAAAGAGCAGCAAAACAACAACAACAAAAGAGAAAGCAAAGAAATAGTGTGCGGGAGGATACCAACACCTGCGTTTCTGTGCCTTTGGAAAGCACCCCCCGTCCTCCTACACACACGCATGCATGAGAACACACACTCTTGTGAAGAAAAGTGTTATGTTCTTTCACTCTCATCACCATAGATACCCAGCAGAAGTTCTCCAAAAGGGCCCTCGCAACCCACAAAGTAGCCAAATCCTTGCCATTCTGCGTAACCGCCGGCAACAATACATACACTTGTTTGGCCCGATTCGTTTTGTAGGTCTCCTTTGTGTATTAGGATGAAGAGAGAGAGGAGGGGGGTGAGGGCGGGCTACGGTGAGGGTCTGGGGGTCTACTTTCTCGGGGGGCAGCGTGGGCAAAGATGGAGCACATCTGAAGCTGGAGCCAGAAAGAAGCCTTAAAGCAACAGGCGATGCCGTTTTTGTGTGTGCGAGTCTCGACGCATCTCTCCGGTGTCTGTACCTGCGTTGTGTTTGTTTGGGTTGATAATCAGAGACTCCCTGATCTGTTCTTTTATTCCTCTCTCAGTCCAATCCCATGTCTTTCTCTCTTTGGCCTGACCTATAATCCCCCCTATCCTTCAATACCCCACTGGCCCTTTGTCCCAGACGCCACAAACTAAATAACACACACACACACACACACACACACACACACACACATGGCCTTGCAGCCTGCTCCATTGTCCTGCCGCCGCTGGCCTACGTCCTAATGCCGTGCTGGACTCGTGCCCATGTAAACAAGCTCATGTCTGTCTGTCTGTCTGTCTTTCTGCCTGTCTCTCTCCCTCTCTTTTTGCATCTATTCACGTCACCCTGATCACTCTTTTCACTTTATTATGCCACTCTTCATCTCTCCTCCTCCTCCATCTTTATGTCAGCCTCTTCTCCCACTCCTCTCTCTCTCTCTCCCGTTCATGCTGTTGTGCTCTCTAAAGCTGGGCTGAGCAATTAGTTAATGTACCCTCCACCCCAGGAGTGATTCTGGCACCGCCGACCAACCCGAGTGCTTCTTGTCTGTGTCTGCGAGTGTGTGTGTGTGTGTGTGTGTGTGTGTGTGTGGGGCTTTGGCACTGACACTGAGTAGGGTTGCTGGGCTAACGGCGGACCATCCAGAGTGTTTTTGGCACCGGCAGCGTTTTGGACAGCCCTCATCTCTTTTCTCTGCAAGTCCACTCAACCATAGTAGCCAGCCCTCTGTCTGGGGCTCTAGTAAACAGCCTTTTAATTACCATGGGGAAAGGCGAGAGAGAGAGAGAGAGAGAGAGAGAGAGAGAGAGAGAGAGAGAGAGAGAGAGAGAGAGAGAGAGAGAGAGAGAGAGATCAATTCAGTCCACAGATAAGCATTTCTGGCTTATACAGATGTGTGTGTGTGTGGTTTTTACTATGTTTGACCCTTTATAAAACATCATTGCCCTCTCTAAATGGCCATTGTGTGAGGAAATATTTGAAATCCATTTAAAAAACAAAACAAATGTAAGATCAGACTCCGATTCATAACCGGAGCTATAAAAGAGACCAGAACGGTGTGTACATAGTTGAAGCTTTAGTGTCCATTACAGCAGGAGTTATAAACAGACGGTATCAGGAGAATCTGTAGCGATAGCAGCGGTGGAAGAAACTCAAAATGTCCGGTGTGTTAGCTTTACAGGGCTCTGTTCACGGAATATGACAGACATGGAATATAATATGCAAAGCTATGTTTTCAGTGACGTGAAAATAAGATTTTTTCTTGTTTTTGTGACCTTGAAACGAGCCTTTACATCCACAGGCCGTTCATCTGTGCATTTTGTGGCCTCCATAGTTCCTCCCTCATGCTCAGAAGGACAGGGTGAGGTGATGAGGTGAAGAAAGTGAAAAAGCAGAAGTACACAGAACGCAGAGTGTCTGTATTCTTATATTATTGTATTATATGTTTACATACACTGTTGCCCATAAAGTTGGAATAAAATATCTGTGCCTCTTCTCATGAAATGATTGGGACAATGTGATTTATTCTTGATAGATAAAGTGTATCTTCTCAAAACATCTGATCCTGATGTGTATAAACAGGAATAAAAAAAGGAATGTGTCCAACTTTATGGGCGACTTAATCTGCTTTAAAAGGCTCATATGTACGCTACGCTTAACTTCTATAATTCTTGATGTTTCTTGATTCTGCCCAGCTCTTTTTCTCTGTAGGTCATTGATGTATATTGTAATTTTGTCCTCCCACGTTTTACTTATGCCACTGCTACTCTGCATTTGTGCCATCTCTTTGTCCCGAAAGATGGATCGCTCATCGAGTCATGTGCTGTACATAGCGTAAAGCCTTCTGGCACATACTTGTGATCCGTAAAGATTAAAAACATGGCAGTAAATAAAGCACAGCACAGCACAGCGCAAGACGAGAGAACAAAAGGAAATCACAGCTGGAGGTACGTACAGTCCTAGTACGTGTCTTTCTGTCTGTATGCCAGCGCCACAAAAGCACAGGTGTCGTTCGCCGTCTTGCGCTCGCTTCCCTCCTTTACTTGTACCTTTTTTATTTGATGATATTCATTCATGCATTCAGATATTTCTAAGCATTGCCTGTTACACCTTTATAAAAGAAGAAAACCTATTCACAAATTCCAGTCGAGTCGTCTCTCTCCGTGCCGCAGTTTCATCTCACCCTCGCTCTTGGTGCCTTTGAAGCCGTGTTTGGCCCTGCGAGGGTGTAAAAAAGGGCAGGCAGGCGCCTCGCTGGACACCTCTGTACTTTTCTAAAGGCCTTGAAGGACGCCCAGCATGCATATCCACTCGGTACAAACAACAAAGAGAAAGGCTGCGTCACAAAGGGACACCAGCACGGCCCGAGATGGAGCTTAGAGTACCGCAGGGGGGCGAGTGGGATTGCGTGCGAGTCTGTGTGTGTGTGTGTGTGCACATGATTGATTGTCAGCTGAATCCTATTAACAGGCATTGGACCAATAAGAACATCTTGGTTTTATTGGATGCATCCGATTCAATATATATCGCAAACTTAGTGTAGTAACACAAGTGAGGCTCGTGAAACTTCCGCCCTTGGCCAATCTCGTTTTCTACGACGTGGGTGATGATTTTAACGCCCCTCCCTCCTCCATCCCTCCCTCCCCGACCTTCTTTCCTTGAAGCCATTAGGTCATGGTTGTGCTCAATACATGTAGACAGTTAATGGCCAATGGCTAGGTCAAGTAGTGGGGGATGCAGCGCTTGTGTGCGTCCGTGTGTGTGCGCGTTTAACGATTAGCGTGTGCGCATTTGTCTGATATGTAATGCAGCCGGGCATCGCCAGAAGGACAAAAGACGAGACAGCAGCTTGACCTGTTCACCTCCCCACCCCCATGCACGCACACACACACACACAACACAAAATGTTTACTTGCCAATGTTCCCCGTTTTTCATCTCGTTTCATGAAAAAAAAAGAGCAATCTGGATGTTCATGCCCTAAAAACGGCGACGTAATTACATTTGTGCAGACGGACAGCGGGATGATTCTGATAGGACGCAGTTATATTTATATATATTTCTGTTGTTATCCTGCTGCCCCATAGAGATATGACCCACTTCCACTGCTCGGTTTTGTACGTCTGTCTAAGCACAATTGCTGTGGCTGTGGTAGTGCGAGTCCAACATGTAGATATTTCACATATTTGTATTTGTGTGTCGAGGTCATCGTATGTTCCAGGCGTGCAGATGTAGACGCTGCCTCTTCCTCATTAGTAGGATTCTCTTTGCAAACTATTCTGCACTTCTGTAGCTTTTTTTGGCATGTTTGGTGTTGAGTGTGTTATTCCCTGCGAAATTTGAGCCACTGAATATCAAACAGAAACTGAAAAAATTACTCAGATAAACCAAAAACAACTAAATATTAAATTATGACAGCCTTCACTGGTAAATGTCCTTCAGCTTGAATTGGGAACTATCATTTAAACCACATGACATACACTACAAACTATGTTCTCCACTTATTTACACCAGTGTAAGATGAGATTTATTTGTAGATTATCTTATTTTTATCAGCTTTAGTCAGACAATTGGCATAATTTGATTAATGGTAATTACTTGTACAGGAACAGGAACTATATATTATGGTACATTTTGGGTTGGTGGAGTGATATGAGGTAAAACAGTTGTCCTACGGTCGGAGGGGACATTAAAGTTACAGGAAGCTGTTGATGAGCTCATCTTACAGTTTTATCTTGTCTCATGTGAGAATATATTGTGATGATACACTCATCTCTAACAAAAAGCCACATTATAGCTCATCATGATGTGTATTTATGTGCATTTGAGTGTGATGTATGAGCGTGACTGCTGTGACAGCGGTGCTCCTCTGCCCTAACCGTTACAAATGAACATACAGCTCGGTGCACAGCCGGCGGGGAGGGATGAACACATACTCCCTTTCCAAAAAAGTTTCACCTTGTTTTAGAAATAGAATCATGACCACTGTTAAAAAACTGCCAGCACATCAGTCCTCCTGACAAAAAGTGCTGTTATTTTGATACATGACCTTGCGGTCGTGTTGTTGTTTTTCTGTCTGCTGCTTCTGTGTCATGGGGGCGCTATCCCGTGGAATAAATTATCTAACAAAATCTATCCGACTTTATTTGGCCGCATGCAGCAGATGGAAAGGGGTTCAGATTTAGTGGCAATAAAGTTTTTTTCTGCCAAAAAGAATTAACAGTGGTGCATTAGCGAAAGTACTCATTTTGACGAATGGGATGCGAGTTATATTATCGAGGCTCCAATATGCTAATGTATTTCCTCAGTGGTTTTAGGTACAAAAAGCCACAGAGTGGGCTTATATTTCTTTAGATTGGTCGAGTAAGGTCATTGTCTTGCTTTGCGTCCTGCCTTTGTGTGTGTTTGTGTGTGCATGTGTGTTATCTTCTCCTCCGTCCATGCCGATGTGGCATCTGCTGTAGTCCAGGAGGTGACAGAGAGGTAGCAGCAACCTGAGCCAGGCCTGGCTGATGGCCGCCTCTGTGTCCATATGCCCCGCTCGGAGGACACACACTCTCCTGGCAGGACACACTCCCACACACTGGACGCCTCGTTACCTCACACACACACACACACATACATATACGCCTACACACACACACACTGCAGCAAACTGCAGTCAAAAACTCATAAACAAACCTTCAAGCAACAGCACGTGTGTTGCGCCACATCATCCGTGCAGGAGTGTGAAGGGAACGAAAGGGTAGCGGAGGTAACGGTGTGTGCGCTGCCAAATCACCACATAATGGACTGTTCCAGGACCATCCAACCTGCCGGCCATATGGGCTCAACACATCAGTGGAGCAATGGGCCCAACACACACACACACACACACACACACACACAGATAGATAAGATAAGGGGACATTATGTTCTCCAGGGTACACACAAATGTAACACTATGGACCCTTATAGCTCATGCTATATAAGCATATGAAGTTAGAGGATAAAGCAGTGATCACACCACATCACCCATAGGTTTCTGAAGAGCCATTACGAAGCTCAGTGCTGTGGCCTCGACCGTCGCCATGTTGGCCGTCCTGCCTCTGCCACCTCCCGGCTAATCTAAAAGTCGGCAGAACAGACGTGGAGCGTGGTTGGACCTGAGGCAGGCCGAGTGAAGCCTGGTTGCTCGAACAAACTGCCTGTAACGGCACCCAGCTGTCAATCGAAGCGGCCAGGCTGTTAATTATGCATAACTATAAGTCCTTAATGTAACTCAACAGGTGAGTTATATAAAAATTCAGACTCAGTACAGTTGTCATGAATGTGGAAATTAGCTATAGAGGCCAAAAAATGTACCAGGTTGTAAACATGTTTATTTCTGCTGTGAAGTTGGACATTTTAACATGGGGACTTATGGAGACTGACTCGTTCTGTAGCCAACCTCAAGTGGACGTTTGAGGAACTGCAGTTTCTCCCGGGTTGGCTTCATTTCACCGCCATGGAGGTTGCTGTTTGTTAGTGACATAGTGGCTACTTACAAAATGCGTTGGTGAACTGTATTTGCCAAGCTAGCCGTGAATCAGTGTTCATTTTGTCACCCGTATTTTCAGTTTAGTCTTAGTCTTGTGTCAAAGTTCAGTTTAGTCTTAGTCACTTTTAGTCTTTCACAAAGAACATTTTTGTTAGTCATATTTTAGTCGACTAAAAGTCTCAAAATTTTAGTCTAGTTTTAGTCAAAAGATTTAAATCTTTTTTTATTTATTTCAGGAATATTTTGTTTTTGTTTATAATTTTTCTCTGCTTCTAAATAACGGAAACCACACGTCCTAGTCTCTTTTTCCTTCAGAGCATGATCGCGCTGTCTGTACGCCGTGTTTCTCCTGCATGCTGTTTGTTTTCAAGCAGGAGGATCTCAAACGTGTAGGACGTGACGTTGCTACAGTAAAAGAAGTGCTGGCACAAACACATGACAACAGGACTGGATGTTGCTTTTTTTCTTATATAGTCGACGAAAACAAGGAGGAGGTTTTTGTTTATTTTTTTATTTCTTGCATGACGTTTTCGTCTCGTTTTTATTCGTCAACAAAAACGCACATTGGCACATTTTTCAGTCAGCGTTTTTAAAACATTGTATCGTCTCGTCTTAGTCAAGGGAAAAAGGCTCGTTGACGAACATATTTCGTCTCATCTGACGAAATTAACACTGCCGTGAACTTGTTAGCACGTTAGCTCAGCTCAATCACTAATGTGATATCACAGTTGATCTAAAAGACTTGTCTGCTGTGCTCCTCTGTGGAACAGTTTTTACTTCGACGTAGGAGGAATGGTGCAACACAAGCCCATAATCTATGATTGCCTTCTCTAGTGACAGTCTGCAAAGAGTCCTATAGCACTTTCCCGAATGTGCACTGTGACTCAAACTTACACTACATACTCAAGTGTTGCAGTTCTTTACGACAGCTGAACAGTTTCTAATAGAGTTTTGTTTTCTAGATGCACATTACAGTGGAAACAGGTGTTCCTACCATTGTCCTTTCATAGCTGACAGCCTTTGTCCTGCGGGTGGTATCATCTGTGGAGGGAGTTGCATCTCCCGGTGATGTATTTCATCAGCTACAGCTGTATCAGACACTCTTCATTGGTGTGGAAATGAGGGTCGTCAAGTCGCCAAGTAGCTCCTTCATCCATATTAGAGAGACAGGGAAGAGGGGGGCTGCTCATTTATTCCGGCACAGGTGTGAAAAGCGAATGTGTTTGTGTGTGGTGCCGAAAGTTTCCCCTTCTGAAATCCCACTATGAGGATGGATGGCCCCATTATGGAAGGTTTCAACCCCCCTGACTGAGAGATTGAACCATCACGGTGCAAAACTGCCAACAGAGCAAAGGAAAATACTTGTCACTGGTGCAGAGATTGCACGGTGGTGAGACTGGATGATATCTTTAACCAGAAGCATCCACTGTAATATGAAAACAAGCTGACGAATATGTGATTTTAGCCACATTATGGCAACGTCAGACGGTCAACCGGTTCAGCTCAGACAGAAATATCTGAAGAATTAGTGGATGGCACCATGAGGTTGACACTTGGTGGGTTTTATTCATCGAAAGGTCCTGCTGATTTTTCCATGCATACTGTTTTTATTCATGCAACTAAACATACGTTTTACACCTTTTAATTGTACGAATATCAAATGTTAAAGTGCAAGAGCTGCACCGAATGACAGAAAACAGCTCTTTGTCTTTGCTCCTCGTAGAAGTTGCATACAGACGTTCTACCTGTGCCCATTTCCTGTGTGTTCTGACAACAGCATGCATAAATAAACCAACCCTTTCCTCCATTTCATATCTGACAAGCTGCAAACACGAACACTCCAGCTGAATTTTAATTAGTCCCGAACATAAGCTTTTAAGACTGAATATGAGATTAAATGATTAGGATTTATTTGTAGTGTGTGGTGTATTATTTTTTTTTTAGAGAAGGCTCTTCTAATCCTTAAACCTGATTAGTTTAACATGAGATATTTTGGAATGGAGGCTGTTTCCAGCAACTCCTTTGTCTTCAAATTCCTCATCCTGTAGTCACACAGGCCCCGAAAAAGCTCAGCGTCGACTCTGAAGAACTTGTGTCTTTCAGCACAAACACAATTCCAGCGTGCCGAAAGCTTTTGGCAGAGAGCTGTTTAGCAAGTAATGGTTGCGCATGTCAGATGTGATACACTGCTTGTGCTTTATTTGTATGCTGATGTCTTTGACGTTCAACCCTATTTTCAGCCCCGTTTTTTATATTGCTTGAATTCCTCTGACTGTTGGAAAGTGCTGAGGTTCACAAATAGAACGAGAGATGGAATTTAAATGCCCCCTCTATACATAATCATAGAGCGGATTCGAGTGTGCGTACTGCCTGGGATCTTCGGGGCTCTGGTTTGTTCTTTTTGCACGCGCTGACAATGCTAAACAAAACAGAAATCCATCCAGCGAAGCAAAAAATAAATTCTGCGGGGAGAAAAAGTAGAAAGGCAGATGATGGAATCTCATAAATACACAGTGATTTGGTGTTGCCTCTCAATAATGGACTGCAGCTGAGGGTGGCCACTTTTGATTTTTAGGCTTTCCTGATGATACAGGTAGCATGTTGTGCGTGTTTATGAGCGTGACCTTGTCTAACCGCCGGCATGTGTGTGTCCACGCCGTATAGCCTTCGCCACCTATAGAGATATAAATCTTTCATAAGCATCCCGCCTCCGCACATATAGCGCATCCCACCACAAGCCGCGCGCATGAACCGTAGCATTTAATCCTAATGGCACGTATGATTGATGATGAGCGCATCCTTTAATTATTCTGTCCTCCTATAATTACTCGATCTCAGTGGTTACAGTTATCTCTCCCATAAATCTCTAAGCATGTTGCGCTTAATACAAGAAGGCAGTGGAGTACGGGGAATACAGCCTGGTTGGCACATGAGATGAAAAAGGGGAGAAGAATAACCTTTAATATGGTGTAGTCATTTAGTGGAACTGCAGTCAAACGTGTCCTTCGGGGGTTAAACTGTAGGTATTAATCCAACCCCAGGCTAAAGCAAGACCCACGTCTACAAGCAAAAGACAGAAAAAAACAGCTACTAACAGGACTGTGGTGAGATTTTTTTTCCTTAACTGTTGTTTCCTAAGTAAGGAATTAACTTTTGCCCATTGCTTTTAAGCTAGAATGGATGATAGGTTCATGAAATGCTCTGAAAAACAAAGATTTGAATTTGTAGATTTGTTTCCAACTGAATACTACTAATCACAAAAAACAACCATTGCCCAAAGGGCGAGGCAGGGCTTTGTGGCTCATATTAACAAAAGCTGATGAGCACCTCGGGCTAAAAAGCCACTTCTCAAGTTATAGTGAAGAGAGAGAAACCAAAAGAGGGGAGACACACCCTCCCGGGGGGGCTTTTCATGTGCTAACAATGCAACATTAAAGTCTCAGGGGGGGGGGGACTGGGATGCATTCACAGCTAACACCCATGTGACACCCATTACCGGGTGTAATGTTTCCAACAGCTCAAACAAAACATCAACATATTATATCACCTTAAAGTCCGTGTAAAGGCAGTTTCAAGATTTATTTCAAATATGTTGGGAAAAAAGTGCTGAAAAGACTTTGAACGGTATGTTACTGAAATGTGGAGTTAGAGAGTTTTCAGTCCAGGATTTTGTGGGCGGTCCTTAAAGGGTGGCTCGATGACACGCTGAGGCCACCCTGAGCATACCTAGCAGAGAGATAGAGATGAATTCATCTCGCTCAGAGTGTTTCAAAGTTAGTCATGTCATTTTCTCAACTCGTCTGACACGTTTCAGTCGCTTCATAACTGCTGCTTGACTTCTCCCACAAGTGGCCGTGGCCTCTGCAGCTTCAGAGCACCCGTAACGTCGATACTTTAAATCATTCAAATTTGGCTGGGTGGTTAATAACACTTTCCTCACATATTTATTCTTACTTTACGTGCCAAGGGAAATATCTGGCTCTACAGCTGCTGTACTCTACTGTGCTATAGCTGCTGACTTTGTCTGTCTGCCATTTGGTGGTAGGCAGGTAGCTTTGAGTGGTTTTATCAGGGCTAATTTGCAGGAAAAAAACACCCTCCTGTTGCCGCTAGAAATGCGATTTATGAGAGTGGCGAGACTGAACCAAAACAGTATAAAACAGCGTCGTAAAACCAGAGCGATGAGCTGAGAAGACGTTAAAAAACACACGGTAGAGCTGAGTGGGACAGCAGCGTTGGGTGATAATTGTGTGTGGTGACCTCTTTCATGCATTTTAACCACTGTTAATGAAAACATATTGATCAGGACGCACGTGAACATTCAGGGAGCTGCTCCAGTTTATATTCTGGTGTCTTTCCTATTGTCTCCGGGCATACTGCTTAGCTGTTATTTACAGTTTGAAGCCACTGCTCCTGTGTTCAGCATTATGTAATAACAGACTCCAGTGGATGCTGCCATTTCGTAGACTTATGTAAACAGCTCTCCTGCCTTTTTTAGGGTGACTCATTCCTGCTTAGACCTGTGTTTGTGGGTGGCTGTGTGTTATTTAATGTGTTCTTATGTATAATTGCACCAAACGGCCTCGGATGACGATAACCCTAACATGACAAGCACACACATGCACACACACAGATACAGACAGACAGAGACCCTTGGCCTCTGGTGTAATTGTTTTTTTTTTTCAAGCGAGATAGTATCGAGATAAACTCAAGAGCAACACAAGGTCGACTCGAGTGAGTCCCCTTTCAATGCTCATCGTCCCCCAACAAAAGGCAAAACCTTTTCCTTTGTCTTCGTCCCTCACCCTGCGCTTATGTAACTCGTGTTGAGGTGACCGCGTTCTCATTCATGAGGAGGAGACGTGGCTGTTAATGGGCGTCGTATGATGAGCTCGTTCAGCTGCTCCCATCCGGCCGAAGATTCAATTAATGCAGGTTTATGTTGCATGATCATAAAACGGTTTAAAAGGCTGTGATGGGGATGAAGTCGTTTCACATTTACTGTTTGAAGGTTACGTGGATGAAAAAACTTTTTGTTAAGAGGAGCTGTATAATACATCTCAACTGTAAAAGCTACTTTTTAAGCCAATTATTTAGCCGAGCAGTAAAAAAATGTTTTATTTTTACAGGTTTGGCCACGGAAACAAAATCAGCTGATCAGAGAGTTAAGCATTTTCTCACATTTTCTTTTACCTCACTTCCTTTCCCTCCTTTTCTCAGCACTGATTGGTTCTTTCCACCCTTTGTTCATTCCCCTGTTCACTTCCTATTCAAACCCTTCGATTCACACTTTTCCTGGTCACCTGATCAGTGCTGGTAAGCACTTTCCTTCTCTTTAGTTTTATTCTATAGACTGACTTTAACTAAGAACACTTATCCTTAGTTCTCAAAGATGGATTTAATTTGGACTTCGCTCCTTTATGTTGATCTCTGAGTATGAAAATAAACCTTTACGAAGAAAAGAGTCTCACGGCTGCTGCATTCTGACCGATGACGGCGATGACTTTGTTTTTCACATGCTAACATGTCGACCTGTATGATTTCATGACTGCACAGGACCATTACCAGATCTTAGCCATCGACTTGATTAGTACAAAGTTATTATTGAAGGTACGAATGATAGCCAAAACTGCGTAAACATAAGACCCAAATTGTATGATGTTTTTTTGCACTTATTATGAACAAGCATGGACTTCTGCATGACATATTTGTCATGAGAAAAAGATCTCTATTACTGAAGGTCACACCTGTACATTGAGAAATCAACAGCATCCATCTTATGACCTGATTTCCATCACGTCAGCAGCCATTTTGTAGACGCTGCTGCTGCTGTTTGTATGGCCAGACAAGCCACAGATGTCACTGTTGTGCGATTGTGTTAATTGCTTTAATGACTGCCTGCTACACACACACACACACACACACACTTGTATAGTGTAAACACACAGCGGCTGATTAGTTGGGGCTCATCCATATTATTGAATCTTAATGGATTTTCACGCCATCTTTAATCTTTCTGCATGAACACACATGCGCCATCACCTAAAGTGTGTATCTGACAGCCCTGCGATTACAGCACATTGCATCAGGCTGCTGTTTATTCAGCGCTCTGCAATTCATAGACGTCTCCTCTCTCATTCTCTCTCCCGTTACCACATACTCACCAACACTAACAGCCTGTTCGTTGATATCGGCAGTTAAGAGGAGGCCGCTCTCCTCCTTCAGACTGATCGAGGGAGGGATGTGTATGTTTTGTAGAAAAAAGCACTCAGGGGAATAAATCCTAGCTGGGAGGAATCAAACCGTAGACGTAAATGTCATCTTTAATATGCAGTTTATGTGATGCTCTCTGAAGCGGAGAGATCCATCCTTTGGACAAAATAACATCAAGTCAGATCAGTAAAGATTGCCAGATTAATACCATACCAGGCCGTCAATGTTTTACAGATTTTAAATCCAAATTAGAGGTATTAGATCAAAATCTTTGGGTAAAACAGCTAGCCTGGCTCTGTCTGAAGGTACAAACAAATCTGCATGCCAGCACCTCTAATCATCAGCTCGCTAATTTACATGTTATATCTTATTTACTTAAATCCATCCAGTGTAAAACGACATGTTGTGAGGAGGGGGTACGGGTTGGACTGCTTCCTGGAGTCTCCAGGAGTACCGGCCAAGAAATAGTCTGGAATTATCTCAGCAAGAAAACAAACATATTTAATAATCATTTTAAAAAAGGATCATTTTGTTAATTAGGGAATATATTAGCGTTTCCTTGAGCTGAATGAATGCAGATGTAGACAGTGGAAATGTTTGAAGAGCGACCATCACCTCTGATCTTTCCCTTTCCACTTCCGGGTTACGCTGCTCATTTGAAGTATTTGCCATGGCGACTGATACTGTCCTCGGCTGTGCTCGTTTATTCGTGGACATTGAGCTACCTGCATGATTGTCGCCTCTGCTTGCTTGGGTTTTAATTATTCTATTATTACCATGATCATATCACGATATCACCATGACATTTTATTGTTTTATGCTCCGTTTAGTCCAACATGCAGTCGTTTTTAGATGTTTTAGCTGAACAAGTAGAGATAACGTATCTGAAGCAGGATGTTTAGTCTCACTTGATTTCGTTTTTTAACATTGTGTTTCAAAATAAAATAAACTATTGATTTATTTTTCATAACAGCATGTCTCTAATTCTTAATCTGTGTGGACTTGCCTGTGTTGGGGACCCCTCTATAGAAAGATTTTTGAGCTTACTGCAACCCTTAAAGTAGATCTTTTGGTTAAAGTCCCATGGAGGTGTTGTCAATACACCCTTTCACTTCTTCAAATAATCATCTGCTTCACCAAAATACATGTTGTAATCTACAATCCTGCACCAAACATAGGTGAAAACAGTCCTGTAGATATGTTTTTCTTCAAAATACAACCATACGTAAAGGGAAGGTATATTTACCAGTGTATAAATCTAAATATCTCTAAGTGAGGGTGTGTTTTGTCTCGTGTACGCCTACGTTTCATCCCCTACCCTGAAGAGTGGTGGGCAGACAGACAGACGGACAGACAGAGTGCCAGTGGCTGATCATTGCATTATTCATGCTCATGCAATGGCCCCAAGCTCAGTCCGTATGGTAGCTGGACCGTGCAGCATTACAACAAGTTAGCCATAATAAAGAATGGGCTCCATATCTGGAATAGCAGTCATCAGAGATAGCCCCTACCTGTCTGTCCCTGTGCATTCACACACAGGAAATCATATGCACACTCCTCTTTCACTGTCAGCCACAATCCAGCGACTCTTGCCTTCTTACATCACCACATCCCACTCATGTCCCTCTCTCTCTCCCCCCTCCTCTGTTTTTTTTTCTCTCCTCTCCTTCACTCCACTGAGCTTTTGAAGCACTTTCCCTTTTCATCCCTCCTCCTCTTCTAGCCCTGAAAGGTTGATCTGTGACTGAGCTTGTTGCGTCTTTTTATCGGCGTCTCGCAGCAGCCCGGGGACAAAGGGCAGCCGAAATGCCACAATGTCTCCATATTCCGCCCGTGCGCGGATGCAAACGCATGAAAAGAGACTGACATTCAGTCATCTGCGCTGAAAAGCCGAAATACAGTCGAGGACGGATGGAGGCAGCCGAGGAGAATGAGGGTCGGAGGAGGATGGGGGCTCGTTTTGTAATTGATTATGCTAAATATCCAGCTAAACGAGAGGCTAGACAGCGGATAACCGGAGGAGAGACAGAATCCTCTGAGTCTTTATTTGTCCTCAAAAAAAAAAAAACAAGCCTCTGCTCAAATTATAAGCATCTCTCAGTTTGTAGCTTCACTCGTTCCTTTGTGTGCGTCAGATGCGACCCTGTCTCAGCTTAAAGGGCAAAGGTCAGGAAGCCGCCTCATCTTAAATCCACTGTATGCGTTTGAGTAGGTGTGTGTGTGTATGTGTGACAGCGAGTGTTAATCCTGTATCCGTATCTACAGATTTGTCTCTGCTGCCTGTCTGATCCCTGACTCCCCGCACGTCTAATCTCACCATCCTTCTGCCCACCAAAATCTCCCCTGCTGTGTGTCTGCGTGTTTGTGTTTTCTGGATTATAAATGAGTATTTTCCAACCATCCACAATGGATTACTGTTAATCTATCTCTTCCAGCTCCGCTGTCCTCTCTGAGGGTTCATTTAGGATCCTTTTAAAACACAAATCAATGCACCACCAACGACCTTCTGAGGACGTTTCACCATTACTGTACCTCACCATCATTAACAACCTTTATCTCTTTGGGAAATTATTCCCTAACTATGTTCTATGTCATGATGAGGGACACTTTTAAAAAAATCAATAAACTAATGTCGTCTTGACTCGAGGGAACTCGTTGCCTTCCAAAATAAAATTCTTCCTGTGCTCATTTCAACATGATTGACTCATGCTGGCTGTATTTAGGCACAGTGGGGCTTTGGTGCTGATGTTTAACAGGTTCAATGTTCACCATCTTAGTATGTTACCATGGTAACATATGCGAAACAGCATCAATAGCAGCAAATAATAATAATAACAGCAGCAATACATTTGTCAAATTATTGGACAAATTAAAATCTTGACATGATGATATACTATAAAGAAAATACGTAAGAGGACTAAATCATTAGGATAAGTCTTTGGGATTCATCAAGTGGCAACCTCTGGTGCTGGGAAGTGAAGCCAATGCGGAAGTGCTAAAAAAACTGTAATTCCTTAAGTGGCCACTTGGGGTTGGCTGCAGAAAAGAGTCAATCTCCATAAGCAGCCGTATTAAAATGCTTGATTGACAGGTAGGTGCTGTTACAGATGGCTTATTCAAGCACCCAGGTGTCATTTGGCCTGCCTCAGATCCACGTCTTTGTCATTGGGATTCATCCTATCGGTATTTGTGTCAAATGTAATGCTAATCCACCAAAGACTGTCAACCTCATGAAGGAAAACTCAAGGAATCACCAAGTCAATTCAGCAGGATTCATCCTCTGGGGATCAGGAATGTGTGCATCCATCCATCAAGTAGCTTTTGAGATATTTAAGCAGACTGACTGAGAATTTCTATCCCTAGACTCTCTAAAATACTCTCCTGGTCTGTTGTTTCCAGACAAGCAGCATTTTCAAAAACAAACTAGGAATAACTGTAAATGTAAAATCCACTAACCTTCACTGCATCTTCATTTACATGTCCCATTTTAGTTATAAAGAAAGACATCGCCTTGCTTCTTTCTAATTGGAATCGGGAGGGTATTCTGAATAAATGTGGGACAGAAAATCAATGGAGCTTTGATCAGACCGAGGCTCGAGCTCGGCAAATGCTAATGTCACACGACTTGCACGCTCGCTGCTATGGAAACTAAAGGGCGTCCGAAGGTCGCCTCACTTCAAGGAAACACTAATACATGCATGCAGTGGGCTGTAGTAGGCCCACCTAGAGATGAAAGGGAGGCGAACGGGAGGAGTTAGAGATGAGGGAAGGGAATGATGGGGCAGATGGATGCAGTGCGCTCACTCACACAATATCCCGAGAGGCTCACAGCCGGCCAGACTGTGTTTTTTTGTGGATCCACTATGCGTGTCCTAAAAGACAATCCCATCCTTAGCCTGACTGCACCCCGCACCTCTGTTCATCCGTCGTCTGGAGCGAAAGAAGATTTGAATATTCTCAACTCAGCATGCCGGGATTTTGTTTCTTAATCCTGCTACCCATGGCGGAGAAGCCAGAGACCCCGGATCAACCCAAAATAAAATGTGAGACCGAGCCAAGGGGAGGATTGTAGGTGCAAAGGCAGAAAACAATCACACAGTAACACAGGAAATCTCATTGCAAAAGGAAATTTAACCAAAAAAAAATCAAGACATCACTGGAAAAACTAAGAGAAAGCAAAAATCAATACACGGTATTGAGGGAAATATTCCAGGAAATTACAGTCAAGAAATGATGCCATGCCTCTAACACACTTAATATAATGCATGTGTGTTTGTGTGTGTGTGTTTTGTATAACTCACGCCCTTTTGACCCCTTTCTATCTCCATCACCATGAATATTGAAGAGAGACAGAAGCACTCTGCCCATTCAATACATTCCAGAAATTTACAGTGGCATGCTCGCTTTATGAAGATGTATTGGTCGCCGTCTGCTGCTTGTGAGTGTGTGTGTACAAGTGCGCGTTCGTATGCTGTTCTGAGGCTCATAGGTGCTTGTACCTTAGCTGTTATTTATGCATGTATCCGTGTACTGAATCAATCTATCTGCATCGTGTCATGTATAAATGTGATGTAAAATGAAAATAGATCCGACCCTGAGGTCTATTGTCCCAGCGCTGCCTTTACACGCCCTTGACTAAAATGATTCACTAAATCACGAGCACAGACACCGTAAAGTACCCAGAGAGAACGAGAGAGAGAGAGAGAGGGAGGAGGGAAAGTTTTACTGAGCTCCATCCAACTGTCCGACCAACACTCAGTGAACAATTGAAATATTGCAGAATAGAAAATGCAGAATTTTCAGTGATTTCATCAGATAGGAATAAATGAAAAATGTAATATTTCAAATTTGATTGGTATTAGAAAGGGTTTTTTTTATGATGAGGTCATATCTTTTAATAGTATGCCACACAATCCCAATGGAGCCTTCAACAATGGAACAAAAGTCACTCTGTTGTTTACTCATTCACAACTATCTACAGTACATAATAAACTCTCTGTATTTTATTCCACTGAGAGAAATCAAAAAAAATTTGGCTTCAGTTTGAGCCATTTTAAACATTTCATTGTAATAAACACAGTATTTTTTCCAAATTAATCTGAAAGCCACCCACATAGCTTCATCCTAAACGAAGTTGTATGTTCACAGTGTTTAAACTGTTCATATTGTTTATGTCTTTTTTATATTTGCCATACTTTAATATCTCTTTAAACTTGTATATATGTTACATTTCATGTTTATTGCTTGTTTGCAACAGGGATATGAGGGAAACAATATACCCTGTACATATGGCAGTGTTGACAATAAAGTTGACTTGACTTACTAAAGACAACAGGACATGCACTTGCTCAGATAGACATTGCATTTTAGAGAAAACACATAAAGACATGGCATGTTCCATCACAATGCAAATTGTACACTTTTTTTTTACCTAAACCACTACTGGACACTATGAAATGCTTCCATGTTGTGCTTATAACTTGGAAATAAGTAAATAAAATGGACTATATAGGGACGCATGGGAGATGTGTAAAAAGTATATTGTGGATTGAGCTAGGGCGTAACAAAGGTAAACTTACCACAACCTGCTGCTCTGTCTGCACATGGGGTCACGTCCAAACAGGTCCCTGGGGAACGTGGCCCTTATGTATGGTTCTGGAGGACAGCAGTAAGTGGGAAGTGGGAGTAGGGGAGTTTGTGTGGGGTTATGTAAATAGGTTCATTTTCATATATTCATGTGTATGTATTTGTTGGTGTTTATTAATTGTATATGGGTTTGTAAATAGGTGTTTATATTGTATTTATGTAAATATTTATAGTTTAATATATGTGTAAATATGTAAAAACCCCTATGAATGGTTTGAACCAATTAGTCAGGTGATTAAGGGGAAATAGATAAAAGGGACGGAGAAATGTTTGTTGGTGTAGCGAGTTGTGGAGCTGGTATTGGAAGCAGATTGTAGTATTTAATTTTGAGGATCGTCGTCGTCGTCGTCGTCGTCGTCGTCGTCGTCGTCGTCGTCGTCGTCGTCGTCGTCGTCGTCGTCGTCGTCGTCGTCGTCGTCGTCGTCAAGTGTTTGATTTTGTATGTGTGGAATAAACACACATACATTACCACCTGGAGAATCATTCTCTTGTGTTTTGCCTCCGGACCGCTCGGGCAAGTTGACAGTCACTTTATTTAAAAATGATATTTCCATTGCTAGTTATGATATTATTGTCTCTATTTTCACTTGCAACGCTTGACAGTGAAGCTATAGAAGTATAAATTTGTGCTGGCCCATACTGACATGAATGTTTACACCATTAAAAAAACAGAAAATAACAAAATAGTATATTTCTTGTGATAGAAACCGGCAAGTTTTCTTCTTTCCATGCAGTTTTTCTATTTTTATATATCACATAAACAGATGGAAACCTACCGAGAGACAGGAGTTGCACAGCAGAGCAGGTCGTCCTTCTCACACTGTCTGCATATTCTCTCACAACACCCATAAGACCCATACATTTCTGTCACAGTCTTTAATTACTTATTAATTTGTCTTTCTGTCTGTCTGTCTCAGGACACCTCTCCTCATCCTCCCAACTCCGCTCCAGCAGGCAAGGACAGGCGAGGACGATGGGATCCTGTGGTCCGCACAGGGATTTCATTATGGCTTCTTTCCAGGGGAATGAAACAGCAGCAAACAAGGACTTACACAAGGACAAACAACATAACAGGCCGTGCTGGAGTTTGTCACGCTGTATTTCCTGGAGGTGACAATATCTCACATGCTGCTGTGTCCGGGTTGGGGGTGGGATGCCGTGTACTGTGAAATACCTTCTCAGAGTACAATGTGTGCGTGTGTGCCATTATGTTGGTCGTGTGGGACCCCAGACCCAGCTCCATCACTAATGCATGTCTGTCTGCAACCTCCCCCACTCACACACTCACACTGAAATGAGGTCAGATAGTGTCATGGACGTCTCTGCTGTGTGTCCTCTAGCACGTCATGATGTGTATGTGTGCATGTGTGTGTGTTACACCCACTTCATTTGGTCATGGGCATCAGAGTGTGTGCGCTTTTGCGTGTTGGTGAGGTTATCGTCGGGGCATGGGTGGTCACCGCAGCGTGCTGCCTGATTGGCTGATTGGATTAGGTTGTTTACATTGCATCTCCGTGCCCAGTGAAGAGGAACAGACCCCCTGCAGACTGAAGCCTCCAGACCAGACAGTCAGCGTGCACAAAAACACACTCACACCATTATTCCCCATGCTTTGGCAGGCCTTGTTACTATGCAGACACACTCCTGCTCCCCCACTTTGGCAGGCTCACTTCCCGGACAGCGGTACGGTGTTTTTAACAAGTTGACAGATGTAGGGCATGACGGGGGCAACTGACTAAACAAACTGAAATATTACACCAATACTTTCACGTAGGTTTTGTACCATGCTCATAAATTTATAAATCACCTGTGACCTATATTTTCTCTCTCTCTTTGAATCTTTCAGGCTCTCGGTGCTCTCTTGTTTTAATGCAAACCTTCACCAAAATGTCAATAGAACCTGCCAGCAGTATTTACACATGCGAGACATATCCAGGTAAACCATGACAAAAAGGCAAAGGAGCAACAACGGATGCATGAAAAAGAAAGATGCATGAATAATTTTGTTTGGGGACCAAAGTAGCACCATCAGTATACAGTATCTGGGCAGGAAACATTGTGTATGTGTGTGTGGGTGCATCCTTTGCATGCAAGCATGTAAATAAGAATTAGTGTGGCACTTCAGCATGCAAAGCAGAGCCTCCGAAGCCTCCTATTGCATGAACAAGTGCAGTCTACGATGCCATTTGTGTGATCATGCATGCATAACATTTCTCCTGTGCATCCCAGCACACATGCAAAAGTGCCTTCTTGTTCTCTTTAAACGTGATAATGAAGTGCGTGCATGCCTGTTTGTGTCACGCAGGAGGGGATTAACTTCCTTTCTGTGGCCAGGATGATGCTTTGTGTGTATAACGTGTAAAGGCGTGCAAGTTCTAGGAAAATGTCTCCTAATTTGTTTAAAAGGGACAAGAGAGATTGTGTTTGTTGGGCGTGTGGCCTGGAAACAGAGTGATTGCTAGCTGACCACATTTCCCAGCATGCACTGGGACGGTAAATTGTCACAGTTTTTGCACTGTGTAATGCTGAAAGAAAGAAAGAAAGAAAGAAAGAAAAGAAAGAAAGAAAGAAAGAAAGCTAAATGTGCTATTTGGTTTTGACCTGTCCAGTCAGGTCAGTAAAAATCCGTCAGCTCTCTCCGCCGCTGAAACTCATCCAAACTTCAGATCTAGTTGGAGTTTTTTTGGGGAGCTTATGAAGAACAGGTGCAGGACGTCCTGCTTTTCCAGCGCACTCAGACTTAGACAAAAACAGCAAAAGGTACGGACAGCAGCCAACATCGACCGTCTCACCGCTTCCTTTTTTGGATTTTTATCTAAAACTGGAGGTGTGTGAGTGACAAAACAGAAGGGAGGGATTGGAGGAAGGGAAAGGTGCGTCTATGACAGGAGTGGGTGTGTTTCGGGGGGGCAGATCTAGGCGCTATAGCACAACAAACTGAATACATGGAGGAGCTACCTTTTTCGTGACATTGATACATATCTGGCCAACCAGGGAGGCTTCAGTTAATTTAAAATGAAAAAAAAAAAATCACATTTTACTGAATTAAATATGATTTCATTTCTGTCCATGCGTATGAGTTCAGTGCAAACTGTAGATAATAGCATATGCAGGGCCATGGTCTGTAATCTGCATTGATTGCTGGCTGTAAATTATTCAACGAAGCTCCCATTTTCTCTGAAGCTCCACGCGAGCTGCTCTCAGCCATACACGGAAACAATTCTCCACTCGTTAATACGTGGAAATTTACGAATCCATTATATACCTTCTTCCAGCTCAAAATCACTACTGCAAGACTAAAAGACAATAAAACACTCACACTGAGTGAACCCGAATTAACAAGAGCACATAGTTGGAGTGAAAAACGAGCTGAGAATAACATGGAAGATATTCCGTAAATGCCGGCCAGCTTCCTGTTTCCTCTCACCTCTGTATCCACCTCGTAAGCTTTGACAGCCTGTGTCAGCATGAGTTCATGGAATCTTCCATTTTCATCTCGGGAAGACTTAGCGAGCGGTCTCCGTGGTAACGCCACTTAAACTCTGCTGTTGCCACCTGGATTCGGTCCGCTATGACGCAGACGATGTCACAGTCCAGTTCTCTGCCCTGTAATACGACAGGCAGAGGAAACTTACCAAAGTGATCGAGGGAAGATTTCAGGAATGGAAGAAAGGGGCGGCCGAGGATTTGTGTGGTTTTACAGGGACTGGGATGGGTTTGGGTTTATGACAACAAAATCTAGGGGGGGGGTTGCACATTTTTCACTCAAGTTATGCTCCCAGTAGCTCAGTCCCTTGGGACCCTAGGGGAACGAAACCACAGTTTAGAGTGTGGACTGGTAACTGGAAAGGTGCCAGTTCACCTCTTGAGCAAGGTACTGAACGCCTCACTGCTCCCAGACTGCCCATCACTCCACCATCTCTCTGCATTTGCATGTCTACGAGCCCTTTGTGAGTGAGTGTGTGGTTGTATTTTAGGCCTAGACGTGTAAAAACTGAGTGAAAAAATCATTTCCACACTAAAGTTAATCTTCTATGTGGTTTAATTACTAATGCGAGGATGGCAAAAGTCTCAAAATTAGATGAGAGACTTTGAATCAAGTATCGATCAGTCGAAACCTTTGGTATTTCAGTTATTCACATTTAGATGCGTCACCGAATTGGATCATCTTACAGTAATGATAAGCGATGCAACAATTTGACTGACAGGTCCTACCTTTGTTGCTTACTGCTACTGTTTCTCACTCTCCCCCCTACCAGTAACTCAACTTGCTCAAACCTGCACAGCAGGAAGCATAAACATACATACACACACTGCTAAACAGTTAAACAATTAAGCTCCAGTTCAAACAGGATTTCCTTATTTGATCTTGCTGAGTCAGACATTGACGCAAAAGCCCGTCCAGCCAATACATTTCAGTGTTTCTGTAATGACCCTCACTTTGAGGCAATGTTCCCTAATTTAAATGGTGATATAACAGTCTCAGCGGTCCAATTGCTTAACCCAGTTGATCCGGCTTGCCAACTGGCGGTTGTTCATTGTCACCATAATTAAGCTTCTTGTAAGGAACCATGGGGAAAAGGTTTTGCTGACCACGGGTCATGTTTTGGAAGCTGGAATGTAAAATAATAAATCGTGATCTTGGCCTGTACAAAGGGACTAACTAGACTAGACCAAAAAAAAGTTAGACAGAAATATGGTAACATGCACACAATCAATTATACCACACATTTGCATGCTAACAATGCCGTTAAACACAAAGTACAGTTCAGACAGGAATCAGTTTTGTTTTGCAGGACAAACAAAAGTGTTGGATACTCAACTGATGTCTTGATGTTGGAGAACCTGAAGGGAGCATGAATGTCTGAACCGCTAGGTCTTGAGATATTTCACACAACTGTTTAACGATCCCATGACATCAATCTTTTTGTCTGGAAACCATGAATGTCTGAATATGAACGCACAAAATTCTGGTGCCAATTCATCTGGTAGATGTTGTGATGCAGAAGAAGTGAAAGATTCGGACTGCTGTTGGCGCTCTATGGTAAGTCACGAAGCCAGTTAGTAGGGTTCATCTTCTGTGCAAAATGAATGACTGGTCCAGACTGAAATATCTCAACAACCATTGGATTGCCAGTGAAAAAGTGGTTGACTGACAAGCGTTCCTAGCATGGCTAAAAAATGATTTGGGATGTAATGAGGCCTGATTTATGGTGGTGATGAGCAGGGATGTTTGTGACCCCCAAAAATATTATAACCCAATACAAAAAACGACCATCACTGTTCCACCTTTGCTAAAAATAATTGTAATATGTGGCCCCATTGACAGGGACACAACATTTATGCTGCTGATGATTTGTGCCACAGTATTTACTGACCATTAAATATGGTATAAAAATGTCATCCCTGTCCGTCTCTGTCGATGGACCAAGGTGGAGGTGGCAACTCAACATGCCTTTTACCTTGTTGCCATAGTAGCGCCGTTCTTCCAAGGTCAAAGCTGTGACCCTTGAAACGCTTGAGTGGAGTCTGCAGCGGAGGTGCTAATGAACTTTAGAGCCCTGCCAATGTCAGTGTGTTCGTGGTGCCATCGGAGAGAAGAGGAGGAGGAGGAAAGAGCGAGAAGGAGAACAGGAAAGGGGAAGTACAACAGGGACTGAAGTCACCACAAGGAGAGGGGGATAGAGTTAGGAGATAATGAGTGAGGGAGCAGGGGGAAAAGTAGGAGGCAGTGAGTGACAGGCAAAATGAGGACAGGAAGGAGGCTAGCAATCAAACAGTTGGAAATATAAGAGGACGGGAAACTGGTAGAAGCGAGCAGCAGGAGTCACTGAGAGGATTAATGGAAAAGAAGGTCATGGTGGCAACTGTATACGAACATAAAAAATCAAACGTGAAACAAAATTCAGGACAGTGGAAAAATTGGTGCAGCGAGACAGACAAGGGAGATGAGGAAAGGAGTTTAAAGCAGAGGGAAGGTAAGGGAGGGAAGCATACCAAATCCTCAGGATTAGTTCCACACATTCTTGGCATCCGTATAGTCACGGCAGTACCCGAGGCTGATGCGGGGACAGCATTTGCATTCACTGATTACGTCTGACTCCTCCCGTCGTGTTCAGAACTTCTCGGGGTCCGCTTTGCTTCTTGCATGCCTTCCTCTCCTCTCCTCGTATCATTGCCTAAAGCGAGGCGGATTAGCCGACAAAGGCCTACGAGAAAGTACTTTCATGACAGAATGAGTTTCACGAGTCAAACGTCTGATGGGAAATAAGTTACTTGAGAAATCCACCTCTCAAATAGATGCATACACACAGACTCCTGACCTGCAGATCAGTGCCGGGAGGCATTTTAATATCTTAAAAGACTGACGTGGGTTTGGGAAATAAAGCCTCTGTAGTTTTTGCATTGAAGAGAAACGACATTCAGTTTTGTACTTGTGAGGTCACGACTTTAGAAGAAGCTAGAAAGTTTTTTTAAAAGGCCTTTAAATATTATTTCTTTAAACCGATCACATCTTGTTCTGAAAAATAAACACCCTTGGACTCAAAATGTGACTTGTACATAGTGTTGTGAGCCATTCAATAGCATTAATCAACTATAAATAATACATGTAATACAGTCGTCCCTCGCTATATCGCGGTTCACTTTTCGCTGACTCGCTGTTTCGCTGATTTTTTTAGTGTAATTTTGCATGCTTTTTTTACAGCGTACTGTACAGTATGAACATTGTGTTCTGCGTCCAGATTAACTAAGGGAGTACTGTACAAAATGTGTGTCAAAAGGTGTATAAAAGTGTGTGGTTAGGGGTTTTACGGCCTTAAAACATATAATAATTGTAAAACTTACTTCGCAGATTTCGTTTATTGTGGGTTATTTTTAGAACGTATCCCCCGCGATAAACGAGGGACCACTGTATACTAAATGTCCTCCACAAATCATGGAAACTCGAGGATATTTTAAACGACAGTGCTTATAATGTTCTGATGCAAATATTCCACGTTTCATTGACCATTTTTTGGCGATCCTCCCTCCATCTGCTACCAGCTCCATTACTTTTATGGCGTCAGCTTGGTAAGGCAGTTAGGTTAACACAGCATAGCTTATGTTCAGAAATCACCTTGTTTTGTTGAATGAATCGTGTGGAATGAATATAAATGAAAAATATGTTGCTGTAGCTAAAGTTAAGCCAGCTTTAGTTCAATTCAACGAGTAAACACAACCAATCATTTTCAAGTTTGAGCAGCTTAATCAATAAATACTATCATTTTTCAAATATAACTTAAATTTAACTTTTTAAACAGTGACTTCCTGTACAGATAACGCCGTGATAATCAGTCCTCACCATCGTCTCCGCAAATAAACTCAGCCATTTACAGAGCATACATACTCTGTTATGCTGTAGTTCCAGGTAAACCCTTTAAAGATAGATCAGTTTGAAATTCTTAGAAAAACAGGACAGCTGGTGTCTTCATTGGAAAATAGATAATAATCAAACCACCATGGACCTGCATGCTGTAAAACATAATCTAGTCCAAGCTTTTTTATATGCTTGACATAATAAATGTTTTGAACTGGCGCCTACCTGGCTTAATTTGTTGTTAAGGTTTTACCCCTAATCCCCCGAGCTAAATCTTACTGGTACAAACAACTCAATGCACCAGCATCATGCCAGGAGCCAGTTAAACAGGACAGCGGCTGATTACGGCAGCAGATTTGTGTTTGGTTTGTTGAACAATGGGCCGATACCACACGGGCAAACTATTTATTTCTCATCGGTACTTCAAGGCAGCAGACACAATGTTAGCTTTGTGTGGGGAGTCAAAATATGGTTGACACTTGTTATTAAGATGGCTTCATGTGAAACCGGCTAAACATTCATTGTTACCCCCCAGGAATGCCTCAACGCTATAGACTTGTTCAAATAAACACGGCACTGTTTTGTTTGAAATTCAAAGAAATCAGGACAGGGTGAAGGATTGAGGAAGAGCACGGAGGTCAGTCTGAGGCTAGCTGTCACAGTATCTCTATCTGTAGGTCGAATCTACACCGCAAAATAAATCTTCTCTATTGAATATGAACAATGTTTGAACGGGATGACCAACCTTTCCCACATGCCTTTAGATTCAGGCAATGGAAATGTGAGCAAACACAAGCCAGTCGCTTCTCTTATGCCAATGTGGATCACAATAAACCGGGAAAAACAAGCAGACCTGGAATTGTTTTGCAACATAAAAGTTTTTCAAGAAGTCCAGATAGATCCATAAAACATCACAGATGTGTGGATCAGAAACTACTTGGGATGTAAAAATTCTCATAAAAAACAAATTGAGGGTCTCAACAGACGTCTCAATCTCCAGATCTGTGAAGATAGATCTTTAAGACTGAGGCAGCTCTGGAAAAACAAAATTTAACACAAAAAACTCCCAAAGTATTAGTCTGAAAAATATGTAGTACCAAACTCTTTGTTTTCCCATCAGTTAACTTGTTCTTAAACAAACTCTGCCGCGGCTCATGTACAAATCCTGAGCGAGACATGAAAACATAACACCGGTGGGGGTCCGGTAAACCTATTATCCTGCGGAGCGGAGTCATGCGGCTGCAAACTGGGGCGGGTCAGTGCCTCTCAAAGGTGGTGGTCCTGCACGGGTTACAGAGGCAACCGCCTGACAGTGGTTACATAACCAGCGTTCAAACCCATTCTACCCCAGCGAGGGCTTTAACAATGTTGTCTGAAAAAGGGCGTCGTACTGTTTTTTGACCGAGGAATTGTTCACAGGAAGTGTGCTTTGCTTTCCTGCTTTTCCTCCCTTACTGCTGTTTTATATTATTTTTCCAAATGCTGCCTTTTCCCTTGTTGCTGACCACCATTTGTGTCGGAGAGATGTATCGCACTGCATAACTACTGCAGAAGTTCCCCCCACGTCTCGATAGCTGTGTGAAATTGCTGGATATTGGCAGAAATTGGAACATGCTGTCACACATTTCGATCCAGACCATTGTTAAACATGCTTAGGTGGGTGGTGAGTATGCTGTCCGTGAAAGAACTGGGACACCTTCAGCTTCCAGTAGCAATAGCATGCAACAACATGTGGCAATGGTGGCGGGAAAATGGCAAAATCTACCATAAGGCATCTGATCTCTGTGCATTTGAAACTGCTATCAGTGAAATACACCTGTGTTCTTTGTCTCACCACTCGTCCATACACGCTGTCTACCAACTGGCCCGTGCAGCATAAACTGGGATAAATTCGTAAAGAGAACACTTCTCCAAAGTGTTAGACGTCACCGGAGCTGAGCATTTGCCCACGGTTACGACAAACTGCAGTCACGTCAGGACCCCAGTCAGGATGACGAGCACATGGCTCCCCTGAGGCGGTTTCTGACAGTTTGAGCAGAAATTATTTGGTTGTGCAAACCAACTGTTGCATCAGCTGTCTGGGAGGGCTGGTCTGAGACTGTCTTGCAGGTGAAGAAGCTGGATGTGGAGATCCTGGAGCTGGGTTACACACGATCTAGGGGTTTTGAGACCGTAGGAATACCAATTGTACGTCCTCTCAAAACCTGTGGCATTGTGTTGTGGCACGTGCAACAATCATGCGGTTTAATCGGCATCTTTATATGGCACACCTGTCAGGTGGTTGATGGATTATCTTGGCAGTGCTAACTAACATGAATTTTAAATTCATGAACCCCTATCTGAGAGAAATAAAAACCTTTTGTGTGCATGGAAGAAGTCAACGCATGAAACAAGGGAGCAAAAATGTTGCATGCGCACACAGCTCCTGCTCTTGACGCTGAGTTTACAGAGCTCCTTTGGGACACCGCCTGTGTTTAAAAATCCATGAAGTGGTGTCTCTACTTATTTCACTTTGTACCATGAGACGTATGCACGCCTTTGGCTGCTAGGTTTATAAAACACAGAACGGGAGTTTGTCACGGCTGAAATGTATATAAAAAGCATCTGAATCCTGTTTGCTCTTTCATGTCTGTGTGTTTACGTTTTAATTCATCTTACATCAGTCCTTCAGTGGTACGTAACCACCTCCCTCCCCCATAGATCTCCAGTCTTATAGCCCCTTTCAGGGCATTGAAATGAATGAATGAATAAAATGATTACGCAACACTTTTTAATATATACTGACAGAATCCAGGAGATTTGTCAGGAGAGATCTGAAAACTCCCGCAATGATGGACGAGGAATGCGTTTCGACACAAAGTTGGACCGAAAAGCAGCTCAATCCGTCATCGGCTGTTGCAGGGGACGTAATCAGATTGGCTACCTGAGAGCGTGCTGTGTTGTAATGACCTCTAATCACTCAGTATGTTTTTTCATGAGAGCAGTCACCGAGATTATTAACCCCCTTTTATCCGTGTGCATGTATATGTGCATCTTTAATGCGTGGGTTCTTGTCTGTGAGTGTGTGTTTCTTGTCAACCCCTTTCGCACAGACCCAGAATCTTCTTGTGGATTCCAGATGTCATGGCAACAGCCTGACAGTAGCCTCGAGCCCACACAGTAATCGTCACTGATGAGGTAAATATGTAATGCTACAGCTAAGAGATGTCAACACAAATCACATGGTCTTTCAACCCATACAAAGCAACCTCATTTTCACGGCGGTAATGAGTTGTTGACATGCAGTTGCTATCAAAAAAAAAAAGGATGCACGTCTGATTTTGTCTCCAGACAGAGAGGTGACAGGAAACGGAGCAAAAGCTGCATCTTTTTTTTTTTTTTTTTTTGGTGTCTGTGCAGAGGCAGATGACACCAGTTGTCCTGAGAGAGCAGCAACAGAAATAGAGAGCGAAAAGTGTGACATAAAAGCCTCGCAGATCCATCCGTGGATTATTTCAAGTGTTAAACCGTCCCATTTGTGAAACAACAGCAGCCATCCGTTTGCAACCGCTCCGTTCTTCAGCTGTTCACTTTTCACTGCAAGTGTGCCAGACAGTTTCTAATAAATTTTTAAAATAGCACTGGGACAGAACATGTGAATACGTCACTGATAATATATTCTAAATAAATAAATAAAAAATCAGTTGCAGGAGAAACATGGAAGCCTCAGGCCCAGACAGACAGATAAGATAGACAGCTGGTGAGATTTGTGAGGTCTCCTCAAGCGTAGTTCTCCGCCTCGTGAGGCCTCGTCTCTGGATGAATTCACAGGAAACTGCCGGGTCCCTGTAGACATCCACATCCACATTCACATGTTGATGAACCGACAATCGCAAAAGGTCAAAAAATCTGAAAATCAAATGTCACTTGTCAGCATGCAAAAAAAAAAAAAAAACCTTTGCCTGGATGCAATCCAGTTTTTAAAGCCGTTGTTTGAGTTTGCACACACACACACACACACACTGACACACAAACAGCTGGTGGTAAAAGGTGCCTGTGGAACATGGTAACCTACTACAGGCCTGATTGTATAGTCTGTGATTCTGGCACTGAACCAGGAGGACGGGGAGCTTGTTTGCGCCTGTGGCTGTATGCATATGCATATCAGGAGTTGAATAGGTCATTTGTGAAGTTTAGTTATTTATGAATATTTAACAAAAATAAGGCTTTTGCTTAGACTGCCAGATTAGATTTTCACACAGATTTTTTACGTCCTCTAAACACGAAACCGTATGATGGATTTCTGCAGGACCTCAACCGACGCAGATGTTTTGAGCTCCGGAAAAAAAGATCTAGTAGTAATAAAGTGAAATGAAACTTATTAAAATGTGATTTGCAACATCTGTGCATGCAATGCAAACGACTGGAGTGATGAGTGTTGGAGCAAATCGGATTTTCCCTCTTTCGATATTAATTATGTTACCCGAAGGATCGACTCAAAATTCGATGCAACATTCACATTTCTCATTTTGAAACCAATTCTTTGTTTTTTTCTCTTGAGGTCATTTGGATTAGTGTTTTTTTTTTGGTCATTCTGACCCGCTCCATATATTCTGGGAGGACATTTATTGCTTTTTAGGAAGCGTCTAAGCACAGTGAATGTAATTCCGGCCTCTAGCTCCATCAGTATTCAGCTGTGTGGGAAGTAGGCAGCAATGTCCGAGATGAACGTGGTTATGAAATCGTGGCTGAGTGGGTTATGCAAACACACATGCTGACACAAACGCGCAGGGACGGGACAGAGTGCATCGAGGGCTTGATTAACAGAACTGACGCACGTCTGTCCTCACAGTCATCGCACAGTCTGGCTCATTGAGTCTGGAAACTGGAACACTGGAACAATGATATGACTTCCATTATGTTAATGTTTCTCTCTGTGTTCCTCCAGGGTCCTTTTTTTACTCTTTGAATAAAAAACTATGCCTTGAATAAAAATATCCTTAAAGAGAGGACATCCATGCGTGTTCAATAATTCCCGGCAGTGACACGGAGGCAGCGTAATCCATCAGGGCAGCAGAATCAGTCTGTCAACGTCAACTCGGTGTGTGAAAGACGGCGAAGCATAAAAAGCTCGCGGGGAAGAAAAATCGACTCGTGAGCTGTGATAAATCTGTAACATCACCACAGACACAAATCCCCACGGCTTCAGGTGGCCAATCAATCCCTGTGCTTTATGTAAAACACTAGATTTTAAAGCCCAACATGTTCGGGCCCACAGTTTTATTACGGAGCTCCTGACTCCCTACACAATCCTAAAATCTAATGTAAAAATCAGCACACACGTGATCATCAGACGATCTGAGGCGGACTGGATGACACCTGTAAGTGGCCACACTGTCAACTATTCATAACTTCAAACCTTATATAATTTGAATGGCTAAAATATATAAATATTCACCCTCAGTACAGTTGTCATGAACGAGGAAATTAGCTACAGAGACCAAAACTGTTTTTTGTACCAGGCTGTAAACATGTTTATTTCTGCTGTGAAGTTGGACATTTGAACATAGGGACTTATGGAGACTGACTCATTCTGTAGCCAGCCTCAGGTGGACGTTTGAGGAACTGCAGTTTTTAGCACTGGCTTCATTTAACAGGTCCCTTGGCTGTACCCAGGTGAAGTAAGTAAGTAAGTTTTCAAACCATTGCTTTAAACATCTTTACAGGAAAGCCTTTTGTGAAATACAGAAATAAAGTTATCATCTATATTTATATTATATTCAATGTGAGAGGAAGGCCACCTGTGTATATTCACTCCACTCTCTCTTTAACTTCCAAGCAGCTGATAAATTATTCTTTCCATCCAAGGTCCTGCTACGCCCGTGAAATAAAACATGTCCTCTCTTCGGGTTGAACAAACAGCCCTACGTGTGATTAAAGAGCCTTTTTAATAATGGAAGCAACGGCTCCATACATGCACCATTATCTTTTATCTGGAGTGCAGTTAGTGTTTATACAGCAGGCGAACACTAATGTTACCAGCGTTTAGTCAGTGAAGCCTGCCGGTGTTCATCTATCACTTCAGCTTCTTTGTTTGCTGGTCACTGCAAGTTACGTGACCCGCACTGACGTCAGAGCACACACACACACACACACACACACACACACACACACACACACACACACACACACACACACACACACACACACACACACACACACACACACACACACGCAAACTGTCTATGTGTCCTATTCTTTGTGTGCTAGCTTCTGTTTTTCTGTTGCACTCTATTTATCTCTCTCTTATTACACTGACACACACAGGTTCCAGATAGGAGGACAGGATGTTCTGGCCCTGTCTGTGTTTAATACATGTTTTAATGTAGTGTCTCTGAGACACATGCACATGCTGTGAACGGCACAAGCAGACGGAACAAACATGTTTTTCCTTTTTCATTATTTTCTCCCCTTTGTGCGCGTGTGAATCGGGTTGGATGCACCTGTTGCAGACGGTTAAATTAATCATAACGACAAACTCGACAAGAAAAGGAAGCTGTTTGGTTTCCACCTGGTTTAAGTGAATGTTTCTCGTTTCTCATTAAAATGACCTCGACGTGCATTAGCGATTCACAGAGAATCGCTCCGGCGTTACTATCAAATCGAGCATTTCTTAGTGCCGCTGCTGCTTCACAATGAAAGTGCTCAGCTGGCAAACAACAGGTGGCTTTTATTGTGAAGCCGAAACGCATCCGCAAAAACAAGAACATTCTTTGTCTTGTCGGGTCTGCTTTTCTTCTTTTTTTATGTTTTGCGAGGGAGTGATGGAACAAGAAGGAGTTGTTAGATGAAAAGCTGCGGGGAACAGCAGACTACACCTACAACCTCTCAGCAAGGTAGAAGACTCCTCGTGCTGTGGCCTGGTGTTTTGTGAAAAACTCCTCACGCCGTGTGAAGGGTAATGCGATTACCGACTGACTTCATTATTAAAGCGACATGAGTTTGTCTGGTTGCGCTGTAAATAGATACAGTCGCTCCGCTTGTGCATTTATGTCCACGTAGTTGTTCAACCAGACCTGAAATCTTAAAGATTACAGCTTTAAGTGATGAATATTCTGGATGTATTTTTATCGTTTGAATATGTAAATGTTATTTCTTTACCACATTATTCTGAATTACTTTCCTTATTTACTCTTCAAACAGAACAATCTTTAATTAAAAAGTTGTTTGAGTTCCACTCATGCATACACCCACACACACACACACACACACACACACACATATGCTATCTCCAACATACACACACAAGTTTGTTAAGAATGGCAGGAGGCCTTGCTGATGCACTCCGCTCCTTCATACTCTGTGATCCATGTCACTCCTGTTCACACACACACACACACACACACACACACACACACACACACACACACACACACACACACACACGGAGATTGTTTGTTTCCCTATCTCTGCACTTTGCATATGCAAATAAACCCCTGAAGGAGTTTTACGCCCGGCGTATTAGTCACTAAGCAACCAGAGATAACAGCTAAATTTCCACATACAATTTTAAAAAAATCTCACTCTCTCACTCCGCATGTTCAGATCATTCCCTTTTACAAAGAGGATTTTCACGAGCAACATATTTGATCCATTCACATGTTCACTCCTCACTTCCACATGGCAGGTGATTGTACTCCGTATCTCTTTGTCAGGAGATTATTTCATTGTATTCGTGGTGGCATGATATGATTTGATGTAAAAGACAGGTAAAGAATATAACCATAAGTTATTTTATGCATTAGTTATTATTAGGAAAGGACACGTGTCTGTTATGTAATGACGCAGAGTCCACTTGGGAAAGAAAGAAAAAAAAAAAAGGTACACATGTAGTCACAGAGAGTGAAATGCGCAGACCAAACATGTACAAAATATCATCTTTGTTTCATGAAGGCACACTTGATTTGATACAGTGTACACAGCAGGAGAAGTTGAAAAGATATGAGCAGAACCTTTGTCATGTGTAAACTCAATTTTTTTTTAAAGCTGAATCTGATAAAAACTGGGAGGTGAATGAAACGGGGGCAGGTCACGACGATCTGACCCTGAAATGACAGCTGGCAACAGAGCAGAGAAAAAGGGGGGCAGTTTAAAAAAAAAAAAAAAAAAAAGCTTGACAGCAACAAGCTGATTGGCTCACAGAGGTCATGGCAAAATCTGAATGGTTGAGGTGAAAAGTGAAGGAAGACGCCCTAAGTCAGGGGCTTTTGTTTTGCATTTATGATCATGTCCAAAGTACCAAGCATCTATAGAACATGAAAGCACGTCATGGAAAAGAAGGAACATAAGGAGCATAAGGTCGTATATGAAGCAAACATGCAATGATTCTCAGAGGTGACCTATTTAGTGTATCATCTATACGTACTATCTGTCAGACTTTCTTGACACTGTGTCAGATTGTACATAGAGGCACGGCGGTAAACACACGGAGCAATAAAAGGTTATTGCTTCATAATTCCAGGAAGCAGAGGAATCAACTGGAAGCATGTAAGCCGCTCTCTGGGAGTACACGTCAGTAACAGCTCTGTTTGCCGTCGTTGCAGAGATCATACCGCCACTGATACCTTTTGCCAATATTTTACCAGGATTAAACCGGACGGATAAAAAGACCTCAGTGTTATAGGGTCACTTATGATCCGATTGGTCAAATCAAAGCACCGATTTCCTCATATTAGCTCCAAAAAAAATGTCCCTGCTTCATGATGCGCTCTTTCATCCTGCGCGCAAAGCGTACACCTCCGCAGCTCGAGGAATATACCTTTGAGCGTATAAATAAATGAAAGCAAATGACTCTGAAGGCAGCGTACATGTTCCCAACTGCGCTTGTTAACTCGGCTTCAGAAGTCTTTAAATCTGCGGCCTCTTTTGAAGATGCGTTCGTGTAGGAGCCTTGATCGCAGCCAATTTCACAAATCACACCCGAGTTCTAACTCAGTAATTGGGGTGAGATTTGCTCTAAAACCTTCGAGTAAACAAGGCCTCTCTCTCCGAGGATCAGAAGGTTGGCACTCGGCACCTGAGCATTTAAAAAAATATGCCTCAAGAAAACATGCATTTCAGATTTATTTTTATTAGGATCAGCATTAGCTCCAACCGGAGTGGCCACTCATCCTTTTACAAGAGGACACAGTTTCTCCTGCATGAAATTCTACATACATCCACATTTCCACCCACGCACACTTAATTATTTTCAATGTGCCATTTCACCGTCTAATTATAGAAAAATACATTGCCCTTTAATGTCTACTGCCTGCAGAGCTTTACAGGAGTCTGCAGACTGAAAATACAGCTTCTGTGCAGCCAGGGAACGTGTCTGGCCCACTGAGTCTTTACCCTAGCGATGTAAATCACTGTTTAAGTCGGGATCATTTGCACAAAACCTCTCATCACTCATCTCCACAGAGGTCTGTGCTCAAAGATAAAGGCAAGAAAGGCTACAAATGGCAAGAAAGAGAGACACCATTAAGAAAATTGGTAAAAGATGGTTTCATGTTTTGGAATTTCAGATGTACTTTTGTGCGGTTGCATGAGTGCGCAATTTCGCGTACCAGAGTCTGTTTGTTGGTCTTGTTGTGTCTCGAAGCCTTAGAATACTTTCTAGCATTCACACCCGCTTGAAAGCCGATAATATGTATATGTTCCCCTCCTGCCTTTGAGGTTGGTAATATGCTCAGCTATGCTTTGCATGCAATTCTTTCAGCCTCGTTGGCGTGCTGTTCGAAAAGTTTTTCGGCATTTTCCACAAGCTTGAAGCGGTGGGGGTAACGGCTCAGCTTTTCATCTATATCGACCTGCAATATATTTTGTGTAACTGCTTGATGTATGATAGGCTTCGGTGTACCAGCCCTGTCTCTGCACCTGATGGAAGCCACGGTGCAGTCGATGTTTTATTTACTTGCTATTTTTAACGATGGCGCTCTCATCAGTGCTAGTGTTACAAGAGATTTGTGCACGCCACTATATTGAAAGCCAAGCAAACGCTATTGTGTCCTGCTTAAGAAACTACTTCAGTCAATGCTGAAGCCTCTTCAGAGATACGTCTTTTGACGTGTATCAGTTGGCACGTTTCCTGTGCTGCACATGTCAGTGCACCTTTTCCTATCAGGTGTCACGTTTCCATTCATCACCTGCGTGTTCGTTCATCTCTAAGCCAGTTTTTTTTTTTTGTGGAATATTTCAAAGCCTCTGCATGAGCTCTGCTAAAAGCTTTCCTGTCTGCGGTGGGAAAAAAGCTAGTGGAAAATGAGGGACGCATGTGAACAGAGAACAGATCAGTGGTTTAGCACATTTTTGCTGGACTGAGGGAGGAAAATAAGACCAACGGAGAGATCACATGGCCAATGAAAGTTATGCTGGAGCCGCCGGTGCTTCACTGAACCATGTGCTAATAATATGGCTTTCATCTATTCAGGATCATTAAACACACACACACACACACATGCCGAAACCTCTACACAGGAAACACACACACACACACACACACACACACACACACACACACACACACACACACACACACAGGGCCTTGTCTTCAGCCGCAGATGTATAATATATATTCACAAAATCTTTCATTCAAAAACAAACACAACGTCTGTGACACTGAACCGAAACCATCTGCTCGAGCTCGAAATCACGAGAACCGCTCGACAAGAAATAGGTATCACAGTCGCCATGGCAACGTGTTCCCATGCTCCAAACAAAACAAATCTGCACTCGAGAGAGAGAGTTGCCATGTTGTTCCCACTCATGCCAGCTAAGAGCAAATCAGCCTAAATGCTTTGTTTGTGTTTGTGCCGAGATGATTTTCTAAAAATCTACTCCAGGTCAGCTAATCTGAGGTGATGATGACCGGTGTGATCACTGTTTTCAGGACAACAGAAAGATGCCCGGTGAATTTTGCCTAGGTGGCTTGGAGTCTGTCCTTGTATGTGTGTGTGTGTGTGTGTGGCTTCATATAATCCTGTCTAATTTTTGTAATACGGAGATGGTGGAGCAGACACGGTAATCCAGTGCTGGACTCTTTGGATTAGGCTGGGATTGTCTGGGCGGCGCAGTGGGAGCAGATTGGAGTTTGTTTTCTCACACATGAGAAACGAGCTGGAGTCATTATTGATCTGAACTGCGATTGGTTCGTTTGAGTAAACTCCCCCCTGAGATTTCAGCATGTTTCGGGTTGATGTCCTGTGGATACCCCTGAGAGTCCAAACCGCACATATGTGGTCTGAAAACCCAAGATAATATCTCTTAAATTATGCCAACTGACAATTTATCCACAATCCCTTAAGATCTCAGATACATCCTAAATAATATCAGTTCAATTCAGCGTATGTGTGTGTGTGTGTGTGTGTGTGTGTGTGTATACACCCACTGTATGTAGCCTCTGCTGGCTCTTTCTGGCAGGTTTATATTCATGAGTCATTGTTTTAGTCCCACAACTTAAAAGTTATGTGTTAGCTACTGAAACTCTGAGCTGAAACCTTTAAATCACTCGTAGTTAAGTAACTTGCTGCGCCGATGCGAAGCAAAATGGCTAACTGTGAACATTTATGGCTAATGCGATGTTGGTAATCTCTCCAGGAATATGTCCTAGAGACTCTGGATAATCCACTGACCTCGTTGTGAGCAGTTTTTATTGGAACTATCTTGAACAAAACCTTTAAAAGTCAAATTATTGCGCTAATTTATCACATATCTGTGATCTATCTTTCTGCGTTCATTTTTTAAAGTAGTGTCAATCGTCCAACAGCAAAACAATGAGCCATGTGTCCCTCATGCGACAGTGTAAAAGACGTCACCGAAGCGTGAAGAAAGGAAGCAGGAAAGGGCTTATATTACCGCAGACAAAAGTCCCCGGTGAACACGGGCATTAGTATTTTTTATAGCAGCTTTGACAGAGCTTATTGTCTCTCTCTCTCCGACAGCTGTGGTGACTTTACAGTTAGGGCCAGTTTGAGCCTCGGGGCTGCAGTCGCTGCCAGGGTCAAAGAATGACACGTCATCAAGACGGATGACAACTGTCGGGGTGTGTCCTCGTGAGAGAGAGAGCTCCACAGAACACTTGATGCAAGAAGTTGGTTTAAATAACTTTCTTAAAGGAAACGAGACAATCGTTAATCCTTAAGAGGAAACCGTCTGAATTAAATTATAATTGCCCCCGTTGCTGCAAAGCTCTGAGTCGTTATAAGCAGGGAAGGATTTTCAGCTGTAGCCCTGCAGGCCCGAGGTTTCATTAGTCTGCAATCATCCACTGACAAGTGGGGTAAAAAATTTTTTTTGCTTTGCTTCGATGTGGAAATGACTCGCCGCGAGGCAGGGCTGCCCAGCATCCCTGTGCGAAAGAGAAACTTTCATTTAGAAATGTACTGCACGTCAGGGCACGTCTGCCAGGACGGATGACGGATCACAAAGCTGTGGATATTATGTAGCAGGAATCAGGTATGCACACGATAAAGAGGTTAAACGTGGGATCTAATATTTATCACACGATATAACAAAAACCCCAAACTTGCAAGGAATGTGCATGAGCAAATGTAGGCCTCTTACAAAATCTGATATCCGTGCACTGTGTGTGTACTGTGTCAGCTGTCTCCTCATGCTGTGGTGCTTGCATGGTTGTTGTTATCATATCCACTGACTCAAGAGTCGCCCACCACTTGGCCATGTCAGCATATCGTCCCGTCTGTACATGTTTGTTTTTTTGTTGCTGTTTTTTTTTCCCCCCCGTGACAAATGGCGGTGCGAGCAAACCCTGTTGATGCATGTGCGTGGGTTGGATTCTGTGCGTGTTTTGCGTCGCCACCAGTGTGTCTGTCTGTAATTACAAGAGTGTTTGCACATGTTTTTTTTGTTAGTCCTCTTCTTTACCACATCACACAGGCTATACCTTCATGTTTCTGTCTCTGTCGCTTCTCTTGTCGGGAGAAAACTGAGATTTTCGTAGGAAGTGTGACCTCCAGGGGAGAGAAGAAGCTGCACGCAGGGTTCCCACGGGTGCTTGAATTCCTTGAAAATGCTTGAATTTCAATTCAGTGTTTTCAAGGTTGTGAACATGCTTGATTTTTTTGTGAAGTGCTTGAAAATGCTTGAAATTTGTGTGATGTCTATCTCAATAAACCAAGAGAAAACAAAAATGTTTCCTAAGCGGCTACGCGCTTGATCCGATGCCTTTACATGCAGAACTCAGTTATCATACTCGCTTGGTGTTCTGCCGAGAAATAACAGTAGACTACTATCCACACCTGTTGGTCACTGTTATTGCGCTATGGTAGTTACACAATACACCGCTCACAAGCTGAGAATACAAGCCAATTCACAATTAGTTAAAAATCAAAACAGTCAATCTACCACCATATGAAATAATGCTAATTAGACCCATATTATTATGCCATACAGTGGCACCGCTGCGCTTCCCATGACCATCATGGCAAACACAACTAGTAGGCTACCTATTTAAAGGTGCTGGAAAAACTGGTGCTTGAAGGTGCTTGAAAAGTGCTTGAATTTGTTCATGAAAAAGGTGTGGGAACCCTGTGCACGTCGTGTCCAACGTCCCCATAAAGATCTGCACGCCGCTTTGATTGGTAATTACAGGATGTATCTGAGCACGAAGCCGCACATGCACCATAAACACGCGCATGCTATACTGCACACCCACAGACGACGCATAAAAGGTGCAACAACAACACATACGCGCGCTCTTGATCATCACCCACAACAGCCCCATCCATGTTTTCAGCCGTCCTCACGTCTAGCAACCGCGTACGTCACAGCTACTGTAAAACAAACACCCATTATCCCCAAGAGATGTGACTCAAATCCGCCAGTAAGCCCACTCAAAGCCCTGGAAACGCAGGTTTCTGCAGTGGCATGTCTCGGCCTGCCAAAAACACAAAGCCGACAACGTCAATAGAGAAAAGTCATCACCTTCTTGTTGTCACTCAAAACGCTCTTGTGGCTTCGAAAGGATCCCAGGAAATGAGTTTTTTATTTGTTGAAACATCCCTACATATAGGGGTTTGTTTTTGTCTTTCAGGAATCTTTCATACAAATGAAACTTTTGTTTCCAGCGACAGCAAATGTTATTTACTAAAGTTTAGAAACGACTACGTGGATTTGTCCTCTTGCAGATGTTTGTATCTAAATTAAACGTCAAAGCTAATAAAGTTGGAATTTTAAGACAGGATTTGAGAAACATTAAAAGCTTTACGAGCAAATCTGTCTGTCCAGAGGTCAAAGTCTCTTTGCTCTCAATCTTATCACTCCCTGTTGGGAACACGAGTTGAACTCCTCGCATGTTTTTCTCTGCAAACTTTCTCACAATCCTTTCTGCCTCTCTGTTGTGTTTTTTTTTTCTTTCTCTCCCCCCATCATTCACTTCCTCATCGTGTGGCTCGTGCGATTGGTCCGAGGAGGTGGAAAGTCGGCCAATGGGAGAGCAGTTGCCAGGCAGCCCTGCGCCTCGTTCGGAGGCGGCTGGAGGCTCCGCACAGCTGTTCCATTGAGAAGCAGCAGGACATAATAACAAGGGGCCCCACACACACACACACACACACACACACACACACACACACACAAAAGACAAAAGTTAGCTGAACTACTTTTTGTTGACATCTGTTTGTTTTGTTTTTTTTTAGAGAAATGACATTTCCAATTTTATGTTTTCATGTCATTTGAAAGCCTCTGTGCGTCCTTTGTCTTTCGTCTTGGAGAATCAGATGACAGGAAGTTTTTCTCAACTTCTTTGCACTTTCCTCACTTCTCATTTTTATTGCAGGGATTTGATCGGAAGTGGAAAAAGTCCACAAATAAGTTTTTTAATGCAATTTTAGTTTATTTTCTTTATGTCTTTATGCAAATTCATGCAGAGTTGATCGTTTCATATATGTTAAAGAGTTCCTAAAGGAAATAGGATTGTTTTTTCTTCATACAGGTAGTTGTTTTCCTCACATGTGCGACAATAACTTGTTTTTTTACAGCTAACAAGCTGTAAACACTGCATATTATCACTTTTTATGTTGATAGGGTGAATATGTTAGCATGCAGTTGTCTGTTTAAACACCCATCAGACACCCGGCATCATTAGTATTCATTTGGAGTCACATTTCTGAGCCATCTTATGAATATAAGTGCATTATTCATTCTCTAAAGCTCCATTTTCCAGGGAAATATCCGTTTCTTTAGCTTTTATATGCTCCATGATACTTTCTAACTGACGTATCTCGCTGGGCAGGAAGCATGCAATGTTTTTTTTATAGCTTTTTCTTATAAAGATGAAGATGAGAGCAGTGTGAGTGAACCAAAACAGTAAAGTTAAGGGGCCAAGAACCCAAAACAATGAGCTGAAAGATGCCAAAACGCTTTTGGTGATTATTCTTTATAGATTCTTTTTCCCGCTATTTATAGAAATATATTGGTTAGAGCAGCTTTTCGTGACAGTGTACCAGTGAAGCTGTACTGAAAGAGGAACTCTGACCTTGTCTGTCGCTCCACACCACTGTTTTGCAGCGTGACAGATTGCTTAATAGCACCGGAGAATAGTTAACCAGAACCAGTGACCCACATCACCCAACAAAACAATGTTTGTCCATCTGTCCCTGCGTCCTGCTGAAACAATAAAGCCCCTTATATACGTCCTGTACATTTCTCCACCCACATATTTCACACTTGTTGCCCCCCTCACACCGTGGTGTGGTGGTGAGGGGATGTAGTGCAGACCAGTTGATCGACTGGACTGACTCATGCGTCGTGTGGCATTGGCTTTTTCTTTGCTGGTAGTGCCAATAATCCATGCACACACACACACACACACACACCCAAAGTGAGCGATATCATCATTGTGCTCTAAATGGTGATTTCAAGAACATATGAGTCACTCAGGAGGAACAATGGAGTAATTTAAAGGGACAAAAGGAGCCGCTCCGCTACAGCGCCTCAGTGTTTTGCTCCTGCTCCAGCGACCAAATGTCAAAGCTGCCTCAAATTGTTGCTTTTACGGTCCTCTTCTCCACGTGGAGAAAGAAAGAAAAACGAATGCATCAGTTGTCTTCTCCATGGGAAACGTCAATTGTGAGGATGCAATGGCTTGTACATGCGAGTGTGTGTGTGTGAGCGATCAATTGGCCTCCTGAGGTGTATTCTTCAAAGAGGGAATCCATTTTACAGATGAGTCGTCTTCAAACAGACCGGAAGATAAAACTAGTTTCATTTGGTTTCTTATGCAAAAAATTATAACCCCCTTTATGTTCCGACCTGTTTCCACACTTTACTTTTAGTGTATGCAATTTTCTGACCTGACCTTGTTTTGATCAGCCCGTCCTGACTGCACCGTGAGCTGTTTTTTAATAGGAGCTGACCGACCTGTTCGATTTGGTGGAGCTATTCCAGGCAGAGGGTTAAAACAACAAAGGCGTTACAGACACTCGCAGGGCCACGGTGACTCCCAGCACATCTGGAGTAAATGCAGGGGAAAATATCCGGATGTGGAAAGAAAAGTATGCAAAAAAGAAAGAATAAAGCCAGGCACGTCCTGCCTCACTTATACTCGACGCAAATTACCTGACTTACGTTTCTCTCTTCTTCTCCCTTTGGCTCCTCTTGACATGAGGACACACGGTTCGGTCAAGAGAGCACAGCTTGGCATTTCCGAAAAAACATTTTGAATGTTCATTAACGAAAATCACACAGAAATGGTACGTTCCATTCTGCTGCCAAATAACTCTAAACTGGAACGGTCGATGTTTGTTAATGTTTACTCGATCCTCACATGCCTGACTATTAAACTGTTATCACTACGTAAGGTGAAAACTATTGAAGAAATCACATTAGCAGCAGGAAACGTGCGGCACAAACCGCGCACTGTTCTTCTGCTCCCCTCATTCTCATTGTTTTTTATTCACAATGAAGGTTTTGATCAGTTCGATCCTGCACAGGTGCAAACATCCTATTATACGAATATCATATCATAACAGAAAAATGTGCAACACTAGCCTATCAGTAAAAAAATATACATATATATATATATATATATACACACACACACAACACTGTAAAAAATACAAGTCCGGCACTGAAACAAACTTAAGTAATGAAAAAGTGTCAAGGTACTCAATGCAGAAGAATCTAAAAAATATATATAAAATTATTGAGAATAAATTAAAAAATATTTAGAAAAATGTGATGTCTCGCTGGTAGTGGACCCAAAAATGCAAAGGAGCAGAGTTTGCCAAATAAGCAGCCGTTTATTAGACCACGGGAAAAAGGGGCAGGGGGGTGTCACGGGTGCCAGGAAGGCAGCAGGGGCAGGGGAGCTTGAGCCGGGGATGAGGTAGGGAGAGGCCGTCGAGGGGTTTAGGCTGGGGCGGACTGGTGCAGAAGCCTGGTGGTCAATACTCAGCTAATTCTCAGTGTACAAAGTCTTATGAGGGGCCTAGTTGCTCTACCACGACGCGGTGACAATCTGGCAGCAGCATGCAGGAGGCCAGCCTCTAAATACTGCTCGAGATGATGATCAGCTTCAGGTGTGTGCAGACAGCTCCACAGCCCCACACCCATCCCTGTAACGAGAGCACCTGGAGCCCAACCCCCGACCTAGACGCCACAAAAAAGCTGCAAATTCTCACATTTAACAAGCTGAAACAATGGAATAATAACTTAAAGATCATCAAAGTAGTTTTGTCATTTTAGCTGCGCTCATTTATTCCATAACAAAGCTTCATATTTAAGTAGCTCGACGAGAAAAACAAACAGGTACAAGCGTCTCCTATTTGTACTTGAGTAAATGTACTTAGTTACATCAGCACAAAGCGTTTATTCTTGGCCACGCTCAGTTTGAAACACATAGGGGTGCTGGTTGTGTTGACAGTGTAAACACTCTGACCTGTATGCATCGGTTCAACCTGCTGGACTGTACGACATGTCCATACGGTGAGGAGCACACATGAACAGGAGGGATACACTCCTATAGGAAAGCAAAGTCCATTTCCATTGTGTGCTGTTGTCCAAGGAGTCACGCACTGCACACAGATCTGACGCTCTTAGCCAACAAATTGATCACAGTCTGTGACCTTTGCCCTTTACCCTTGTTAAACCCCCTGCTGCCGCCGCCTCTACCGCCACCAGTCAGACTCCGAGCAGATGGGATAGTTTGGGGGAGGGTTTATTTTTACACAGCCGTGTTGTCACTCAAGCTCGCCCTGTGTTTTTCCCACTACTTCATTTTACATTTTCTCTCTCTCTCTGTCATCCTACCCTCTTGGATTTATGCCCTCCAGTCACATAATATTGATGTTTGGCGTGTTTACTGTAAATTAGACTGCGTGCTCTTAAAAAACAGAAGAAAACCTCAGGGCAAGCGGTGTTAATGTTGTCATCAATTATCTGTCCAATTACCATAACCTACATCGATACACACCAGACGCTCTGCGACGTGTCCCGTACTCACACCACGTATCTAAAATCACACATTTACTCATTCATACTGAGACACACACACATTCAGACCAAAACCTCATGCAAATTCCACACTGGACTGTGAGGCCACTACCAGACTTCAGTTTTTTGGTGACAAACTCATGACACATACCTTCAATTTCACTTTTGGGGCCAGGAAACACTCTGCAAATGTTCATTTTTAATAACCAAACCACAAAAAAACAGAACTTTTATAGCAAAAAATGACCCTAAACCCAGATCCTAGCTTTTATCCACATCTGTAAATGCCACTAGAGACCCTATATTAATCAAATCCATGGCCTAGTTGTGAAACTTTGATAATTTATAGTGATTTTTCCCAACATTTGAGGCATTGCCAAGACTAGAAGGGTAAGGGTAACCGGTGGTGCTGCTGGGCAGCTGTCGGGGCATTTGGATGCACCGGGGAGCAATCATTCAACTGTAGAAGTGATTTTGCTGGAAGGCAGAAGTCCAGACAGACAGATTTTTATATCACGAGATTTGTCTGTAAAAGGGATTTCTGAAGCTGTGGATGAGATAGACAGAGCTTGAGATAGATAAATGGCTGCTTTTTTTTCTGATGGGAGAGGATGAAAAAGAAAAAAAGAAGCAGCGTTCAATTACAACAGCTCTAAAGCAGCAGATGTGTGTCATTATTTGTGATAAAGGTGGAGAAAAATATCGTTTTTAAATGACTACAGCAGACCTAAAAAAAGAAGAGAGGTATTTTTACCCTAAAACAGGTGCGGGTCTAATAAGAAACCACCCCCACCTCTCGGTTTCTTTCATTATTGCTGCTTTTCACACCCCCCTCTCTCTATACATTACGTCACCTTCGACAGGAAATGAGATGCCACAGCTCAAGGTGTTAAGAGAGTCCTCCAGGTCTTCCTTACAGCCTCCCTTTCCTGCCATTTGAGTATTCATATGGATGATGTTATTTCTTCCTTTTTTATGATCCAAAATGATTCAGGCACTGACACAGACAAAACATTAAAAACCCATCTGCTGTATTTTCCCATGCAATGTTATGCAATACAAGCCTCTCTCTCTGGGGCAACTCATGTGAGTTATGTGTGGTTATATGCTGCCTCTCTGTGGTCCGTACAGGTATGACGGTTCAGTTTCTGTCTTCACTAGATGCCAGCGTTTGATTTATGTGTGGAAGGACAGCTGGTTCGAGTTATTTGGATCAACGGATCAGCTGTTTTGGCATCAGTTTATGATCCAAATCCGTAAAAAGTAAATCCAGATAACTCAGTAAAGAATCAAAGTTCTGTTCTCATAAATGCTTGAGCAACAATCTAATAATACAACACAATAAACGAGGCGATGAAAAGATATAAAACCGAATCAAAGAGAGCATAAAACTCTGTGGACATCTTTTGTTTCTGATACAGGTATGCACCAAAATTAGACCTTGTGTTGAGTCTGAGAGGAATGTGAGCTGACGTGATACACAATGTGATGAAAACAAGAAAAAAAAAGAAGAACTTGATGTTCTCAGACTCAGTGGGATGTCAAAAGGGGGTGTCTGATTGCTGGAACGAGACAAACGTGTTCTTCCTGTATAAATATAGATTGTGCAGCTGTGAAGGAAAGAAAACATCTGCAGTGTCCCACACCGTGCTTTTCCATGGCTGAGTGCATTTTGTTTGAAATACATGAGTAAAGGGAACCTGATAAAAAGTAGTGAGTGATAAATCATCTGATGAATGATGATGAAACTAAGTGTTTAGATCGAACTAGAGCCAAAATAAGGGGTGCATTAATGATGAGTCATGTATTATTTGTTTATTATTTGGTTTTGGCTTCTTAAATATGACAGATCACTGCTTTTCTTTGCTTTACGTCACTGTAAACTGGATATTTTGGGGTTTGTCGGACAAAACTAAATGTCACCTCTAAGGTCATGGGTATTTTCTGACATTCATTAAACTACATAATACAACAATTAATGTATATTATAATCAAAACTCATGCTACATACCCTCAGTGAAGTTTTATTTTCACCACTGTGATCATTTGTCCAGTGAGACCAGGGCTACGAATAGTTTATTTTTATGTCTTACAACTGATTTCATAAATGATCATAATCTAAATCCTCAGACTCACATCTGAAGATTATACTAACTCAAATCTGTGACCGAGTTAAAGTGACTTTAAAACCGAGATCAAGACAAAATGTTTTTGACATTCATGTGATAAAGCTTAAAACCCAGAACTTAACTACAAGAAACACGTTTCTGTAAAGTCACTCATTAGCATCCCCAGTCCCCAGACTTCCTGAAGTCCGGCAGATTATTAGCATTTGGGTCAAAGGCCAAGCAGTTTCCAGGCCCTACTTGTCACTCCCATATAACCACTGGGATGCTAATGTCCCCCCGCGGCGGAGGAGCAAACAGTAGCCACTGTAAAAAACCCACCGTCACCTCTGACCCCTCATCCCTAAAAAGTCGCCCCCCTTTCCCGCTATTGATCCTTCGGATTCCTCTGACGTTGAGGGTAAGTGTGAGAATTCCTTCAGATAAAGGCATTCGAGGAGTCATTACCTATGGCTCGCCCAGAGTGTGTGTGTGAAAACTCTCCGTACAGACAGGGGGCCACTGAAATGGATCATTAAATTGCCGGTGGTGGTGGTGGTTGTGTTTGTGCGGTTCAAAGGTTGTCCCATTTCTTCTGGACTCTGTCGGCCCGTACAGAGAGGCAGGTGTACAGGAGACAGATGCAGGAACTCAACTTTGACATATAAAGGAGGCTATGCACACATCAGGTAAGCAGCAACCTGATTGGACAATGGCTTTGTTGTATTATCTCTCATATGTTTTAACTCAGACCAACTGCTGTATATTTAAATATAAAATCTGTTCTAACATTGTTAAATCCAAATATGTCTGAAAATATTGATACAAACTGAGCTTTCACATTTATTGAAGGTGGAAAAAATGACTATAAATCAATGTTATGACACCAAATAAGGATATATTTCACCAGTTGTTACAGTTCTTTGCCAAAAAGTAACTTGGCATTAGTTGTGTTTGGAGTCAATAAGACACCAGAGAGGTCCAAACTATGAAAAAGCTATTATATAAAGTCAAATTACATTACTACAAATAGACATATTTGGTAGTGTTGGTGCTGCAAAAATAGTACAATATCAAACACAGATAGTAAGTTTATTTAGTATTACAGCTTTCACGGAGCAAATTTGCAAAATGTTGTACAGGCAAACAATAAAATCTAAGCAACAGCAGGACATGGAAACACTACTCAACTTAACTCAACTCAACTTTATTTATAAAGCCCTTTAAAGACAGCTGCAGCTGTCACAAAGTGCTGTACATAAAATAGAACATGAAATATAAGACATGTAAGACATAAAACATAGGAACAATATAAAAACAATAATAAAACAATAAAACAATAAAGCAAAAACAGAACAGAGTCTCATGCTGGGTTAAAAGCCAAGGAATAAAAATTAACCATTGTTTAGAGCTGGGCAGTCAAATCATCTTCTGTGGTCGACTTCTTAAACATGTCAGCGAATTTAAAAATCTTACTTAATCACTTCATTAGTCTTGAATCCTCTCCTCATTTTGTTTTCTTTCAGATAAAATGGAGTTGGTGTTCACCCTGCTGCTCGTGTTTCTCACAGTTTCTGGATATTCGTATGTATTGCAACCCAGTAAGTCCAACATCAAGCACCTAACGAACTGTACTTCAGTCATAAACACTTCCATGCTAATTATTTCATGAGTTGTTCAAAGGGAATGCTAACCATGTGTTACTGTTGACCGGCATTATTTTAGTTTTCACTTTGAGAGTAAAAAAATGCAAAAGAAAAATGTGATTAATGAACTGTGAGTGGTTGCTCTGTTTTGCACCGTAGGACTGACAGTCACACAGATAGCTGAGCTGGATGGAGACCCCCTGTCTGAGCTGAGGGGTGAGCAGCTGAGAGATGTTTTTATCTCAGCGGAGGAGAATGAAAAGCTTGCCAAATCCACAGAGAGAAGGAAAACAGAGGAGGAGGAACGGACAAGTGAAGGACTGACTTCAGAAACAAACACAGAAAAGAAGAGGACAGAGGGAAAAAACACAGAAGGTTTAGGAGAAATCTTAGACATCAATAAAGGATATGAGGAAGGAAAGGAGGAAAGGTTGACCATTGGGACATTTTCGAAAAGTTTAGGGGAGGAAAGAAAAAGAGAGGAATTCTCTAAAACTAACATGAAAGATTTAGATAGAGGGAGAGGAGAGATAAACGAGGAGATGGTAAAAGAAATCCTGACGGATAACACGAAATCTTTGGAGACGACAAACACGCTCCATAGTCGTAAGGGAGAGGATGACGAGATGCTTCAGAAATTTAAGGAGAGCGATCGAATGGATAAAATGAGGCAGGAAATAGAAGAGGAAAGAGAGAGCATGCTGGTTGCAGGGATTAGTCTCCCGGGGGAGATTAGAGGAGAAAATGTGGAAGAGAAAGGAGGAAATGAGGAGAGGGAGAACATAAAAAATGCAAAGCATGATGAATTAGCAGAAAGAGAAAAGGCGGATCACATAGGAGTCAGTAATCTCGCACCTCCTTTAAGCACTTCTTCTACTCAACTTGTGAAAGAAGTCGAGGTTCCTGAAACAATTCAGGTTATCACTCACTCTCAAAATCCTCCTCCTGTTCATCATAACGTCCTTTCATCACCTCTTACACCCACACACGTTCCTTCATTCTCCTCTCAATCTCCCACCCATGAGGCCAAAGTTAGTCCTCGCTTCCTCCCTCGGTCTGTCGAGCTTCCTAATCCTGCAGCAATCAATCACGTCTCAGTCTCAACAGTGACTCCTGATGAGGTGAGGTCTTCCTCACTATTTGAAGACGTCCTCACTGAGGTGTTACACAGTCCTGGACATCATCTCAAGCAGAATGAACTGGAAGGGAGGTCGGACCCAAAGTTAGAGGATGTGATTGTCAAAAATATATTGTTTAAACCTGCACAGAAGGAGCTACAAACCACAGGGGAAACAAACATTACACAGGATGAATTTGTCCCCAAGGTTCAACCAAAACCCACAGAGTTTATAACGCAAGATGTAGAAAGCAAAGAGCCAAATTCTACATCAGAATCAAACGAAAATAACCCCACTGCTGAACCGGTTGAGCTTACACATAAACCAAACGTGGCACAGGCCACAGGAAAACCGAAAACAGCCCAACGGACGGAAAATGATACCAAACTTACAGCAAAGCAAAATAAACCAGCTCCCCCTCGACCACAACTGACCAAACCGTCCGCCAAAACACCTTCGACGAGGCCAACGAAAAGCAACAGCAGCAGTAAAAATAAGACAACGAAGAAGTCCAAGGAAAAGAAACGGAAAAAGGACAATAAAACCCAAAAACCACAAGAGAAGAAGAAGAAGGTCGTCACGCCAACATATTTTCCGTACTTTTTGGATAACTACTGTCCTCCAGAGTGTGCCTGCTATGGAAGGTAAGATGTTAAGGATAAAAAAAATCAGACTTATTCACACATGATATATTTCAATACATTTATATTTATTAGATTTCTTCAAGCTCCATCGTTAAGTCATGTTTCAAGTTCTGAAATTAGATTTTTATGTTCTCCAATTCAAAAAAATGGAACAGCTGGCCTGGTTCTTTACAAAGGTGACAACATCTGTGTACCAGCAATGCTGAGGGTCCCAAATTTACATGTTAAAATGTTCAGTTTGTTTATTATTATAAGAAGGACTTGTGGTTTTTTAATGGTTCAGACTGTTTCTTTTTTTGCCAAAATTCTTTTTATTGTTTTCACATTATAACAAAGAAATACAAATACATGCCTCAAACAAAAATGTCAACTCCCCAGCCCCGGTCTTTACAAGTTTTCAAATTCTTGGTTGGGTATCAGGTTCGCTAGTTCCTTGTATAAAATATACAGGAAAAAATGAAGTAGTATTAAAACAAACAAAGTTCTGTGATATTGAGTACTGCAAAGCGCTACTGTTTACATGTCCCCAGGCTCTTCCATTACATGAGACAGATCAGTCCTTGATACGTAGCTGATAAAGGGGTCCCAGATCTGGTGCACACTCAAATCAACAAATATTCATTGATGCTTTTTAAGCTTCGAATTATCTGGATACATACCAAATATAAACAAATGTGGAACTAGAGTATTTGAATTTGTAAAATATTTTGAATACATTGTTTTATTTCTTGCCAGAATTTTTGTATTTTTGTACATTGCCAGATACAGTGGAAAAATGTACCCTTTTCCTTCTCACATTTAATACAGATATCCGGTATAGCACTGTTATATTTGTGAAGTTTTTCTGGAGTAATATACGTTCGCATCAACCAGTTGTACTGTAGTATTTTCAGGTGTGTGTTAGTAGTTCTTGATTGTGCTCGAGTGCATGCCTCACTCCACTTTTCTATTGAGATGTCTTCCTGTAGATCTTCCCTCCATGCCCCCAGCCTCCCCGCTGATGTTTGGGTTCAGACTGTTTCTTGGCTGGATGCATTGTTTTCCTAGAGCCTTGTCGTTACCCTGAGGTTGCCAGTGGCCAGATACAGGCCTAGCATATTAATTAGTGAGGTTTTGTTACCTTTATACAGCACCAGGCTAGCTTTTTCCCTATGTTTCCAGTCTTTATGCTAAGCTAAGTTAACTGGATTTTCCAAACAGTTCATGTCGCGTGTGTGTTTGAAGGATTGTGTACAGAACCAAAGCTCACTGCTTATTCTTCTTTCTGTGTTTCAGAGTGGTCCAGTGCTCAGACAAAGGGGTGGATAAGATTCCTTATGGTATCCCCTATAATGCCCGCTACATCCTCCTCATGAATAACCAGATCGACAGCATCCAGCTGGACCTGCTTAATGAATACGTCTCTATGGAGTTCCTTGTGTTGAGCAACAATCGGCTCACAGATGGCGCCATAGAGGGGGCCTTTGAGGGGATCCCAGCTCTGAAGCGCCTCTACCTGGATAGGAACCTCCTGCAAAGCGTGCCAACTGATCTTCCATTTTCTCTCGAGGTGCTGCGTTTGGACAATAACCAGCTGAGTGTGATGTCCGAGGCCGCCTGGGCCAGCTGCCCCGGCCTCTTGGTTTTGAGCCTCAGCAACAACAGCCTGGGAAATGGATCAGACCCTCTCCCTAATGCAGTGCTCTCTCCTTTGTCCAACCTGCGCACTCTGAACTTGGATTACAACCAGTTGACATCAGTCCCCCTGAGTTTACCGCTGTCTGTCAAGGAGCTGTACCTCAAAGGGAACCTCATTGAGCAGTTCCGCAGCGGAGTCTTCAATGGGAGATCAGCTCTGGTGGTGTTGGATCTGAGTGCGAACAGAATGACAAACAAAGGACTTCTCAAAGAGTCCCTTCTCAATGCAACTCACTTGGAAAGTCTCAATTTAGAGGGGAACAGACTAAAACAAGTGCCACGACACCTTCCCCGCTCACTTAAAACTCTAAATCTGGAGGGCAACCTCATTTCTTCCATAAAGAAAGCAGCTCTCAGCGGCTTGAAAAACCTGGAACACCTGGGTTTGGCAAAGAATAAAATCTTCAAAGTAGCACCGGGGGCATTTAAGACGTTGCCCGTCCTGCACCAGTTAGATCTGTGCCACAACACCTTGCACCAGGTGCCCAGACAGCTGCCACAGACTCTGCACTCGGTAGCACTCGCGCACAACAAGATTCAGTCGGTGCCACGTGACGCTTTTTGCTGGGGCGATAAAAGTCTGAGTCTCAGCGGGCTCGTACGAGTCCAGTTGGAATACAATTTAATTGATATGGGGAAGTTGGATGCGCAGGCTTTCAGATGCTTACGGGGATTCCAGGTGGTGCACTTCTACTGAGAAAAACACACTCAGACACACTGCTGGGACTATTTATGCACACAAATAAAAATAAATGCATTTTAATGGTACTTACTTTGTAAGCCTTATCCAAGACATGTGGTGATTGCAGTTGCTATGGTGAAAACAAATGGTCAAACTGTGAAATATATATATTTGTGTGTAAAATTCAGTTTATTATAACCCACTCAAGCCTCTCTTTGGCTGTAACTCTCTTCCCACAGACTGTTTTTCCCCAACGTGTCTTAAAGGTCGGAGAACAATGGATTATTGTTCATGCAACAAGTCTAACCAAGTTATCAGAGTTTTTTATCCCATGAGTATTTTCCAACGCAGAACAATTTAGAATAACTTCCAGGCAGCATTTTAGTTTCCATTCACTTTTGTCAGACATGGATAATGTGAAAAGGTTGATGTGATTTGGTTACTTTTTTTTTTTTTGCATCATTGCATGAATTCAGGTTGCTGTCTCTGCAGATTTTTTTAAAACATCCTTTCGATACCGCAGTGACAACAAATAACTCCTTCCAATTTTTGTAAAAATCAATCTGAAATATTACCTGTAGTTATATAAATAATATATTCTATGTGGCTTTGACTTTTAGTTAATGTTGTAAATATTGTAAACTTGGTGTGAATGAAGTGAAGTTCCTCATAACTTATCCAAATATGTGCAAACAAGGTCAGTCCATTCATTTTATATTGAAAGTAAAGTGGGGAAGAAGTAGACTGATGGTAAGCTTCTTTTTTTTTTTTTGCTGTGTTGCTTCCTTGAATGTGGAGTTTTGGATGTTGGGGCTTTTTGGAGGCTATTTAAGGAATCTACATTGAATACATATTAATTCTTCTGTGACGTCACTGATTACAAATTGCTCCTGACTTGAAGTTTAGTTAACGGTGTAAATATTGTAAACCTGATGTGGATCAAATAAAGTTATCCAGTCATTCATGTACAAACTGCTCAGTGTGGATTTTGTTGGGCAGACTTCAGTTTGTGCCATGGCTTTGCTGCATGGTTTGGTTGTATATATCCATATATATATAGTAGTATATACAGTATACAGACAAGATAAGGCTACAAGTGAACGTACGAATACACGCAAGACAAAATATCACATTTAAAATTAAAAATACAAGAAAGTTTGTTAATATTATCTTCCCAGTAAACGTATTGACAGGACCTGCATCCCTTCAATCTTTGTTCCTTTTATTTACAACCTCAAATTGTGTGTGACTAAATTGCAGCAGCATGAAATTTTGCATTCTTTTGTATACTTGCTGCTGAAAGTAGGGAAATATGTAATATATGAAATAAAAACGTTGATGCATTAAAGAGTTAAAGGTGAGTTAGCACACATAGATTGGAAGACGCCACCTTCGGATATTAATTACATCATTTCCATGTGAAGTTAAATCTGCAAAACGCTGACAGCAATCAAGAGAGAGACTCGGCCGTCTGTGGTTCAGAAACTAGTTTCAGTCAGAGAAACGTTGGTTATTGGTTTTTGTATTGCTTTGAACACGAAGGGTAATAAATGTTTAGCTTCACATCATTTGTCCAACAAATCTTACAATTCTTTCAAGCAAGCTCAAATGAAACACACGTTTGTTGTTGCTTCATCTTCATGTTCGTGTTTTATTTGGGTTTTGTTTGTTCCATCATACCGGGGAGGAAAAAATCTGTGGAAATAATTAACTAGCAGCAGAGAGATGCGACAGCTTAAAGTCAGGTTTTCCCATGCTCGTAAATGGACTAAATGTTCCACTGTGGAACTTTCTTCCACAAACAAATCAGTCAGGAAACAAGAATGTCATTAACGTTTGAGGAAATGATACACACAAGACTAAAATCTACATAAAATGTATGTTGTTAAATCAGTTTTTCAAGCTTCTTATGAATCTAATCTGCAAAGTAGTTTCCATGATACAGAGGTATCAGGTAACAATGAAGCATATCAAATTAAGTGATTGCCTGTTTCATGAATACACGATAAAAATGACACGTGCCAAGATTTTACAGCCAAGACTAATGTGTGTTTATTCGCCGGAGCAGCAGCATAGACCCGTTTCTCACAAAGCTCCCATGCATTTACAGTAGGTCTCTGTAAACAAGCCAATATAGAAGAGTCAGTTATGAACCATAAATGTGTTGCTCACAAAACATCCACTAGATGGCAATGATGTATAGCTGAAGAGTTTTGATGAGAGCCACCTCTGTGCGTGCAAAATGAGATACAGAAAATATCAGGAGCTTGATTTTGACTAGTTTCCAGTTGCCAAATAAGAAATTGTGGCAATCAAAATACATATGCTTCAGGAAGTTTATCTTGTGGGGGAAAGAAAATGTATATTTAAAGCTCACACCAGACTGGAAACTCAGCAATGCAAGCACCGCACACACTCCTGCACACACAGGCGTGAGTCATAAGAGAAGTGAGAATGTTTTTTAAGCTTCTTTTGCAATAATGTGAGTGTTTGACTTGAGGCTGGAAAAAAATATACGTATACATGTACGTAAGAAACGATGAGTGGAGAAGCAGATTTTTCCTATAAGAGAAAAGCAGGCTGAAGTGGAAGAAAATGCATTAGCCCACGTGGAGGTGCTTTCTCTCTTTTTTTCCCTCTCTCTCTCTCTCTCTCTCTAATAAGTTCACTCAGCAACGTGGCACTGCACCCATAGGGCCTGGGAAAGAAGAGCAGGAGGAGGGGGACGAGAGGGAGGACTAGGAGGAGGGAGGAGGGTGAGTGAAGAAGAGAGAGTGAAGGGGGAGGAAGGGAGGGAGGGAGGAGTGCTCGAAGGATGGATCCAGGCTCCACTGGCTCAGCGCGTGTCCAGAAGGGAAGAGATTCGGCTGGGCAGGGAGCTCACCAGCACCTCCCTACGGTCCAGCAGGACCCTGACCCCGTATCACAACACCATATGTCTACCTGGATCCACTGGAAAACCCTCCTGCCTTCTTTGTGTCTCCCTTTTCTCTTTCTGTCTCTCCCTCTTTTCTCATTTTCTCCTTTTTTTTCTCTCCCACTCTCTCCCACATTTTCTTCTTTCGACTCCAATCGCAAAAAGATTGAATTGTGCGTCCGTTCGTGCGTGTGTGTGCGCATACCTGCTACCTGTGTGCACGTTGGTTTCCACTGCATGTGCATGTGCATGTGCGTGGGGCTTGCATACGTAATGATTATGTGAAGTGCTCCCTTGACACACTCTGAACCCATGTGCTCATTTAAGTAGTTTGGCAGATGGTGAATTTATTTGTGTACCTCTGTATCCTGTGCTGGATGCAGCCTGATATTCAAGCTTATTCCAACAGGAGGTTTGCAGGATTAGTAGTAGTGAGTGTGCTTGCTTACTGCCAAACTCTCTCAGGAGAGTTTTTCTCCTGTCAGTAACCTGTGTTGTGTTGAAATAAATAAAAGAAACTTTCTGATTCTTTCTCCCTTATGCACCAGACGGATCAGATATAGCCCTCGATCCAAAACCACAGCGCCATTAATCGACCATCACTCTTCCTCTTGGCAGGAGTTGGCATGGAGTGACTTTGTGATTCTTTTGTTCTAATGCTGACCACATTCAGTAAAACCCTTACAGGAATCAGACCACGCAGAATAGGAAGACAGAAAAGAACAGAGAGAACAGGATATTAAACCACACCCTAAGTGTGAGCCAGCCAGACGGACAGACGAGCAGACAGAGCTGTGGTACTATTCAGCTGACGTTCCTTCTTCTCATTTTTTATGAATCTTGGAAGCCTCCTTCCTGTGAAGATGAAAAATAATAAATGGAAATATGTGTCACAGTTTCTCTATAAGCTTTTTTGGGGCCCGTAAGCAGGCTTGTAAATAAAGAGTCAGAATTTTAAACTTTTTATGTTAAAAAGTTTCACGAGCTGCAGCAAGAATTTTATAGAAAACATATAAATGGGAAGTGGATATGTTTCGGTGACAGTCGTGATCGACAGCATGTAATTTGCGGCTGTTCTCTTTCACGTACAGTAATTGAATGCAGTTGTGAGAGTGGCACACGCATACAGATGCAATTTTCTTGTGTGTATGTATCTTTTCCCATCTGTGTCTCTTTCTCACACACACACACACATCTGTTTATATTACTGTACTGTACCGTGAAAACTTGACTACATTCAGCCCAAACCCTAAAACCCAGCTATCTCTACCAGCTTAACCTTCGACCTTAAATCAAAGCAAAGCCTAATCCTAACTCTAACCTTAAACCTAGGATTGACCACAATGACCTCACTCTCCTATGGAAACCTTTATCTCTAAGGATATAGGAGTCCTTGCGAAGGGTTAAAACATGGGTGCCTCGGAGCAGAGTGCTATTGCATGTGCGAGAGGGAGGTGGCGCTTGAGTTGAGCCCAGAGAGAAGGGGGTGAAACAGACAAGGACAGAAGGGAAAGAGGGAGGGGAGAACGAGAGGGAGGAGGGGATAGAGAGAGAAACCATGGGAGCCAGAGGGACCTCTAGACACACACACACATACAGCCCATCATGTGCTCCCGGTCTGGACCTGCACTGACAACACACGCATGCAAAAGCATACGGCGCAGACTTTGCACCGGGTCACGCACAAGCAAATTATGCACAAATCGCGTGCTGCGTATCGTCAAATGTTACCGTTCTGCATATACAAATCTGCAAAAACACACTGAAGATATCCAGAGGAGCTTCTCCACTTCCATTACAGACCAGTGTGCACACATACACTCTGTTATTCAGGGGCTCCACAAGGGGGCCTATGAGCGTTCCTCTTTTGCAGCAAAAGGGCTTGCACATCTTGCTCCAGAAGTCTTCTGTAGCTTCTTGTTACAGTCCTTGAACACACTTGAGTCGACCATACAAAGAGCATAAATCAGACGTCAGATCGTGAATCAGAAGAGTTGAAAAGAAATCTATGTCTACGTTCGTATCAGCCGGCTACTTGTAGAATGCAAAGAGTCTGCGGGTTGGAGTGAGGAGGACTGTGGAGATGTCACATTTTAAATTTTTCTTGCCAGTATCGGTGGAGTTATGGAATTAATTCAGTCTGTTCCTTCTTTTTCCTCATTTATTTAAATATTAGAGGTAAACCTCAACCCAACCTACCTGCCAGTCACAAGTAATTTCCAGTGAACAGAGAACCTTGCACACTGAGACATCCCAATGGAAGATGACTTCTAGTTAAAGGAAGAAATGAAATATGACGGCTTGATTACTTGTTTTTATTTAGTAAAAAAAATTCAAACCTTGCCAAGTCGTTTTGATTTCTCAGACTTGCTCCCAGATCTCAGACCCGGCTAAACACTATGTGGCAGTTACATTCCCATAAAACAAAGCCGCCAACTCTCAACCTCCCTCGAGTATTAAATCTGATGATTGTTTACCATTAAGTCAATATCTGTTTAGCTTTCAACAGATCTCTTCCTGCGGCTGGACATTTGTTCGAGACTGTTTGCACAGGGATTTCCAGCAAATAACAATTACTGTACGCGCATGGAGCCAAGCCGGGGTCTCTGTTCTCCGTTCAGGATGAAGGCAACTTGGATCCTTTCTTCTTTGTCTGTCTGCGTTAATTAGTAGGAAGCGCATCCTTGTACATCTGCACCGGTTCTTTTTCCATTTATATCTTTCATATCTATCTTTATTTCCCTAGCATTTTTGACTGCAGTGAAATGTAAAGACTTTTCCGAGTTCTGCTTTCCAAAATCCTGAAATCATTAGTCAATAATTAGCTAAAGGGGGTCTCCTCTGGGAGCCACTATACATCAGTTTGGTTCTGGAGTCTGTCTGTCTCTCTCTCGTTCTGCTCATTCTACTGATTGGACTGTTTAATTGAATAATAAACTTTTGCCCCTCGTTTATTTGTAAACCAAAAAATCTCTGTGTTTGGAAAGATAATTGTCTGTTTGCCTCTGAAGAATTGAAGAAATGCCTGGACTGTTTCAAGGCCAATCTAAATTCCTGCTTGTTAGGCTGAACCCATTTTGATTCTTGTGCTGTTCACAGTTTACAGTCTATAAATGGTCTCTTCCATGCAAGACTTGTCAGATACATCATTACGCAGATGATACTGTCTTATATAGTGCATCTTATTTTGTCAAATTTCTTCCTGTTCTTATTATTCACAGATTACAATAATTACCATATGATTAGATAAATCTCATAGTGATGCTAAATGATTAGACACATGGAAATATGACAAATATATGGTCATCCCAGGCTAGGATGTGTACTGGAAGCAAATCATAACCATGAAGATTTTAACTAAACCAAATACCCAGTGAAATCACCACATTTGACTTGGAAATCCATTTATCTATTTGAATTTATGTGTAATTTTCCTTCTTTGAAAAGCTTCAGTCATTAATTTAAAGTTGTGTTTTTTTTATTTTTATTTGTAAGGACCAGTGGTTGTTTATTATATTACTTATAACTATATAAGGCCTGATTTAGGATGGACAACTTTTTCTCTTTCTGTTTTCGATAATCTGTAATCTATTACTTGCCTGTAAGTACTTTGTTCAGTAAATTTAAGAAAAGGACTACATATTGATTGAATTGTTTGTGCTTTTAAATGTGTGTATTTCTTGTTTTTCGAAGATTTGAAGCAAAGCACAGATCAGGAGTTCATCCATCTCTGTAGAGATCCTCCTAAAAAATATCTGTGTAGTTTGAACACTCTCCATTTTCTTCTGCTTTCATTTAATCGCCTGAACTGTTTGTCATAGGTTAATCTTCTCTATTGACTGCCTAGAAAATTCCTGGCTTTACACTGGCAGGCCAGTGAAACTGAAAACCCCTTAAGCTTTCAGGTGTGCACCATACATGGATAAAAAACAAGTAAAAACCACAGATGGGGTTTTAAGGCATTCCACTCGGTGCTTGTAATACATTTTATAGGGTTCATTAATGGTCCAACTTTTAGTGACTTCTGTTTAGGGAGGAGTCGTTTTAATAATCTCATAAAATATCACTACACTCGATCAGTGGCATCTCAATCAGCCAGTCTGTGTTGATCATTTTCACTCTGTGAGCAGTTGGCACTTCAGGTTTGCCCCAGGCACGGGACTCTCGAGCTATAAACCAGGTCGCTGCAGGAAGCACTTCCCGTTTCTTCTGCTTCCTGTGTTGGCTATTACTATGGTAACACCCTTAATCAAAGTCTAGACAGGTTCGGTATGAGGCAAACCAGGTCACTAATAAGAACATTGTTCAAAGAGACTAAAATAGTGAAATATAGCACAAGGAGTAAATAATTAAGGAGTGTTTTTCACTTTGGATGAGGACTTGAACACAGTGTTCTCCATGCTAAACAGCAGACATTACCTAAGATTCCCTCCCCGCTCCCATTTTTACCGATGTCTGTTTTGAATGTCAATGAGCAGAAAGTGAGCGGACAAAGCCAGTTGACTCATTAAGGGGGATGTAGGGAAAGAATTACTAAGATCTATCCACTTGCTAACATTTTCTGGACCTCTGCCTCTGCAGCATCATGTTACACGACCCAAATACATCACAAGGGCTTTTCATACAGCAGTCAACAAATCACCTGACGCCACAAATCATATTCTGTCATTTCTAGCAATGAAACATCTAACACGAGAGCTGGTTCCACTTCCTGTGGTGCCTCTAATTCGACGGGCCATAAAGTGAATTAGTAGCACTGGCAAATTAGAGGTGATTTCTTTCACCGAGGGCTTAAATGTGAGCAGGAGGGGATGTGATGCAGGCTGAGGAAGGTGAACGCGGGGCACGGCTGACGGCATGTTTGAATGAGGTGGAGGCAAGTCGAGGCACAAGAAGATGCCACGCAAAGCTAGCTGGTGTGTATATGAACACACCGCGCTCTTACACCTGGGAGATCGTCCAAAAGATTGTCACAGGTAATTTATTCCCATCAACAACTTCAGTGAGCTTGACACATTTGCATGAACAAAGACGGGATTGTTAAGTTAATCACTCAATTATCACCGAAGTCAAAACAGTGACTGGAGGACAAGATGTGAATATTTTCTGCATGAATACCTTCATGTAACTCATTATCGGATTTAAGTTAACAAGACCAAAAATTAGAAATCGGGGTTAATTGCTTAATCTATCTATCTATCTATCTATCTATCTATCTATCTATCTATCTATCTATCTATCTATCTATCTATCTATCTATCTATCTATCTATCTATCTATCTATCTATCTATCTATCTATCTATCTATCTATCTATCTATCTATCTAAAAAAATAATATATATAGAAAATATAAACCAGCTACAAGAGGATATAAATATCTAAACAATATGATGTTAAAATATAAGTAGCTGTACGGTTCTGATGTATTCATCAGGGAGTGTGCAAAAGGTCACATTATGCAGAATATTTAAGTGTGCAAGATATTTATCAAGTCGTAGTACTTTAATGTCATTAGTTTTGCAGGTATTTGGTAACAATCCAACTAAAAATTTAACCTGATGAAGGGACTAGATGTATTTTAAAAACAGATGTACATTTCATGGCAGTTCATCCAATGTACTTTCACTAAAACCCAAAAGTGTAATGGTGTTGTCATGGTGTTGTCATGGTGTTGTCATGGTGTTGTCATGGTGTTGTCATGGTGTTGCATTTGCTTCATCCTCTGGGATCATGAATGTCTGATTCCATCCAGTCGATGTTGTGATATATTTTAGTTTGGAAGTCCCTGTCCTTAAAAAAGTCTATAGTACACTGCTTGCAATTATGAATTTGTAATTTTAATATTTCACATCTAAAATGTTAAATGCTGGAAAATCTAATTTTAGGTCGCATCGGAACAAACACTGGAACCGTCACCGGATAATTAATGATTATTACTTCCAGTTTCCTGTTTGTACATTTTTACTTGACCCCAAATGTGCACAGTCACCCGAGGTGACTGTTGACTTTGGTCCCGTTTTCAAAGACTCACAACTCTTGCTGCATCAGCAGAGGGTTGAAGCAACTATTGGCAACAACATAATACACTTAACTCTTCATCAGGGGGAAAAAGTTTCCAGAAGGAAGGAGAAGGGAGACAGAAAACAGATGTTGGTAAATTTGTGACATCTAAGTTTTGTAAACTCTGTAAGACCAGACTAGTGAGTGACGTCCCATTGAAACATCCCCTCACAAGTCATTGTTACTTACCATAACCCTGTCCTTGAATTGATTACAGGGCGCCTGTTAGCATCCTTTCAGAATCAAATGTTTATAGAAGAGAAAAAAAAAAGAAAACTCCAAAAACAAGTTCGAAAACAAGAGTCTGCGGGTTGGGGTGAGGACAAATTTCGGCATCTGTCATTTCTCTTCATGTAATTTCTCTTCAGCTCAAGCTATTTATTTTTTTTCATTCAAAGCGAAATGCCGAATTTATGAATAGAGAGTTTCCGAATGCATTTACAAAGTGCAACAAACTAGTGCGCCCCTTCAAAAAAGATTTATGGACGGCTGATTGTGCCAGGTATTGTGAAAACGGTGACCTGTTGCCAGACACCTTTACAGCAGTTGTACAGCCGTTCACAGATACTGAAAGTTATTTAAATCAGATATCTCGTCCATGTTTTGTGTGAAAATGCTATAGCCAAGTCCAACATCTGAGCTTTTTTTTTCTCTCTTCCAGGATCTTCAAAGTGTCTCAAAGAAGGAATGTTACAGAAGGATTATGGGGAAACACCCCGTTGGGTGACCTGGATGTCTTACATCTCACGCCAGAGGATCATTTAGTTTTCTTGACTGTGACTGTGGTTCCAGGTCCAAACATTTGTAGTGTCTGTTTTTCCATATTCACATCTGTGAAAACAGACCTACATTTTTATGAAAAACTTATAGCCATGGCTATAACTTTTGTTGTAATGCTGACACAATTTTTAAAATCACCGGAGAAAACAAAATAAAATTTGCTATGTTACAACTTTAGTGTCCAAAAAATGCATTTTTTCAGTTTGGCTTTTAGACCATACTGAGTTCATGTTTCCGTTTTGCTTTAAGCCACTTTAAATTTTTATATTTTTGCAGCTTATTTGCCAATTTGTCAAATTTTCTTTCACTAGAAACGTTAAAATCTTATGAACAAAACCGATATTGCGGCTTTCCAAATCCTTTAAAGTCGCAAGAGAGGCTGAGGGTAGGTCCTGTATGTTTGGTATAACGCGCTGATGTTCAGTGAAGCACGGTGAGTCCAGGTACGTTTCACAGGTATTTAATAAGATGACATAATGTGGTTTACCGTACACCGTTGGTATGTATTATAATGCATTCAAGCTAAACGAAAAGCGGTCAACAAAAAATTGATGATTGGTGATTCAGCCCCTAATATAACCTATGTCGATCATCTGCTGGCACCCATGTGACCCAAACCACACACATCACCGTGACAACCAGACCAAATAAATCAAACCAAGAATACTGAAAAACAAAACAATATATGGCTCCTACAACCAAAATCCTCATCTAAACGAATACTGTTTGCCTTGTCACATTTCTCACTTGAATGACCCAGATGTGTCCGCAACACATCTGTCTTTTAAAGCAGTAATCATTGGTTTCCTTGGGCCAAGTTGTAAACAGGAAATTGACACACACCTTATAACACCGTATAAAGTTTTTTATGGTGTATGTCAGTTGCATCCCACCACTTGTAAACCACATTTAATCATGTGAACCTAAGTTGAGAATATTCTTTTTGATACTATTTAATCCTACACAAACATCTGAGGATCTGTCATTGGAAAAGGAAAGACACCGAACCACCTGCCTATCATGAGCAAACGTCAACCAATCAGATCAATGAAAATGACATATACATCATGCTGTAGCTGCCGCTAGCTCCTCATACAATGCTGATTGGTTCCTTACCACTATGCTTCGGGCATGAACACATACCTTGAAGACTGGAAAGATGCATGATCTCCAGTCCAGCTGCCTTGTAAGGTTAACTTTATACTGCTACTCCATAAACATAAATGTGAGTCCATCTGTAACATTAATACAAAAAAAATAAACTGCATCTCAACCAACTACAACAACAAAATCCTGCTTTTTTATTGCATGAGTCACAATAATCAAATTATAACACAGTTTACTTTTGTTTAATAACTTAATTACATTTTCTGGATTATACTTAGTAACGAGGAATTTTACTTGCAGTATTTCTAGATTCAAGATTCAAGTTTTTATTTGTCACATGCCTAAAAGTACAGGTACAGTGGCAGTGAAATGAAGAACAGTGTGGTATTAGTACTTTCACTGAAGTAAAGTATGTTGCTAGATGCTTGATGCAATGCCGGACTCCTCGTGAATGAGGTGAAAATGCTCCGTGTAGAGCTGAGGGGAAACGCTGACTGATAAATCTCAAAGGCTCTGCAGTGCGTATGTGTTTATATTATTCTCAGTCTTCTCACTTTCACATCTGTTTTTGTTGAACCGCCTCTTGTACTTTCCTAAATACTTTTTTTTTTTGTTATTTTAATTTCAATCCAAACATGATGTTGACTCAGCTATTAGCCATCATTCATCCATTAGCTCAAACTCTCACTGGTCATCGCGTCTGATAATGAATCGGTGTATCTGATTTACAGCCTGCTAGAGGATGTATAAACACCTCCATGTTGAACTTCCAGTTAATCCTGTCAGGGTTACGATACAGTTTTTAAGGTGGAAACATTGTGACCACGCCTCTGTTTTTGTGCGGTCATCTTTCCCATCTGTAGTAGACTATAAAGAGGATAGGCACTGCAGAGCAACACAAACTTGGATGTGAATATGTGAAGTATGTGGAAAGAATGGGGGCAGACACTAGAGTAAACCTAGGCTGATCCAAAAGCAACTGAATGATCCTCTGGCCTGCTGGTCTTTTAAAAAGTTAGAATATCCAGATTCAACCAGTCAGGCAGAAGTTCTGGATGTGAAAATGCTCGACACCAATGAGTAAAAGCTCAGCCTTAGTCATTGGCTATCCATCCTCTGATTCCCTGCCATTAACTTGGCTGCTAGAGCACAGTGTGTGAGTTGGTCAGAGATGATGGCCGCTCCAAGAATATTTCATTTAATCTTACACTGGACTACACATGGCCATTTTTTAAAAGTTTTGGAAAGCTTCATGAGAACATTGGAGAAAAGTCTGACCACATCTCATCCGTTCCATGCAAAGCTGGTCTGCCGTTGACCACAGATAAATTATCAAGAGTCTGGGAGAGAACAGATGTGGCCAACACCTAATTGGCTCCACCAACACTCTCCCCGTCTGCTTATCCCGTCCTGTTTTGCCTTGTTCTGCTGATCCCTTCCCTTAAAAAGCAGCTCTCCTCTGCACCAGAAAACCTGCACGGTATCCATCACTGTTTTGACGTTGACCTTAACATGTGTCTTACGCATTACAAGCACTTGAAAGCTCTTTCCATCATGGCGGGAGTGTTCCCTCGCGTCGCTGTGCAAACAGTTTCTACCACCTGAAATGCAATCACTATCGATATCAAGAGGGTTCCTACGAATCCCATTTCTACCCCCTACGAGCTGTGGAATTCAAGTGCATATGCACAGCAGCAACTGAGATAGGTTATGGCTTCATAGCGATGCAGTGATGTCACTGACAGGAATCGGGAGTGAAAAGTAAGCATACCACATCGACGAAAAACACCAGGAAATGAAGAATCTTTTCTCTTCAACCAAAATACACAAACTTTATTTTATTCTGTCTCCCGAGCTCTGACGGATAAACCACGGACAGTTCATCTTATTCACGAGGGTAGCGAATAACAAAAACAACTATCTCGTGCGTATGTGTTTTTGTTCATTCTCTTCCCTTGAGTCACATACTGTCCTGTAACAAGCATGCAGGTTCCTGCCACACACACTCTGAAGAAATAAACCTGAAAGCTAAAAAGGGAAGTTGGACTGCTACTCTTCTGGCACGCGAAAATGATAAATGTGGATGAAACGGGAGAACCTTTCTCAGGATACAAACAGTGCCATCTGTCTGTCTTAGTGTCAGTCTGGCTGGAAACAGGCCACCAATGTACACAAAGGAAGTGTTTTGTCTAGTAGAGGAGAGTTACCCCGGCACTCTCTGTTCAGTCTCCGATCAGCTCTGGTACTTAAAACTCATCTGGCTTGAATTCTCGCTGAAGAAAGATGGTTGACCTTCTATTCACCAAAAGCCCTGAGACATGCTGCTTCTGCCAGGGCAGGGTGTGGACACTATGATGGCTTATGAGAGACTATGTAAGCCAGATACCACATCTAAGTGTTTTTGGTATGGACATGTCTGAACAAGAGGCAGGGAAAAATGTCTGAGTAAAGTTTTGTGACACTGACGACTGAAAACAACAGTTAAAAATAGTAAAAACTGCAACTGTAGCCGTATTTTGATGATAACAGCTAAATTTATTAGTTTGTTTACTCCTTGCAACTACCCTTTGCTCCAAGTGCAGGAGTCAATTGTTCAGGTCTATGAATAGATCAACTTTCCATGTTGTTGTATAATGGTTCAAGATGTTTAGTAAGAACTTTCCAGTGGATCTGCTCAGATTTTAGCCAAACGTAGCAAACACTTTGCCAAGTTGGTGATCAACTCAATAGGGCCTGTAGTGGTTTTACTTGCAGTAACCAGGCAGGAACTCTCGGCCATGGCACACACACAGAAACCCAAATTCAAGAGGATCCCACTGGAATGGCAAAATAAACTGAATGCATCCATAAAAATCCTGAATGCATGGCTGATTTTTTAAAAAACCTACCTGGAAATTCTGGCTGCCGTGGGTTTGATTCCTGATATCCACTGTAGAGACTTCTAGGAAAGAAGAGGAGGCGCGAGAGGAGTGTGGAAAAAAAACCTAAAACCCTAAACGGTAAATGTGAATAAGCTAAAAAGTCATTATGGCTTAGTAATTACAACTGCGGCTCTCTAATTGTGCTGTAAAATGCAATCATGCTGGAAGAGATAAGATGTGTGCAAGAAACAGTCCTGCAACACAGCGACATGTCTCTTCTCTACAGTTTTTGCAGGAATTCAACTAAATATACAGTAACACATTGATTAATGAGCTTTAAGGGTTTGAGTAGATTGATTTTGTTACTTTTGGACGGAGCCAGGCTAGCTGTTTCATCCTGCTTCCAACACTAAGCTAAGTTAAAGGTATTTACTGTGCAGACATGGGATCTATCTATCTTCTATCCAATTTATACTAAGAAAGTAAAAGTTTCCCTATTTTTTAAAATTTCGTAGCCCTTTGAGTTGACGTTTAAAAAACAAACTGCAAAACGATCAATACAATGTTCTTGTATGTTCTCAAGCATTCGGTGTATGTCATGGAAATCGCATGGGAGTAAACTGGTTTGTTGACTTGAGGGGAATACTGTTTTACTTTCCATTATTATTATAATTCTTTTGTTTACAGCCATTTTATTCGCACAGAGCACGTTTTCCTCCACCAGCCTCCTCACGCTGTCTCTGGTAGATCCCCGTTTCCAAATGGATAATAAATAGATAGCAGTTACATATGCTGTTTTTTTGTCTTGTCTTGTTGACAGCTTGTTTATAATCCATGTTCCTGCACTCTCGGGCCATGTGCCGTTAAGACGTATTTTATGCGATGCTGTATTTGTACAGTGCTTAAAAAAATATTGAAAATATTTGACGTTTTAAGAAACAACTGGCTGGAGCGTCACACAAACATCTGTACTGGCCGGACAGGACTTATTTCCATTGGAATGGAGAATTAAATATTGCTTAACCGTCCTTGGTGTGTGTGTGTGTGTGTGTGTGTGTAACATCCACACCTGTTTATCTAGTTATATAGCAGCTGTGTTTCCTCCATATGGACACTAACTCATTACATTTTACTGTAATTTCATATTCTGGGTTATTAGCAGAGGGGATGTTTAAAACTTGGTGACTTCACTGGCTTCCCAACTTTTTTAACATATTCTCTCTCCGTAACATCATCACCACATTAGCGCTCTTTACGTCCATAAACACTCTCTCTGCTGCAGTCAGACGTACATAGTGGCAATCAGACACAAGCCAGTCCTTGTTTGGGGACGAATGTCTCTGCCATGCTCAGTTCATGATGCCATGGTCGAGGTTTGGCTGGTAATGTCTTTCCCAGTCAGACACTTTCTGCCCAGCCAAATGACACCCGAGAGCTTTGGATCGCCTGGTTAAGCCATCACCCGTTTTTTACAGGCGGCCTGAATCTTTCCACGAAAGTGCACTCACCATATTCCAAAGAGTCTAAATCTTCATCTAGCATGAATAAAAGCACGCAGAGTATCACATATTTACAAGTGAAAACGTGTCATGGGAGAGTTTTTTTTTTTTTTTGTGAGATACAAATTGGCGTTTTCCTATTTCACGCCTTCTCATGTGCCGCAGAGGATAGCTTTCATTTAACAAGACACACCTGGGGGGCCCGAATCGTAAATCAATCTGTAAAATTCGTTTCATCTCAGACTTTCCGTCTTTTGGAAAGTCTGTTTGTAACCTTGATCCGAGCCAAGCTTTGAATAATAAATGCCATTCAAGCATTTACTGCATCAACATTCCTTGAAATCATATCAATTTTATTATTTTTATTTTTTTTGCTGGACCCATCACATGATAGCTGTTGATATGAACTGAAATGTTTACTTGCACTGATGGAACAATCTAAATAGATGGTGCAGAAAAGGGGAACACTCCCTTTTTGAATCTGACTTGGATGAAAGTCCAGAACTATCTCCATGAGCAGATCTAGATGTTTTACGTCTGTTCTTTTTTATAAACAAACTGTTTTTTGCTGTGTACTTGAATAGGAGAGTCCAAATTTTCTAAACGGCCATGAATGAATTCATTTTGGCAGCATCCTCCAATTCACATATCATTCTACAATATGTCAACTGACAGCAAACTAACCGCAACCACATCATACCATCCTGCTGCACATATTTGGCCTCTTGTCTAAAAGGCCTTCATGCTCATATTCACCATATGAGCTTCTGAATTTTTTGGCTCCTGCTTCTGTTGCTGCAGCAAAAAAAAGCCTTTGATTCCTCTCCATGTGCACCCATAGGGCATTATTCACAGTGCTTTGTGCATCATGTGAGTATCTTGTGCACACTATGTGCATTGCCGTTTATGTTTCTGATACGTGACAGAATTTCGATTCCCAAACCCTTACAAAATGCTGACTCGGTTCTAAACTGTATGTGGTCTTGTCAAGATGGATTAATTTAGGGATCCCATAATTTAGCTCTGGACTAATTAGCGATCATGTCCACTTTACAGACCTGCAGACACTCCTTGAAGTGGAAATGCACACGTATTAAACGTTAAATGTTAGAGAGGAAAACAACTTCTTCTGGAGGATTTAAGCAACTTGACCTTTGCTGGAGTTGTAGGAGTTAATAGTTGATACTCCAGGCACAACTCTGTGATTAATTTCCACCAGACTGCTGTAAAGAATGAGTTGAGTGCTGTTGTGCCTCATGAATATACAATATAAAACTTATAAAAAATCTGAAGACTAACAGGCTTAGACACCTATAGGTTTCCCGTAATGGTGCTGGCACTGGCGTCCTATAAAAGCATCATATCGACAGACTAGCATGTAGGATTTGGCAGGTACAGAGTTTTTTAGGGGTCATCATAATTAACTATAAAGGCACCACAGTGTTAACGCTGCACTTTGTTTTGTTTCCATGACATCCAATTACAAGATTGAGGGGAAAATGTAGATATGTAGATCTCAGAGCTCTTTTCATTTAAAAAACTTGGCAGCTAACGTATCATACTTGCTGTTTCAAACCCGAGCGGCTCCGGGAGGGTTGCACTCGCTTTGTTGGCAGACAAGGGAGCTGCTTGGCTGCTCACCTCGGCCCAGTAAATCAGAAACAGACTGAAATGGAAAAGAAAGGAGAAAAAATGCCCACCAAACATATCCAGACCCATACAAGAAATTAATAAAGTCTCTCGAAAAGGCCTGGTGAACACTTACAGTAACTTATGGTGCAGGGCTTCACTGAATAAGACGTGAGAAAATGAAGTTTCAACAAAATGAAAGGATTATTCGACTGCACACCAAATGTTTGTGTTCGTCATATAAAAACGAACTGGCTGCTAAACTTATAAGGGAATAAAGCAGCTCTGGTCACGATTACAATAAGAGTCTGGTAACAGCAAACCACATTGGTTTAAAATGAAAGTTAATGATGTTATTAAATAAGAAAAACAGTTGGTCACTTTGACCTCCCCACAAATAGTCTGACTGTATTTTGGTGTCAATTTACCGCCTTTTTTTTTTAAGTGTGTCTCTTCGATGTAATCGTCTTGTAGTGTAAAAATATCATCAGAAAATCTATTACCCTTAAAAAAACTGGAAAATAAATTGTGGGGTTTTTGTTATTAATTTTCTTGTGATGTGTGTATTTTTTTCTAATAAACTTATATTCCTTGCTGACCTCCGAACGCACCGGACAGCCCTGTTATGAAGTTGCAACAGTGCATTTGCGAGCATACACTGCAATTATATGTCCTGCTGTCAGTGTGCATTCATGCTCATCACAGCTATACTCGGGCGGTTTTACTGGCTCTCATCTTCAGTGACTGTCAAGGGTCAAAACTTTGTAGCACGTAATGCTTTTGAATATTCATAAAATTAAAAAAAATACAGATAAAGAAACAGTTTCGGTCAAAGTGAAAAATTGCCTTCATTAGTGTGCATCTGTGGAACTGTAGAAGATACTTGGGGTTATTCTAGGTCCATATTTTCACAGGCAGATTGCCTGTAAAAATGACTCAGATTACAAAATGTCTTTTGTTTTGAATAAAACCAGTATGGCTGTCTGTTATAATTTAAATCATCCTGATGGAAAGATTTGAAAAGATTTACATACAGAAATACGAACCAACACTGCACACAATCCAAACTTCCCGAAATGTGGATTTAATGAATAATGAACTTCATCCACTTCCTTCTGATTCATGGTCATTTGGTTAATTACGGCAAAAGAAGAATGCATGTTGATAAGATTGGACGTGTGGGTTAATACCAGCCCAGCTTAAAGCTTATTTCAACGATACAGACTGTAACATGCATCAAAAAAAATGCATAACCCACAAAAGTAGGGTGCGAAAAGCAGATATATCCTGAATAAAGCAGTGATATTTTGTCAAATATCATTAAAAATCCACATGATGATAAAAAAAATGTATTTGTTTGTGAGGTTCCTTGATTAATCTGCTCTGTAGACACCCTTTAAACGTCTGATTTAGTCTGATTTTTAGAATATTCCACTTCACGTCGCAAAGCTGCTCTTGTTGTGCGCGAACCTAATCCCACTTCCACATTTAAAACCATGCAATCACATTAAATCAGTGCCCTAATGCCATAATATTCAGCTGCCAGGCAGCTGTGTTTGAGTAGGTTTTTCTAATGAGACTACATGAATGTTTTGTATTATGCTGAAGGCTGCACTGGGCAGACAGCACTGCATGTTAACTCATATATTTGTTCTTATTTTCTCATTTATTCTGCAGAGCAGGTTAGTAAATTCTTATAAAGTAAAGTCTATAATAACATATATCTCTCCTCTCTTTTTAAAAACCATGCAATCATAATTAATCAATGTTTTAATGCCATGCTGCTCACCAGCCATGCAGCTGTATTTGCCTATTTCAACATATCCAACTCCTTTATTACAGGGCAGAGATGTAAACTTGGCCTGTTGTGAAGTATTCTCCCCTCTTTCACTTCGCTTTTCCGCCGACCAGGAGTCTGTCGCCATGGAGACAAAAAGTCCTGCCGGCCTTGAATGGCCACGTTTAGACCAAAACACCACTTGAGCGAGTTGTTTCCGTCGCCTGTGGGGCCAAGGGGCGAGTGAGGAGGAATAGTGAATGCAGGAGTCGTCTCCCTGAAAAGACCTTTGTGTGTGGGTATACATTATTATGACAATAGGTGATCGTTTCCGTGAGCTTGCAGAGACGCCATTCAGTATGGGTGCCATATCTCGCACATGCAGTGGGATTCATTTGAAGTGAGTCAGATCGAAACTCATATTAATGTCCTCCAATGTAACATTTTTACCGAATCTCCCGTGTTGTCAGCTTTCATGTTTCTGCAGAATTGGATTCAAAGGGTCAAATATTGGATGATTAATCTCTGCTAATGGGAACAGCATGGCCTTCGGTACTTTCACTAGGCCACTAATGACAGAGTGACTGCTTTTTATTTTGCAGTAATGGTTTATCAGACTGGTAGCATGGCACTCATCTCACCTCAAACATGAAGAATACCCATTAAAGCTGGTAGTTGACTGGCCAAACTTGTGTTTTTGAGTGTGTGTGTGTGTGTGTGTGGCCCCTCGCGACTTAAAGGAAAGGCTTTAAATGGTGAACCAAACTGACGGGATTCCTCACGGCGTGATTATCACATGAATTGAACTATCAACACAAGTTGATTGGTCCAAATAAGGTCATTTCCCACAGTAGTGTTGGCCCAGAACCCAATTGTCGGCCTGTCACCGCCATCATTGGTGCCTCCAATCTGCATTTGTGTGTGTGTGTGTGTGTGTGTGTGTGCTGGGTCTGTTTTGTCCATCATGGCGGAGACACTCCAGTCAGTCAGCGATGGGAATGACAGAGCTCCTCCAGCTCACTGCTGGTATAATACTTAAGAGTCTAGATGGGATTTGTGTGTACAGTCTCGCATCTGACAGACAAACAAAACTCTCTTTGTAGAGGAATGTTACCAATGTTCAGGTTTACTATAAAATTATAATGCAGGAAACAGATACCGGAGGTATTTTACGTTTATTTAAAATCTTTACAACTGCTAAGGATTCATAAAAAAAAAAACATTAAAAATGTTAATTCTGTCTCAAAAAATGCAACTCATTGAACCGTACTTTGTAACTGGGGACTCCATTATGTGCCATCTGGCTTTATGGTTTCACACATGCAGCAATTCAGAGTCCATCACATCCCCCTTCACTGGTAAATCAAGCCACATCAAGGCTCCCCTCGCGCTGACTCTCTAAATGAAACATCATTTTAGCTCGTTATGGTGAAGTAGAGTTAGCTGTCTAGCTGACCACAAACGACATGCCGGGTCATTCTCGGTATATGAGAACATGACAAGGATTTTTTTTCCCCCATAGTTGGTGACTATGCGGGTTACACAGCTGTATTGTTGCGATGTATTAATCACACAGCTATGCAGAAACGGGGCTTTTGGTGGAAATGTCCACAAGCAGCTGGTGGAATATTAGAAGCACCACAAAGTAACCTTTCCTTTTCCTAATACCTGCTATCAAAGCACCTTTGATGGGTTACCCATTTCATGACACGGGGAAAAAGCAGCTTTATATCTGTTACATGCATATAATTGAAATGCTAAGAGAGAGCAAGGTGTTTAAACAAGTTCATGTAGGCTAGACATCCCCTAAGGCTACACCTTTTATCCAAACCACACCCTTTGTTTAACTTCCATCGATCAGACTTTTCCAGACATAAACATATATCCTTTAACAGCTTTTTAAACGCTCTGTCGTTAACATTTTTATACTTCGTTTCACTTTTAATGACCCTTAAATGGTTTGATTTCTTCCCAATCATCTGTACTACAATAGTAAATGGTGTTTTCAATGTGAAAAGGACAAATATATGGTGTATAAATGGTGGGCAGAGGGCCAAGTAATAGAGGTTGTATAGAGGTGAAGCAGAGCGTAGATACAGCCTCTAAGTCTTTTCAGAAAATTGCGTGTTTCTGCGATGAGTGATGGGGCAATGAGCTGCATGTCAGCACAGGCAAACAAACCTATAGAAGTCCCCATGTGTCTCCGTATGTCACTTATCAGCAGTTATGTCTGTGGTGTCGAATTAATCTATGATCTGGAAATGATCATGTTTCAAACATTACCATCCTGATATGAAATGCACACATCAGGTAGCTTCAACGAGTCAATGATGAAAGATTGTTTTCTGCCCAGAGGATCACAGCTATCAGTCTCGATGACTGCACTGCCCTTTAGCTTTTGGCAGATCCATGTGGCTTCCATTCAAACAAAGAGATGCTGGGGTCACAACTTGATGCAAACTCTTTGACCTCTGTCTGGAGGCTTTTTTCTCCTAAGCACAGGTAATAATATCTGTAAACTCCGGCTCATCTTCCATCAATTTTTCATTCTCCCTTCTAGACACACATACACAACAAAACTTTAGGCTATATCTGAAATCCAATGTCCTGAGATCCTCCACTCTTTGATTCATTTCTCTTATTTTGATCTCGCTAAGCCTGATCTGTGTCTTGATCCCATCATACCCTTCTGCAGTGGGGTATTAACGCTTCAGAACAAAGGTGTCACGGTGGCTGTAATTAAAGTCTTTGTAATTGATACTCTTTTGATTTTACTCGTCTCGCCTGAGGGAGGTCAGGACGTCAGTTTCTCCCAAAGACTCTTCTGCAGCCAGAAGGTCGCAGGTTAGATCTCCTACGTTTTTACAAAAGCCACGTGTCACGGCAAAGCCGCCTCCTCGCTCCATTGCGAGGGGTCTGCTTTCCATCATATCCCTAAAATCGAAGGATGCAGACGTTTTTTTTTCTCCTCTCTCAAACTCATTATTGTAAAATGCGCCAGGTATGATCTCATCATTTGTGTTGGACACCAGGCTTCATCCAATTCTTCGCATAATGCTGGAATCCTCCTGGCCTATGACCTCTTTCCATGCTAGTCTTGTTTTCTCTCTCTGCCTTCTTTCTGTCTGTGGACTCAATTTCTGCTTATCTAAGCCTGTTAAGGATTACTTGAACCCCAGGTGACAAATGTCATTATTTTGTACAAAAACCTGGAAAAACACAGTGTTCTCGTTTGGTTTATCCAACCAAAAGAGACCATGATGGACCATTTCAACACACTTGTGGCCACTATGTGTGTGGTCTGCCCTTTGCCTTCTGCTGGGAGACAGTCAAGATGAGAGAAGGAAAAGCCAAACAGGATGAAACCTGCTCTTCTGCTATCTGATCCTTTTCAGTCTTGAAGAGAAAGAGCAAAATACTCCAAGAAAACACGGAAAGAAAGCAGCTGAGGGAGGTAGTCTTCCTTGCTGAAAACTCATCCAGTGATTGTACGTTTGATTAAAATCAAGAGTTTAATAAAGGCCTGCCGAAGAAAAAAGTTATCTGAAAAGATGCAACAGTTTCTGTCACACCGCGGTGAGGTCAAGTTGGGTTTTTAATCTTAAATTAAATCTTTAATTTAATCTTAAATAGAGAAGTTTAGAGGTTTTTCCTCCTTTGGAGTGATTTTTGTTTTTCCTTAGTTTAGGCCGTTTTCATAGCCTCACTCTGTCGAGGGATTTTGTTGATCTGAATAAAACAGCTCTCTGCCACCTCTGCTTCTGAGTCCTGCTTTGAGTCCGGCCTGACAGTTTCAAGAGTGTATGATTAACCCTCTAGTCCCCATTTTCTCATCAAAAATCAGAAATGGAAATATACATCATTAGATATATCTCTATTTTCACGGGTTTCCATCCTGTCTCCACTGTAAATCACATCACATCAATCACTATCAGTAAACAACCGAACTTAGCCAGCTCTCGCTGCCAGGGATGGATGCTTTTTTCTTATAAGTTGCCAAAGACACCACCTACCACGACATTACTGTTTTTACTTTTTCGTCACAATGTGGGTTGCGTGAAACTTCACATAATCTCTGTCTGGGGGGAAAGTTCGCTGAAGAGTTGGCAGGAAGGACCGACTGGGTCATGGTGATTTTTACACATAGAACATCCCTGTACACCAACTTACAGTATAATGTTGTGCAAATACAAGTATCAACTCTTAAAATAAAATGAATTTTCAAAAGACGTTTCGAAATGATCCTTTGCTACAAATATGCTTGAGAAAGACGTCATTCAAATGTGTCATCTCGGCTTGGAACTGCACTGTATGGAAATTTAAGACTTCATTAGAAGTATCAAAGCGGAACTAAGCGCGGATTTACACAAGAATAGAGATTACCGATCCATGTGTCATCTTTTCCATTCAAAGTTCAATAGTTCCCCTTTCTAACCCTGAGGGGAACAAGGAAGCAGATAGAGGCTGAGGTCTGCTTGCCAACTGAACACATGGCCCGATGGAGATATTGGCTGTGCAGAAGTTAAACTAGTAACCTTCCTGCAACAGCATGACATAGTCTTTATAAACAAATATCCGCCCCAACGCCTTCCCCTCGTGATAATAAGATGAGGTCTGCTTCACTTGGGGGTTTAAAACCAACGCTCTGATTAGATCCAGCTTTGGCAGGATTTGATCCAGCGAGCACAACGCCTAGAAGATTTCTCAATTGCAGAGCATGGAAATAAGATATAGTACATTTTAAACATACCACTTCTATGAATTACATCTATATTGGTTGCATCTTCACCTTAGGATTGATGATCAATGCCACCAGCAGGTCAGGATTTTTCACATATCCAGTGAAATATCTGACATTCATAGTTCCCAGAGGGTGTATCCTTCTAACTTTGACTTTTCACATGTGTGGTTTGAAGTGAAAACGGCTTGACGACTATCGGATGGATTCCCATTGAACTGGGTACAGTAATTCATGCCTCTCTCATGATTCAAATTATATAAAGTTATGCATAATTAATGGCTTGGCCACTTGTGATTGACAGGAAGGTGCATCATTCAGCTTGCTACTGACTCCACCGCAGGCAACCACCAGCCACCACGCTCTGAACTTCGCGACGGCTCATCAGAGACCTGTGGGTGACATCATAGATACTACGTCCATTCTTTATACTGTCTAGCCATAAAACACATCACTAGTTGTGAACTGTTTCGGCAAGAGCTTGAATATTTAGCCATAAGGTAACGTCAGCATCTGTATATGATGTGGGATTTGGAAGAATCGTCCAATATCAACGCTCTTTTCTGGAGACAGGGTTGCAAAAAAGGACCGTAACGACTAAGAATTGGAGATTTCTACCTCCCACGTCGTCCCCTTAAAGTGCCTACTCCTCTGTATTTGGCCAATGGACCTAAAAGTCCATTATGTCAACCCAAACAAACCTAATCAAGATTTAGGGAATGGGGTTGAAACAGAAGGAGGTTTACTTGGGGAGGGGGGTGACCATCTGAATAGATTAGACACAAGTGTGTGTGTGTGTGTGAGAGTGTGAGAGTGTGTATGTGTGTGTGGTGTTTTTGTTTTTTCCTAGAGGTAGTCATAGAGGCTGAATGAGGATGAATGACGGCGAGAGTGTGAAAGAGTTTGTGTGCAGAGTTTCTCTGCAAAGCACACTGAGGACCTATCATTACCAGATGTCACAGGGAGCGTGGCTGCCAGCCGAATCACTGCCTATTGCCTTAAACTCCAACTCTCTGCCTCTTTCTCTTCTTCTCCTTTCTTCTTTTCTTTCTTCGCTCCCTCTCCCTTTTCCTGCTCTCTCTCTCTCTCCCTTTTTCTTTTTTTCTTCCTCCCTTCTCCATTTCCAGCTGTTTTTGGAGCGCACAGTGAGAGCGGAGCAAGTTCTCCACCAATTGTTTCGGTCCTGAGAGGAGCTCAGCGGTCGGACCCCTCCCTCCTTCTATCTCTCTCCCCTCTGTCTCTCTCCCTCTCTCGCCCTCTCTCTCTCCTCCCCTTGTTGTGACAGAGCACACCTGCTTGATCTTGGCTACACGCGCTCCGAGTCCAATTACCCCATAGGCCCTCGCAGCCACCTCACAGTCTCATCCCCCCCATCCTCGACTGGATTTTTGGGAGTCAAGCTCACCTCCACTCTTCTTTTGCCCTGCTTCTACTGAGAACAGGTAGGTCACTCCTTTAACTCTGAGAAAAGCGTGGATGAGAATGGGAGAGGTTAGGAATGAGGGGGTTATATTTCACACAGTTTTAAAGAGAGAGTCTTGAGAGGGATTGCATGCTTTGGCGACAAAGTCTTTCTCATGATTCAAGAGTCACATTATTTGCTGATGATGCTGTTTTATAAAAGATTACTGCTTTTATTATTTTAAGGATGTGTGCATCTTTATTGACTTTTACATACATTCTTGCATCTTGGGTATATATATGTATATAGTCCACATATGTTGCCAGGTCTTGTTCCCACAGCTGTCTTGGCTTTGTGATGACAGACCGTAATCATTTCCAGCCCGATCTACATACAGTGAAAAGAGCAGGCAAAGCAAAAGGGGGGTGTGGTAGTGCAGTTGATGCTGGTACCTCACTCCTCTGCCAACAAAACATATTCATCTGGCCCTTCGTTAAGCTCCAAAGTATCCACCACTGAATGGCATGTGACGTTTTTTTCTGCAGTTTCTCAGTGTACAATTTCAGCTCGCAGTGTTTGGTCACTTATTTTGTTGATTGTCTGGATGTACTCCATATGGAGTAGTGTGAGTGTGTTAGTTTTATGCATCAGTAAATCAGATTCGTCATGGTAACATATGAAGTGGTTGAGTGAGGGGGGAAGGCAGAACATTTAGATTCTCTAATAAGTTGTTTGCTTATTGTTGTCATCACTTGGTGACGTCAGTGGAAAAGATCAGCAATAATTTGTTCCTTTCTCTCTTTGTTTAGCTTTCGTTTCTTTCTTTTTCTCCTTCCCTGTGGTGTTTGGGCTGTCTACAAACAAACGAGAGCTGGGGAAATTAAAAAAAAAACGAGACAACAAAGAGGATTTCTTTGTGTTGATTCAGCCCATTATTGCTTTTCAAGACTTTGATTTGGAAAAGCTGTTTCTGCCTCTCCTCCTCCTCACACTTTCCATTTCAGCAGTTCATTCGAGACTGCAACCAGACCGTTTTAACCCCAATCTCTTATCTGTCTGACTCGGTGGCCCTGTTTCTTCTCAAAAAAAAAAAAAAACGATCCTTCTCTCCCTCGCTGTGGCGTTTGCTGCTGTGTTTTCACAGGAGCATGAACACAGGACCCAAATTGCTAGGGGCAACTTAAAGTGAGAGGCTTTGAAGAGCGGATGAAAAAAAAAAACAAAAAAGCTGTACCTGGGGCAACGCACGGTGCCATTAATCCCGTAATGGTACAGCTTCCTCTATCAAAGAGAGGTCTGAAGGCTTCCCGGCAAGCCACCACACAACTCTCAGCTAACTCATTACATCCTTTTTGCCAGCAGGGGAAGAAAAAAAACCTAATAAGGCTCAGCTGCTGCTGAATTGCAATTGAAAGGACCGAACAAGGGAAAAACTGAGACAAACAAAACAGAATGAGAAGTGGGACTCAGATTAGAATAGAGGCTAAACGTGGCAGTATACTAAAATAAAAGCGCTTCACCAGTTCATATTTTTAAAGTTGAGCAGATGTTTGAAGCAGCAGTGAGGTTCTGAGGAGACAAGGCCCAGATTTGCACTTAAGGGATGCATTTTTTCCATCTGGACTTCAACTCTCTGGGTCAAAAAGAGCAGAAGAACAATGGAATTGAATGGACATCAGCCATGAAGGCCTCCCTCCTCCCCTACACACACACACACACACACACTCCCTCCGTCCTCTTTCCTCCTTCTTTCTTTTGCTCACTGGAATACCAGAAAGTTCCACATGTCAGTCTCTCTAGCCAAAGTTTTAAGGGTCAGACAGAGAAAGAAAATACCATAAGCTATGGGAGAGAAGCTCGGGGAAGGAAGGAAAGGAAAAGAGCACAGAAAAGGAGGGAGGAGATGGAAAGAGAAGAAAGGGGAGAAAAGGTTGGGCAGTTCGTCCACGTCTGTGTGCAGCGCAGACTGTTGATAATGGGACTGAGGTTGATGGCAGGCCGACAGCTCTTCTCATGGAACAGCTGAAATGCGGTTTAACCACTCGCTGGCTTTCTCATGCTATGGTTCGCTTTACAGACCCTTATATGATCGTTCGGTAATGGCAACGGCTTCGACACTTTTTTTCTTTTTCTGCATCAACAAATGTCATTGATTGCAGTTATCAAAACAGCGTCTTGGGCATTCTTTAAAGCCAGAAACCTTCCATGCATGGAAGCAAGACTGATTTGGCCAAACTCCTATTACAAGAACACTTTGGCTCTGAAATTGTTTGTTGGCCGCGTCTCTGCATATTTTCAGATACACATGTTCTCACTCACAAAATCCCCCTGATATATCAGAAATTTGTTGACGACCACCGACTCCTCACACCGCTGCCAGAGGAAGAAGCCGCTCACTTTTTCTTTTTTTGACGTTATCGATCTATGCTCGCTCTTCCTGAGCTTACGTGTTTATGTAACCACGTGGGAGGGGGAGCTCGCATTCATTTGCCGATGGGTTAAAAAGGGCCACACGTGTTTCAAACGTCCTGTGGCCTTGTAAATACCTTCCAGTGATTCACTGCTGACAGACGCTCTGCAGAGGCAGACACAGGCCTGCGGATAGTTAGAAGGGAGGGGAGAGGTAGTAGACAGGGGTGGGACAATGGTGTAAGTTTTATAGTTTCTCTTTTATTGCAATACGATTTGCTGAAATCACCCATGGTGTTAATCTTCAAGTCAGTTCCTTTCACGCTTCAGAAGTTTGAGTGAGAGATCAGCTGAGTTCTGGTTGATATGGTAATCGTCGTACGAGGCTTGAACGTTTCAATGAAAACCAGTGACAAAGAGGAGAAAGTGACAAAGCAAAGGAGGGAAAATTACTTTACTCCCTCGTGCGAGCTCTGCTTCCTGTCTGGGAATCATTAGTAATGCTGGGGCCAGACTTAGGGGAAGAGTGAAGGGAGGGAAGAGAGACAAAAGAGAGGGACACCGGAGAATTGACAAGGATGCCGCCGCCACAGGAAATGTCAACCCCCCACCCCCTTTTTTTTTTTTCAAACACGGGATGATGAATCGCAGGTTTTAGAGACATCAGAGAGGAAGATAGAGATGGTTAGCGTACCGTTTACCACATGTCCTTTTTCTGGGATGTGGTCGATTGTAAATCTTTTGAAAATACAGATTAAACTTTCTCACAGCTGCTCACGCTTTTTTCACTCGGTGATACATCTTTTTCTATAGCCCCCTCGGTTCCACGTGCATCTGTTCACCATCCGAAGCATTTTCAGACTCTTCGGGAGGCCTCGAATGATTGAGGATGACTTACAGATTAACATGATCTTTCATGGTCCTCCTTACTTTACACACATGAACATTTCCACTCAAATCTGGATTCAAGAAAGTCACCAGAGCCCGACACTGCTTTTTTCAGAATTAGGTCAAAAGTAAAGAACAGATAAATTCTTCTCCTACACACTGTGGAATGAATATTTCTTTATCACTGTCTGTGTGAAGTTCACTTTCTTTATACCTCAGGATGACCTGGTTTTTACAGTGGAAGTCGATTTTTTTTGCCACATTTTCACCAATTAGTGTCAGTCCACCTCTTGTTAATAAAACCTTCCCCTATTTTTCATCTTGTAAGCTGGCATACAGTCGTGCTATGACCTAATGCTGGCCAAATGAAGCCACGCCAATCTGACACATTGTAAAGAGGGCTTGAAAAAGTAGTTTACAATGCAAATAATACCAATTTGATCATTAATTTAGCCCATACCCAAATATTAAAACCCTTGTTTCAAAAACAAGAGAATTAGAATTTATTGGCTGAACATGGTCCATCTGTAAAACATATTAGAAACAAACTAAAAACAACTGCAAAGATATAAACATTTCATCTCTTCTCTTTTCCAAGCTGCGGGACATTAAACGAAGCATTTGATAACATCGGTGTTATAAAGACTTCCAGCTCTGTGCAGTTCCTCTGTGAAGTGAAAATGCTAAGAGGCATGTTTCATCTTCTTCAAGGGGATCGAAAATGCTCCTGCTGTATGATGTAGAGTTCTTCATGGTCAAGTCGTGTTCCAGCCTGCTCTGTTTAACAGCCCTCCGGGTTTTAGCATGCAAACATGCACAGGAAGCCGGTGTCATGTGTGCTCAGCAGATTCTTCACTTGTGAATTTGCGAGTCTGTATGGCAGGTGGGGGTACCGTCTTAGAGTAGGTCATCCTGCATGGGCCTGCGGACACATCTGAGCAGACCGGTAATGAAAAAAAGCAACGCCTGGGGCACAGCAGGTTGTCTCATGCATCGTCTTTAGAGGTTCATCCCAGCTGGAGAAGCTGTGAAAAGTTTTGGATTTCAAACTCTGTGTTTCAGTGACCTTCACAGATCTTGGTTGACCACGTCTCCATTATTTCACCACTCTAATGTACAGCCCCTCATCTCCAAACCCAAATCCGTCTTAATTGAATATATTAATACCATGCATAGTATTTTATTCTGCAGCTTTCGGTCACAAATTGTTAGTTAATGTCTCAAACAATAATCCCTGAAAATCTCCCATATTCCTACTTTCCTGGTTTTGTTTTAAAGAATCTTGTCTTAGTCCCGTCATCAACAACTCCTCTGCCCGATTATGACTCACAAAGGAGCAGTAATTCTTCGCTAATGCCGAAGCCATTAAATGCTCGTAGAGCTTCGTTTCTTTCTTTCTGTCTGGACCACGTTAAAAGCTGCTGGAACATTTACAGGACAAAGGTTGATGGATTGATGGCCAGGCGCACAGGAGGGCCATCTGAAATCCTGCACCGCTGCACATGTGCATGTATATATGTTTATGTGCTTGTGGCCATGGGTCAACGCAGGGAGATAAGGTTGAGTAATCGGCAGTGAAACCTCTGTTATTTTGTGTGCATTGCTGTTGCTTTAAACGTAGCTGGTGCACTGGTTTGCAGATAATTCTCCCCCCAGCCTGCAAGAAGTGCCAGATGTGAGGAGTTCACGACTCTACTACCTCTATGAAAAAGCGATAAACTGACTCTCGAATACTTTCCAGTATTTTGCAAATAATGTATGAACACATCTGGCATCCAATTCCAGATAAAACAAACCATCAAAGTCATCTACAAACAACCTGACCCAGGAGCGCTTTATACCTTAAATCCAAAATGACGTCGGAATGCTGCAGCCAAGTCTGTGGCAGACAAGGTTTTCGCTGGGTTGAGCTGCACTCAGATAAGAGAGCTCGACAGAGCCAAGATTACGCAGTCTGTTGAGAAGACTGGAACATCATGTCCTCCTGAAATTTACTGCATGTTCAGCCCAGACCTCTTTGTTTCAGCACCTCCTGCCGCAGTACATGCTCCATGTTTCCAAGTGTCACAAAATGGCAAACATCTTGCATGGAAAAACATTGTGATATTTAAATATTTCGTGATACAGTTCCAGGCTTTCAGCACGGACCTGATGAAATCACCCTTTTGAGTCTTTTTCATGTTTTTTTCCACTTCGTGGCAACAGAACACGAGTGAAAGAGAAACATTAAGAGTCAGAGCTATCCCATCTAACACAATCCCCTCCTGCATGGAAGTGATTTCAAGCTTGGTCATACTGTATGCAAGCACTGTAACCACTGGACTGAAGCTGTACAGTGTGTCAAAGCGGTGGCTGTTTTGTGGACAGGGACTGTAATTACTGCTTGTGTTGAGAGTCCCTCTGAGCTGTGCTGTGACCCGACGTAACCTGGATTCACACGCCATCAGCACGTCTTTCTCACACACCGTTAAGACAACTTGCTTTAACACCTAAAAACGCAAATTATTGCTTCATTCACACCAAAAAAACGTGCAAATATATGCTTGAATAACACAAATACAGCACAAAAGCATCATAGACCATGTCTGGAGTCAAGTCAGCTCCTGGTGATCCAGCTCCAACTGATGGTTTTGGGTCACTTTCATTATCGTGGTCATGATGTTCAGGTCAAGGTCCGCTACAGACCGGCTAGGACCCAAATCATTTGTTAGCAGCTTGCGGCTCAAATCCGCCCTTTAATTATTGTGGCACCAAGGGGCGAAGGAGCAACTCTTGGCTATACGCATGACAAGCAGATTGCTGGGTCTTTGAGACGCTGCGTGCAAAAGGTCAGAGAGTTGGATCTCCACGCTGAGTCCGAGAGAGAGTGTCTATGTGTCAACTGGGTTGCGGCTGTGTTTAGAAATAGATGACTGCATAAGGCAGCAGGAATCTCCCAGTGATTCCACCAGTGCCGTCGATACTTGGTGCATCTCTGACACACTACTGATGATATGAGTGCATTAATGGCAAACAAATGCTAGCTATGATTCATGCTTTTGAATCAAAAGGAAAAAAAGGAATTACATTGATGTATAGTGGCAGCCATGAAATGTCCCATGATGCATCAATTGCTGTAAAAGCTAATGCAGATGTTTCCTATGCAGAAAGCAGGAGGTCCTGTGCCTGCAGGCACGCTGATATATGGCGTGGATGATTCCAGTCGAAAGGAAATCTGTAAACGATGAAGCAACAGCGAAACACGAGTACACTGTGTAATCTTATAGTTCGGGGGTTCTTTGTCAGCTGCAGGGTGGGGAGGTGGAAAGATTGCAGAGAAGCTCAGCTGATGGGTTCAGCAACAGATAAGTGGTGGTAAAAAGCGAAAAGTAGTTGAAATGAATAAATGGTTGATGGCTAAAATGGACAAATGGTTGGCGAAATGTAATGTACTGTAACGTTAAATGGTTGAAACATCCTTCCAAGAGGTAATAATGCAAACGTGACCAAACCAACTTAAATACTGACAGTTCAAACAGTGTGTGTGTGTTCAACTCAAGTGTAAAATCATTTAACACATTGGGAGTCATTACTTTTTTACAAGAGGTCTTTATTCCTTAGTAACCTCCTGACAAAGTCATGTTGTGTCATTTTCTCATTGAGGTTTGCACTAACCTTTGCCCTCTCACCTTTCACCCTCTGCCTATAAGTGACCGGCTCATTTGACGGACCTCACCAAATTGTGACACCCAAGTGTTTAACCCTCTAGCCCTCCACCTCTGACCTTTGCCCTTTGACTCTCAGGACTTCTCTCTGCCTTTGATTCACTGCCACAGTTAAAAATCTATTTTCTCTCCGCGTACTGCGCTTTCTTTCTCGAGTGTAACAGTCAGTCCAGTTCAACAGAGTATGGTAGTTTGAAAACTAATCATAGACTGAGTATTTTCAAAGTGCATCCACCCAAACCTTTGATATGTGTCCTCTCATCCTCCAGGCTTCCCTGCTAGCAGCAACCATGAGGTCAGCCTGTCTCTCTCTGCTCTTGGTCACTGCCTGTTGGGCTCTGCCCTTCCGCCAGTCCGGCTTTCTAGACTTCATGATGGAGGATGACCCGGGATCAGGTGACGAAATCACAGAGACGACCTTTGCTCCTGTTCCTGTTCCCGAAGGACCCAAGTGCCCCTTCAGATGCCAGTGCCACCTGCGCGTTATCCAGTGCTCTGACCTCGGTAAGGACACCCTCACACATGGGATTATTTATTTACTTTTTAGCCTATTAAACCCTATAATTAAACATTTAATGTGCAGCATCCACCAATCATGAAACACCAGCTCTAGGGGAGACGTGTAAGTACTGGAACTGGAAACAAAAGCAAAAGCCTCAAGCAAAAGCTTCAACCCTCTTTATTTTGTGTGTTTCCAGGTTGAATCCCATAGCTGTATTGTTTTCAGCACACAAAGAAACAGGTGGCAGTGTCCTCTGTACTACATAAAGCCCCAGTGATTATGAAAAATGAGTATGACTGTATTATAGTAGCAAATCACCTAGAACACATGCGTTTTTACAAATGTCCAAGTCAGTATTTATGAATGGAAGAATAACTAGTTGTACTGTACTCTCCTAAATACTGTGTCTTGTTCCATATTTCATCATCTTTCTGGATTAATGAATCAATATTTTGGCCTGTAGAGTGTCAGAAAATAGAGAAAAGTGGCCAAGAGTTTCTCTCTCGTCTTCGAATGCTTGTTCTGTCCGACCACAGGTCAAAAACCCAAACATATTCAATTTCATAGTGATATAACGCAGAGAAAAGCAACAAATCCGTGTGTTTGAGAAACTGGAAAGACTCATTAGAAAGTTGCTTCAAGCCAAACTACGACGCTAAGATTACAGCTTCAAAAATCTAGATCTTAAAACGAATCCGTGTACATGTGACAAGCTTCTTGTTCACATCCATTTTCTTCATCCGCTCCTCCATTTGGTGTTGCTGGCCTGAATTCCAAACAAATGAGCTCACTTTGATGGATCAGACGCTGAGGTCGGATGGGTGTCTGCACAATTAAAGTATAGTAAAAACTACTGCAGAGGGACATTACTGGTTTTTAAGAGCAGAAAAAGTCACTGACTTTACAAGATCTCCGTCTCCGCTGTCCACCCAAACCCACAAGGTCATTCGAGGGGTACATGTGGGTTACGCGTTATTGTGAAGTCCTGCGGAGAACATGACACCAATGTTCATGCCTTAAATGTTCACAGATGCTTTGGGCCATACTTCACTTCCTGCAACAATTTCATTATTTACCCTTTTCTGGGTAAAGTGGAGATTAAAGGTTTGCCTCCGGCTGCGGGAAAGTCCTGAAGGAATCCTGCTTGTAACAAGTTCAAATGTTAGACAACTCGTTTCTCAATGTAAAGCTTACTCACCGAGGTTGAAAGACCACAATCACTTAGTCGGTTTTTTAATTCAGCGCAGTCACAACAGTTTACCCATTTGTCATCTCTGTTGTTTGGATCCTATCCGCCGTGTTTGTCTAATCTGATGTATAGCATATACAAAGAGCTTGAGTCATCTCTCGAACGAAAAAGTCCCTGACTTCATTCAATCTCGAATATTACATTAAAGTGCTGTGCTGTGCAATTACGTCTGATAGTTCTTTGGCTGTTCTTTTGTTTGGAAAGGAAGAAGCACAAGCTTCAGGGAAACAGATGAAGAAGGGAGGGAGTCACATAGATGAACAAAAAGGAGGAGTGGACAGCCATGACTGGCTCGTAACCATTTTGGATTCGAAAGCAGTCGGGGTTGAGACAGTGAAAAGAGCGTTTGGAGATCCAGGGACACCGGAGAAAGTGTGAAGTAGAAGCAGAGCATGCAGACAGATAAGCAGGTGGCTGCACGGTGAGAGCGACAGACGGGCTGTCAGAGCGACAGACAAGTGGAGAAAGTGATGTTCAGGTTCCATTACATCAGTCCTCCAACCGGGGCCCCATTTTGCAGAAGCCCTTTTCCCTAGAGACACATCTCCACGGCTGGATTCTCAACTCCTGCATCAGCACTGTTGGCTCCGAGCCTCCATCTGTTCCCCAGACCTGTTGGCATGCGCGGACACACACACTCACACATTCAGACACACAAAGTTATGTGTATATATTTGGACACACAGGCCCGGGCAAGAGGCAGCCTTTTTCGCTTTTGCTGATGTGATGAGTTTGAAGATGGAAGGATGACAGCTAAAACATTCAGGAGAGAAAATGTAGCCTCGGGTACAGATGAGTTGTGATTACGGATAAGGGAAAAAACTCTTTCTACCAGAGTTGGAAAATATTCAGAGACACAACAGCCGTTTTGTCTCTGTTACACACATTAATGGCACAATCAGCAGCTTCTCTTATTAAATATTTATGGTTTTATAAGCAGCGATTGTGTAAAGTGTGTCGTTGCCAAACATGCACGTCGCATAAATCCACACTTCCCAATAGTTTACCAGAAATCCCATGAGGCCATCCGGCCTTCGATGATGCAGACAGATCAACTTAACATAGCTGGCCACAGCTCCAGACAGAGAGAGGACCTTACATAAACAATGTCATCAATGCTTGGAAGTGCTGAACATGAGTCCGGTCCAGTCCAAAGCAATCACACGCTTCATATCCCCAATCACTATGGCTTAAAACGGAGTGATTAATATGGACTGTGAGAGTAGGAGTGATACTTTACAGTCAGTCCTACTGATCGGCTGCAAAGTGAGATGCTGATTGAGACACGGCATTCGAGTAATTTACACCATAGTCGGTTCATGTTGTTATCATCGCCACGCTGATTTTTATTCCCCGTTCTGTTCCATACGAGCATTTGTCTGATAAGCTGTAATGTTGTAGTACATTTGTCACTGATTGCAAGAGATCGCTACTGTGACCTGGTGGTTTTATTTCAGCTTGGGTGTATAATTAGTTAAATTATGTTTTCACCCATTTTTTCTGCATATTTTTGGTTTCAGGAAGCATTTTATTTATTATTTTATTGTAAACTGTTGTTAAAACGCCACAAATCGGATGCACAAAGACATAATCTGGTTGAATTTACTGTTTTTGGGGCTACTTTAAACAGTGTTACTTTGCAGAAATCTATTAAAAATGCTAAAATAATTACTTTACATATTGATCTATGACACCTTCATATCTCTAGCTTCTCAGTGATGCTAACAGACCCATTTTAAACAGTTTACAATAGTTAAAATATGTATTTTTTTAAAGGCATTCCAGCTATGTAGTTTTGCACGATACAGATTAAAAGAATATCCAAAACTAAAGCAGCAAAGGCTTATATAGAAGAACAGTGAGTGTGCAAGTATAGAGATATACAGTGTGGTGCCGTAATGATGGCGGTGACCACAAACAGCTGTGATGGTTTCTACTGCCGAGTTGGAAAAGTTAAGAGAAAAGCAAACCTAGCTGGAGGTAATGTTTGGGTGAGCTGAACAGAGTTCGTCACAAGCTTTTAGGTCAAACTGTGTCCAGACACATGGAGATACAGAGTGTAAGCTTCTTTGTCAAACAGTTTATTCTACGCCTCTTCCTCTGAGGTGTAAACTGCCAATTCTGAATATATTTTTTTGTGTTACCACGGATGCAGAGGAGCATGAACTCCCAGCTGTCTTCACTCATTTTTCTATTATTTTTTTATTTTATGTTTTTTTAAACCACTCAACCAAACAGTCTTTCACTAGAAATTTCTCTCTGTGTCACATCAGCCGTGACGTGCCATGATAAAGTCCAAGCAAAACTGATTTTAGCGTGAGCTCAGTGTCCAGGTATGCAGCCTTACTTACTCCAAAGGAAATTTGTTTTAAGGTCGATTTCCACCATATGTGCCTCGGAGCACATCAGATAGTTATTCGGTCCCTCTGGAATGTCACCATCCTTTCCCTGTCGTTGAGACTGCATGCTACGTTGACAGAGCAGACTTTGTTATTTTAGCACGTCTCTATACTGTAACCGCTATTGTCTGTTATTCTTTCTCGCTCATCCAGGTTTAATTCACTGTCTCAAAAAAACATCCCTTGTTACTATTAAGTAAGAGTCTCAAAAACCTGTGTCATGCCTGTGTGCGTGTAGTTTGATCGTATTTCACAGACGGCGCTTGTAGCATGAACAAACACCTTTCAACAGATTTTTATCTAGATGTTGCTCAACTCTGGGCAAACGGAGATGTGTGACATCACCTTTTTCCAAGTGCTGCTTTAAAACCAATGACAGGACAAAAACAACAGCTTTGGAGATTTCTCAAGTGAAATCATCAAATCTTTGTTCTTACCTTAAAGCAAAATAACTTAATGGCATAATGTGTTTCCAAGGATTTAAACATAAACCTACCCCGACCGTGGTCATATAGACGAGTAGGTACCCATTTCGGATCCATTTCCTGTTGAGGTCAGAGTGTGGTTAACCTCAGCTGTCGCCGCCTCACCTCAAACTCACTTTTCCACCATCCATCATCCTGACGGATTTATTACATCTGTACGTTTTTAACCCTCGTACCCCCGCACCTAATTAAACATTGTGTCACGAAAAATTCCCCTTTTAGGTCTGAAGGCGGTTCCTAAGGACATCCCAGATGACACCACCCTGCTGGATCTGCAGAACAACAAGATCACTGAGATCAAGGAGAATGACTTCAAGAACCTCAAAGGACTACATGTAAGACTTCTATCCGTAGAGCTCCATGCTTGTGTGTTATTCCTAAAGTTATGCAATCTATTTATATGTAACCATAACACCAACTCCAATCTTTCACAACACGAACCCCTGACGATCCCCATTGGGGAATATCTTGTTTTTAAATAATTCATGAATCATGAGATCATTGCTGATATTACCCACTTGTTCCTTAAAGTAATTGTCCATTCTTAAACGGTTCACCGCCCAACCCACTACTCTTTTCATCCTCCTTATAGCATTCTTTTCTTCCCATCTTCATCAACTTTGCGGCACCGCAACTCCCCCATTCACCAGGTGCATGGAAACTATTCGCCCGCAAGGCCTTACGCCTTCACGCCTTCAAACCTCTGCAATAAATACCGCCGTCTGACGGCCGGAGCTGTTTTTCCACTGTAATGTAACTGACCTCTTAAGGGAATGGTCCACATACCTCACATTGCCTTGTGTCTGCTTACATGAGTGGGGGGGGGGACTCCTCAGAAAATGAATCAGGGATAAATGTCTTGTTTTTGTAGGATTTCATCTGGAAATATAGTTTTTTTTTTTACTGTTCCAGGATGAATTTGTAGCAGTGAGTGAAAGAAAAAAACACTGAAAGCCACTAAGGTGTAAAGTTTCAAATAAAGCTCAAATTCCATAACAATAGAACTCAAACAAGAACAGACAAAACTGCTCCAGCGTGTTCACCACCCCTCAGTGCTGTGGGGACGGTGGTAAAAACGCCCATACCCCATGCAGAAAGAAATAAAAGTAAATATTTAGCACTGGCGTCTCATCTTCTTCCTTCCAGGCTCTGATCCTTGTGAACAACAAAATCACTATCATCCACGCCAAGGCTCTCAGCCCTCTGACCAAGCTGCAGCGTCTCTACCTGTCTAAGAACATGCTCAAGGATATTCCTGCCAACATGCCCAAGAGCCTGCAGGAGCTGCGCATTCACGAGAACGAGATCACCAAGATCAAAAAGGCTTCCTTCCAGGGCATGTCCCATGTCATCGTCATGGGTATGAAAGCAAAAACACGTTCGCATTCATTTAAAATGCAGACATTGATTTGGAGGTATGGGTGATGGATGGCACATATTTTTCAGCAGTAGGTCACATCTTTGTGAGGTTTTGCAGGGTTTAAAATGAATATTTCCACGGTCATGACTCTAAAAATCTAAAATTTCATACCTGAAGATGCATCCTCCTGCTAGAAATTAGGTAAAAGAAGCTTAAAATGTTTTGTTGTAGGCAACATACAGTACTTGCAGCATTTCTTGCAGCATTTCTCAGTTGCTCAGTGTAGATCAGCTTGCTACAGAGATTGCTACAGAATTTCTCGAGGTGTGTTTGCAAAAAGGAACCAGCCCCGGTTCACACCGATGCACTTCAACAGCTGTAAGGATATAAACAAGACATTTAATCCGGTTTGTCATTCAAATACGTGCATGCACGGGTCGATTTTCATAAGGGAAGTTTGCTTCATGGCCTTTTAACGTTGTGACAAGCAGTCTGGAAGCGATGAAACTGCGGTTCCCCGTTAATGCATGATTACACAACGTTTGTTTCGCTTTGTGTTTTGACAAAAGAACCACAGGTTATTTGTCATCCATCCTCCTTCCCCTCCTTTTGGACCACTCGTCACTTTGTCGACTTGTAAAAACTTCCTGTTGCACAAAAAAAAGTCCAAAGTCCATTCTTGCTCAACTAAAGCTCAGTGTGGATTAAAATGCAATGACATGAGCATTATGATCCATGACAAATCACTGAGTCTGGCTGGAGAGGGTTTTTTTTTTTTTTGCAAACACAATATATTCTCTTGCCAAAGACTTTGTTTACTCATGACTGAGTTCTGTGTTCCCGTAACACACCAGGATTGGAATTAGCGTCATAGATGTGATCCATGACTGCTGTTCTTTCTTTCTTTTCTTTCTCTCTGTGCTCTAAAGTGTTTTCTTATTCCTTATTTATTTTTTTTATTTATTTTTTTCAGAGCTCGGCTCCAACCCTCTAAAGAGCGCAGGAATCGATGCCGGTGCTTTCGCTGACCTGAAACGGGTCTCTTACATTCGCATCGCAGACACCAACATTACAGAAATCCCCAAAGGTAAAGCCCTGATATCTATTATCACAAAGCTAAATCTAAATCCTCAACAGAGGAATTTGGAAATCCAATTGTGATCCAAGTTTTATCTAAAACGAGCTTGGCCAAAAACAACCAATTTTGTGTCAAAAGAATGCTCGGTTGGATTAAAGTCTGCTGTAAAACTGCTCAATGTGAGGAAACAATCTGTGACTGCATACCATTTCAAAGCTTGAACATATCTGCTCTATTTAGAAAAGCGATACTTGGAATACGGATCCTTGACTTAGAAAGAGCCACTCCTTGATAATTGATCTGCACTTTTTCGAGCTGAAATTGAATGCTGCTAAGTACTAACTGTCTGTTTCTAAGTAAGAGTGGTTCCATAATGTCATACACGCTTCTTAAGTCATCATCTTTGTTCGTGATGGTAATCATCGTCGTTGTGGGTTGTCAGGTCTGCCCGCCTCCTCTCTCTGAGCTCCACCTGGACGGAAACAAGATCACCAAGGTGACGGGTGGCAACCTCGAGGGCCTGAGGAACCTGGCCAAGTAATAAGAATTATGCTTCATGTTGAACCTTATCATTTCTGCTTCACTTCATTTACATTTAGAGCAGCAAGACTGTGTAAGCCACCGCGGCCAAAAATGCCAATTACAATGTAATTATGTAGGCTTATTGGATGTCCCTTCATTTCCTAAGGTTCTACAGCAGTGTGTTTACGTCTTGTTTCACTTCTGTTAACCGTTTATCTGTACCAGAATACACTGGTAGAGAGTTATACAGCCACCCAATTGACTGAAAGTTTGCTGACAAGCTCCAGACCAAGTATAGTTGAAAAAATCCTGAACCCCTTCCATAAATTTGTTATTTCAACTTGAATCATTTCAGTTAGACAGCTCTATGCATCTAAAGTTTTATAACATTGACTATCATAAGCTCTTAGTCTTACCAGACTTGTGTGAGAACTCCCCAAATGTATTTATCAAGTTGCCTCTTATTGCTAGTGAATTTATCTTTTAATTTCTAAGAGGGAACTCGTGTTGTTTCAACTTAAATATTGTTGCTTACTCAGCAGTATCTGTCCAAAGTCTGCTGACACCATATCCTACTGCTCACACCAGACCAATTAAGCAAGTTGCATTTTATTGCCAATGAATTCGGCTTTTTATTTGCGAGTGCAACTTTAAAACTCTCCTGCATGCCTTTCTCATTGTGTTCTCATGCCGTTTTCATCAACCTCGGCTCGGAAACGCCAGCTAACGCTCTGATGTTACCGTTTAAGTGATTTACTACTGCCTATCAAAACCTCAGACCCAAACAGTAGTTTTTGGATAATCAAAATAACTGTTTTGCCCCGTTAAAAAAATTTGGATACACTGTGTTTATAAAGATCACTGCTCGGATTGTGCCGAAGATGGCATACCAGACTAGAACAAAGAAGGCTTTGATGCAGCATGAGTGGAGTATGTCGGCGAGGTTTTTATTTTCCGTTCATTCCATTCACATAATTAAGAAATTGACTGGGAAAGTTATGGCCTCTGTGACAGGTGTAGATTCAGCCCCTCCTTTATTATTTGGCAGCTCGAGACAAACGTGTCACTCCCAAGGTTTCTCCACTCGTGCAATTTGTACGCTCGTGTTTCTCAATCGTCTACACTTTTGAACATTTCCACGTCTCATCTTACTTGCTTGACTTTTTTCCCTTGCAGGCTTGGTCTGAGCTTCAATGAGATCAGCTCTGTGGAAAATGGCACACTGGCTAACGTCCCCCACCTGCGAGAGCTGCACCTCGACAACAACGCTCTGACCAGTGTCCCTCCCGGCCTGTCCGACCACAAGTACATCCAGGTACACACTGGTTTGATTAACGCCGTAATCACAGCACTTATACATCTCGGTGTTATTAATCCGGGTTCGGGTACACAACATGATCACAGGAAGATTGTTTTTGCAACTATTCAGTTCCAGCAAATTACCTCTGCTTGGGCATTATAGTCATGGTTCTCGTTTTTCTTACAGTGTGATCACACACAGCTCATTTTCTCTGATCTAAACCATGCTGGAAAAAGTTTACATGCATTTAGTCTGTTTAGGTTCATTCTGCCCGATTATAAGTCAACCACGGCTTCCATAACAAAAGTCACATGGATTCATTTAGTTTGTTTACTGAGGAAAGTGTTGGTAGTCTGTCATGCTATAATGTTACAGATTTTAGCAGTAGGGGGGGAGTGTAAACCGTTTTGACTCCAGGCTCTTTTCAATTCAGCTTCATTCATCTTTTTATTAGGCTTCTCACGCCTGAGTAACTGCTGCTATAGTTTCCTATAGCCGGTTTGGGATGATATAATTCCTCCTAATGAACCGCAGCACTGCACACCTGTCAACCATCTTTTTCTTTTTGCTGTGATTTTGCTGGGCACCCACATTTTAAATGGCGTTGGATTGTCGGCAGACATAACAAACCAGAGTATGGGAAGAAATGACCCAGTGGTTGGAAAAAATAGCTCCAAGCTCCAAGCAAGCTGTTGCTGTGCACGAGGTTTATCAGCACAGACTGAAACACTGCAGTGATTGTAACAGGATATACCGAAAGATATTGGGTTTAAATATGAATATGGGAATATTTGAATATAAGAGTCGGTGCTTTTAACTTTAGGATGTTTTATGAAAACAGAAATTAAATAAAACATTACAATTATAGTACTGGCACTGTGGTCCTGCAGCTGCTCAGCTGTGTGTCTATTTTAATAGAGTGCTTAGTTTTTGGACATGTTCTATTGTACGTGACGGCAATTATAACTCATCACGACTTTGTATAGTTTGGTGTTTTGGGATCCACTGGCTTTGGAATCTGTAATTAGCATTACATTGTCTGTCTCAGTGAGTCCGTGGCACTTCCATCCTTTTGTTCTTATTTCTAAGAAACGACGAGAGCTCCTCTACTCGATACACAATGCACGTATAGCTGCACGACTGTATTTAGCCGCCCTATATGCTTTTTATGGCCGTCTGTTTTTATCTAAAGCTTGTTCTCAAGCGTCGACTCTGTTATTTTGGAGTATGATCATGCAGGAAGTCATTTCCCCACTGCTTTTAATTAAACAGAGGAAGAGAGAAAAAAGCTGTCATTATTCATTTGCTGACTTATTATTATCTTCTGTATCTGTTTTATTACCTGGAAAAACTAAATTGTTGCCATGCATATCCCACTCATTATTTAAAATCCCTTATCTCTAGGTGGTCTACCTCCATGCCAACAAGATTGCCGCTGTGGGAACAGGGGACTTCTGTCCTCCTGGCCTCAACAACAAGAAGGCCATGTACTCTGGCATCAGCCTGTTCAGCAACCCTGTGCCTTACTGGGAAGTCCAGCCAGTCACCTTCCGCTGCGTCTTCGACCGCTCCGCCATCCAGCTCGGCAACTACAGGAAGAAGTAGAGCGTCCCGCGCGCGCGCCTCCGCGAGAAAGTGTGTGTTTGTAAATGAGTGTGTGAAAGTTTTGTAAGCGTGTGTGTTTGACCACAGCCCCACAACACTGACCCCCTACCAACACTGCCTCCCCATCTCCACAAATGACGTCATTAATCCATCCATTAATCAAAGCTTTGGTGGACATGGACCTCAGACACAACATATCATATTCATTACCTAGCTATAAAAGTTGGTGCGACAGTAGAATACACAGCTTACGGAAAAAACACAGCACATCATTCACAGAAGCAGTTAAAAGCGAGCATTAACATATTATCGTGCAATTCATTCAGTGCACAAATTTTAATTCAGAGGCTATCCCTAACCAAAAATATTTGAAATCTCACTCAGTGGAAAATGTTACAAAGTCCCAGTTTCTCAAACCATTGTATAATTATAAGAGGGCTTGCCTGTAGAGCAGGCAGCAAGGGGTTAACTTGTGTTTTACAATACCTTTAACAACTGGTATACTAGAATGTACTAGATATTACCTGTGTACTAGGAATAGCATTCAGAGTGTAATATTACCACGCTGCACTCCTTGGAAGAACTCCGAGTTTCTATTTGTATTGTACTCAATTCAAGTAGAGATAAAAAGCAACCGTGACTTCTATCACATTGTGATTTCTTGTGCTTACTTCAGTGTTGATTTTAGTTCTGGGTGTTTTTTATACTTTTTTTTTTTCTTCATCACATTTCATCCCTTGTTCCTCTCTTCCTGTTGTTCCATCTTTAAAAAAGAAACAAAAAAAACAAAAAGAAAAAGTTGAGGTGAAAATAGCTTCTTAAAAAAATACAAATGTAGAATAAACCATATATGTTTTAAACAGAAGCCATTCCCAAAGATTTATATGCATGCTCTTATTTTTTTTTTCCCGTTCGACTTGAACCTGGTGCTTTCTGGAATCTCTTGTTAATGCGTGTATGTATTTCTCTCTCCATGTTTCTCTGCCCTTTATTTACCTTTTTTTTTTAAGAGTTAAGAAAAATTTGGACGGTGTGTGTGGACTGCTACGTCCACTGCAGCCATGTTGGTGTGAATGTGTATGTATAGATGCTGTATATAAATTGCTGTATAAAAAAAACTCTCATTGCTTAAAAAAGGCACAAGCACTTATAGCTCAGACTTAATATATCGGCTACAAAAGGTGTTCCTCTTTTTTTTCCCCGGAGCAGGGGCTCCAGCTAAGGTGTCCTGAACAAAATAAAAATACTAATGGAAAAAGTAGCTGTTTTTGATGGATGTAATGACCAGCACTTGCATTATTATCAATAATGTGCAGTGGAGTTTTTGTACTCCTTGTCACCGGATGGCGCCGCGATAACCACGGCAACAATACAAAGAGGGCAGCGACTTCCTGGCGAACAAGGTCAAGAGGAGGCACAGGTAAAGTATACTGACAAACAGGTGAGACACTTACACAACAGACACACCCAAAGACTTGAAATTGGTTGCCTTGGTTGCCTCAAAGATTTTAAATGTTCCAATTTTTTTAGAGTATATTCATGCATATTAATATTTAGTTATAGTAAGGACATTTATTTGCAACAGGTGTTTCATAAGGTGTCTGCCCAGCTCATGACTGCTTTTTGAAATAAAATTACACTTCAAGAAATTTGAAGCATATCTCAGCCTCATAAGCATTGACAAAAGTCCTCAGACACATTTCCTGGTTTCTCTTAACAAAGCGCTGGTGTCTTGTCATCTGGTAACAATAAGTCAGATTACAGATGTTACAACACTCAATCGAGACCGTGTTCCTGTCAAAGAGCAAATATGGGTCGAATACTTCTTCTACATCCAACGTGACCCAAAGATTATACAGTAACCTGGGGGCTATTAATCAAGCTCAGTCATTCAGGATATAAATTTCAAGGAGTGACAAGTGTCAGTCTTGCAGGTATAGGTGTGTCTCAGCTACTTTTTTGGCTCTATTTAAAACGACGTTGTGAAATAAATCAATGACAGCATCCTGTAAAAGATCCAAGCTTTGCAAGCTACACTGACTTTTTCTTTTTTAACAATTCATTCAGTCTCATTGAGGCTTTGAGAACTATTTTTTCATTAGACATGAATTATGTTACCAGTGGGTGACATACATCACTTGCTCCAAGTGCAGTTTTCCCATTTATTTTCTGTATTACTTAATCCTGTGAAAGGGTTTAGGGGGCTGGAGCCATTCCCAGCATGTACTGGCTAAGAGTCAGGGTCCAGTCTGTCACGGGATGTACTGTATACATTCACAGGACACATATGCATCTATATATACAAATAGACAGACAAGGCATTCAGCTTCGAGTCTCCAGTCCACCGTGTCTATGGTTTGTGGGAGGAAACCAGAGCTCCCTGAGGAAATCACACCAACATGCAAAAAAGGTTCGATAATGTACTTTTCTCCTGTGCCAACACAATCAAGTCCCAGTAGAGGGTGTAAAGAAAGAAAAAATCAAATCTATTTAAAATTAATTTGCTTCCTGTGCAGCCTCTAACTTATATTGATGGGTTTTGTATACTGAGGTTAAAAATAATATTTGCACGAGGACCATTTCTGGCCTGTGAGACACCATTGATTTATAATCCCTCAGTCATTTAGGAGACTGTAATGGGAATATTTAGGTTAAAGAAAAAAAATAAATGCAACTCCCTTGAGACATGTGGTGGTTAAAGCTCCTGCCTCTGGAAGCAGGTTGTACAATGTCTAATGATGTAATAAGTCATAAATTAAGTGAATTTCCTCGTTGTGGGATCAATAAAGTATTATCTTAAGAGTTTTTTTTACTCATGTTGTGCACATAATATCTGATTAAACACAATAAGTGAATACAACAGAGTTAAGTTGTATTCATCTTTAAGCAAACTCAAGCTCAATCATTTCTGTCATATTTCCTTTGCAACATTTAAAATTTTCCTCACACCAAAAGTATCATAGTCATCATCATAGTGCAATACTGCCACCAACTAAATGTGGAAATATTGGGAGGAAGATAGATGTGCAGGACTGTAAAAAGTTTACTGATTGAATAAACTGTGATTTTTCTCTTTTTACATTAATTATAACTTTGTGGAGTTAAACTACAAATAATGCAAACTACCTACATCCCCAAAAAAAAGCTGTTTAAAAAAACATTTAAGAGTCACGACTGCCTCAAAATCCTCCCCCCTCTGATATGACTTGGGTCTTCACAAGGACAGACTGAAAAGCATCAGTGTTTGAGAGCTGGCGCTCATCCCAGCGCCTCAGAGTTAGTTTAATACAGCAACATGAATGTTCTTCAATCTGTTGCCCCCATGTGGCGGTTATTAGTACAGCATATTCTATTATTTGCCTCTCTCCGCACATGCATAAGCACGGTGCAACTTAATCTCCTGAACAGACGTCTATCCTCGAGACCGTAAGCACTTATTGCTTTAGGTCCGTTGCCAGTATTTATGTGTTCGTGCATGTGGACTGCAATGTTTGAGTGTCTGCAAGGTTTCAGTTCATTTGTAAAAAAAAAACCTTGACAAGAACCTTGAGAGAATCTGCAAATGTTTCCATTGACTTAATTCAGAGCATATTTGCACATGCACTCATCCCCTCGGTGTGTTTTCACATGCACACGCGAGTGTGTATGTAGGTGTAAGTGCCTGCCTTGTGGCGCTTATGCAACCAGAGTAACCTGAGCTGCTTCGCCATGTCGAAAAAGCAAAAGACTGGTGAGATCCTGCTGAAAAGCAGATGTGTCAGAGATTTGTGCAGGTTAGCTCAATCTGCAAATCCAAACTTAATCGAGTGTAGCCTCGAAGACCTAAACTATGCAATACTAAATTCCCCGTTCAAAGCCTCCTATCAACACAACAGCAATGTGTTAATGTAACGTGTAATTACGGACACACTTTATACAAAACAATACTCTTTAGCTTGTGTAGATTACTCTAGATCCCTTAATTCCTTGAAGGGATTGTAAGAAAAGGTAGATTGTGTGATACAGGAACAGGAACAGAGTGCATCTTCTACTCTTGCCACACATGTGAGCCCATGAGGGACAAGGTGAGAGAATCACTTGGCCCTGCCTGCCTGGGGATGCGTCTCAGTTTTAAGCAGTGCTTACCACATGGCAGGAACAGAAGGTGGTGTCTGGGTGCTGTCTGAGATTTTATTAGAAGCCTCTGTGTGTCTGTGCCAAGAAGTCCAAGAATATCCCTGTTTGCTAATATGCTCACTTGGATTTCCATCTGCGTACCTCTGTCGGAGCGTGTGCATGCATGCGTGTGTCTTAGTTGTAAATTTTCTTTTATTTGCTCACGTGCTCTTTATTTATGTACATATCTGTGACTGTGTCTGTGTGTGTGTGCGGTGTTGACATGGAAGAACTAACCAAAGAAGATAGTTTGCTTTGCACTTGCACGTGTGCCAGTTTTCATCCATGGGATGTGTATCCAGTCCTGCAAATCATGCATGCTGCAAACATTAAACCACCAAGTTAAAATCATCACAGCGTGTGAAGATAAAGGGCAATTCTAACAACTGTCTATATGAACCTGCATGCCCTAATGAAATACAGCATGGGCTAATACTGATGAGGACAAAAGCAGGTCTCTCAGTAATAGTTGCCTCAAATGATAGCAGTCAATGGTAACTTTTATCTGGCCGTATGATAGGGGCGGCAGTAGCTCAGTCCATAGACTTGGCTTGGGAACCGGAGGGTGTCCGGTTCAAGTCCCACATGGACCACAAATATGGAAGGTGGACTGGTAGCTGGAGAGGTGCCAGTTCACCTCTTGGGCACTGCTGAGGTGCCCTTAAGCAAGGCACCGACCCCCCCAACTGATCACTGGGCGCTGGTCTGGCTGGCTGCCCGTCACTCCACCATCTCTCTCCACATTTGCATGTCTATGCCGTTGTACTGCATGTGTGTGTGTGTCCGGGTTAAAATGCATGTAAATAAAAATAGAGTGGAATTTCCCCATTGAGGGATTAATAAAGTATATCTTCTTCTTCTTGCTGTAGAGTAAAGAGCAAGACAGATCTGCTAACGTAAGCCCACGCAGTGGTTGTGCTAGAATCTTACGGCCAAGTATCTTGGCTTTGGGAAGGCATTAAAAAAAAAAGACACTTTCAGTATCACTCGAGCCCATGCACAATACTTCAGCACGAGAGGAAACCTAAAGCTTAACAACCTGGCAGCTCTTGCTGTTAATTGCGAAGCTAAGACTGGTTGTCAGCTGTTGCTCGGGGACGGGGGTTTCGCTTACCGCAGCTATCTCATTATAGTACGTCTGACTTTTTATGTGCATTTGATTACAATTAATTGCTTCGATCTTTAGAAAAGATATTCAAGATGTAGTAGACCTTGCACAGATCAATACCATATGTTAACACAAGAGTATAAAGACATCTGCGGTTACAGATATATTGGGGCATGGAACGAAATTGCTTTGTTGTGAACATAATTCTTTATCCGCGCAGCTCCGGATGACAATAATCAGGTTTCTAACCGTAAACCTTTGACTCTTTTTTTAACTCGAGGATGTCATCCATCACTTGGAATTATTACGAGGACCTCAACAAAATGACAATGTGATAGGACGAATAAATTTTGAGAAAAACAGTGAAAACACAATTGAGGGGAGGAAGCAAGCTGACTAAGCAAAACTGAAAAAAAAAAAGTGTGTTTCCCAGCCGCCACAATTGGATCAGTTTGGAACAGCTTCGCTCTGGTTTACAAAAAACACTGCCAGGACCACAGTTAAAGACAACCAACCCTCAGTGAAAACAAAGACTCTGGGTAAGTTGCAGATGAAGGGTACAATGTGGATTATGTGACTCTCTTTTCTCTAAACTGAGGGTTTTGTCTATGGCAGTGGTTTTCAAAATGGGAGGCAGGCTTCTGGACAGTTTCAGAAGAGGTTTAGTGGATAGAAGTGAAAAAATATCATTAGTTAGACATGCAGAGGGGATCACATAGAATAGCAGAAATCTGTGTGTGATATACTTAAAGGTTCAGGGTTAAGAGAATTTATTGGCAGGAATGGAATCCATTAATCATTAATCATTAGTATGTTTTCATTAGTGTATAATGACCTCAAAATAAGAAGTCTTGTGTTTTTGTTCCCTTTATATCTACAGCAAGAGCGGGTCCTCTTCAATGGAGTCCACCATGTTGAACCGCCATTTTCCTACAGTAGCCCAGAAGAGACAAACCAAACCCTGATCTAGATATAGACTTTTGCGTTAAATGTGAGTTGTTCTTATATGCTTAGAAGGACAGGGTGAGGTGTGGGAAAGAACTCATTTGGTTGAAATCTGCAACTTCACCACTAGGTTCCACTAAATCGTACACACTGGACCTTTAAGAGGATGTTTGGGTGGATATTACACAAAGGCAGAAACTAACACATTTCTTAGGACATACCTTTATTATTGTATATTAAGTCTAGTCTGAAGTTATGTCAAAGGATACATTGGTTCAACTGTTGAGTGGTACTAGGGTTGGGCAATATGTTGCCAACATCTGGTGCTGAGACTTCTGCAAGTTTGCTACATTCTAATGACTAAACAAGCTAAATGTAATGTAAAAAAAACATTTTTTAAAACATAATTTTACCATATTTTCATTATTAAACTGAAACTTCATTTCACTTTTTTTGTTATATTAAGTAAGTCTAGCTTAATTTCCTTGTTAACTCATTCAGATAAAAATACACAATGATGCAAAACTTCTTGGTTAGTCTTTCCGCTGTTCCAACAATCACCAGCTCTGTTTTGGTTGAAATAAACCCATAATCCACTGAGTTAGATGGGAAAATATTCTGGATCTACACCATTTTTCCTCTCACTCACCGTCCTGAACTGTCTGCCATACGGCTAGCCATTATACTCGCTAAATAACATAGACAGTCTGAGCTGCAGGTGTGGGTTTTTGATGGAAAAGATATTTTTTTTTGCGCTTCTTCCGTCTGACTTTGGTAAGAGTTTGACTATGTTGTGTGTTCTTTGATCTGATTGGTTGAAGTTCATCCAAGATAGATCAGGACAGATGGTTCAGAACCTTTTTCAAAATTACTGTTTCCAGTGACGTTGTCCCAGACGTCTAAACGGCGTCTTCCCCAAACGCCTAAACAGTCATGTGACACAGGCAGGTTACAGGCATCCAGGAACTAAGCAAAACTAAGGAAGTACACTGTTTGGGTGGGTGGGAGACTTTTTCCAAGCATTGTCTGACGCCCACAGTCTCAGACTTTGAAAGAAAATATGTTACTGCACCTTTTGTATTAAATTCAGTTCAAATGAAACAATATCCTTAAAACATTAATAGACTCAAACTTGAGATGTAAAAGCACCACCAATAACTTTCATGCATTTCCTGCTGTGCTGATTGATGTAAATTATGGCCAGGAGTAGGAGTTTATACTGGGGAAGTAATAAAAACTCTCTACAGATCATTGAACCTTAAAACAGGACACCACATGAGAAAAGCCGTGTGTTTTGTGTTTTAGCTCGTGACCATGCAAATCTGTCAATGGATTTTATAAACTCATACTGCGGTATTGCATGGTCAGCATCTACAACTCTAGGCCACCAGGAAGACACCCCACGAACTGAATTGTTTTGTTAGACCAGTAACCCAAGACAGAAAGCAGTCAAAGGCCACACAGAGCTGCAGACTGAAATGTTGATTTTCAATCTCAGCAGCAATGGCCTTTTCGTATTCACAGTAATTTGTTGCTTTAAATCAGGTCAGTAGCATTACAGTCTTGCTTCTGGAGGTTTAGGGCTTTTTTTTTACATGTTACTGCAACAACTATTTGCTAGGATAAATACACTAAAATCAAAAGAAAGAATGAAAGAGGGCCTGCAGACTGATTTACATTCACATTGACCTTTGAACGAAAAAGAAAAGAAAGAAAATGGTAGGTCAGGCATCTGTCTTTGTTGCTCTATATATTATGTTTTCTGTCCATTCTACTGTGTATAAGAACGAAGCAACCCAAAGAGAGTGTGTATACTATCCATTATATCCATTATCCATCTACTATAATTCATTACTTGGCATAACTACATGGAAATTAAACAAGTTACAGTTGAGTACAAACACAGTATTAGGAAAACAGCATTAAAAGCCAAAGTCTGCCATCTGGCCTAATGGAAAGGATGTGAGAGCATAAGGCAGACATCAACAAATTCAAGGAGAAGAAGCAGAGTGACTAAGCACAATGACAAAATGTCTGTTTTCCAGCCTCCACTCTACAAACAGTCTGGAACAGCTTATGGTTCACACCAAAACACTGCCAATAACAGAGGTAAAACCTCGCCAACCTCAAAGAAATAAATATTTTCGGCAGTTTTTCTGATGAAGGGCACAAACGTGAACGGTGTCTGCACCAATGGAAAGATGTTTCGATTTAGTATCTAAATGGTTTATTAATTATTTGCTCTTTTTAATATACAGGGACTTATATAGGGTATATCAGGGGTTATTCTTTTATCATGTGTGCACATAAAATCACTTGTTTTATAGCAAATGTGTAATGTATGAATTATCACCCAATTCAGCAGTTCCCATCAGCTCTATGCCACATTTTAGCACTTTTAATGTCATTGTTTTGGTTTTTATAGCCCACAGCTTCAGTCTGATCATTTTAATAAACCTTTTCCAGCAATCGTTAAAAGGTTTATATGCCTAGCACAAAACAACAAACAGAGGTTAGTAACTGGCTGGTGAACATTGTGGAGCATTCAGCACTTAAAGTGCTTGATAGGAGAGTTAATATTTACCATGTGGCCAGAACTCCAAATTCATACTAATGTCGCCCTGCGTCTCCCGAATGTGTAAACTGGCAACTGTGTGCCACAACAACTTTATAAGGTGATAACGGCAGTATAGTGTTTACATCTGTTGCCCTGTTCCAAATAGTCTATGAACGCAGGTTTTAAATGAACAATTTGTGTGCGCAATTTTGCAATTAGTTGCCTTAAATTAACTGGAGCTGCTGCAGTTTTAACTGGTGAAATGTAGGGTGAATGGTACACAAAAGGTACCATGTTCCAGAGATTTATTTACTCTGTCCTGCAGTGCATGAGGATTTGGACATGAGCATGAGGACTTCCAACTTAGAGAAGTGAGAAAAGACTGTTTCAAAGAACCTTAATGAGCTACATATGCTGTATGAGCTTACATAGCACCAGGTGTGGCTCATTAACTATAATCAAAAACTAGCCACACATTTAACTTGGCCCTGCATTACTCCGTAATACTTCAAAAATGGAGTATATCTAAATGCATTGCACTATTTGGTCTTCTGTTCAAACACACCATCAGTCTCGGGTCCAGACTGTCTAGCTACAAAAAGGTTACAGATAACAACAAAGGTCAAAGATAACCAACTAGCCCTGGAGTAAAGCATACGATGATGGGTGGGAGCTTCACAACTTGTAACAAAGTACACTATGTTTTGCATTATGTGGAAACAATGTACTGATGCATTGTACATGTATATGTACAACAGATCACAGTAATCAAGAATTACTAAAACATAGTAGAGATCTTTTTCTGGCTTGTTTCTGAAATAAAACCCCAAGTTCAGTCTCTGCTTATTTAAGGCGGTAATCAACCTGGGGTTTAAAATAAAGGCAGTCATCAAGGCAAATATCTTTAATTGTGAAAGCTGAATCAATAAGTGAGTAATATTATGAACAGCCTGAGATTTGGCCACAGCCTCTATAATGGAGGGACCTGTACAATATATCACTGTGTCATCAGCATAGAAATTTCCACCTACTATATTAATATAGATTTAAAATAACAGCAGACCTAGTACACAACCTTGCGGTACACCAGTAAAGTGTCGTCATACTGCCTGGCCCTTTATACCAATACTAGTCAACCTGTGTTTTAGATTAAGATGGTCAACATTATCAAATGTTTCTTTCTGAAACCAAACTGACATTTGGAAAGAATGACATTTTGACATGAAAAACTGTTCATCGATCTTACTCAGAAGTAACAACTTAGAAATAGGCTTATAATTATTAAATGACTTATATAAAGCAACTTACTCTTATACAACTGAAACTATACAACTGGAAGAAACTTTCAGCACAATGATTTATGCATGCTGGTTAAAATATATCCAATATCAATACACTTTAATTTGTTTTTGTTCAAACTACACCAGGACATATTTTTGGTTTGGTACATGTGTTAACTGACCTTTAGGGCACTCTAAACTATTGACCCAACAATGCTGATGACTTGCTCACATGGCCTTTAGGACATCGACTCCGACACTAAAGTCATCTATCACTGAATGTCGGTTGTGACACACGAGTGAGCAAGGAAAGGAGGTTAGCTCTAAAGGAGTCTATTCTTCAGAAACAGAGAGAGATGACTCAGGTAGAATAAATTAAAAACAGGCTTTTATTTGTTGCTGCAGAGGGAGGAAATGCCTTCTCATCACAGAAATCTAAGATGCTACAAGTTTGCTTAGATGACTAACTGACTGTTACCTCTTGCTTTCTCATTATGGAGGTTTTGAGGTGCTTTGTGTACCTCAAAGACAACCCTACCCTTCACTTAATGACTCATCTCTCTCTCTCTCTCCCTCTATCTATGTATTAAAGTAAACATGGGAAGCCATGAAAATGAAATGACTCACAAGATCTCTTGCAGTGCTGTGTTAGGATATCACCCACTACGACAAGATTAACTAGCGTTTTGAACTTACACAAGAGCAAAAGAAATAAATCCGGGCTGCACATAAGGGATAACAATTCTAAAAAAATAAGTTGGATGACTCACATACTTTCTTACATATCTGGGGAAATCTTGAGAAACGCATCCAAGATTGTCTGTGAGAGTGATACGTGAGTAGAGTAACAGACTGCACTGCGACCAATTAAATCCAGGCGTCAATTCCCGGCATGCTGTGATGTTGTAATGGATGTCCACCAACAAATGGGAGAAACATTTGGCCATTCATCCCCAGCCCCCTTCTTCAACTGCACCTATCGGATAACTAGAACACCCCCCTGTTCCATTTTGTTTATTTGTCTCTCTATTTGTACAGAGGGCTTGTGGAGAGAATGCAATGTAAAATAATTCATAGCAAAGACATGTGGGAACAACTGAATCTGATTTAACATACAGCGTACAGCCATGCCTTTGGTCAAAAACAGAGTAGTTTGCGTCAAGTGTTACGCAAGTCTTCTCTGGCCGTCTCATAACCTTTTTGTCAGATTTTCCATTTCAAGAGGTACAGCTGAATTTATTCCTCTTCAAAACCAGCGTCTGGGTTAAAGGGCTGCCAAAGATCCTTTTCACTTTTTTTCCATACATAACTTCTTCTGTTCCTTTGATTAGCCTGAACAGCCCTACCCGACTTCCAACTTGAGTTTTTGCTTGTACACACTTTAGGGTGGTTGTTTGGAGAACAATTATCAAGCTAATGCACTAGAAGTTGTTGGTTTGTAAAAGTTGTAAATGGTAGGAAAGGTGGAGGTAGTATTTACAACAAACAACTTTTTAGCTTTTTTTCGTGGTGTGATATTTCTTTTCCACGTTGCACCTGCTTTTGGTTAGTTAACAGCAATTTTTTTTTTTTGGATGATGCTCCCCCAGACGTGACACCTTCAATTTATATGACGTCCTGACTCCAGTGTGCTGAAGAAGCCTCCCCCCCTCCTCCCTGCTCCTTTTTTCTCTCTCTGTTTCTCCATCTACCCTTCTCTCTCTCTCTCCTCCCCCTCTCTCCTTCTTTCCCCTCTGTATTTTTCTCCAGAGACTTCCAGTTTTTGAACACCACACTGTTCTTACCTACTGGCCCTCCACCCCACGCACACGAAGAGAGAGAACCACAGGTAAGCTTGCATATGGGAGGCATGGATTTGTGATTTCCTGTTTGATTATTCCATTTTATTTCTGTTTTCCGGATGGGATTATCAGCTGTCACTGCTAGGCTTTTGGGCAGTGGCTAGTGCTGCAAGGGAGTAATGAAGATTCAGTGCATGGAACAAAAAAAATAAGTGATAGAAGTTTTTAAGATTTGCAAATTGTTTTAGAGAAACGGCGAAAGGGCCTACATCATACATGTTTATATGGAGCTGCAGTGTTCCCTTTAAGACTGTTTCATAGCTTTCATTGACTTTAGACACAGTCTGTTGCACTTGGATCCAGTTTCTGTCCGCATTTTTCATGGGTCTGGAAAGAATCATTCTGGTTTTGCATTGTCTGCAGGGTTGTTTTTGCACAGGCATGATCCCAAACTAGTCTGCTTGTAGCTCCTTGTCTTTGGATAAGTTTGCAACACCTCGGATCAAAATCACTTTTCTTAGTGTTTCACAAAACATAGGCTGAGGAACATTTATGTATGCACATATATCGCGTACCACTGGAACATCTGTGTTGCATTACTGCTCCTACTACTGATTTGTATAGAAATGAATCCTGGTTGATAAATGAAGTGGTGCTGAGAGCCAGGCAGTCTGGTTCAAGCTGCAGCTGTAACGATGTGGCTCGACAAAGATAATTGAATCAAGGAATCTAGGACGGTTTACATGAACACCGACTGATTACATAACACTCTGGGGAGTGGGTGTGGTGATACAGTGTATGTTTTAAGGGTGCAAGATTGATATCTTTTTAGCATAATTCTTTAAGAGTTCTAGTTCTGTTTTATAGTACTTTTGTCCTTCATTTTTTTTTGACTTCAATAATAAATTCCTGATGCATGAATGATCTGAATATATATATGATCTAGAACTCTGACACAAACTTAAAACAAATCAATTGATGTCTCATTTCTGTTTATGATTGTATCCCTCTAACCTTTCTATTTCATACCTTGTATCCCCCTCCCTTCTATTTGTTGGATCTCCAGAAGCCATGTTTCCTCTCCGCATACCCCTGTTGGCTGTATTGATCAACATAGCCCTGTGCCAGTATGATTACTATGAGTACCAGCCTTCTAATGAGCTAGGACCCTCAGTGGCCAACTGTAATCAAGAATGCGAGTGCCCATACAACTTCCCCAGCGCCATGTATTGTAACAGCCGCAACCTCAAGTTTGTTCCCTTTGTCCCATCAGGGATCAAGTACCTGTACCTCCACAACAACCAGATAGAAGAGATCAAGGAAGGAGTGTTTGATAATGTTACTGATACACTTCGCTGGCTGGTACTTGACTACAACCAGATTACCAATGGTAAGATAGCAAAGGGCACAATCGACAAACTCACGGCCCTGGAGAAGCTATTCTTCAGCAACAACAACCTGACAGAGCCAGTCATCCCTCCTTCAAAGTCCCTTGATGAGCTGAAGATCATGCACAACAAACTGAACAAGTTTCCCTCTGGACTCCTGAGTGACAAGGAGAATTTGACCTCCATCCACCTTCAGTTCAATCAGCTAACCTCCGAAGCTATCGCAGGGGCATTCAAAGGGCCAAAGAAGCTGCTGTCCTTGGATGTGAGCCACAACAAGCTGAAGAAGCTGCCAGCTGGAGTCCCCAGTTCACTGGAAATCCTCTATGCTGACTACAACGAGATTGACAGTGTCGGAGCAGGATACCTGAACAAGCTGCCCGCACTGCAGTACCTGAGGATCTCCCACAACAAGCTGGCAGACTCTGGACTCCCTGCTGGAGTGTTCAATGTGACATCACTGGTGGAGCTGGACCTGTCTTTCAACAAACTACAGTCCGTCCCTGAGATCAACGAGCAGCTGGAGCAACTCTACCTGCAGGCCAACGAGATCAACAGTGAGTGTCAACTACTGGATACTCTTTTAAAAGCATTGTTCATTATTATGTTTAGTATGTCTCACCAAAGCCCATTGTGTATATTCTTTAGATCTAACAAAAGTCACGTACAAAGACTACTTTTGAATGTTTCAAATCATGCATTGTTTGCCTCCATGTTTTTTCACTGCCTTTGCAGATGCACATGCACATGCACACTATAAAACAAGTAGGGTACCCTAGTATAAGGGGGTTGAAAGGTTTTTAATAACTTTTGTTATTGTTTTTCTACCATCTTCCATAACATTCTCTCAATTTTTCATTCTCTGCAGAGATCGATCTGGGAAGTTTCTGCAAGTACATTGGACCGGTCAGCTATTCCCACCTGAAGCATCTGCGCCTCGATGCCAACAACGTCACGTATAGCAACATGCCCCCTGACTACAGAAACTGCCTGCGCGTAGCTTCAGATATCATGTTTGAATAAGGACCCTCCTCATATCTATGACCTTTCCATGACCCCCCTATCTACTACTCTGGCACAGCTCAGTCCAAAGCCTTCTGGATTTAAATGCTATAGTATCCCTTCTTTTATAGTACTCACATGTCTTTGCACATATGTACTATGCAAACCTGGGGTACTGTAAAGGCTTCTTTATCAATTTAAATAGTATGTAGCTTGAGTAAAACAAAAACTGGGCAAATTTTAGATACAATAGATGCAAAATTTGCAGATCTTTTTGAAAACAAAACGTGCAATCAGATTAAATTCATCAGCCATCAGCCATCACACATTTGGCTCAGGATATGAATGGATATTCTTATTGTTGAAATAATAAAGGCAAAAAAAAAATTAAAAAATAATGAAAAAAAATGGGTAAAGTAAGTGACCAAAAGTTCTACAAATAAAAAATAATTTGTAGTAAAACACACACTTTAAACATTCCAAACTTGCATTTGATTACATTGAATACAGACACAATGGAGTAAACAATGGCTCCAGTGTCTCAATTCAGTCGTAACGTCGTTTTGTTGTCTGTCTTGTATGTTCCAATGTTTAGCATGTATAATATGATGTGGGTACAATAATTAATCCATTGCTGTGCAAAGGACCAGCTACTAAGGACTGCAGACTCAGATTTCAGCGTATAATGCCTAATGTGAGAAATGATGAACAAATGTAAAATAGCAGTCACATTTTCAACATCTTGAATGAATCAAAGTGTTTCAGAGGAAATGCCATTGTTATGTACTCATGTCTGCCTCTGGTTTGAAAGCCTGCACCTTCAGATTGTGCCAAGTCCCACTGATTGACAGGAAAAAACCATGTCCATTTGGAAATGACATACCAGTTTCTTAAAGGAATAACTTTAAGCCCAATTTAAGTAGGACTTAGGTGTTTTTGAAGTACTTGGTGTTAAAAGACATTGGCATTATCCTTGTAATTACTTTGCTCGATTAAATCTTGAGATGATAGTATGACGTTTTCTTGAAATCTCGAGTCAAATTGTTTCTTTATTCTAATTCCTAGCTGTCCACTGTCATGCGCATTGCTGATTTGTATACGTTTTGCATTACTTGCATGCAACCAATGGTACCATTCTTTGATAATAAACTACAGCTTTTGCAGTTAAGGCGCTTTCATTGTTACGTTGTTGTTTACCATGTTTGATAAATGCTTCTTAACCAATAAGTCAACTTGGCAGCAGTGTCACGTTTATTGAAGTCATGTTTATTAGAATATCCCATTTTGTTTAGGTCATTTTTCATTTCATCATGATTTCTCATGTGGCCTTTGACTCAGTAACTGGATTTGAACTTGGATTTACTGTGAGGAAACCAAACACAGTTGAATAAACTATATTTCCAACATATTTGTATGATATCGCTTTTTAAGTCTGCTGTAATTAATTTCTAGCATGTACAGAAACAAATTAATAAAGCCATCTTATTTGACTCAATATAGTTAAAATAAAATACAATACAAATTTTTTGTTGATTTCTGTACCACTCTTAAACCACGACCCTTTTATAAAGGGTTTATAATTTGTAACTAATGGTTTATTAATCATAAATCTCTATATCAAGCCATTATAAATCTATAATTATCTCTGTAACTTTTATTTGGCTGCTGTTATAAAACCATTAGTTACACATTATAAAGTATGCCTTATTTTAAAACAGTACCTATGAGCAATTGTGTAAATAAAGTAACCAACATTGGGTACTCTGATAATCTCCAATCCTGGAATACTGAGAATTATATCGCTCTATAATGGTTCAAAACACAAATAATAAACATTAGAAACTTCTCTCTTCAAGTCTGGTTTTAATGAAGCAAAAGAACTGTACTGTTAGTCCACTGAGATAATACAGTATATCTGGCAGTTAAGTTGTGTTGTATCAGATTTCGCCTGAGCATTACGACAGGGCATGATGAGTTGCAGATTATTACGCACTCTGTCGAGTGTTTTTTTGGGGCAGCAACCATTTTCCTTTCTGGCCTAAATCTTTGGGATGAAGTCATAATGTCTTCCTGTGATTTAGGAAAAAAAAAAAGTTTATGGAAGATCCATTTATTTATTCTCTCTCTCTCTCTCTGTTGTCTCAGATATACTGTTTACATACATAGCCCAGCTGTTTTCAAGGAAGCATACATTTTGGTCTTTATCTTGTTATTCCCCTAGATTTCACTTTGTGTCTCTCAGGTCATTAATATACTGTAATGACATAGAGAACCCGTCGTCTTTGTTCTCTTCTATGTTTAAGTGTAACTGCAGAGTCAGGCAAAAAAAATGCTGGTCCTGGAGGGATGCAGGGGTTGCAGGGTTTTGCTCAAAACCACAGCTTTAAGATATTTTCTGTGTAAATCTACCCTTCCAACTGTCTCAGACAGAAACCACAAATATCCCATGACGATTTCAAAGTATTTTATTTTATTTTTTCAGCAAAGCTTCCCTGTGGAGCTTCAATGCAAACAGATAAAGTTTCCTTAAGAGGAGAATTGTCCTAAATGTAGTGTTTTCACTGAGATATATTTTAGTCTGCATAGTTGGCTTGACAGGATCTCTCCCCCACCAGATCAGGTCAAAAGTGATAAAATTGTTTTCATTTTTCTACAACCTTTCGTCCAAAGTTTTCATCGGGGTCTGAGAAACATATGTTTCATGGACTGCCAGAGGGAAATAAAACAATAAAATCTGCACCATCTTTCAAAAGGGTACCATTTAATTTAGGAGTAAAGAGGTTGAAGAAATCCTTATATGGTATTTTATTATTTTGTTTAGATTTTTGGCTTTAGTCATGTTTTAATTTGTAAGAGTACATTAACAGATAGGAATAAGACATGATACTGCTGTCCTAGATGTGTTGGTGCACTCAAAAAGTTATTAGGAGATTTAACTGCAGCCCTAAAACAAGCTATTGTGCATATAGTGTTGTATTATTTAGTATGTCCACTAAATTGGACCAAATCGTGCCTTCATCATCAGAAAAAAGTCTGCTATTCATTATCGGTTCCCATGTTCCAAGAAGTCTGAAAGCCAAAGGAGAAATATAAAAAAAAAAAACCTCTTTGTTTTACTCTTTGTAGATTTGATATAATGCAATTTCTAGTCTCTCTCTCATCCCTTCCAAGCACTGTGTACAGTAAAATACTATGAAGACAGATAACTGTCATCCCAGCTGGAGATAAAAGAAAATATCCTTTCTTGAAACTACTTTCCACTACAAGCCCACGGTACATCCTCTGAAACGTCCTTCGTGATACATGAATGTACTGACACTGTGGATAATAAATCAGGTGCAAAGTTTCGTAGTCATCACTGTCTTTGGGTGTGTACTCTGCTTTTTTTTTTTTTTTACAACATCAACAGGACTTTTGCAGGCCTGTAACAACACCACTAATCCTGACTGATGTGCACCACATGTGCTGGAACCAGTAGTTTCTTCTTCTACGAGTGTTCAGTCAAGAGTTTACTTTATTAGAGCAGACACTATTTAAAGACAGCACGTTAGTTGATTAGATACGTGGCGTGTATAGCTATTAGGTAAATGGCTTCCATATGGCCCATTTTAATCCTGCTAGGTGTTTGTAATAAGATCCAGCCGTGAAGATCGTTTACCTAAATTTGGCACACTTATGTGAATGAAAGTCAGTAGTAGTCTGTCTATTAGTAAGTGCTGTGTACCCAACAATTCCCTATGCCATCCAATACAAGTTGAATACAGTCTGTAAAACACGTTACATGTTTCTTTTAGCAGCGTTTTTTCACATTTCACATGTTTTTATATGGTCATTTGTACCCATGGATAATTTCCTCCTCTTCCTCTTGAGTCGCCTTTTTTTAAACCCCTGCATGGAGCTCCTGCTGCCCGTGTCTAGACAATAAAGTCCTTTATAAAGACGTAAGCCTCACATCCTCCTGCTTGAGACGGTAAGTGAAAGTATAATCAGCTTCTGGAGCCTTGCACCCCAGCTCCAAAGACCATGTCTCAGTCCAGACCATCTCCAGCTGTCTCTTTATCTCTGTTTTTATTCATATTCTCTGTCCATCCAGTGTCACTGTGATCTGGTCTCTGGCTTTTCTCTACAGAATTTAACTTAGCTTATCAGCTCTCTCTCTCTGCATTTGGCCTAAATGCAGACACGCAGAAACAGGTCAAGAAAGTGGGCAGAGGTTACAAAAGTAAAACATAAAAGAGTGACGCATTCATCTTTCAGGGTTTTTCTTTGGATGTAGTAAAAGAAAACTTGTGTCTAGTTCTTAATAACAAACAAAAACTCAAGTTTAAATGCATCCTCAACTTTAAATGCACCCACTTAATACACCTGGTGGGAAGCCAGTGAGGGATCGCAACCTTGTTATTTCACGAGTGGCTCCTACTGGATTTCAGGGTAGCTACAGGGAGGTGGGAAAGCATGAATGTATGTAAATATTTGATAAGCGGTACCAAGGACCCTATACATATGAAAACCTAAAAATATAGGGAACCTAAGAGGTTTTAATATAACATAAGAGTATTAGTTGATATATTTTAACGCTATTACCAATCCATACCAACAAGACAAGAGTCTACAGCCATGCTACTGTAGCAGCTCTGCTTTGAGCTAAATGCTAACTGCAGCATCCAAAGGTTCTCACAATGATAGTGCCAACAATGCTGTTTAGCAGGCGTCACTCAAACCGAGGGGAACATGAATGTCAAATTTCATAGCAGTACCATAATCCAATAATTGTCATTTCACTTAAAACCACAAATGTTAACCTCATGGCAGCACCAGAAGAAAAGTCATCAAGGTCAATACATCATTTCGGAACCAGGAATCCGAGATTACTACATTACTACTAAATGGTACCAAAGTTTTAACTTTGGTACCATTTAGTAGTTTTTTGTGTCTGGACCAAAGTGGTTTGCCGACCTCCTGGCAAAGAGATCAACATTGCAATCATTTGCTAGTCTGGCCATAAACAAACAACAACAACAACAAAACAGGACCACCCTTGCAGATATCTGTCAAATACAAAACAAACCCTGGAAAGTTTAATGGTCAAATCTTTAAGTTTGGATTCGGATGTCTTTGGATAAACATCAAACTAAAAATACACTAGGTTACTAATTAGTTTCAATGGTTGTCTATTTTACTATGTTTACTCCAATGACAATTTTCCATGATATCCTATGGGTGAGTGTCTATAAACATAGTGGTCAACTTTGTTGTTGTGGTCTAAAACTCACTGCACTACCACAACAGACAGTGTCATATTGTGAAGCTGCATCTGGAGTGATGTCATTGATAGGCACGATGGGGGAAAAACTACAAAAAGAAGACTTTGGTTGTAAACGATTTCCTGTAAAAAGTTGGGTGTGAATGTCTGAGTGAAAAAAAAACCCTCTGAGCCCCTTTCTGACCTCACCTGACAGCCTTGTAAACACACCCCAAGGCCTGTGAGGTGAAATGAGCCATAAAATGGTTGTGCACCCATCCCCTAGGGTTAATGGGTAAAGAAAAAATCCTTCATTGCAGACCAAATGGTTAAGCTGGGTGGGGTGACAGCAGTTTAACCCTCAAAACAAAACGAAAGAGGCGGAAGAAACTGCTGGGCTGGCAGAAAAGAAGGCAACACAAAGTCTGAAAGGACATCCCAACTCACACACACACAATCTTCCTCCCACCATCAACACATCCTCCATCCTCTCTGTGCAGCCGGTGCATGTCCAAGGTGCAGCCTTGGGGGAGTCAAACCAACAACAGTACTAGTCTGACAGGGCTGGCTTGCAGCACATTAGAGTCACTGACATCTATTTGCAGAAGAAGAGGAGCCAAACGTCACCTGGCTGCACGCAGACCACTCACACCAGCTGGAGAAGCAGGTAAAGATGATTTATCTTTATTTAGTAGCTTGACAGAGGAGGGTGCAATGTATTTTTTATATGGTTTGCATCTGACTGGACTTATCTTTAGCTTTGATGTGGTCCACCTTGCCAGCCTTTCAGAACAGAAGAGGTAAAGCGGCGAGGTAACCTTGCAAAAAATCGAGGGCTTTGAAAGTGTTTTACGTAAATGTCTCAGTTGTTTTATTTATTTTTGTGTGGTTCTTTTAGTCACAGATAATTTTATAAATTAAGATGCTTCATGCCAGGATCAAGATAGATAGATAGATTGACACTTTCGTAATCAGTTTTACAATCAAAATTACACCTGGAAATAAACGAACTAAGAGCTAACAATTGTGGCCATTCGGAGTTTGCAAATTACACACATCTTCGGAAAAGCCACTTTTACTGCCAAACAAGTTTTTTCCCACATAATAATTATCCATAAACACAGTTACTTTCTCAGCTCTGGATGCAGTAATCCGTGCAACCTCTCCCAAATGTTTGAAAGTCATGAAGTGGATTTCAGCAAAGCCATCAACTGGAACTGATCCCACAAAAACCCATGCAGTGAAAACACAACCCGTTGTGTAATTAACATAGCTGGCTCAGATGTAAAGCCCCTAGCAGGAAATTAGCATTATCATATTCCTCTGCATGTGTTTCTTCTTAGGCTGTCAGGCAGCTTGTGGACAACATTTGTTGTATCTTCAATTTTGCAGAGATATGTGAAGCCCTGACTCACCATTTTTTAGCAGTTGGGATATTTTATTGTAAATCTTGACGCACATTATAAATAACTATTGTGTTGTAATGAAAATGGAGGAGTACCCCAGCTGTCATGTCTGCAAGTCAACAAGAATTTCTATCAAATCTTTTGACAAGGCTGCTCTTGGTGGTAGAAAGGCTGGAAGCACATTCTTGTTGTCCAGGTTGCAAGCTGGCTGTCTTATTGCTTAACGGACTAAGTTACATGGGAAGTAATTACAAGGTCAGAAGCCTCTGCGGTGTGACATCTACTCTGACTCACTGGATGTACACTGTGGGACATTGGCCATGTACATTCTTCTGCACTTTTGCTATCCGTGTGTTACCATTTTGAAAATCCCTTCAGCTATCGGAAACAGCAACCCCAGAGCTAGTGACCTACACGCTGAAAATGGCAAGTCCTAATCTGGTTCCTAGCAATATGGATGAAAACAAGCAGAAAGCTGGTATCTTTTCTTTTATTTAGCCATTTTAATAAGTTCTGCCTTAACACTACTTTGTAAGGGCACCACCACTGCAATCTGGGCTTGGCACCTACTTAAAAAATTGTGACTGGTTTAAAGAAACACAAGCATTATACCAGAACGATAGGACCAGCAAGACCTTTCTCCAGCGCTGACCAAGTGGCAACCACTATGACCGTGAAAGGAAGCCAACACGGAAGTCCCAAATACTGCATTTTAACGAATGGCTACGTGAGGCTGTCCATTTTCATAAGACCCATATTAAAATGTCCAACTTCACAGCAGACATAAACATGTTTACAGCTGGGTACAAGAAACAGTACGGGGGCTGAACTCACCTGTTCAGATTACATTAAGGCTTTATTTGGCCAACCTCAGCTCCACCTACGCTCCACGTCTTTGCCCATTCTTGGATTAGCCGGGAGCCAGCAGAGTCAGGACTGCCAAGATGCCAAAGGCCAGAGCCACCACACTTTAAACTTCACACTGGCTCTTCAGGAACAGAATCAATGACGTCATAAAGACTATGTCTATTTTTTTTTTAAACACTATATGGCGCTGATACAGCACTGTGCAGGTGAGATGCCTTTTACTTCAAAATCAAGGATTAAGAATATCTGTAAATAATTAGACATGCTGTCATTAAAAGATAAAGGTACGGAAACGAAATGCAATCAAGAAAAGTCACTTTAGGCTAACCAGCTAAGCTTGTTAGTTAGTGTCTGATGCAAAGTTTCCATTCATCAAGGTAGTGATTTGTCTTTGACGTATAGTTCCTATAAATGTGCCCAGGACTAACGTCTTGATGTGTAATTGTTAACACAAGATTATAAACGTGTAGCGCAATGATCGCCGTTCACAAACTCACCCTGGCAAACACAGGAGGAGCTCTAATGGGATTGCATGGCTGATCATGGATCAAGTGTTGCTCCTATCCTCAAAGAACTCAGCTGGGATTATCCTGTTGCATTCAGACCTTTGCCGTCATCGCTGCAAATGAGTAACGATCTCATGTCGGCATGTTGAAAGGTCACCTGAGACTAGGTAGCTTGTACAAAAACACTTGCAGTAAAATACCCCCAGATTAAGTCTGACCTCCCTCCCATAACACCATTACATGTCATGTCTGAAGACTACGTTGTGTACTTACATAGAGTGCGTCATCTTTGTGCTGGATGCTTCAGCAGTACAGCCTGAACAATGTGCATTCCCCTCTAATAAAGTAAGGTGACGCATGTGTGAAAATTGTCATAATATACCATAAAATGGACATGCAAGTATCTACTAGTCCCTTACACTTAACTGCACTGCACATATTTTATCAGGCACAGGTTTCAAACAAGGACTACCTTGCATCTTGCAGTCCTGTAGATGTTTCAACCAAATATTAATCATAACCCTCTTCACCCCAAACGTTTTTCCAGAAAATTAAAGCTACTGAACTCACAGAGTTCCCTTAAATGTGTCTCAAGCCATAGCCTCCTGGAGCTATTTCAAATGAATTAAAATGTGGTCAAAACACATCCCATGTCCTCCAGAATAGTGCTTAAATATGCTGTGTCATTCAAATTGTGGTCAGTATTGGATCTAATGTGTACCAGAAACACTCGTTACATAAATCCTTCATCTCCACTTCTCTCTGTTTGACAGAAGGTCCATACATACATACACCAAATCTGACCTGAGGTATGTTTATCAGGTAACATCCTCCCACATCTCAATTAGACTAAGCTGTTTTTGTGCAGTTTTTGTTTAACCAACAGTCTCTGTTGACTCTTAACACTTTAAGGCTTTATAATTTACATAAAGCAGATTAATGAATCCTGATTCCTTCGTGAATGGCAGCAGTACAAAGTTGTCACAAAGGTCAGCAAAGGAGGACTCAAGGGGATTTGTGAGCGGAGTTTAAAAAAAGTTTGAACATGGCCACCAAGGGAGGAAGGGTTGTACATGTGGAAGTCAGCAACCAAAGAACAGGTTGGCTTGTTTTAGCCTAAGTGGGCCATGTCTCAAGCACTGAAAGGCTTAGTACACTATACACCACCTTTGACCTCTGATCTTAGGAGAATCTGATTGGCCAGGAGAAGCTGTGAGTCACGAGTTGGCATGCAGTGAATGAAAAAACTGGCGGTACAAATACAGGGATGTGAGAGGAACAGCCCCATCATTTCGGACTACACTTGTTAACTTGCTGAGAAAGGACTTGCTGACAAGGCATCGCGTTTAAGGTAAGCTCGGTTTCTGAAAGACAAAGATGTTACATCCGACTGACAGATTGGGTAGATTTGGTTTACTTTGGTAGATGTTTGTTTTGCAACTTTAGCTACTGGGTTTTATCTCTATAGAAGCATGGATCCTTTCAGCTTTCATCATTTGCACCACATGTTGTACCGCAAAGTTGGGTCTTTGACCTTTGCACAGTGGAAAAGAAGGGAAAACAGGTGTGCCAGCTTAGTCTTTGAAGTGCAGCCATCCGTGAAAAAGCCGTGTCTTACCCAAAATGAATTCCAGACAAACGTGGAGTGCATCAAGAATTTAAACCAGCACCAGATGGCAGCTGAGGGTAATCAAGTAGCGCCTTAAGAGATGTGTGGATGGAAGATGGTAGAGCTCACATAAGATTTTGTTCATTTGTCTTCTTTTATTTATTTTTGCACTTCATTTATTGTATTCCTCTTTTCCTCTTTACCCCTGGCAGTGGTAGTACCAGGAAATCTGACATTCCAGGATTCAGGATTCAGTTCCCATTTAATGAACGTGTGCAATGCTTATTTGCATACATCATCGTCTACTGCTGACCCCGATGAACAGTGTGAATCTTACGATTGACATGCAAAGTCTTCAAGTCTGAGCTTTAGGGTTGTCCTAATGCAATTAAAGTTGACCTGGGTCTGCATCCTGTCTTTTGAGATTTACCTGTCAGTAATGACCCAGAAAAGGCAGGTTACCTTGTTTTGTTGGCAGCAGCCATTGGAATTTCATGATAATGACATTAGTGGTAGAGTAGGCTACGTACACTGGTGGTGGATTGGCCTGAGTGGCCACAGGGTCAGCTTGTGCATTTGTGAACACAGCATCATTTGTATGTGATACTAGCCATGTGACTCAGAGTGAGCCTTACAAGGACCAGCATAGCGTGGTCCTTATTCTTCAAAGTCCCCGATCCTTTACAAATCATAACATCTGACCTTCGTTACCTTGGGCGTCTAGAGCATTTCAGTGTCTCTTTGCCCTCTATTGTCCTAAGACGCTTGTAACAATATGTACTTCACATATCTGTCTATAACATTGTCTTGTCCCTCTTTCTATCATAGGTTGCCTAGTGAAATGGCACTCATCCTGAGCCTTCTGTGCGTCTTGTGCCTGGTTGGGCCAGTTCTCAGCCAGGACATGCCATATGAGGAAATGATGGCCCAGATCCAAGCCTGCCCTAAAGAGTGTCGCTGCCCCCCCAACTTCCCTCGTGCTGTCTACTGTGACAACAAAGGCCTAACGAGCATCCCAAAAATCCCTCCACACACATGGTATCTCTACTTGCAGAACAATCTGATTGAAGCGCTGTCAGCAGACGCCCTGCGTAATGCCACGTCATTGCGCTGGATAAACCTAAACCGCAACAAAATCACTAGTGAGGGAGTGGAAGAAGGTGTACTCAATTCATTGTCTCACCTGGTGCACCTCTACATGGACGACAACCTATTGTCTTCAGTGCCATCTCCCCTTCCAGCCAGCCTGGAGCATCTACGTCTTTCCCGCAATCGCATCTCCAAGATCCCTGCTGGTGTCTTCGTCGGTCTGGACAAGCTTAACCTCTTGGACCTCCAGGGGAACAAGCTGATGGATGATGCTGTGACTGTGGTGAGCCTAAAGCAGTGTTACTCAAAGTGTGGTCCGCGGACCACTAGTGGTCCGCGAGCGACCTCAAGTGGTCCGTGAGAGGATCTCTTAAAATATTCGAATTTCCCACACAAGTTTGTGGAGTCCTACCTAGGGATACTCGATATACCGCGGCTTGTTCTACGTGAGATGTATGAAATGACTATATCGCGACCATCGAGTACGTAAATGTTTTAAGCCGTCGGCATTTAATTCTCCGGGGATTCGCCTGTCACTCGCTCCTGCTGCTCACAGCACGCAGCACACTGCCCCGCCCACCCAGAAACATCCCCTGCGCGCATGCGTGCTTTCTGTATCAAGTGAGGAGAGGTGAAGCCAAGAGTCCAAGTGAGGTAATTGAAGATGGAGACGGACGACTTGGTTCTGAAGAAAAACAGCTGCGGTCACGCCGTCTCTCGTTTTCGCGTGGTCACGTCAGCTGCTCCAATATTTTCAAGTGCGCCCTTATTGCCGACTTTATGGCAAACACTTTTAAAAAACTGGAAAGTCAGCGCTAGCTTACTGCAGCGTGTGGACACTTTCGGTTTTCAAAATAAAACGTGGGTGTTAAATGTATTAAACGTTTATTTATAAAATATGAAGAATGGTTAAAATTTGATTTAAAAAAGTGTCTCATATGCCAAGTATGATTCTGCACTGCTTCAATGCTCATATGTACATTATGAAATATATTAAAAATTCATAAAAAATATGACAAGTGTTAAAATGCTATAAAAAAGAGTGTGTGTCGTATAGCAGGTGTAGCTCGACTGTTCTACACTGATTTTGAGCCAATAGGTCATAGGACCTAGAAGCTATTGAGCTTTAAAGCTCATATTTACATCATGAAATGTATTAAAAATTCATAAAAAATATGACAAGTGTTAAAATGCTATAAAAGAGGTGTGTCTCACAGCAAGTGTAAATCTACTGTTCTACGTTGATTCTGAGCAATTACAATGCTATCATGGAAATAATGACAATATTTATTAGAAATAAACAATACAAAACAACAACAACAAAAATATCGAAATATATATCGTGTATCGCGATATAGCTTAAAAATATCGAGATATTGGTTACAGGCCATATCAGCCCTAGTCCTACCTAACATTATTTGAAGTGTAAAGCGAATTTGTTCTCTGAACAAAAATGCAGACAAATATTTTTTTTAAATATGTATAATGGATATATGAAGATAAATCTGAATTAGCAGTGCCCAAATTGTTGCCTAAGCAACCACGGCGTCTCCTATAGACAAAATCATTCCGCTGTCACGTCAGTAAGTAAGGAAAAGAAAGCAAGGAAAAGAGCAGCAAAAGCTGTGAACTTTAACTAAAACAAGGCATGGAGAGGATGGGAAACAATGATGGATAGGTGGCTGAAGATGGGGTCAGGTGGTCCCTGAAATTTTTTTTTTTGACAAAGTGGTCCTTGGTCTGAAAAAGTTTGAGAAACACTGGCCTAAAGGGTCTGAACAGCCTGGTACAGATCAATCTAGCCAAGAACCAGCTGAGTACCATGCCTTTTGGCTTACCAGCCACCACTACCCAGCTTTTCCTGGATGGCAACAACATTGAGAAGATCCCAGCTGGCTATTTCAAAGGTTTGCCAAAAGTGGCATTTCTGAGGCTCAACCACAACAAGCTTAGTAACAATGGAGTTCCCAAAAATGTGTTTAATGTCTCCAGCATTTTGGACTTACAGCTGTCCCACAACCAGCTGACTGAGGTCCCCCTTATTCCTTCAGGCCTTGAGCACCTTCACCTTGACCACAACAATATCAAAAGTAAGTCTGTGACATTTTCCCAAAGGCACCTATCGATTTTTGTTCTCATTATAGTGACTAATTTGAGTTGTAGGTGAATAAGAGTGCTTCTTTTATGGATCTATTAATTATGATAAATCAGTTCTGTAAAGCTATTGTGAGTCTTAAAATTTCCCTTTGTGTATTTACAGGTGTAAGTGGCTCCAACGTCTGTCCTGTCGACATCAATGCTGTGGACGACTCTGTAAACGAAAGTGTTCCTCGACTGCGCTACCTCAGACTGGATGGAAATGAGATTAAGCCACCAATTCCTCGGGATGTCATTCTGTGCTTCCGTCTCCTGAGGTCCATTGTGATCTAAAAAAAAACATCAGCAGCATGTTATAAGCTAATTCTAATTTCATACAACTGATGACTGATAATGTGGAAATGTAGAGACATCTCTGATAAATGAATGAATCTATCGTGACACGATGATATTTGCATGTTTGTGAAACTCGAATATTTGACGCTAGTTGGCATCAACTTGTTTTATCGCTGTGGATTAGAGAAAAGTTCATTCCAGTTCCAGAAAACATTGATATATTTTTCAGTGGTATTTTAATAAAAATCTAAAAGAAAGTACAAAATTGACAAGGAGCTGGTGGGTTAGAAGCCTTATTGAGGCAGCAGTCTGTTGACCACTAGTTGTGCCTTATGTTGGTGTGAACATCTGCAATCCAGAATGAAAATCTGATTTTAATTTAGCATGACAGTGATTTAGACGGATAGGAAGACAATGTGTATTAATGGCACCTTGAGATCTTTGAGGACTCTTTGTGTGTCTCAATTTGAATACTTCCATTAGTAGTCTACACACGTAGACGTGTTGCCATTGTGCACTCAGTGGAAATAAAATGATGTTTGACTGCCAAAATATAAATAGAAAACATCTTATAATTGCATAATGTGGTATTTGCCGCAACCGCTTCAGCTCCAGCAGTTTCCTCGGCTGCTCATTGCTTCCCCTTCTGTTATATAGCTAAAATGGCGAGAAGTGTCCAGCGTCTAACACTCAACTGTGTGTGCACCATCCAGGTACACACAGTACACTGTATTTTGCCATAATTGACAGTGTGAATGCATTTATGTAAGTATGGAAGCATGCAAATTGAGACTCTGTCATTATGCTCATTATTGCAGGAAGCAAAGCTTATCAATTGACTGGGAAAATATCATTTTTATTGAGGAGATCCATTGCTTTATATTTGTAGACTTGAAGCCAAATTAAAGGTGATATTTTCTAGTTGTTGTTGTTTTTTTTACTCTATTCATTACAGTCATATTTACTGGTGGTAACTTATTTTTATTTAATATTGGAAAAATTAGTAGAAACCTGACAACCCTTTAGATTTTCACGGCCAACATTCCTTAATATTTTGTATGCAAAAGAAATGTGATAACTATTTTTAAAAAAAATGCCAACACACTTTTTGATTCTGGTCATTATTTTTCTGAATAAAGTGAGATTTCATTTCAATTGTCTTAAATTTGAATAAACTTCTAAAAAACAAACATGTGTCATGTTTTTTTAATTCCTGCACTTTGCACAAATGTAACCTAAATGTAAATAGTAATGTTATGGTAGTCTGCAGTTTTCATTTCCTATATGTTTTGTAATGAAGTTTCAAAATGAGGAACTTTTTCCTCCAAATTTTATTCAGTGTGTTTTGGATAACGATTTTAGGGAACTCATTTTATCATTAGAAAGTGAATATAGAGTAGATCATCATCCACATAATATGTCACCAATCGACCAGGTAACAGCACACTCCTATTAGATGAACTGTCTATGTTTTTGTGCTTGAATAACTCGTTCATACCCCTTTGAGCTATGAAATTACATGATTGTGAAATACCATGTTCTCACGGACATGCATGGATCAGTGCTTCCTGCTCCCAGAAAAACATGATTAAAAGATCAAAATGTTTAGCACTACACAGCTAAGCAAGAACAATAAAAGACCTGCACAACCCACCAGGCTGAAATCATTATACATATTCAAAACAAAACAGATATGGACTGTCAGTACTAGATACTTAAACGAGTAGCAAAAAGATATTTCCTTTTTTTGAAAGGTGTAATTTATAAGTTTCAGGGGGTAAAACGGGCTTGTGTAGGACCCAAATGCAGCACAACAGCAAAGGATACTTAGTAATGTTCTTTATTGAGGAACTCACAGCAGGCGATATGGCAGGTGAGAGAGAGGGAATAAGTCCTGAGTTCAATCGGAGAGTCTGTGACAACGAACTGGAGCAGGGGGACAGACTGCCCGGGGAAACCTCCAAACAGCCAGGGAAACAGGCAGAAAGACACCAGAAACACTGAGGCAGAACTCGTGGTCGGGGACGAAAAGCTGAGGCGATTACCGGGGCAGAGACAGACGAGCAGGTCAAAGGCAGGCAGGGTCGGCAACGGGAGATCAGTCCGGACAAAAGTGCTGGAAAGACTTGCATGACGCAAGGAACAATCTGGCAAACAGTGTCTGGAGGTTGGTGCTTAAATACAGGGTTGATTACTGATGAGGAGCAGGTGTGGGAGGCGGGAGAAACCATGGTGACTGATGAGGAGGCGGGGCTGACAGGTGAGTGGAAAGTTACTGGGTGCAGGTAAGAGGGAAAAGCAGGCAGGGGACCGGAGTGGATTGTGACAGGGGGCTCTATTAACAGATACAGAATATCACAGAAATCTGATATAATATGCAGAACTATGTTGCCATTCATTCACCTAAAAATAAGAATCATTATGTCTTTGAATAAACCTAATCTGTGGGTCCACCATGTTGAACTGCCATGTTTCTAGCCCATAAAAGACAAACCAAATACTTGGTGTAGATACAGCCGTTACGGTCTTTTTTTTTTGTGGCTACTGTAGTTTCTGGAAATGGGAGGGTGCCACTAAATCCTCCACACTGCTTTGTAATAATGAGAACCACAGCCAGCCAACTAGTCACCTATCACACAATTCCCCTAAACATCTAGTTACACCGTGCGTGCACCTGTCACAGTCTGCTGCCAGCTACTGTCTATGTTTTCAGCATATTCTTTTGTACCGTTTTTTAATAGTGTGTAGACATTTTTAAGAACAAATATGTAATTAATTGAATTCATTTGATATATGCCCAGACTTAACTCCACAATTAGTGCTCAAACATAATCCGTCTTTCTGCTGGCATAACATTTCCATCTCACTGCCAACGACCATATGAATGCTTCTACAGAGTGGACCGAATCTACCGAGGCTTCCCAGGCTCTTTACAATGCACTCTGTCATAAACTCTGACACATCAGTCATTGTGTCAAGATATTTTGGCTAATATTTCATTCAGTTCTTTTGCTTTTTGAGAATGCTTGGCAGAAGGAAAGCCCTGAATATGAATCCCAATCTTATAGGGCAGGTGCAGAAGGATGTCTGGCATTTCCACCACGTCCTTTTTCCCCTCACTCATCAAAAGGTCTAGAGTTACCATGGAAGTGCGAGAGACAGAGGTGGGTAGATTGAGACAAAACTGTGGCCAAATAAAGCTGACAGGGTAAAGCTAGCCAGTAAGCACGCTGGGTGTTTTAACAATGAAGAGTCTATGAGTGTATGTAGCATCTCCTCCACACCCACGTCAGTACAGAACTGCAAAACATCCACTTGCCTTGGGTGCCGTCGTCTGTGACCTCCCCAGATCAGCATCACTTTTCATGATTTTCTTTTGTGGTATCCCACGACTGAACTCGGATCTGTAGTTGAGGCAGAACGTTTACCAAGCGACGGCGCAAAGAGAAAGCAGCTTCCAACCAAAAGGGAGGGCAGAGGCCTTCTTCCAAGCAGGGACTTCCTCTCAGCACCATGCTAACAGGGGCTCCTCACAGAGGTCCCATTGTGTACAAGGGCCCCGTAGATCCCCCCCATACATGAAAGCAACACATGCCAGAGTTTCACCTCAGGAAAAGGCGGACAAATATTTCAGTCTGATTGAGCTACACGCTTAGAAAAATAAAGGATACTCTTGTAAGGGATAAAAAGGTATTTTGCCATTGGGGGGCCTTTGCTCTCTCTTTCTCTGTGTGTCTGATGTCTGTCTGTCTGTATGTGTGTGTGTGTGTGTGTGTGCAGTGTTGGAGAGGGTCCTGCATGTGTGTGTGTGTGTGTGTGTGCGATGTGGGGTGGGTGCACTCCGAGTGACCAAAAGCAATCTGCTCTGGTCCAATCAGTCTCAGTGCCTACCTTCACACATAAGCGGCAGGGCACTCGGGTCTGCCAGAGCGCACCGACCTGCACATACACACACACACTTACACATTTGTCACATTCACACACATACACCGTTCACACACTTTAACACACCCACCCTCCCTCTTCAAGGCACCCTGCGCGACCTCTCACCATTGGCCAAGTCCCGGAGCCCTCAGCATCTCCATCACGGCTGAAGGGACCATTCGGGAAAGCAGGAGACAGAGGTAAGCGTTCTTGGTGCTTATCTATCATGCTGGCTCAATGGCTCTATGGTGAAGGGAGTTAGGCTGGGCAGAGTGACTCCAAAAAACACCTCTATTCAGGAGCCACTTGGCTAATTGGTGTGTGGTGCAGCTGCTTTATTTTCACTCGGGGACTTACTTTGGGAGCTTTGCAGGTGACTGAAATGTGGATGTGTTTGTGGTCCTTTGGCATTCTCAGTGGTTATGATATGTCGGCTTTGTTTGTTTCTGTAGATGTGTTCAACAGGTCTTTTTTGGACTGATGACAAACCTTGGTGACTTATTTTGCAATTTTGACAGCTGCAGCATTGTTTTCTTCTAATCAAGCCAGATGAATTGTGACTCTAAAGATTTGACTGTGAAAACTTCAATGTCAATTTTATACATTTTCTAGTAGAACATAACTGTGTGCATTTATTTATTTATTTCTGTCACCTGCTTAATTGGGAATTTTTCCTATGATACAAATCTGCAAGTCACCAGTTTGTTCTGCAGCTGGTAGCAAAAGGGCGACGTCTGTCAAGTCTGTTTATGGCTCATGAGGAAAAATGGTAGAATCACTGGATATCAGGAATGCCCAACGCGGAGCCAAGCATAACACGGAGGTAGTCTAGAGGCTACACTCATACACAGTTTCCACACACTGTACACTGTGATGGCCTGTATAAAAGCACACCTCTGTCTCTAGTATAGTCCCTCTTTCAGTGTAACCATGCTGGATTTCGTAGCCTCATGACAGAAAGTCTATTTCAGTGGAGATGCTAACCCTAAGGGGTGCACTCATGTTGGACGTTTCCAAAAAGAGAATGACGGGATTGATTCGCATAATTCATCTGTCTCTCCGACATCGACAGAGATTTGATTCATGACTTTAAATAAACCGTGACACTGTGTTTTATTGTTTTATCTCGTCCGCATTCCCAAAAATAGCAGCGATTTTCTCTCTCTGAAAGATAGGTGTGTGAAGACAGAGCGTGCATCTGTGAGACGATGTGTCTCTCCAAGTGTGTGTGTGTGCGTGCATGAATGTGTGTGCGTGTGTGTGTGGTGTGCGCGTGTGTGCGCGTGTGTGTGTTTGAGCACCTTCACTGCTGAATGAAGCTTTTCCTTGCAGCTGTAACTCACTGCCATCCTGTCCACAAACCTCGGAGGAATTTGGAGTTTGAGTGCTAAGACAGGCAGCGACCGGGCCTCATAAAGACCCTCTGTAAAGGGCGAGGGGTCGAGTTAGCTTGGAAACCTGTCTCTCTCTCTCTCTCTCTTTCTCTCCCTCTCTCCCACTCAGTCTTTTTTCTCACTCTCTCCATCTAACCCTGAGGGCCAACATCTTGTCCACGTCTCTCTCTCTCCATCTCACTCTTTTCTTCTCTTCTTCCCTTCCCTCCCTCGCTCTCCGTTTCTCTGCCCCGGCCTAGAGGACTCTCTTTAAACTCTTCTGCCTTTTCTTGGACTTGACATCTTCTATCTCAGGCCAGCCGAGATGTGGCTACACCTGTTATTAGTGCGCTACGAGACTCCCAACCGACAGATGATTGATTCCTAAGTGTGATGTCAACTGTGCCAGATAATTAAATGGTAATTAACATACTGCTTGCTAATCTACCCACCAGGGATTCACACTTCTGAACTTAATCAACCTCGCCAAGCTTAGTAGATCGGTGCTGCTGAGGAAATGAACAAGCAGCTATCTGGGTCAGGGCAGTGCATAGTAGATCGCACTCAGTGAAAATCATACATGCTAATTTTAGATTCAAGTAGAAAAGGGACCCTCTTGTCTGCACCCCTCACTTCAAGTTTGTTGCCAAGAATCTTCCAGCCAAAGTCCTTTTCGGTGTGATTGGCAAAAACTGTTGAATGCACAGCCAAAAACACAGGAATTCAAATGCAGCTTCAACAAAAAAGAAGAAGAAGAAGAAGAAGAAACCCCATATCACCTCTCATTTTAAAATGAAATGCAGACTTTGTGTAGACTGAAGAAAATAGTCCCGTTTTCTTATCAGATCAACTCTGACTTCTGACCTTTGACACACCACAGGTGAGCACTGATTTGAGCCAAGATGGCTGCTCGCTGGAACAGTGAGCCTCTGGCTACAAACGAGGAAAGAGGCCCCCTTATTTTTTCGATTGCTTTGAGCTGTCTGCACCTAAGTAATGAACACACTGACCTTAGTGGTGTGACCCAATGTCAGGCCCTGGTCTGTAGCACTGTAGACTGATTATGCAGCCAATATCATGAAGACATGCCTTGTTGAACCTAAGTGGAACTATATTTTAATCCATACCGTGATACGCAGCATATCTGAGACGGTTCCTTTAAATTTTGACATGTTTTCAAGGTATTTCAAGGTAAATTTCTACCTACAAATTGAACAAGAGAAAACTCATCGTGTGAGAGATTAAATCATTCGCAAATGTGTTTTCGTGCATTCACCCTTTAATCTTACATCTCTCCCTGTCCGTGTCAAGGTGGACTATGAGGATGCTCGTGCGGCTCGTGTTGGGACTCTTCGTCCTCAAAGCGGTGGTGGCCAGCCCCAGATTTTCCCGACAAGTGGACTTGGACACATACGACAGCGCCAACTACGATGTGGATCTAGACAATTTAAATTTGGAGAACCAGGATGTCTATGACTACGAAGATAGGTTGACAATTGATGATCCTCAGGTAAGAAACTATATGGGTCAATCAGTACACCCTGGAGAAAATGTTTGGCCAGACCTTTAAAATGCAACTGTCTGCAATTATTCTCTGGCATTAGGATGTAATACATTTATCTTAATTCTTCATCACCGGAGATCTGCAGCCAATTTGATTCATAGTTTGTATTTTTGTAATTTCATAAGTTTTATGGTCTCTTTTTACGCTGTACGCGCCATTACATGTTGCTGAAGGACACTTAAAGCAATGTTCATGTCACCCATGTGAAGCTGAGCGATCACTGGAAAACAAAATGGAAACACGCAATAAATGAGATCACATAACCGTGATATACAACTCACGCGGGCTGTTACGGTTTCTAGATGTCCCACTTTTCTTCAGATCACACAAATCACAGCGGGGAAACATGGAGGGAATTGGCTTGGTTCTGAACCGAGGTCACCAGGTTCATGGAGCAGACATCCCGCTGATACCTGGAAAATGGACACACTGCTTTCCAGCTTTGTGCACTATTTTGGCCAAAATATTTCACTTTTGTACCTTGGCCAGTCACCATTTAAGTTACATGGTCTTAAATCTCCACAGACTGAGCCCTTCTGCATCTGGAGTAGTTTTTATGCATGGAATCAAACAATATTTATGCCCTGGTGATGGACAGATTTTTCTGTCGACGATGAACAAAAGTTTTAAAACTTTTTTCCTTTGCTGTGCAGAATTTGTAGCAGCACTCTCTGCATGTGTCATTTTCTCACACTGAATGTAACAGATACTCTCTTTTTAAAGCTGCTACGGGATCATTTCTTTAAAATCTCACCTGTTGTTACTGTACTTGATACTATGTTAAACAGTGAGAGACCTGCTGTAAAATCAGCCAAACTGAAGGACTGCTGTGCCTTCTGGGACTTGTGTCTTTTCTAATTCTGCTCAAATTCTGCTCAGTTTTCTTGAAGAACAGAGACAGAAAGGGTTACAAAGTGGATGATGGATTCCAGAGGATGCCTTTAAAGCAGCTCGAGTTGAGTTTGATGTGGCAAGCCTGCGGGGCATGCTGTAATGGCGAGCTTTAGCCAAATTTCATGTTCCCGTTTATACCTCTTTGTAACCAGGAAATTAAGCCAAGGCGATGTCAAGATGGCACGAGGCAAATCGTACCACATCGGATTTTCAACAGGCTTCGTCTGAGCCAACGATTTAAGTGAAACCTGATGTGGATTGCACTCACATCACTGCTGTTATCTAACATCCAACAGTCGGATGCAGATTTAGCAGAATATACGAGAAGGAAACAACTTAAGCAGTGAATTAATAGCCACCTTTGTGCCTAAATTCAAAATGATTGAGTTGTGGTGTGCAAAGCATTGCAGCTCAGTGTTGCACATGACAGTGCTCAGTGTGGGAAAGTTGTAACGTGTTGCAGGCAAGTGGCTTTGATAATATCTCTCTGTTTAACAAGCCTGGATATGACACAGCACATTGCATAAGGTTTTTGCGGGAGTGTGTGGGAGTATCAAGAGGAGAAACAGAACAATTAGAGAGTAGAATCTCTCATCCTGAATAAACAGCATTATTGTTTTGAGGAATAAGACATTGCAAGGATCTGACATTTAGTTTTGTTAACAACACAGTTAAAGGTGAAGGGGCACATCCTCCAGACTGGTTATTTAATAGGAGTCAGGATTAAATGGATTTTATTCTCACACACATCAGATGTCAGGGGAGAAATGAAGCGAAGATGAGCTCCATGCCACTGGAATGCTGACTCTTTACTTTCCACATCCATCTGTTGGTATTTCTTTTCTTTCTCCTCGGGGCTTGTCTCTTTTGAGAGGAGGCTCGTCTTCGATGTTAAGCAAGCAAATCATCTTCAGTCTGCTGAATTCAAGTCTCTGCAAATGCTTTAATGAGCTGCTTTGGATTCATTCAGGCATCTCTCTCTCTCTCTCTTTGGTCTGACCAAGACATTCAATCTGTCTCGAGTTCACAATCTTTATATTTATATTCTATTTATAAGGATTGAACAAAATATAACTTATATGCTGCAATCAGGCTGTTTATCCTAGGTTTTAAACTCAAGCTGTTGTTGCTGCAGTTTTGTTAGCCACCTGTAGTGACAAATAATTATGTACCCTCACCCAGTAATTAGTATTCTAACCTTGTTTGTAGTATTTAACAATCTTACTTAAAAAGACACTGAACGGGGCGGTCGGTAGTGTAGTCGGTTAAGCAGCCGCCCCATGTGTGGAGGCTGTAGTCCTTGCTGCAGCTGCCCCCTGGTTCGAATCCCACATCGGGCGGCCATTTACTGCGTGTCACTGCTTCCTGTCTATTTTCGGCTGTCGGCTTAGTCAGGTGACCAGACGGGTGATACCACTCCCATGTTTCTGCGTTAAATATGCAGCCAGTTAGCTTAGCTTAGCATAAAGCATGGAAACGGGGGGAAACATTAGCCTGGTTTTATCCACCTGCCAGCACCACTAAAGCTCAGTGATTAATGCGATTTATCTACAAAATGTGTAAGAACATCGAATTATTCCAGTGACTTCCTGCAGCCTTGCCTTTACTGAGCAATCAGACTGTGGGAAGTCACTGTGGCGGGCGATCACATGACTCAATCAATCTTATCATCTGACTATCCGCAAGAGCAAATAAGCGTATTTCTAAAAAAATGTTGGACTATTCCTTTAAGCCCCACAGTGCAGACATTCTCTTTGCATTCACTCTGGGCTGGAAAGCTCATAAATGTGGCTCAAGATTTGCCACATGGCATTTCACTGGACTCAAGGCTTTAGAACTGTTAACTGTCCTGGTGCTACTCATTTGGTAGCAAATCAGGTTCAGTCATTTGGTTTGTTGGAACGGATGCAGATGGTGAACCAGTGTTGGATTGTTTGAGTATTTTGTTGCTAAAACTTAGCTGAATGCATCTACTGATTGATGCACTATATACTACAGCAGCAACATCACATTTGGCGCCGGCTTGATGCTCACATTCAACTGTGCATTCTGTATTCCCATGCTGTTTCCAGAGCTTTTTTTTTCTCAGTATTTTTGGTTGCCAGCCTTTCGCCTCTTCTTTCCCCTCGGGTGTATATGTTTGCTTTGGGGAAAGGGGGAAATGAAGGGGAGAGCTGCAGCAAGCTAACTCTGTGCAAGACTTTTCAATGGCCTACCTTGTTGTATCCCAAACTGTGTCTCTGCCAAGCTTTTAAAAGTGTCTTTCGGTGCTGGACATCTCTTCATTGCTGCTTTTAATGTCTTTGCATGACCTTTAGTCAATTATATGTCTTGTAACCTATCACTTGAAGGCTAGTTTGACTTGCATGATTGTGCTGATTTACATTCATTTTTCGATACCTCTTGGCTTACTGACATCTGATTACTGTGCATGAAAGTAGCTGGACGGCTAAAATATGCAGCTACCATGTGAGTCTTGGTTCCACAAGGACCATTCCCTGTTTGGTGGGTTGAGTCAGCCTTGTTAGGCGTGAGAGAGTGTCAGGTATTACCTGTGGCAGTTCATTGCCCTCGCCTGGAGAATGATAGAACTGCAGGTTTGGGCAAATACTAAAACATCAAAGTGCAACGGGAAAGACTGTAAATACAATTATAGTAGCAGATGGATTTACCTGAAGCTTTTAATGAAAGAACCAAAAAGCACTGTAATTCATACACTTTGGTTTGTTTGGCAGGGTTGTCTTTTAATTTATCTCCCAGCATTAAACATAACTGTTGGCCTACTTGATAAACAAAGATGCAAAGCCTTTGTTTATGAGGTAATTTGATATTTTGAAATGAGGTAGAAGAGACATGGATGTGCATTTTAGTCTTTGGACGTACCCTCTGCAGTTTGTCTGCTTCTTAAATTTATCAAAGGACTGACTACAACCAAGCTGAACATGTAGCACAACACCCAATGTGTTCGGATGCTTCTTCTAATAGTAATTTGAAAACTTTTCAATAAAGACTACAGAATCAAATTTCATCTTTTACTTCACACACAAAAAATATGATATGTAAGCATCCTCCATTACTAATCAGTTCATTTCCAAGGAGATGTGAACAAATTCCTAACTGGTTATTTTCCGCCTGACTGTGTTCTTTTGTTGTTTCTGTTGTTATGGAAAACATGTTTCATATAAAGATATGCATTTAGAGTGTTGACTACAGAAATGTCCTCTATGGACTTTCATAAAAGTTGCATGTGAGTGATCTGGATACTCAAAAAACAGGAAGCTTTACTGCCATCTAGTGGCAGAGATACTGATGCTGATCTTCTGACGTTTTTTGTTTTCGTCCTTGAGCCACTGATATTGTGTCACCTGAGATTATAGTGTCTCAGTCCTGGAAACCTCTCCTGTTGTTTGACTTTTTTTGCTTTTTGACTATTTTCAATGTAAGATAGCAGAGAGAGAGAGAGAGAGAGAGAGAGGATTCTGGGAAGAGGTCCCAGAGCAAATCTGACACCAGACGTTTACTAGTTGTAACTGACACCTTGCTGGAAATGGAAATTAATGAAAGGGGGGAAATATCTGTGATTAATGAACGACCTTTTGCCTGTGTCGCATCCAGCTGGCAAATTTTTATGGCATAAAATGCACAGTAACAATGCCAAATTCAAACACGTCATACTGATCAGAGGCCACGGATTATTTTCTCCTACTTACATCACCGAATAGGCAAAAACAATACTTTTGCTAAAAGACACTGGTGCTGGTATAATCTGAATAGAGCAGTGTTTTTCATGCTGTCAATAATGTCCAGCCACAGCGAATGTAATGCAAGTCAAGCCATCACGATGATCAATTCGATTGCAATGTTCTACTGGAGTTAGTTGTCAGAAATGACCGAGATGTAAAGCACATTTACAATTTGACCTTTGTCCTTCGACATTTTTAATTAACTGTTCTGGCACTATTGAAAAAATAGTTGGTAATACATCTTGACAATTTTTAAGATAAACTATTTTAACTTTTTAAACAATTTCATCCTAAAAAGAACTACTTTGTGTTGAGTTGTCAAATATCTTGCATGTTGCCCTCCATGGTATCGTCTGCTAAGAATTCAGATTTCCTTTGCTAAAATGGCACCATTAATTTTACTGAAAATAAATACTGAAATGTGTAGGTTAACAAAAAGCGAAAAACAAAAGGTCTTTAGCTGTATTTTCATTTTATGTGATAGTATCAGGATAAAGGTTGCTTACTTGTTGAACTGCCGAGTTTTATTCTAGACAGTGGAAACACCTCAGACCTAATGTTTACTACTTTTCTTATGCTCGATCTCAAATCAAATTATCAGACATTTTTGACTCACTGCCACTGTCTTTCCCTCAGATAGAGATTGGAACACTGGCCCCACCCGACTATAACTATCCTGTGCCTGAGGCCTCATTGGAAGAACAAGAACAAGAAGAGGAAGAGGAGGAAGAGATGCCCCTAAAAGTCCAGTTCATCCCTCAGGGTTCAGGAGGATCTGGGGTTCTCATGGGTCCAAACACACAGAAAGGTCTGAAAAAGCACACACCTTTAGGTCTGCACACCCATAAGCATAGAGTCACTTGATACCCGAAGAGCGTTGCTTTTCCTTGGGCCTATGCAGTAAAAGCAGTATCACCTAATGCCAAACCCAAAACAAACGAATACTAATCTATTCTCTAAAAGAATCATCTGCATCTTCAACAATCATCTTTTCCATGTGCATGTGTTCCATTTAACTAGCTGTTAATGGTTAAATGTGTCATTTTTAATCACTGTGTCCATTTGTCAACTACACAACCTAATCATCACCTGATTGATCTGTTTCATTTTCATATGTCTGTTTATTAATACCTAATCTTGTCTCTAACAAGAGGTGGAGCTGCGTCTGACGCCCCTTGACATCCTTCATGTCTCCGGGGATTTTGGGGGTTCCGTAGAGTCTGGAGCCTCAGGAGCTTCTGGGGTTTCTGGGTCTGGAGGCTCGGGAGACATATCGGTCTCTGGTGGCTCCGGGGGTTCTGGTGACATTATTTTGATCTCTGGAGCCTCTGAGGAGCTCATTAGCTCTGGGGGATCTGGGGAATTCTTGGAATCTGGGGATATCTTGATATCTGGGTATCCCTCAGGATCTGAGGGTCTCTCAGGATCTGGGATTATCTCAGGATCCGGGGATGAAATGGGATCTTCAATTTCTGGAGCCTCCGGAGACAGTGGCTCTGGAGAGGTCTTTATTGAATTCCCCTTGGGTTCTGGAGGGTCTGGGGACCAGCCTGGTTCTGGGTTCTCCGGAGAGACCTTTATCTCAGGGGCCTCTGGAAGCTCTGCGGTTTCTGGGGACTTCTGGGAAGAGTCTTGGCACTCAGGGATAACATTTATATCTGGAGGTTAGTACTTCTAAAGAGCAGACAAGTGTTAGTAAGGCTTAACTCTATTTCTTGACCTATGTAGCAATAACCTGTCTTACTATGTTACTCTTATTTATGTTGATTTAATTTCCATTTAACTGCGTTAAATGTTGATTTCTGCTTGTAGTCAGTTGTACTGTGCGCCATCGTATTTGTGTTACTTATAATCATGCTTTTCCTAACCTTCTGTGTCATCTGAGTGTGATTGATTGATTAATGGGTTGATTGATTGTCTGTCTCACCCCTCAACCTCCTAATCTCATGTCTCCTAACCCCAAACCTTGGCTCTAACAAGAGGAGGAGCTGCCCCTCATTCCTGAGACTATCCCCAGTGAGGCATCAGGTGAATCTGGGGAGATCTCAGGAGTTTCAGGAACCTCAGGGGCCTCTGGAGAGCCTGAGGTCTCTGGGGAACCTGAGGTCTCTGGGGAGCCTGAAGTCTCTGGGGAGCCTGAAATCTCTGGGGAACCTAAGTCTCTGGGGAGCCTGAAATCTCTGGGGAACCTGAAATCTCTGGGGAACCTGAAGTCTCTGGGGAACCTGAAGTCTCTGGGGAACCTGAAGTCTCTGGGACTTCAGGTGTCTCTGGCTCTGAAGAGACAGAGGTACCTGAGGTAACTTTCCCTGACACTAAAGGTCAGTATCTAACTGGACTTATGTGAGATAAAGGCAAACTTAAATCCACATCTCACACACCAGAAGGTCCCACAGAAAGTGAATACTTTGAACAAGGTGTCAATGCTGGGCCAGGAAGCCAATTAATCTTTCTATAAACTGGCCTTTGTTTGTCAGTTTTGTCCACTTCCTCCGACGAATCAGCTTCAGCAACTTTGGTTTTCTCTTCCCCGACTTCAATATTACTGCTTGGAGTCCATCAGCTTTAAAGGCACTCCATGGAGTTTTTAACCACTAACAGTGCTATGAAGCATTGTTTTTAATGTATTAGTTGTTATATATGGTGATGGTAAAGCACAAAACGGTGCAGCAGTGCATCTGGAAACACAGTGACAAAGAGGAAATGAAAAATGTGTGTTTTTAACAATATGCTTTGTCAAATAAATACAATAAATCAATTTATTTGTATCATTATACCAAAATCCAACATTTTGTATGTTCCTGTAAAACAAAAAATGTAACTCGTCTTTGCATCAGCTTGAACCAATCAATTTCTACCAATGATATCATGAAGTGTCAATAAATTCATCACTAACTGCTGCTGTAGCAACAGAACCAGGATCAACAGCCTCTCAGTGAACACTGCCAAATCTGGACCAAGGGGATGCCAGGAACCACCTCAGTCATCAAACTGGCCTACATCGTTCTCAGAAGCTGTATTCAGTACTGGGTTCGGCCATGCTGTTCACTGGGAGCTCACAGTCCAGCAGAGTAGGACCCAACTGGACTGCTATAGTCTCATTGTGGAGGGTGCATAACGCATATTCGGTGCTATTGTACAAATGTAAACACCATAATATAACAAGACAGGAAACCATTTTGCGTCCTACAGGCCAAGTGGGAAAACTAATGCTCATGTAGTGTAGAAGCAACTGTGAGGCCAGGACAGCTTTGACAGTTTGATTTAAAATACTCAGCCTTCAAATGTTTAATGAGAAAGCAAATCATGTCAGTTAAACCTGAGCATACGTAATGTGTTTTGGTGAGAAACACTGATGTAAATGTTTACAGCAAACTCCATAGGGCACCTTTAAAGTCATTGGATTTGTGCAGATTTTGCTGTTCAATCATTTTTTTGGTGGAAATGGAAATGCTTAGAACGCTCCGAGATTTACGGTGGGAACTGGCTCCAGCATTGGAAAAGGGATAGTAGTATTACTTGAGCAGTGAATTGGGTTATTCCTTGAAAGAATCAATTTCGAATAAATGGTTACTCCCATGTGTTTATCTAGTCTATTCTGAAACTCTGACCTGGCTTTCCTAAATAAGTGTTTTTTGTTCTTTGTTAACAAGCATATTGTTTGTAACCCCTCAGCAGATCACATTCATGTTATTAACACATTAAAGCCATTTTCATTTAACTTCTATCCATCAGTTAAATGTCATAAACACTTGTTGTTAACACTGCTAATATACTGTATGTGACTTATCACTGCGGCAAACAGTGGGCTACTGATTGCCAGACCTGTTCCATTGTCCATGTCCACGCTGATCTAACCTGTTTGTTTAACACCTAATCTTGTCTCTAACAAGAGGAGGGGCTGCTTCCGACTACACCACAAACCCCTCAGGAGGGAGCTGGCAGTGTAGAAGGGTCAGTGAGCTCTGGATTGCCAGAGCCTGATGAACCTGATGAGCCTGAGGAGCCTGTGATTGACAGGGAAGGTCAGTACTGAAGACCAGGGGCATTGAATTCCAAGAGTCATGGTAAAAACCTCAGCTCTCTTCGGAATTTGAGATACCCCAAATCCTGATTTGATTGGATTTGCCCTGGATTAGGACCATTCCGATCCCATTCGCCACCAAGTGTCCTCTGCAATACGTTCTCCCTCTTACTATTTCCTGTTATATTCCCTCCCTCTCCTCGTCTCCTTCTTCTTTCCCATGTGCTCCAGGTATGCCCACTTGCTTGCTGTGCACGTGCCTTGGTGGTTCGGTCTACTGTGACGACTTGAAGCTGGATAGTGTACCACCTCTTCCCAAAGACACCACTCACTTCTATGCACGCTACAACAGGATCACCAAGATCAACAAGTCCGACTTCGCCTTTATGAGTATGTTTCCTGTTTGAATATTAGGGCAGGGAACCAATGGCAGGCACTCAACCACACATTGATATTTCTTTTTAACTTCCTTCCAGACAAGCTGAAGAGGATCGACTTAACCGCCAACGCGATAACGTCCGTTGATGACAAAGCATTTATGGGTCTTCCCGAGCTGGAGGAGCTGGTGATCCGAGAAAATCATATCTCACAGCTGCCTGCCCTCCCAGAGACCATGACCTTGATCGATGCCAGCCACAACAACATTGGCTCCAAGGGCATTCACAACGAGGCGTTCAAGGTATGTTTCATGCTTACAGGTACAAACCTGAGGCCAACCAATACAGGTGGATATATCACTCGATGTTAGCTTGTTTCAGATATGTTGCAATGTATATATACTTTGATAAATACATTTATATACAAATATATTCATATAAATATATTGTTGTCATGTTCATACAAACAACTAACTACCAATACCCATAATCAGATTTTATTTATTCTCTTTTATCTGCACATTCTGGTGCTGTTTGTATATTTTTAGACCCAGACTGTGACCCAGACAACGGGCAACCCACTAGAAACAACGCTGACTCGTGTATTGTTCTGTAGTTCTGTGTGGTCTTAGTTGGTTCTCTACATTCTCTTGTGTTTTGTTCTATGAAGCACTATGGTCCTATAGGAAAGTCGTTTTGTGTCACTGTGTACCAGCTGTATATGACTGAAACCTGGATCAACTTTAGAAATCCTGTATCGGTCAGATTCCCTCACAGACACTATAGTACTGCATTAATACTGGATTACACACTTGTGTTTTTACATAACTTCGAAGTACCTGTGATATTCATATTCTGTCTGTGACAAAATTGCTGCCTTTAAATGTGTTGGAAAGTCATTTTTGTCACAATAGTGACATCTAAAGGCCTGAGCCAATAATGATTTGTATCTTTTTTTTTCTCATTGTATTTCAGGATATGACTAGCCTGCTGTACCTGTACCTAACAGACAACCACATCGATTACATCCCTGTGCCTCTACCAGACAGCCTGCGATCTCTACACCTACAGGTACATCTGCTCTGGCCTCGTGAACACGTTCCTCGCGTTAATCTCTTTAACTAAAACGGGAATCTGGAATAATAAATGATTCCAGGTTCACACACACAGGTGTTTTATTATTATTATTATTATTATTATTATTATTATTATTATTATTATTATTTGTATCTGATTTGGTAGGATTTGATAGGACCTTTTCTGCTCATGCTGAAGTGGGTGGAGCTTTGTTGAAATTACATGATGCCACCACTTCATGAACAAATACTGTCCTGAGGCTAATTCGGCAAAGAAACCTGTGTGTTTGAATTTAGATTTAGACGCTCTATCCTAATCTATCATGACCAAGTTTAACCAAAGCAGGTCTAATATGCATAAAGGAGACGTCCTCACTATATATCATCCTCTCTCTTTGGTTGCAGCGTAACAATGTTCAAATGATGCACGAGGACACGTTCTGCAACCTGAAAGATTTCAACTACATCAGGAACGCGCTGGAGGACATCCGTCTGGACGGCAACCCCATCAACCTCAGCAGGACCCCGCAGGCTTACATCTGCCTGCCCCGTATACCCATCGGGGATCACGTTTAACCACACAGACACATACCTTACACTCTTGCACACTGACTCCCACAAATACAACCACATGCACACATCTTTGTACATAATGACACACGCAACCACACACGCAGACATGCATACCATTTATCACCTCCTCAAGCGAACAGTCAATCTCGATAACGTGTTTTAAAAACTGTCATAAATGCTGCTGATGTATACTACAGATCAGTAAAACTCTGTGTGGAAATTTATGCTTCATAAACATCCACGAACACATGAATTATGAGTCAGATTCTGGTGATCAAGCACATATACGCTGCTCTCCTGCAGCTTCTTCCTGATATATATATATATATATATATATATATATAAGGTGTAACATGACAACACAACATACACACTGAAACTGTAACTCTCTCACCCTGAAATGCATGTATACACACATACAAATACACACACACATTTACACAAGAACTTTATCAAAAGCCAAACTGTTCCGCAACTTGATTAAGATTTTTAAAAGAAAATAGGCGACATTCGGAGAAATCAGTTTATTAAAACCCTCAAATGGCATGTATGTTTCTGTTTCAGTGTCTGTTCACGACTGGCAAGAAAAAACAACCAGTGATATTGTTTAAATATGTTTGTTTTGTAAAAAATAAAAATAATATTATATTAATGACGAAATCTAACACTTTTGGAAATGTATACTAGCATAAACTTATTGAAGCTGGAGCTTAATGAAAGGTAAATTGAGTATCTAATGCAATAAAAGACGCATTTAAACACAATCATTTGTTGTAAAGTCTGTACTGTAATATAAAAAAAATATATATATTCTGAAGAAAGAAAAAAAAGAAGATTTTTTACATGAACTGCAATATTTGGTATATTACATTTCAAAAAGTGATGTTTTAACCGTGCACAATAGCTTATAACAAAAGACTCTAATGTCTAGAGTCGATCAAATAAAGACTATTGTTTGATTTGGGAGGGGGGGGGTTGTTGATTTTGATTGTGGATGGGGTTAAGAATAATGCTAATAGCCTGCTATTGTGTGCTCTGTATGGAATAACCACAAGTGAATAAAGTTGTTTTGAAGACCTCTCCGAACTAGGAGTGGCTCAACGTTTTCATTGATAACTTTTAAGGATATAGGCATTTTGAATAATGTACAGATGCCACCGAGGTGGAAACCATTCAGAAATCTAAACCAAATGTGTCGTCAGGGAAGTTTTTTGTAGAACAATCCCATGAATCAAAAAGTTTCAAGAAGTTTTTCAAAGAGGAGAAGGAACCGCTCTTTCCCTGTCCATCGCCACTGTCCTCTGTGAGCTCCTCGGTTCTGTCTTTCATTGCAGAAAGTCTCTCCAGTCTGGCTTTCTCTCGCTCCAGAGCCAGACACTCCCTGCACGCAGCATCCCTGTCCTTTCCCACCATCGCCCTCTCCCTCTCCATCACTGCCTTTTCTCTGTCTACCATTCCCCTCTCCCTATCCAGAACCGCTCTCTCCCTCTGTAGTACCAGTCTCTCTCACTTCCATCACTTTGGCCTTCCACCTCATGCATGATGCAATCTACTGTATTTTCTGGCTTACCTCCTTCACCACCTCCTCCATCCTCAGCTCCGTTTAGGGAAACTTCGATTTCTGGACCACCTGCAAATGAAGTCATACCAGAGTTTATCACCGTGGATACTTTGCGTTTCTTGGGTTTGGAGTTGGGTAAGAAATTGCCATTGTCTCTGTCATTGGGGGAGATCTTAAGGATGGGGGTGTTTGATCAGGCTGAAATAAGGCCACATTTCAGGGACTACTTTCACCCCATCTGGTGGGTTCTTTAGCTCCTGACAGAAGCAGCCGTGAATCAAAAGGAAATCTGTCTTGATAAAGCTTGGCAAAATTCAAAAGAAAAAACGTACCTTGTATCTGTTCTTCATGTTTTCCCATTTTATGGATGCTTGACTGTGGGTCATCTTGTGTTGCAAGCCCATGTGTCTCAGGATGTCTCTATAAAAAAACAAAAAAACAATAATATTAATAGCACACCAAAATATTACAGCCAAAACAGTGATTTGTCAATAAAATCACACATGTATTTGTTTTCAGTGAATATACCAAACAGCTTTTCAGTGTGACTATAACAACAAGCATTTTGAATGTATGCCAACTTGTTCCTTGGGAACTTTGTGAAGAGCTATTTTCACTATTTTCTGGTATTCAAGTGTAAATAAAAAACACCAACATTCACTATCTGAGGCTCACGTTTGTCAGGTAAACAGACATTTGTTATAAGTATGTTTAAAACTGAATATTAAAATATTAAAGAGGTATGACAGAGAAAAACAATTCTTTAGTTTCTTTTGATTTTCACTAGGAGAGAGACAAAAAAAATTAGATAAAAACAGGTTTGTTATGCTGTGTCCACTATTATAGACAGACAGACAGACAGACAGACAGACAGACAGACAGACAGACAGACAGGTAGATAGATAGATAGATAGATAGATAGATAGATAGATAGATAGATAGATAGATAGATAGATAGATAGATAGATAGACAGACAGACAGACAGACAGACAGACAGACAGACATATAGATATAGACAGACAGACAGACAGACAGACAGACAGACAGACAGACAGACAGACAGACAGGTAGATAGATAGATAGATAGATAGATAGATAGATAGATAGATAGATAGATAGATAGATAGATAGACAGATAGACAGACAGACAGACAGACAGACAGACAGACAGATAGATAGATAGATAGATAGATAGATAGATAGATAGATAGATAGATAGACAGACAGACATATAGATATAGACAGACAGACAGACAGACAGACAGACAGACAGACAGACAGACAGACATATAGATATAGACAGACAGACAGACAGACAGACAGATAGATAGATAGATAGATAGATAGATAGATAGATAGATAGATAGATAGATAGATAGATAGATAGATAGATAGATAGATAGATAGATAGATAGAATATTACTTGGTATTAGTTGAGAAATAACACCATCTTATCAACAGGTGTCTCCGACTTCTTCTTCTCTTGTTTAAAAGTTCTAGCTTCTTTTTTTCTTCTTCTTCTTTATCTTCTTCTTCTTCTTCTGTCACCTGCTGAAGTGGAGTCATCTCACTGTCGCCACTGCGCGTCGTGGAGGTTTAGCGCACGACGAAAAAACTCAACAAATTCATAAGATGTTGTGATCTGACTCTTTTTTAATATACATTTTGTATTTATTTTTGATTTTTTTTAATTGATTTGTCTGCACACAAGGTCATTTTTTACATAACCTATATAATATTCCAGGGTTGATGGCACTTTTGTAAACCTCTGTACAGTCTACAATAACACATATAGGTTTATACACCAACCACCTTCATTATTGCACAATTCAGTGTGAAGTTTCTAATATTATGACCCTTTTATATATGTCAGTGCATTAGAAGCACCTTTATGTGGTCATTAATTGCATTTCTACTCACCAGAGATACGCATCTCTCTTGTTTTTATGTGTTGGAAAATAATAAAATAAATCTAATAATCAATAATAATGGGTCCTGGTTGTTGGAGATCTCACGTACATCTAATATCTGTCTTTATTATATTACACCACTTTAATTTCTAGAGGCACTGTCAGTGCCAGCCTCTTGACACATCTATGGGTGTGGCTAACCTTTATGTTTAAAGTGGAATAAAGAAAACGAAAGCGCTCCAAACTACAGGATGGCGACTGCCGCTAGTGAGTACTGTTCCTTTAATTAATGTATCAGTGTTTATCTGCAGCATTAAGTGTCTTTTAATCACAGTGGTTGGCGTTTCTGCCCTCATATAACGAGCTCTATGTGGCAACTGTATGTCTATATATATTTATTTATGAGACATTTAGAGTTATAATCGATCTTCATTATATTATATATTCATGATATCAAACCAGTAGGATTGCTGCCATATTATGGGAGAATATTTTGTGACGTGGCGGCAGATCTGAACTCTTTAAGTGCACAGATTTATTGTTATAAATGCTGATCATCGTTTATGCAGAAATGAAAGTTTCAGTTTCGTTTCTCATGAAGCTCCACAGCGTCTACATAAAACTATAGCCCAAACATGCAGAGTACAGATCATGCTTTATTTTAACCTCTCGTTTACAAAGCGTCAATTAAAGGTATGTTCTTTATCAAGGTTGTATTATCAGATATTTTCCAACGTTTAAGTCATGGCCACACAGATTGCAATTATCCAGCAGGGGGCAGCAGATAAACATATTCAGTTATTTGTTATTGTATCAGAAAGAATATCATTACAGTGATCTTTGATTTTTGTCTACTAGCTATTGAACAAATAGCACTGCAGAAAATATAATTTAAATGTTTGTTTATTTGAACTATTTGTCTCTAACAAATGCCCAGTTGTACGTGGCCAAAATTATGTAGACACATCTGAACATTTCAAGAATGCTCCTTTTTAATCTAGTTTGCAAAGAGGACATCCTTTCAAGAAAAGGTTGGCCTAAAACGTCAGCGTACTTTTTTACAGTTTTTTGGGTATATGGCCAATATACGTGCGTTTTGTTCTCCTGTATCCATATGTGACACTTGAAAATCCAAAGACATGAGCATAAGTATACATCTATAACCACCTCCACTGTTCAGGGAAAGCTTTCCCCAAGATTTCAGATCCTGGCTGCAGGGATTTGCAGGAGCATTGTTGAGGTCAGTCACTGATGCTGGCTCTGTGGACAAGGCTCCTTTAAAGCAAACTAAATCACATAGCTTTCCCTACAGGGACAATGTCAAAAGTTGGAAGTGCACTATTGTCTAAAATAAATAGTATGTTGTAGCATTAGGAGCTACAAAACAGTGAAAACATCCCAATACCAAAACTTGGAACATGTATCTGTCCTTATACTTTTGGCCATATATTCTCCTCCATTTCAGGATGATTAATCATCATCACTGGGAATTATAAATAAGTGTTTACCAAATATATTTGATATGCATTTTATTCTTTCTTGTTTTGTGCCATATTTTTTCCAGAGTCTGATGAGGAAAGCGCTTCTGACAGTGACTCTGCCGTCAGTTATCAGTCGGACACTGATGGAAATTCAGACGTAGAAAGTGACTGTCAGGTTAGTTTCCAGTAGATGTTTTTACACACTTTCAAATGCTAATGAGAGTTTACTTGTGTTTGTTTTTCAGCTGAAACAGAACATAACTATATTTACCTCTCCAGTGATTAATTAAAAAAACTTCTATATTTTTATTTTAAGTCTCCTGCCAGAGAGCCCTGCAAGTTTTACAACAACGGTCGCTGTCGGGATGGTGACAAGTGCTCTTACTGGCACGTCTGCAGGTACGCAGTGAATGGAAACTGTCGCTACGGATCCAAATGTAAGCTGAACCACCCGAGAGAGACGAGCAACGGGGCTCCAGCATCTAGGGATGACGAAGAGGAGCAGAGACAAGGTTCATCTTAATGTCTTATCATGCTCAGTGTGCTTAATAATATAAACATTATATGTCATTTGCTTTTCTATGAAACAAAACAACTATAATGTTATATTCTGTGTGTGCTGTGTACGTAACACATCATACATTATGACCAAGTTTCAGTGTCAGGAAGTCGCATTAGCGTTTGTGTTTCTGCAAACCTGATGATAAATTGAATACTTACTTTTTTTTGCTCTGTTTTGGTCTCCACCGACTGCTGAGAAAATAATCTGGCTCCGCTGCTGCTAAATGTTTCGCTGTTTTCACAACTTGTGCTGTTTAGCACATAGCATACACTCCGTTGAGAGCTTATACAGAGTTGAAAGAGCGAGAGAGACGAATTTGTAGGCCAGAAAACCAAAACAATGACTGAATGATTGCAGAGTCGGGTGATAATTCTCTGCAGGTTTGTATAGCTGTCACCATTCACAGTAAACGTTTTAAACTATTAAAGATATAAAGATATACTTTATTAATCCCACAATGGGGAAATTCTTTTTACTATTTTATATGTTGCATGCATTTTAACCCAGACACACACATGCAGTACAAGGGCTCATAGACATGCAGTATTATGTTGAAAAATATTGATTAGTGCAGCTTCAATCCTCCTTAAAAATAATCATCGTTTGTGCTCTGCAGTGCCTAAACGTGCCCAAAAATTCAATAAGTTATAAATCTAAAACTCAATATTTTGTCTTTTTTTTTTTAACCAGACTTGAAGCTCACAGATGGCCGGTTCTACCAGTGGCAGCTGAATGATGGAAATGACTGGATGGATATCAATAACGATCACGTTATCGAGGCGCAGTACTCACTGCCGCACACCAAGAGCATTAAAATCTACAACACACCATACGGGTAAGGGCTAAAAACACACAGTGTCTTGAGCTTTAAAAAAGGGGCAGAAACCGGTCGATGATTCATTTGTTGTTCTGTCTCTGTCTTTAGGGCGGTGAGTATAGATTTTAACAAGATGAGAGTGTATGGAAAAAGTCTGAGAGTGAGACGTTTGGACGATGGAAACACTGAGTGGATCTGGTACTGCACCTTGCGTCGTAAGTGGAACAAGTATGGAGACAAGGTATTGCTTTTTTTTTCTGTGCAAAATTCTTGGCACATTCTAATATATTAATACGTTTGGATATCTTCTTTGTCGATTTGTTAAATTAATATTGCGATTTTTTTTTGTTTTGGGCTGTGGGGGCAGGATTCAAAGGGTAACCCAAGTCCTGTGAAAAGCTCTGACATCGAGGGGAAGTTTCAGAGTAACCCGACGAGTTCTTTTACTTACAACGTCGGTGCTGAGACCTTAGAGATTAGATTTAGAGGTGCGGTATGCTCACAAAACCTTCGCAGTAAAGTCTTAAAAACTCTAAATTTGACATGTTTTTTTTTTAGCTTCTTTTCCGATACGAGCTTAAAATTTCTGTGTCGTTTGTCAGAAATGCGACAGGTGGGGAAAAAAAGGAAGAGGAAAGTTACTCGTCGACCGCTATACCGGCAACAGCAAGCAGCAGCACAGTGAGTTTGAGTTTTGTTCTTTGGGCACACTAAAGTAAATTTCAGTCCAGTCAATAACAACTATATTTAATGTAGTATTTTCATATGTTTAAAGTCATCCAGCACTAAAGTGCACAACATGTTATATCACATCTGTTCCTGAATTTGATGTTGCTGATGCTGTTACAGAGTTTCTGAAGCGGCTGCAGCTATCCAAAACGTTTCTCTGGGCTCCAAACCACAGTGGCAGTTTGAGGGAGACAGCGGGGCATGGCACGTATTCAAACACAGGGTACGTTATGTGCAGACACTATATTATTTATCTTTTAACATCAGTGCTAAGGTGGACGATTTGAACGGCTTTGTTTTTGCAGAGCGGCACTCGAACTGAATGCTCGGTAACAAGTGAAGCTATTGAGACGACGTACCAACAAAACCCCAGCGGCAGCATGACCTTTAAGGTGAATCGCCATAGCTACAAGCTGGACTTTGGAGGTAAAGTTATGTTTGTTACAGTTTTCTAATAATTTCAGAACGTATTTGGTGAAAGTGTTTGTTGTAGATTTATTTTTATTTTTTAGAAACTTCATTTCTGCATTGGCAGCAACATTTCATTGCCAAAAATATACAAATACAGAACATATGCAGTTGCCTTGTGTCCAGTGTTCCACTTTTTGACCTTGCACTTTGTCATAACTGACAGTGTCAGTGCATTTATGTACTTAAAATAACTAAGTGTAGATATGGAAGTATTATTATATTAAGTCACAGTTGTTTGTGCAGGGGAAGCTGACCTACTGTCACTACAAGGTTAGACTAGAGCTTGACTGAATTGTTTGAAAAACTAAATTTTGATTAGAAAATTAATAACACATGTTTGTTGGGTAGCTTTATATGGTTAGCTATGCATAAAGACTGGGCACGGCTTGCTACAGCTCACAAGTCATGAAGAATCTCAATTTTAACTTAGTAGCCCTGAAGCGCGACATAGAACATTTATTTATTTATTTATTTATTCATTTATTTATTTATTTCTCCTTTTTTTCCCCCCTACAGCGATGACTCAAACCAACCAAAAAACCACACGTTCACGAAAGATCAGACGTGTGTTAGTTTGACACCTCAAGACGGAAGTCGGCAAACGACTGTGCAATACCGTACTTCATACAATCCATTTTGATTCATTTTAGGTGTTTGGCTTTAGAGGTTTTGGACTTTTTTTTAAATGGGAAATGAAACTGTGTTTACATTAGAAAGCACTCCAGGATACGATTCAATTATACTGACAACCGGAGTGATTTTTTTTTTTTTTTTTAATCGGGGATTGTGTCAAAAAAAACTTAAACGCTGCTTGATGAACTTACATTTGTGCTGTACCAAAACTGCCTTTTTACAAAACTGTTGTTTGACTTTCCGCACACTGCCGTACCAGAGGGTATGCAATTATGCTTTAAATTAGAATGAACTCATTTAAAGCAATTTAATGCAAATTTAAGCCGTTCCTAAACAGCAATACACTGCGCCTGCGTATGCACATTACCTCTGAGGTGTTTGACGTGACTCACTGTGACAGTCACATTATGCAACAATTTAGTTTATTATGCTTCATATTTGTATTCTCATTTATACTAATGTATATTTTCTGTCATGGAAATTAAAAATTATTGCAAGTAAAATGTTTGTTTGTGTGTTTGTTGATGTTTATTTGTTTCTGACATTAATTTTAATATTTTAAGTTAATTATAGAATTTCCACTGTGGTGTCACCCTGTAAACAAACTATGGTGACAAATGTATCTGTTACACTTTTAGCTATACCTTGTATTTTTCTTTGAGAATTGTGACTATAGTTTACAACCTGTCTTACCTCATAGCTGTGACTTGTTACAAGTGCCAGCCAGGACTGAACTTTAGTCAACTCATAATCAAGTACGAACCCTAAAGTGACACCAGGGGGGGCGGCCAGATCTGCATAAATGTATGTTACTTTCATTCTTTGTTAGACTTTGAACCAACTTGTGTGTAAGAGTGCACATAAAAAAAATCACTGTTATCAGGATTTGAGGAGCTAGATGACTGAGTGTTTTGTGGGGTGTTCCCTGTCTGCAGTGGTCAGTACCTATCCTAACAACGAGTTCAAGGTGTTGGCTTGGTCTCCAAATTTCCCAGATCTCAATTTAATTAAGCATCCGTGGGATGTGCTGGGCAAACAATCCATGGAGGTAAAGTTTGCAAATTACAGGATTTAAAGGATCTGCCGGTGCCAGATGATCCAGCGCACCTTCAGAGGCGTAGCAGAGTCCATGCCTCAACGGGTCAGGGTTGTTTTGGTGGCAAAAGGGGAACGTACACAATATTAATATCATTCATAAGTCATTATATAACTTGTTTGGTGGCTGACTGCCATTAAGATTAATACTTAGTATCAAAAATGATTATTTCTTCATTGTAGATGAACACTGACACGAAAGTGGATGAACAAAAAGTCTGAACAAATTCAAATACGTCTCATATTTTAGATCCCTTTTTATTTTGATGACAACTTTGCACTGTCTCAACCATGAGGCTATCAGTGGAGTCATCAGCTGTTGAGGTAGTGTTGACATAAAGTAAATAGCCCATATAATCCATATTTGAATAGGAACTGCTTAACTACACAGACATGCAAGAAGTAAATAGACACCTTCATTCAAATTCAAATTAAGTGTCTATTTACTTTACTTCTTGCATGTCTGTAAGCAAAGACAGACGGCAGTACATTACCGCTTGTGCCAACTCTATGTGTCATCACTTCCTGGGTTTGTTTAGTCGCATATCTGCATGAGACTTCAGTCCAAGAAACGAAAGTGAAAGAAAAGCTGTTCATGGAAACGTTCACACCGGCTCCTGACTGAAAGTAAGAGAAGGAGATTTAAACAGGCTTTTAAACATTTAAATAACATGACGACTAGTTTTCTCTTTGTGTTTAATCTGTTTTTTATCCATATTATTACAGGGCTATATTTCTCACGTCATGGTGAGTCTTCATCACTGATTCACTCTGGATTAATGAAAGCTTCACGAGAAGTTTCACAGTTTAATTTTTGGGATGTTTTATATTTTTCTGTTCACAGAACGTGAAGAGGTTGATTTGGGCACGTATGGGGACAAATAATGGTATGATTTAAAGACATGCAGTCATACTTTTATTGTTGTAAAATCAGGTTGTTGTTGTTGGTTGAACTGGAGTCAATCTTATTTTTGGGTGGGGCCATGACATTTAATATTCTGTCAGTCAAGTAATAGTTTCAGCTTGTGGGTTCTGTTGAGCAGGTTAACTTATCTTAATATTAATATTATACAAATTATATATAATATAATAATATATATCTATAATATGTATAATAATATATAAATTTGAATTTGTAACTAGTAACTAAAGCTGTACTAAGTGGTGGATTAAAAGTAGAAAGTGGTATAAAAGACTGGATTACAGCACTTGAATAAAAGTACTTTGTTACATTCCACCACTGACCTGGACTAAGTTAGCACTCCCAGACAGTAAAGACATAAACAGTGTCAATCGTTAACCTGGCTCACTTCTACAGCTGATCAGTTGTTCGGTCACGGGTAATGCATAAATATGTTTTTTTCTATTTTACAGTCAAAACTCCTCCCACTGGAGGGGAGAAACATTATGAGTGGCAGCTGTCGGTTGGAAATCAGTGGCTGCGAATAGACAACGACCATGTGATCGAGACCCACTACTGCCATCCTGGAGCTAAAGGAATCAGCATCAACACTAGCCATGGGTCAGTGATGATCATTTTTATTTATCGTTTAACTTTTCTCAATGATTTTTGTATTTTAGTTTATCATTACTCAAAACAAATTCAAGTATCTTTAAGAAAGTACATAAGGAGGCATCGGAATGAAAACTGGTTTGACCAAGAACAGACACTGAGACTTTTAGTTTCACTATGTCATTCTGTCCATAGAGACTGCTAAGCCCAGTTACATTGGCCCAGCTCCGGTTCTGGCATGACACCAGCTCTGCCACATTCCCCTAAAAACCTCCTCCTCTTCCCGGTTGTTCAAAACGCCTGTGGTGAAAACACCAACACTCCCCCGGTGCTCTGAGCTGATAGTTCGGGCAGCCTGGCTCACAAACTGAGCTAACAGCAGCTACAGCTCACAGCAGTTTACTTCACCGACCATCAGGAAACTCTGTAAATCACAGAGTTGATGCAGAGCAGCTTAAAGAAGGAAAGCAGTGTAGCATCAACATGGTTTAGATATATAATCATAGACTTGTGTGTCTCTCCACAGGAAGGTGTTCATAGACTTTGATAAGCTACAGACTCGGAACGCAGGCCTGAATGTGCGCAGACAGAGTTTACGACCTGCAGGCCAGACGGACGACATAGGCTGGTATTTTAGAGATGACCAGCTGTGGCGTGAATATGGATCCCAGGTGAGGAAAACCTTTAAGTTTAAAATCAGTGTGAATCAAATTAATTTAAAGTGTCCTTTCTCTGCCTCTTCCCTCAGAGCTCCAACACGTTATCCTCCTCAATCGGCAGCAGAGATGTCGAGCGTCAGTTCACTCTAAACCCTCGGGGGTCGTTCAGCTTCACTGTGGGGTCGACAAGCTACACACTCGACTTCTCCTGTATGGGATATTTTTGTCATACGTCATACTTCATTTCATCATTTCAATAAATGTGTTTAAAGACAAACTGATGGTATTTCACTTGGCAGCCATGACCCAAGCAAATGGCATCACAGGCCTGCGCAGGAATGTACGCCGGCGTCCAAAATTCACGACCAAGACGGGGAGGTAAGACTGTGGGAATCATGTTTATGTATGTTATGCACTCTATCTAATGATCTGTCAGCCGGTCTTTATGAACATGCATGATAATATTATGATGTATCCTCAGCATTTACTCCACGCCAGTTATACCCACGGCTTCCTCCTCCCAGCTCACTGATGGAGGCTACAAGTGGGAGTTCATGGGAGATGAAGGGGAATGGACAGAATACCAAGCACATGTAAGTAGGGCATCCAACAATTTCAGGTATTCTCCTAGTCAGCAATGTTCATTTATATCATGATTTGTTAAGGGACAATGTACATGTTTTCATTTTTAGGTATGTTCGTTTGACAGCACTGCCATTGAGAGACAGTACCAGCTGAATCCACAGGGCCAGCTACATTTCAAGATCAAGAGATTTACGTACACCCTGGATTTTTCAAGTAATGCACACATACTGTTAACATTACACATTCTGACAAATACAGATTGAAGCTAAAACTCTGTGTACGCTGGTTTATCACAGGTATGCATCAGATCAACGACCGCATTGGGACAAGAAGAGCAGTACGGAGGACTGCTGACGATGGGAGTCAAGACAGCAGCAGGTCAGGAGAAACGTTTCACCATGAGATGAGAAACCCTTAAAATACCACAAATGAATCCTTAATTTACCCTTGAAAACATACCAAACTCCTTAATTCGATTGATATAAAAAAGACAAAATCAAAACCTCAATCAAACAAAAATCAAACTAAGGCAAAACTAAACTCCTCAACATTCCTGAAATCCATCATTTACCGCTTATCAGGGTCCAGATGGAATGGAGCTTATCCCAGCTGACTTTGGCCGAGAGGCTGCGTACACCCAGGACAAATCGCCACTTCATCACAGGGCTGACATGTAGAGATGAACAACCATTTACACTCACACCTACCGGCAATTTAGAGCCACTATATAACCTGTTCTCTCCGAGAACCCAGAGAAAACCCAGGCACAGAGAAAGGCACCTGCTGGGGTTCCAACCTGAAACCTTCTTGCTGTGAGGCGATAAACAATAAAGTGCACAGTGCACTGCACCACTGTGCAGTTTCCATCTTTTATTCATTTGACAGAAACATATGAACTATGTAAACTACTGTAATTGTTTTCAACTTAAACTCTTGTGTTTTGCAGTGCCGGCTCACTGCTACGATGGCAGTTCCAGGATATTGATGGAAAATGGAAAGATTATTCCAAAGTAAGGCAAATCTTCATTTTGTTGATGTGTAAATATGAGGATTGTAGAGCAGTGTATATGTAGCAGGTATAATACTTGACAGCGGTCGAACATCTTCAATGTTCAGCTGCAGGTAGGATTGCTAAAAAAAAAGATTGTGTCATGGACAAGATTTGAAATTGACTTTGCTCTGCGTGTCATGTAGGGAAATGGTCAGTGCAGCATGTCCAGCGACGACATCGAGCTCCAGTACCAACAGAACCCGTCAGGAACTATTAAGTTTACCACCAGGAGCTTTTGCTATGAGCTAAACTTCTCAGGTGAGGTGGAAACACTGACATCTACTGTCAAAAATCTGTATCGCAGAACTCCTTTCTGGTTATAAGGTGGATAATTTACTTTAAATCTCGTCTTTTGCAGCTATGACTCAGAGGAACCTGTCCACAACCACCACCAGATCAGTGCGACGACTTGATCACTGACTGCTGGGACGACAACAGATCTAGAGGTCGAGGTTGAACTTGTAGTTGAGCTTCAGAAATTACCTCACTTCCTGCCTCAGGTTATCTCTGATATTTGAATGACTCTGTACTGTTTTTTTACAAACTGCCTTGATGATGGATGAACTAATCAACGATCAACAGATATTATACCTCTCTAGCCTTTGAATGGTGTTTTCCTCGACCACTGCTCCAACGTTGGGATTGGGACTTGGGTTGAGTTAAAGTTAAGGATTACTAAGTTAAATATATATATGATAAAGTCTTTTAGGGGGTTTTGCTGCATGAAATCTAAAAAAAATGCCTCAATGATGGGACACAAAGGGCTGTTTACCAATGTTTTACATGATCCTGCCTATTTTTGGTGCCTGTAACTATCAGTTTAGTCAATGAACATGAATACTGCCTTGTAAGCAGCACAACTGTAAAGATACCTGTTAACCAAAGGTAGGTTAACGCCTTAATACTGCCATGGTGCACTTGGGCATCACACAAATAAACGACCACCCTTTGAGAGTATTAGATTGTGTACTTTCCTTTATATGTACAGATTTTCATTGGACCACCTCAGAGACCAGCACCTTAACACATAAAACAAGGGCCACACTACACATATTATGACAGCAGTGGTATACAAACAATCTTTGTAGAAGAATAAGCTTTAGTTTTCTGCTTTGGGGTTCTGCCAGTTTTTACATCCACTTTGTGATAAAAATTAAAAAATGACACACGTACTGTATGCCGACCTACAGATGGAAAAAGAAACATTTGTAGACCTTGATGAAAATGGGAAAATTAACAGAATGAAATCAAATTCACTAGCGCGCAACACTGCCATGCGGCTGGAGAGCGCACACCTTGTGCAGGCGTCGTCATTATACAAAAAAACAAAACACAAAAGTTGTTAACCCAATAACAGACGTTTACATTTCAGCGTGTTAATTAATAATCATCGTCAGCAGTAACACAGTGCGACCAAGGTGCGTCTAAAAACTCTAAAACGGTGTAATTCTCTGTGAGATTTAGAAGGAGTACACGTTAACGTGAAGCCGTTTAGAAAATCTGACTGACCTCTGTAATTATTGTAGGTCAGCGGAGATGAATGTAAGGACACGTCGACGGCTGATTGAGCCGATCACTATGCACCCTTAACGACCGATAAGGAGTATTGCACACGACTCATCTAAGGCCTCTTAACCAGAATCACAAGGACATTAAAAGTGCCACGGTCCTCACGGAGCAATCGATTTTTAAATAACTACATATGTACACTTTGTAATAACGCGTCATCAGCACGGGTCCTTCGAGAGCTGAAAAGTGCTGAAATCTAAATATATAGTGGAAAATCTTTGTCGTACAAATTGATCAACAGAAAAAAAAAAAAAGGTGCGCAGGAGGATCGTGAGCCCCGATTAAAAACCTTGTCAGGGGAATTGTGAAATTAAATGTCATTGGTCACTGGAATATTATAGGAATCATAATTAGAAAAGAGGCTAAAATGAAACTTCAGATCGTTTTGGGGTCAGTTTCAGTAACATGCAACAAAGCAAGTCATTTGAGAAGCAAAAAGCCAGACAGCTGATTAAAAAGGGGAAATATTAATACTTGTGTGACAGATGAGTGCGCTCTGTCTAGATTTACACATGTACCCATGTAAGGCACATTAGCCCAAAGCAGCGTACGCGGTCCTTGTTCATTGCCTTCACGATTAGCATCTTCTTTAAAAAAGAAAAGAAAAGGACACTGCAGTAATAGCTACTCCACACATCCTAACTTGGCTATCGATAAGTCATTCATACTGGCATTTACACAAACTGAGATCATGGTGAAATGGTCGTCGACAATCTTGAGAAAATGACCCCTTCCCTTTGAAAACGAGCACGTTCAGATGTTAAATTAAGGTAAAAAGTTTCACAGCCTTAGAACACAGTATGATTAAAAAAAAAGAATGAGACCACAGGGGGAAACAAACTGAGACCATAGTGGATCATTAGTCCAATTGGGGTCCACAAAATTGAGGTTTCTGGTGCTGCAGAGAAGCAGTTACCATGGAGACGGACTGCAGTGGGGCTACTTGGTTTTCCCCATTTGTACTGCAGCCGTCTTCTTTTATTTATTAATTTTTTTAACACCCCCTTTCAGATTTCCTCCACGGAGGAGCTTCCTGGATGCAGATCAGTGAGTGCCGGCTTGTTGGTGCTACACTTCAAGCTACCTCCCACTGGACTCGCACATTTTGGTGTAAGGCGTATTTGTTTTTAAGCCAACCTCTCTGATCATTTCAAACATGCAGCGAATCCTAATATAGTCTGGAGAAATAAGCAAAAAAAAAAAAAAAAAAAAAAAAAAGCCTGAAACTGAGCGAACGTGAAGCCACTCTCCCCTCAGTTTGAAGTGGCGACTTGTCCACGAAGTGAAATCCACTCCCAACCATTTCAATTATTCATGATATGAACACAAAACCTTCCTGAATAAACCGAGTTGGGATTAATCTCAACCCGCGTTATTTGGACTCCCGAGAATGTCAAGTACAAAACAGTAGGAAACCCCCAGCATTTAAAGAACACAGCATAGAAGGAGACGTAGTAGTTCCCACCCCAACCTTTTGTCCTTCTGGTCAGGTAGTAGAAATGGAGTTCGGATGCAGGTTAATTTGCCAGCTGAATGTGAGCAAGAGTCAGAATTTAAACCAGGTTGGATTAAAAATACAGACAGCAACACCCTTGGAAGGATTTTAAATGTTCACACCAATCAGTGTTTTGTTCAGTGACAATACAAGGCTTATCCACCCAAAGTTATTAGAAGAACATACTTAACCTTGCATCTTTTTGTTTTAAACATTTAGCCGAATAAGTCTTTTAGATCATTGTTGACAGATGCGCTATGTTTGACTCCGCTTTGGTTCAGGCTAGGGGCAGCAGCAGCAGGTTGAGAAAAGTTCTGCGGGCTGAAAAAAGGGTTTGCTTGCATCCCAAACCCGCTGGGCACTCCTCCCATCCCCACCGACGCGCCCTGCATCTGAGTCTGAGCGTTCTGGGGTGAACCAAACTGATTGAGCCATGGGGCGTTGGTGCCGGGTGTAGCCTTTGGACCCATTTGGTTGAGGGTGACTTTGGGCTGGCTGGGTGTGAAAAGACTGTCCAAAGCTGACAGGTCAGGAGCTTTATTTGTCTGTCCTTGATTTTGCGTGAGGGCTCCAAAGTTTGGGGTGCTGGTGGTTGTGGCCATGCCACCATAGAGAGCGGGGCCCGCAGGACGCATGCCCATCCCCATGCCTCCTGCCTGAAAGCCCATGGGGGGATTAAAGCCGTTGGAGACCGAGACACCCATGGGGCCCATCATGGGGCTAGCGGAGGGGAAGGCAGCGATGGTGGTGCCCTGCACTGGGGCTGGTCGTGCAGTGTTTGCCAAGGACATGCTGTTTAAAGATGTCATGTTGTTGAGAAGGCTGCTCGTCAGATCCTTAGTCTGCAACATAAGGTGTGGTCAGATTTAGCATCACGAGCTCAGAGTGTTTGAGCACTGGTCTGTGTACACAGATGCGTTACCTTTGTGTTCGTGTTGGAGGCTGGTTTCATAGTCTGTGGTGCTAATGGCTGCTGGCTCCTCAGTTTGGCTGCCTGCTCCTGCTCCTTGGCCAAACGCTGTTTCTCCTCGAGAGTCAGAGACATCTGGAGAGGCGCAAAAGAAGAGACACCGTGAACAAACTGGACTCCATGCTAAATCTGCAAAAAGGCGAAGATTTGTCTAAATGAGATGGGCCATTGTTTCCATACTCTATTAGGCTGTGGGGCTGCTGCTGCAGATCCATTCTCTTTCCCATTAACCCCGGTGCTGCCAAAGATATCATCAATCTGAAAGCAGGAAAAGGAAAATGGAATCAGTGCAGCACAGACATGTAAAACATTTAGTGTTTTTCTCAGGAGTTATTAAAGCAGAACAAAATATTTCTTGCACTGTAAGTACACCAGAGATCCGGTTCCGTTGTCTCACCTGGTTGCCAGTGCTAGGTGGGCTCTTGGTCTCCTCTGATTGGCTCCCTGGGTTTGTAATATTTATACTCCTGTTAGAAGAGACAATGAACAAAATCAGAAAGCAGAAGGGATTTGAATAAAACCCTGATTAGTCGTGACATTATCATATTCATGTGGCCAGTATCAACTGCTAATTGCTTCCTAAGATAGATCCAATATCCCTGGATGTTTTAGGATATGAAATCTCCATTAATATTCATTAACATGTTCTATTAAATCACAGAGAATAAAAGGGAGGATGATTTAAAACTGTGACAGACACCTCTGCTGCTCCTGCATCACGTGCAGCTGCTCCAACTTGGTCTTGTGTTCAGCCTCCATGCGACTCAGCATGTCCCGTATGACCACCATGAACGAGTTAAACTGAAACATGGAACATGACACATTAAAAACAACAGGTTTCATTGAATAGGACTAAACAGATGATACTAAATGTTAAAGGTGTGTGTGTTCTTCGATGTGTAGACGTACCTGGTTAAGGTTGAGGTTGTTGTCTATACTAAGAGAGACGAGGTGGGGCAGGCTCTTGCTGGCGAGGTGCTCTTTGGGGATGCCCAGCTTCTTGTGGCTGAAGGTGCACTTATAAATTCCTAAAGTGGAGGAGTGAGGGAGTTATTAAGCAAACCAAGAGGTTGTTAAACTGTTTAAAATCGCATGAGTAAGAAGTGGAGGTTTCTTTACCGAGGATACCCATGAGTACGGCCGGTTCTCTGGAGGGGATCTGTTGTAGGAAGGGCAGGATCTCATCAATGACATACCACTTGTCTAGATATTCCAAAATCTTCCCAAGACACACCAGGGAGTTCACTCGTACCTACACGGTTAACGGAGGAAGATAAGAGTCAAAATGCAGAGCAGGCCTGTAATCTTGAAATCATAGCTGTGAGCAGAAAGTGGCTGACGGAGACTCACGGCAAGGGACGAGGTCTGAAGGCAGGCCGCTTTGACTCGAGGGATGAGGGAGTTCTTCATGGACGGGTAGTCAATCAGATTGGCGAACGTCGGGATGATGTTCAGGCACAGCTCCTGCTCGGCGACAGATGAGATGTTATGTAATGTGACGTTTTTTTACGATGCCTGGAGCACTAAGAAGGGGAGACTGGAATGCTAAAAATATGAAAACTATTCTCACTATTTTTCCTACTTGAAAGAGGAGGTGGTTTCTAAAGCCACCAGAAACCTCAAACAGGCCGTGGAATATTTTGGATACAGCTTTTAGCTTTTTCAAAAGTCTAGTATACTTAACAAGACCTCAAATACTCCCCATAGCCCTGCCTCGTACCTGGATCTGGACAGAGGGGGCTTCCAAAGCTCTGTAGACCATCGGCAGCACGCTGTTCTTAATGTCCTCCGCTGGTGTCTTGGTAAGCAGCAGGTCCATCTTCTGCAGGAATATCAGCAGGATCTGCACAGCACAGGCATCCATTTAGCAGGATAAAAGTCAAAAAAGCAAGAGAATTCAATTTTCTACACACGAGTACAGGGGTAAGTGGAAGTTAGAGGCGGCTTTCAGTGGTTATAGTTCAGCTTTTAGTGCTACAGACAACAGAACACAGCAGCTAGCTGATATGACAGGAGCTTATACACAGCAGAGACCACTCACCATATTACTAGCCTGGAGAAGCATGGAAAGAAAAATACAGAGAAAGACAAATCTTGATAAAGTGACACAAACAGAGCATGCTCTTCAGTCGGTTAGAGTTATCCGATTAATCTCCAACAAACAAATATCGAAAAAGGGAGAAAACATCATGCGATCATAACCTGAGTACACTGCTGTCTTACCGATACACATTTATAACCAGAGCAGAACCGGTTTTGTTTCAGATACGTGCAAGTGTTCTTTTATTTCTGCGTGCGTCTACCTGAACGGGCTCTTGCTGCTTGAAAACAGGCGCGAGGTCAGGCAAGATGAGGCGCACGTACTCCTCCTTGGTGCACTCCTCGGCGATCAGCAGCACGTTGGGCAGCACGAAGGGAACCATGTCCGGGTTGACGAACTCGGAAGTCAATGCTGGCAAGATTCGATACACCACAACTCTCTAAAGAGAAAAGACAGAATAGGTTCAAGAAATCAGTAAAAGAGTTTGACTTCCACCTGTAATGCTCTACAGCTGCTTTTGTTTACTGTACTTGCACTATCCGTACAGTAAACAAATCTGGAAAGAATCTTTATCTTCTTAAACTCAGATTTGCTGACAGTTTTGCTCACTCGATATTTACTGCAAGTACACTTCAGGAACCAGCAAAAAGCTTCTATGCATAAGAGTGAGAATACAAACTGCAATATTAGTGTTTCAAGAACGTGACTATGACATTTGGTTGTACTACCTTGGGTAGTTTGGGCAGGACTTTGGGGAGACCTTTGTAGAACTGGGACTTCTGTAGGTTGTCCCTTTGGAATAGGGAGTCAAAGTACTGCAGGGTCATAGCACCCACGTCGTCGAAAAATGGAATCTGAATTTTACACAAAAATTATTTAAAAAACATTAGTACATACTATAAAAATCTGCATATTCTTTGTATCTTCATCTGTGTTGGAACGACACAAACCTTTGTCATCTGGTCTGCATCTGGTCTGACGTTGGGTGTGACGCTCAGCAGCATTTTGACGTGCTCCCTCACCTCCTCCGGGATCTTGTTCAACAGAGCTGGACTCATGGTGCTCAGCTGCGGTTTGAAAAAACATTTTTTTAAACGTTAAAAAAACACTGTTTGACTGGTGATAGTAACACACTCCACATGCGTCAATCATTCGTCATGCTAAAGGCACACTCACGCTCACCTGGTCCAGCTGCCTGCTGAAGCTCTTGAAAATGTCGTGCTTGTTGACTTGGAAAACAGGCTTGCCCTCATTGAAGACGGCGTGCATGACCACGCCCAGCGAGTACATGTCAGAGGCGGCGTCGCAGCTGACGGACAGGATGTACTCAGGGGCCAGGTATTCAGGGTTGGGGAGGGAGAGCGGATGGAGGTTGGGCTCCCACTCTTTACATGTGTACTTAGGCTAAAGAGGACGAAAGAACATAAAGATGCGTCTTGAAGACAGTAAGCCATGTCTGACGGGCTGTAACTGAGGGAACAAAAGTCTTCTCCACACACCTCAGCATCTGAAGGGTTGGTAGAGGAAATGCTGAAGTCAAAGCCCATGATCTTCCAGGCTCCGCTCTTGTTGAGGATGATGTTTTCTGGACACAAGTTGCCGTGGACCATTTTAACTCCACTGTGGAGGAAGGACAAACCCTCTGAGATCTGAAGAGATTAAAAAAAAAAAAGCCAGACATTACGCCACAGATTTAATTTAGATAGGACACCTCTCAGCTTTGGTATGAAGGGGACAAAATGTTTCTGTAAGAACTAAAGAAAACTAGAAATACGCTGGTATTAGATGTGACTCACATGGTACAAAAACCTGCTAGACAACAAGATTTAGTGTGCTCATAATAACAGACACAGATACACTTCATTATACATCTGAAAGGTGAACAGTGCTATTAAATTGTTGCCAACACAGGAATTTACTAAACTGAAAGTTGGTCCTAGGGAACCTAAATAAAGCTGGGGGAAAATATATTTTAGCATCTTGACTAAAACAATCACATTTCATGCAAGTACACTTAAATATCTGCTATATGTACATAGCACATTGCTTACTGCAGGGCTATTGACCATTTTCATGATGCTACCTTACCCACAATTACTAAATTACCCCCAATTTCCACTTAATTACCATACATTTCCATAATTCCCATGGAAAGTTTCCAATTTGGAATATTTCCAAAAATTTCCAAGCTTAGCCTCTAATGGAAAGTAACTGGAAATGTTCCACATCTTTGCAACCGATGTGTACAGAGGATGATTTGCAATGATTTGTCAACATTTCTAATCACCAATGAATTAATCAAGAATGTAACACCGACTCCGGCTAACCTCTCCAACACTCTCACCTGTAGCAAGCCATACTTGGTCTCCACATCAAAGAGTTTGTACTCCTTGATGTCAGTGGGCATAGGGCTGGGCAGGTTTTCCCACTGGCCCAGGACGTTGGACAGACTGGCAAACACCGGCTCTGTACAGAACGCCAAGCAGTCTCTGAGGTGCACATGCAGAAATAGACAGACAGAGACTTTAAATTAAAAATGTGAGCGAAGGCAAAAAAAAAAAACTGAGATGAAGAAGTGTTTTGAATTCAGAGCTGCCCGGGATGAAAGCGAAAAGAAAGAGAGCAGCTTCAACCGTATTAGGCCCTCGGGGAACTGAATTATTCAGAGACCAGAGTCTTTTGATCATGACAAGCTTCTCCTCACACAGAAGCAGGCAAATAGATTTGTTATGCAATTTTTACCTCAAATGTCAAACTCCTCTTTGAGCTCTGGCTCGTTGAATTTGTCCTTGGTGTGTGTGGGTGTGTGTGTGTGTGTGTGTTAAATCACCGTGACTCTTCCAGAGGATGCTGCACAGTCAGGAGACGAGGGTGACGCAGTCTGGTCAGCTGTTGGACTCCTTTTTTCAGCGAATCAATGATTTGGTCCTTCTCAAATTTCTGATACTTATCAATCATCTTCTTATCAAACACAAACACTGCCACCTCCTGAAGTCAAAGAACATCAATTAGCAATATTAGCTTTTCAATCCCACATCAACTCTTTTAATAGCAGCACAAGCAAAGTCCTGGTCAGTGAAGGATATCAAGCACAAACACACACACCTGTTTGGTGGACTTCTTGGTGCCATTGTAGATCCTCCAGCACAATCCAGGACCGCCGCTGGCGATGTGTCTTCCAACCTCAAACTCTCGTGTCACCGGGTTGCCCATGACAGCGCTGGTGACATCTGCCGTCACCTTTGTGACGGTGCTTTTTAGCTTGTTCAGCATAGACTCCATGTTCAGGGCCTGACCTCGCAGCTGAAGGTAAAATGACAGCAGGAAAAAAAACAGTTTTTAGGTATGCTGAATGTCAAAAAAACGAATTTTCCAAATCTCTGACGAGGCCACTGTAGCCTTGATTTTTATAAGCTTAAGCAAAACTCCATCAACAACACACGCTTAAAGATTTGCACATCAAAGTGCCTACACCAGTGTTCGGGGATAAGCACCATGACAGTCCTGAGCTGTCCCCCAGAAATATAAAATATGAAATGACTCAGCCACAGCATGTTAAGCCTCTCTTTCAAAACACTTCAGGGTGACATGACAGTATTGTTGGTCAACAGGAAGTCAGACTTCTACTTCTTGCTTCTAAGTGAAGAGCTTCTCAAGGGTTTTATCAGTCTTACGCGGGCATCGAATACACTGCATACCATCTAATGAATGTATGTTTTGTAGTGACGTAACATCGTGACACGATTAAAAATCGGTACAAATGCATGACGATACACAACAGAAAAAAAAATCATGATTCTTCATGAATGCGAGAGAAGTCGGATATGTTCTTTTTCTGTTATCTTTAAAAAAAGTCACTGGTTCGTGATTAATTTGTTCAACGTCAGACGTTAAGTCACGTGACTTACGTAGGTATGGAGCACAGAACGAGGGAAGACATGGCAACGCTTTGAAAATTAGAGGATGCACCGAGCAGTTTTAAATCACCTGCATTTTGGATTCCCTTTATATACACAAATACAACCGATGAGAAAGTAACGCTACGCCACCTCATGAGCAAAATCTGCACATCACACCAGCATACCTGTGAGATTGTTTCTAAAGAAAGGAGATATCTGTTATGTGTTTTGTTCTTTAAGTCGCACCTTTTAAATATTTTTTTTATATGTCTGTAGTTCATTTTGATTAAAAAATAGGGATGCACCGAATAGAATGACTATGATGCCTTCATGAACATGGGAAAAATGGAAATTCACCAGAAAACTAAATAGTATTCCTTTCAAGAACAAATTAACTGATTAAAACAACATGGGCTTTCTAACAATATTAATAAAATAATAATACTAACTGGAAATTCTACTGGAATATTTGATATTAAATAAACATTTACTTTCTTTGAAAAAATATTAAAAAGAGAAAATGGTATCGTGAACAAAAAAAACGCGAACCGTATTGAATCGTGAGTTGAGTGTATCGTTACATCCCTAATGTTTTGACACACAGAACGTCCTCTTTAAAAACACAAGTTAGAGTAAAGTAAAATTGAGGAAATATGAAACATGTCAGTCTGACGCCATCAGCTTCCTCTGTGTCTAATCTGAGCCTTAAACACAGCACAGGATATTTCAGGCCTGAAGTGAGCTGGAAAAAGATCAACACACAGCAGACACAAAACACCTCATTAATAAACAATATCCACCCCTATCTGCAACAGGTTGTGCCAAAGAGTGCGGTTATTGTTAGGACATTATTATATATAAAGGCACACCTGTCAACATTAGTTATGAGCCACACAGACAGAGGTAAAAACACCTGCACAGCCCTTTAGCACGCTAGTTAGCCAGCTAGTTTAATAAACACGTTAGATAAGATATCACCGTGAGGTTAAACGAGCATTTTAATGTCAGGTTAAAGCATTTAAATGCTGTATATATATAAAAAAATATATAAAGATACGTGTCGTTTATTGATAGCTTCTTGTTAGCATCCTGTACGCGCACATTAAAAACTAGCACAGCCGTCGTTTAACCGCTAACAAACCCTTATTTTTTTAACCCCTTATCTACCTGTGAAGCTGTAGAAAAGCTGACTGTTTGATTTTTGTGTGGCTACCTACCGTGAGAGACAAACACACACAGACAGACACACAAACAACAACAACATCACAGGGCAAGCTAAGCTACCCAAAGCTAACTAGCCTAGCAGTGACGTCCCCCTCCTCCCCACAGTGTCGTTACGGTCAAATTCAGCCCAAAACACGGACACTGTGAAAGCTTTCACTAGTTACCTCGTTAGGAAAAGGTGTCTCGGTGTTGTTTCTTTGCTAATAAGTGGACTCTCAGCTGTGGCGCTGTCAGATACGGCCGTGAAACACAGCCCCCATGTCTCACAGCGGCGTACGGGATGAGACAACGTTAGCTCCGTGAATGAACCAGCCGACTGACTTCCAGGTTGTGGATGAGTCAGGTGCGTCGACGTCACCTGTGTCTGTTTTTTTATTTATTTTTTACAATGAAATCACTTTTTGGTATGTTGCTGTCTTTGTGTATATTGATTTGGCATAAAGCACCTGGCTTGTTTCCTTTTTAAAATTCGATCGGACAAATACATTTTTAAAATACTACATATGTACGGAAGATAATTAGGGCCACATTAAAAAAAAATCTCAAAACTCAGAATCCTGAGATTTTTTATTTATTTATTTTTCACAATGAAATCACTTTTTGGTATGTTGCTGTCTTTGTGGATATTGATTTGGCATAAAGCGCCTAGCTTGTTTATTTTTTTTTTTTAATTCAATCGGAGAAATACATTTTTAAATTTGAGATTTTTTTTTATGTGGCCCTAATCGACTTCCGTACATATGTTATGTTAGTATTTTAAAAATGTATTTCTCTGATTGAATTCCGATTTAATTAACTTTAAAGGTCCAGCGTGTAAGATTTAAAAATGTATGGAAGCCCCAAAAGGCCATACAGTGGTTCCTCATTTATCGTGGGGGGATACGTTCTAAAAAATAACCCGCAATAGATGAAATCCGCAAAGTAATCAGTTTTATTTTTTACAATTATTATACATGTTTTAAGGCCGTAAAACCCCTAACCACACACTTTTATACATTTAACATTTTCTCACATTTCTCTCCTTTTTAAACACTAAGTTCAAACTTTCGCAGATTTAACAAAAATAAGTACAATATACTGAATTAGTAAATGAAACCAAAGATCGAAACCTGTTTTCAAGCCCAAACATTTTTAACAAATTTAACTTTAATGGACGCAGAAAACAATGCGCGTTCATACTGTACAGTACGCTGTAAAAAAAAAAAAAAAAAAGCATGCAAAAACACACACAAAAAACAAACGAAACACGAAACAGCGAGAACGCGAAAGGTGAACCGCGTTATAGTGAGGGACAACTGTACATACATACATTTTATTCAACCCATTTTCCTGTGATAACGACATAATTTTCTTCTGTTTTCCCATGATAAGATAATTAATTTGAGATCTTGAGAAAACAAAACGATAGTCTAGTGCAGTGTTACTCAAAGTGTGGTCCGCGGACCACTAGTGGTCCCCGAGCGACCTCATGTGGTCCGTGAGAGGATCTCTTAAAATATTCGAATTTCCCACACAAGTTTGTGGAGTCCTACCTAGGGATACTCGATATATCGCGGCTTGTTCTACGTGAGATGTATGAAATGACTATATCGCGACCATCGAGTACTTGTCACGTAAATGTTTTAAGCCGTCGGCATTTAATTCTCCGGGGATTCGCCTGTCACTCACTCCTGCTGCTCACAGCACGCAGCACACTGCCCCGCCCACCCAGAAACATCCCCTGCGCGCATGCGTACTTTCTGTATCAAGTGAGGAGAGGTGAAGCCAAGAGTCCAAGTGAGGTAATTGAAGATGGAGACGGACGACTTGGTTCTGAAGAAAAACAGCTGCGGTCACGTCTCTCGTTTTCGCGTGGTCACGTCAGCTGCTCCAATATTTTCAAGTGCGCCCTTATTGCCGACTTTATGGCAAACACTTTTTAAAAACTGGAAAGTCAGCGCTAGCTTACTGCAGCGTGTGGACACTTTCGGTTTTCAAAATAAGACGTGGGTGTTAAATGTATTAAACGTTTATTTATAAAATATGAAGAATGGTTAAAATTTGATTTAAAAAAGTGTCTCATAAGCCAAGTATGACCCTGCACTGCTTCAATGCTCATATGTACATTATGAAATATATTAAAAATTCATAAAAAATATGACAAGTGTTAAAATGCTAAAAAAAAGAGTGTGTGTCGTATAGCAGGTGTAGATCTACTGTTCTACACTGATTTTGAGCCAATAGGTCACAGGACCTGGAAGCTATTGAGCTTTAAAGCTCATATTTACATCATGAAATGTATTAAAAATTCATAAAAAATATGACAAGTGTTAAAATGCTATAAAAAAGAGTGTGTGTCGTATAGCAGGTGTAGCTCGACTGTTCTACACTGATTTTGAGCCAATAGGTCACAGGACCTGGAAGCTATTGAGCTTTAAAGCTCATATTTACATCATGAAATGTATTAAAAATTCATAAAAAATATGACAAGTGTTAAAATGCTATAAAAGAGGTGTGTCTCACAGCAAGTGTAAATCTACTGTTCTACGTTGATTCTGAGCAATTACAATGCTATCATGGAAATAATGACAATATTTATTAGAAATAAACAATACAAAACAACAACAACAAAAATATCGAAATATATACCGTGTATCGCGATATAGCTTAAAAATATCGAGATATTGGTTACAGGCCATATCAGCCCTAGTCCTACCTAACATTATTTGAAGTGTAAAGCGAATTTGTTCTCTGAACAAAAATGCAGACAAATATTTTTTTTAAATATGTATAATGGGTATATGAAGATAAATCTGAATTAGCAGTGCCCAAATTGTTGCCTAAGCAACCACGGCGTCTCCTATAGACAAAATCATTCCGCTGTCACGTCAGTAAGTAAGGAAAAGAAAGCAAGGAAAAGAGCAGCAAAAGCTGTGAACTTTAACTAAAACAAGGCACGGAGAGGATGGGAAACAATGGAGGTGGCTGAAGACGGGGTCAGGTGGTCCCTGAAAATTTTTTTTTTGACAAAGTGGTCCTTGGTCTGAAAAAGTTTGAGAAACACTGGTCTAGTGGATTAAATCAAGTGCAGCTGTATTACAGAATGTATGGCAAATGTCTGACAATGGTTGATACACTTGTTTGGTTGCTCTACGGCGCCTCCACTTGGAGTTGAGGAGCAATGAGCACCGATCACAGCTGTCAATGGAAATGCACACACAACAGTCAGACACAGCAGTGCATGGCTCTACTTCTGTTTTAGTGTTTTTAATAAAGAAGAAAGAAAGAAGAACGTTATTTATAAAGAACATGACAGCAAAGTCTTGTTTGAGTGAACATCAGTTAAAGCTTTATTCAATTTGTTCCAAGAGAAAATAAAGCATGTTTCAGCATCATAAAGTGCATTCGAACATGATTTTAGTGTATGTAATGAACAAAAGATGCTGACTGAGATGAGGTCTGACTATAAATAACTATGACCATGGCTTCATGAGTTAAAAGAATAGAATCCAACGCCGAACTAAAAATTAAATTAGTTGCCTAAAATAATATTATATCATCATTTGTGACACAGAAAGTCCACCTTATAAGTAAAAATCGTAAAAAGTTACAATTATAAAGACATTTGACCAAGATACTGGCACTAAAAGCATGATTATAACCTGAGTTATGGTTAGCCTAATACATTATTGGACCCTTTCTGCTTTCATTACATGTTAGTTTTAATTATTTCTTCACGAAAACAACTTACAACTGTTAACACTTATTCAGCTACATTAGTGTTTTTCCCCTAAGCACACTTCAGCATGCTGACAAGAAGCAAAATTACTGCTTTAATATTGCTATTCTTCATTTGTAGAAAGATTAATGCTTGATGAAAGTGCGCCGCATTTATTCAACAAACCACAGATTCGTGTCCAAAGCCCAGCCTAACTTAGGTATCTCTTCAGGATAAGACATTAGCTTTATGCAGCAAATACAGTATCAAGAAGAACAATACTAAGTCCACAAGCTGGTCACTAATTGTCAGTTATGCCTTTTTAGACTTAGACATATACTGTATTCTATAGTCATGCCTGAACAATCCAGCACAAAACAAAACAAAAAAAACTCATCGTCTTCACGACATCAAATCAGTGTCACCAATGTTCTGGCTATGTCATATAATCTAGTGCAAAACAACTATAATCGTGTCTGTGGCTTAAACAAACAAAGATGCTTCATTAAATTGCAAATTTATCAGATAGATAATGATTGCTAGTGCTAAAGGACAGTAAGAACTGTCAAAAAAAGCATCTCTATGAATAAAAACATCAACTAACTAAGGCTTCTTGTGACTTAAAGAAATGATTTCCTATCAGTATTAAGTACAGGAACATCTGCGCTGATGGTGTTAGTCCGTCTCTACGAGCAGACATCGGGTGAGATTAGAAAAACAGCATTTTTTAAAATTAGATTCATGTTATGCATTAAATCATTACCATTCTCCAGTGTAAGCCCCATACCACCACTGCTGTACCGCCTTTGCGAAGTACGACCTAGGAGGTCAAAGCGATACCGTTCAGCTGTGTGTTTCAGAAGGTGCTGGAGAGATGCTGGAGGAAGACCACGGGGTGATGCTTTTCAAACTCCTTCAGCAGCCTCCTCCTCTCCTTGGCGGGTAATGTTTTGCTCGAGGAAATGTCACGGAGAAGTTGTTTGAGGCTGTCCAGGGTGGTAGCCTCTCGCTGGTCCTCGTACTCCTGTGGCGTCACCTGCTGGCAGAAGGTGAAAGCTGCAGCACACAGCGGAGAAGAGGACATTGACAGTAGCGTTAATGCACAAAGGGCAGAGGATACATATTTGAGCAACAGTGCCACCATGTGGTCAGCTATCAACGACTTAACAAGGTCACGTAAAGTCATATAATCAGTCATGACTTAAAGAAAGGAGTTTCTTGTTCAAGATGTTTACACTGTTAGACCAGGATGTAAATAGAGGAAAACAAACTTAATAACTGATGTTATCACAGCTCTGCCTATATGCATACACGTGTAGGGTGTGCACAGTTTACAGAGTCAACTTACTGGCAATTGAGTCGGGATCTTTTCCCTGCTGCAAAGTCCTCAGTGTTCTCTGCACAGCTTCGATAAGGGATGTGGGGGTCTAAACTCATTACAGGAAGGAACAGGGAAAGGAATTTTTAAAAAGTTCAAATTAAATTAAAACTGAGAAAGATGGGTAAGATAAGATACAATATAGATACAAAGAGAAGGTCAGTGAAACCTAAACTGAAGTGTACCTTGAAGAGCTCGTTGCAATTTTCCATGAGAAACAGCACCAGAGTTTCGCTCTGGGATCGAGTCAGTTCATGATTCTGAACAATTGCTCTCTGGAAGGTGCGGCAGACCAAGTCCCTGTTATTGCTCTGAAAGGTTACACACCAGAAGGTCAAACCTTAGATATGATACTACAAAACTACAAAGCTCCACTTGGTGAGCAATGCTCAGCATTTAACAACCAGGCTGTAGAAACTAGAGATATACCTGTTTCTGAAGACGGCATGCTTCTGGGTGAGCTGCTGTAGCCATAAAGGCCAGTAGTCTCCTAAGTTCATCTCTCACGCTCGTGTCCAGCAGTCGCAAACACAACTGAGATGCATTGATGGCATCCTGCACCTTCCCTTCATCTGGAAAAGAAACGACATAAAGGTCAAGACAGGAGGTGGAAAAGGATCGTCGCAGAAAGACAAAAAAAAGTGACTGACCGATGTCAGAATAACGGCATGTTGATTCAACCAGTGTCAAATCTTCACAATTTACAAGATGTCACAAACATAAACTAAAAAAAATGACTGTAAACCATATCTAGTCTTACCCAGCAAATTCAGAATTGCAGCATGTATGTCCAGGTGGCGTCCCGAGAGAAGTGGAGCTTTTTCCTGTCCACTGTAGTATTTGGCAATAGTGTCGAAGAGCAGTCTCTTTCGGCTCGCCTGCTCATCCTCTGAAAAGGCATTGCCACCTTGCTGGCTGAGCTGTTCTCCTGCAACCACGATGAGCTGGTCGGGAAAGAGTTCCAAGCAGTCTGCCGCTGCAGACAGCCACTCATCCAACCTGTAGAGAAAGGGCGAGGAGTAAACTGTGACTGTGGGGACTAGAAACTGAAAAGTGTGTCATTTCTGAACACACGGGAATGATCATCAATCAAGCATTCCTTTTTTTAATGTCCACTGTAATCAGAGCACTAACTGGGGCAGATTAAGGGTGTCCGGCAGCTCTCTCTCCAGGCATGTGTTCGAAATAACCAGGTCTTGGTTGGCCAGAGGAGTTCTGCATGCATGGATATAAACCTTTGCAGGAGAGGTCAGTATACAGTCCAGCACAGGCAATTCTACCATCTGCAGCAGCTGCAGCAGCGTCTGCTGCTTCCAAACCTCATCCACCACTGGGGGGTGCAGGAGAAAGTAAAAACAAGAAACAATATGTGAGAAAAATATCTGTCATGGAGTGTTTTGCCTTGCATATGGCACCCATCAAACTCAGTCTTACCAGCCTTGGAAAGAAAAGCAGAAGTAGCGGGTGTTGTGTTTAGAGCTGGAGCCAAAGTTGGTTGCAGGTTGATGTTCTTCAGCAGTCTCGCAACCCTCCTGTCTGATGGTCCGACAGCAAGGGGATTAGAGATCGTCCTAAGTTCCTTCAGCCTCCAGAAATGACAGGAAACATCATGGTAATTAAAGTTTGCAATGTTCAATCAAATATCAGAATAATACTGACTAAATAAAATCCTATGAGATTTCAATGCACTTTACTTTGTAATAAGGCTTTTATATTCACAATGTGTCAATTAAGCACAAGAACATGTCAGAAAGGGGATCTGTACGTAAAACCAACCTGGTGCTCTTCTTTCTCTTTATCTCCCGTTCCTCTGGCAGCATGTTCTCTGTGTCACTATTGTACTCTTTCATGGGAGAACTGGGTAGTATTTTATATTCTAGAAAACGGTAAAGGCTGCTGCTGCTGTCCTCGAAGGTCACTTCTTTGTCTCTGCGAAACAGTTTCGTACCCACCGGTTCAAACACCTTGGCCTCCATCAGAGCCTGGCAGAGTCGAGCAGCTTTGAGTCGGGACACTTCACTCGTGCAAAACACCACGTTTTGCATCACATAACTGAGGACAGCATCCACAGCGTCGGAGCCTGTGAAACATTCGGCATGAACGCGGAGATGCCTTCGACAGCGACGCACCTCCACCTGGGTTTGCAGGGCCTGGATGATGTTCTGCCATAGCTGGGTGGCACCAAAGGGCCCAGAGAACCCTGTTTAGGAGACACAGAGTTAGAGGAAAAGGGTTTGAAAAGTGTAACCCCAGGCCAAAATGTTATGCTGCACTTAGGTCCAACTGGTTTTCTGGTTCATTCATGTACATGTTACCCCAAGGCACAAAGAATGGGAATCAGGTTTGTTTTTATTGTAACGTTAATGAGAAAGAAACAAAAAGCAGCCATGAACATTCAGCTGTCGTAACTACAACAACCAAGACCCCTTTAGTGATGTGTCGATCGTGAACGAGCTGGTTTCGAAGAGCCGGCTCCTTTAAATGAACGATGAGCCGTTGAGTGATAGTAGGAAAAAAAAAGCAGCATTTAGACCCAATTTAAAAAAAAAATTATTGAAAACACAAAGGCGGAATGTAGAATTTTGCAACAGCCAAGCTGTCCTATCAAGCAGGGTCTACAAACAACCTTCACAGACACACGAGAACTGTCCATCCAACAGTCAACAGTCAATTTCTATCTGCTTTGTGTAGGAGAGTGGGTCAACAAGTGCGTTAGTGCATTCATTGGGCGGTTTCAGAGAGTTACAAGGGTCTATAAACGCAATTAAAATCAATTGGCTGCAGCAATTAATTGATATTAGACAATGTAATTATCACTTTTGAATGCTTTGATACAAAAGGACGTATTGAATATATTACATAAGTCATATCGAGGCTAAATTTGGCTGAATTATGAAAGGTATAAGTGGTAAAATGAGCTGAGTCAAATGATCCGACTCCCTAAAAAGAGCCGAACTTCCCATCACTAGGACCCATTGGGATGACGGTCACCAGTTAACACGGTCGCTGATTAAACCGAAACACGTTTCGCTCTTTACTTTGTTTTGAACAACTTGATATCGCGTAAATATCCATTAAAACTCTGGTCAAAACAAAACATTTTAACCAAAGAAGAACACGGTCTGCCGCCAGCTGTGCTCTGTGTGTGTTTGTATTTATATAAGAAGAGAACAGCTGCGTTTAACTTTGTGTCGCGTTAATATTCAGGTCTTACCATGCTGTATATTTTCACGAAAGCTTCTAGTTTGACTGTTCAAGCGTCTGAACCGAGGAGTCAAATCAACCGCCATCATGAGCCCTCCGTGTGACGTAACATCTCCTTCTTCTTCTTCTAAACTCAAACAAGGCGCAGCGCGCTGCTGCCCTCCACAGGCAGGGACGCACACTGCCGTAGGTTTTCTATAATAAACTGAGGGTCAGAGGTTTTCTACTTGAAAACATCAAATCTGAAAATAAAATTTCAAGTTTTGATCTTGAATTTTGGAGAAAAAACACCATCGTATTCAAAATGTATGTTAAGTGCTTTTGTGTGTAACTTTGTCCTGTGTGTGTGTGTGTGTTTTTTTTTTTTTTTGCTTTTTTGTGTTTTTGTGTTGTGCTGTAATATGTTTTAGTTGTGTCTGCAGATGGAAAGTAGCTGTAAGCTAAACTCTGTGGTGCAGTTACATTAAATGTAATCGTTTATGTTTAATACTGTACATGGTCCCATTAAATAATAAAATAAGTGTCAGATTAAATACAATTATAATCAACTCTGGTGATCTTTTGAATAAATTATTTATTTACATTTTTCACTTTCATATTCAGTTGCATATGTTTGTGTGTGTGTGTGTGTATATATATATATATATATATATATATATATATATATATATATATATATATATATATATATATATATATATATATATATATATTGTGCTATGCAAATAAACTTGCTAAAAATGTATAGACTGGTTGTAAAGACTGGGGACGGCTGTAAAAGGAAAAGGGCAAAGGGCACACACACACACACACTACAGGTTTGGCAACTTATGAGGGCCACCTGAATAGTTCCCATTGTTTACTATTAATGATCATGTGACACCATTTCGACATTTAACCCACAGTGGTGGTGTCGTAGTGTTTTTGGTTTTCTTTAAAAGTAAAATGACACGGCGCAAAAAACTAAGTTTAACTATTAAACAGCCCTGTTCCATTTTCCCCCTGTGTTAATTATATGTAGGTTGGTAACACTAATAAAGTAATACAATTGAATATTTGAAGGTCCATTTTCTGCTTGACAAAATGTGTCAGTTTGATGTTTCTATCTATTTGACACCCTAAAGTCAATGCTCTAGAGCAGGGGGGCGCCCGTATTGCCGACTTTATGGCAAATACTTCAAGTCAGCGCGAGCTTACTGCAGCGTGGTGACACTTTCGGTTTTCAAAAAAAGACGTGGGTGTTAAACGTATTAAATGACTATTTGTAAAATATGAAGAATGGTTAAAATTTGATTTTTAAAAAAAGTGTGTCTCATAAAAGTATGATCCTGCACTGCCTCGATGATCATATGTAGATTATGAAATATATATAAAAAAAAATTATAAAAAAAAAATGACAAGTGTTAACAAAAAAGAGACACACGTCTCATACAGCAGGTGTAAATCTACTGTTCTACATTGATTCTGAGTCAATAGGTCACAAGACCTGGGAGCTATTGAGCTGTAAAGCGCATATATATATATATATATATATATATATATATATATATATATATATATATATATATATATATATATATATATATATATATATATATATATATATATATATAAAAATTCATAAAAATATGACATGTGTTAACATTCTATAAAAAAGAGGTGTGTCTCATACAGCAGGTGTAGATCTACTGTTCTACATTGATTCTGAGCAAATACAATGCTATCGAGGTAATAATGACATTATTATTTATTAGAAATGAACAATTCTTTTTTTAGAATTTTAACACTTGTCATATTTTTTATGAATTTTTAATATATATCATAATGTACATATGAGCATTGAAGCAGTGCAGGATCATACTTGTTTTATGAGACACACTTTTAATCAAATTTTAACCATTATTACTTTACACTATTTTACAAATAAACGTTTAATATATATATATATATATATATATATATATATATATATATATATATATATATATATATACACACACACACACACACACACACACACACACACACACACACACACACACACACACACACACACTGCAATTGTATAGCTGTATAGATATGTATGTTCATCAATGCCCCCTTTGTATGTGTATGTATATGTATATATATATGTGTGTGTGTGTGTGTGTGTGTGTGTGTGTGTGTGTGTGTGTGTGTGTGTGTGTGTGTGTGTGTGTGTGTTGTAATAGTAAATTTAAGCCTTTGTAAATTTAAATCTTTGCTTCAACCACTACCGATGTAAATTTAACCCTTTGTTTCAACCACTACAGATGCAAACCCCACCCTCCTTAAACATGAGGTATCAAGCCTTTTGTCTTGTGTAAATTGCGTTGCCCAGACTCAGATCTACACATCAATGCAAGATCCTGCAGGACACCTCAGGTGAAAAGCATATGGCCAGACGACGGGCGCCAACACCCACAGGAGACAAAGGACTGTAAAACATCTAACACATGTTTCTGGAGGGCATTCACATGGTTCTGGAGGGTATAAATGTTCAGGTCTCCCCATTCTCGGGGTCCTTCTTCACTTTGACCGCTCGTGTGTTGATCGACCTTTTCTTTGCAAAGAAAATAAAACCTTGTCGGCCGGCAGAAGTCTCTATTTCATTCTTCACCCGCAGCAGAAGAGGAAATTTCCACAACAGTGTTCATCAATGTGAATATAAAAACGATTATTTAAAATCAGTTAAATGTAAACGTTAGTGCTCTTTATTCAGAAACCCTCATGTCACATCTACATTTCAGGATCTGGTTATTATAGACACAGATTAAATGTTAAATATAAATATTTCAGTATTTATCATCACAGTAACAGTGTGGCACACATTAGTAGCTGTAAACACATTTATAATCATCACTTTAAAAGTTACATACGTAACGCCTTTTTTTTTCTTTTTTTTAATAACCATTACCACTATCTTTGTTTTGTTTTGTTTAGTTTTATATTTACAGAAGCATTTTACGGTGGCTGGTAAGTACAAAACAAATGTACACTTTAGAAAACAAATGTACAAAATTCAAAGCACTTTTACAAACTGAAACAAACTCTGAAACAAATTTACAAAGTGTGCAACACTTTTACCAATGCTGCAACAAATTTACATTTTAGAAAACACATTTGTACAAATTTCAAAACACTTTTGCAAACTCTGAAACAAACGTACAAACTGAAACTAATTTACAAACTCAAAAGCATTTGCTACAAGTAACAGCAAAATGATACCTTATCCCAAAAATAATTGATTATTAAATTATAATTGTCACTTTGTAAGGACTGCTAACACAAAACACTGCCATTTAAAATGAGACTACATGAGCTCATTGGCCACTACATGTGTCACCTGGCCAAACAGGTGTTATGTAATTGTTTAACACTTCAATCAGGAAGTAAGCAAAAAAAAAAAAAGAGAACAGGTGAGCAATCTATTTTGGAAGGTGGAAAAATAAAATAAAAAATAAATATTTCAATAGCACGTGTGTGTATCTGCAAATATTTATGTGCATGTGAACAATATGAAGAATTCTCTACAGTTTGAACTATGTTAGTATTATGGCAAAGCATACTAAAGATGAGAGTGCTTTTATGTCCAACAGTGTGTAGTTAGTTAGACAAAAATCTGTAATACGAATGAAGTGTGTGCCGTCTGGTGCAAAAGTTTGATTTTGGCTTCATTTTGCGGGATATATGACGTGTTTAGCAGTTTGGGTGTGGGGTTTGGTGAGTTGTGTTAGTATTTTGATAAAACCAGCCTAGTTTGCAAAATTGTGTTTAAGCAATTGGAAAAAAAAACTGTAATGCTCACAGCTGAATTCATTAAATAAAAGCTGATACTGTACTGTGGCACACTTTCTTGTGAGCTTCCTGGAAGAAATATGGAACCAGTCCATTTAGACCTCCTTTATCTTTTCACTTGTAATCTCGTTGCTGTAAAACAGGTTGGTCCTGCAGTAAAGTGTGTTTATAGCTAAACCATTGTGTGGTTTTCGTCAAACATTTATTAGACACACCTAGTCGAACAAGTTCATCATGTTTGACATTTCATCCAAAAGGCATGCTTTGGGTAAATGCAAACATAGTTAAACAACGTGGCTCAGATTGAGGCAAACAACAAGGCCGCATAGGGAACAACAAATCCAACTCCACCACCTAAAGCACCTGTATTTAAAATACACGATACTCAACAGTCAACTCACTCCCTCACTAATTTTTGCATAGACACATAATAGCAGGAAGGGCTGTGAGTACATGACACTCGATGGACTGCAGGTGGTAAAACCGGATCGTTTGGATTGTACCTCAGGACAACAGCACTTGGAGCTAAGAGAGAAACCCTTGTTAATATTACATTTACTTGTTCTCACCTTCAAGAGATCGCTCTATAGTAGCAGTTGTCCACTTCAAGGTAAGATTTTACCTGTGTTTCTCATTACTTTAATTCTTGCTATACCTCAATCGTCTCTTATCATGTGACAGATTATATTTGTTTGTTTGACCTCTAACTGTTTGAAAGTCAAAAATGAGTGAACATAATGCCTCCTTTACGGAACAAAGCTGTGCTTGGTAAACACATTTTTTTTTTTGCTTCAGTCAACAAAAAGTAAAAATTAAGGAATTTCTCATAGGTGAAGTGAAGGAAATGAACACTTAAGCTAGAATAAGCTCTTTCTGTTTTTAATGTTTTAATCTTCATATAAATGTAGTTATTATCCTCTTTGTTTGCCTACTGGGTGGTAACCGACATTTATATATTCATCTAATTCTCTGAAGTTTAATTTAGAGGTTTTATGAATTCCTTTTAAAGTGCTTTTACTTTTTAAAGCGTATCTTGTTCCAGCATGGAGTACGTTCGAAAAACTTTATGACTTTATTTATCTGCACTATGCACACTATATCTCTGCGTGTTTAATTTACAATTTTATATACTACTTATTTTTAATTTACATATTCTAGTCTATTTCTGTGGCTCTGGTCATTTAATTTTGTAGATTTTTACCTGTTTCTGTTTTACTTTCATGACATGTGTTTAATCTTTTTAGTATATATGTATAAATACAACAAGATAACCAAATGTACTGGGGGGGTTTTTCACTTATAATGTATTGACAATAACATGACAGAGCCAGAAAATTTCATATTTTCACATTAATGTATGGTGACATGGAATGCCATTTGCCTTTTACTAGTCTAACCTTGTGTAAATGCTTTCTCACTTGGGTTTGAGATGACTCAGCTCATCATGTCATCAAATGCTTTGTCTACAATGAATGCATGTATTCTTTTTCTCAAGGTGAGCCATGCCCTGCCAACCCAGCAACTGGAGCCATCAGCGCACAATGATCTTCGTCGGTTTAGTGCTTTTGTGTTTTCCAGTTATTCTCTACGTATACTACAAGCCTGATATGAAGTTTCCCGATTTTAACATCTCATCGATGATTGGCCGTCAGCCCTGTCCTAAATGTATGCATACCCAGGAGCTACACCCAAACTGTTCAAACAAGGAGCACCCCAATGACACCCAGAAGATCCAAGTCGCGGCAGTGAACAATGAGCCAGATACTATTATACTGATCTGGTTTTGGCCATTTGGCTCTAAGTTCGAACTGAGCTGCAGTGACTACAATATCACAAGATGCCATTTAACAGATGACAAGAGTCTTTACAACAAAGCGCACGGAGTTCTCTTTCACCACAGGGACATGCGTGGAATTTCAAACATGCCAAAGGAGCCACGTCCCTGGTTTCAGAAATGGGTGTGGTGGAATATGGAGTCCCCTGCACACTGTGGTCAAATCGCTGAACTTAATCAGCTAATAAACTTGACAAGCAGTTATAGGCTTGACTCACACATTCCAGTGCGATATGGTTCTCTGGCGCCTGTGGCACCTAAAGAAGAGACTTTCAAATTGCCAGCAAAGGACAGGCTGGTCTGTTGGATTGTGAGCAACTGGGGCAGCTATCAAAATAGAGTTAAGTTCTACAATGAATTTAAAAAACATATCACGGTTGAATGTTTCGGAGGAGGCTGTCACCGTAGAATATCTAAGGACGAATATGTAAAGATAATGAAGGGCTGCAAATTTTACCTCTCTTTTGAAAACTCAGTTTACAAAGATTACATCACAGAGAAGTTATATTCTCCTTTGATACATGGAACCATACCAGTAGTTCTGGGTCCTCCAAGAGAAAATTATGAGCGCATGGTCCCAGGAGATTCTTTCATTCACATCGATGACTTTCCTACCCCAAAGGAACTGGCAGAGAGGCTACTTTATCTTGACAAACACGATGATGAGTACATGAAATACCATAACTGGAGAAAATGGTACGAAGTAAAAATGGGTTCGTTTGGCAGAGAGCATGCTTGCAAAAGTTGCCGTTACATACAGAACCACAGAGAGTACCAGCGTTTCACTGATCTTACAAAATGGTTCTGGGGTTAACAGAACATTCGAATCAGGGACACTGACAAAAAATGCTGTTGTTCTTGTCTACATGCCAAATTGACAGCATTAAAAAGTTTTCTATTTCTTTATTTCTTTACATGGGTGCTGCCACAGCAATAGGAAATTTGTATTTACTATTTTATAATGTGAAGTATTGTTCAACTGTCAACTGGAAATTATGTTTAATTATATGTGTAATATTGCAAATTCAACTTTATTTTTTGCCAGCATCGAGTGAACTGGATGTCTGTAAGTCTTCTTCCATTGATTGGACTAAATATATATGTATTTTAAAAATGGTTGCTTGATCTTCAGTGGGGTTTTTTTTTTATAACGGTCAAGGGAAAAGTTTTTTTGTTGTCATTCTCCAGGAAACTATTTATTTATATTATTATATACTATTATTATAAATTTAGGTTGTTGTTTTTTTATTTTTTTTATTTTTTATTTTTCTTGGGCCTTTTCAAGCTTTTATTTCTGAAAGAGACAGCTGAAGAGATCAAATGAAATTATTTTGACCTGTTGATTACACAATTGATTTCATTTTAATTATTTGTCTGGATGGAATTATTATTTTTATTAAATATTTTTGATAGTTAATTTAAATACTGTCACTGAAAAATAAAAATACTGGACAAAGAGCTCAACACTTTTTCTTTTTCTTTTTTCATCATAGCATCTTATTTCCATCCGCAGAGAGTCATCCCAAGGCAACTCTAGTTTATTCTTCAGATATACCCCAAGCAGACACGATCATTTTTAAAAGGAAATGAGGCCAGCACATTACCTTATCCTGTGTAATCAAGGCATGGTGATTGTTACTGGACAATGGGTATGGCACACACAAAAAAATGACATTACTTATCTACTTATCTACGTATCTGGGCAAGGTGTGTGCACTCGATGATCAGGTTGTAATTGTGTTCCTGAACACGGAAATGGTGTCAGAATTCTTTTGGTTTTTTGGCTATGATACAAGGAAGTACTGTCGAATCCAGAGTTACAGGAAAGCAGTCACACAGAAAAGATGTGTTTCATAATCTCTCTCTGGAGAGTTGCCTCAACATTTAAATATTACTGATGAACACCAGACAAAGGACACAGACACACAGTGTTATTGAATATTCCCTGTGTAATAACCCTGTATCAACCTTCTACATAAACCATATTTAATTCAACGTCCTTAGCACTCTACACCATTGCACTATTAGTATACATATTTCTGCATGTTTTATCTGTACATAGTAGTTTAGCGTTTATGTTTACCTGTCAAACTTGTTGTCTGTGTTTTGTTTGTAACACCCAGTCTTGCCCTTCAAATGGTTTCAGTTGCCAGGTGAAACTTTTACGCTCTCAGTTGCAAAGGGACAGTTACACAAAGCCATATTATATCAGGTGGGACAATTTAAGTATTGTTTTCTTGCTGGATGTTAATTCGGACATGCTGTATCATGTTAAGAAGAGAGAACGGATAGAGAGAATGAGAAGAAATCTATCGGTGCAACAATATAAAAAAATAGTAATAAAATAGAAGAAATAAAGATGGCCTGAATAGGCTAAACGTCTCTGGGTGCAGGACGAAACAATAGAGATCATGTTCCACTTCAAGTAGGGAACTTTTTCCCAGTCAGTGACTTCTCCCTTTGACTCAAGCGAAATATACAAATAAGGCCTTTGTTGCCACCTTGTGACATCAGTTTGAAATTGTAGCTTGATTACAGCTCCGAGTTTCATAATCATTTTAACAGTATACCAAGATGCAAAGGATACAGTAGGAGGTTATTGTACAGTGTGGATAAATAAATATAATTGCACAGCGGAGTAGGATCATTGCATGATGCAGTGTCAAGTGAAATGTTAAATAATTTAAGATGAATTTAAGAATCTAATTGTTGGTGTAGCAGTCTGTCGCTGAAGGAGCTGCTCAAAGGCCCCCGTAGACTCACACAGGAGGTGAGAGGTGTTGTCAGCTTGAAATCGGTCAACATAAATGATGCCACATTATCACTTTATCAGCGTTTTGACTCGCCGTTGAGGAGCTGACAGGACTTCACACTTTGCAATTCAATAGACCTTTTGAAATAGTAGGTAAACACAGGTGATACCACTGATACTAATTAAGGTTCCATTCCATTTAGGTCAGACAGAGTCAGGGTGCTGCTGTGGTGCATAATGGCTTCATCATTTCATGTAAAAGTTGCTACTGTTTATTCACAGAGAAGCTCTAAGCAGGTGAGCCTCATCTCCAACCATACACATTACTGCTCTGGTTGCCTAAGAAATTTAAAGTTGACTGAATTTGAGAAGACAAGTTGATTGTGTAATGTTTCAAAATAAAAATAAATCTTTTGTCAAATAAACTTGATATCAATTCAATGTACTTAAATCTCTTAGTTGACATACCTTTTATATGATTTAGCAAATTTAAATCCCTTAGTTTACATAACCTATTTATAATTTGGTGAACTTAAATCCCTTAGTTTACATAACCTATTTATGATTTAGTGAACTTAAATCCCTTAGTTTTCATAACTTACAGTACTTACAATGCAGGTGTACCTAAATCCCTGAGCTTACTCAGCAAACAACAGGAGTTTAGTACCCTCTGCCATAGCATCGCTTAATAAAACACCTGTCATCTAACTGTCATGTGTGGGATATCAGTGGAAAAGGGCGCTTTGTTGGATGTCTATTGTTTGTGCTTATGTTGTGGTGTATAATGTATCTATGCGTTTATGTGAGGCTTTGTACAGTTGCAACAGAATTCCTTGGAAGGACGACCCCCCCATCCCCCACGGGTGCGACGCCCGACTCAAAGTATTGTTAGACAGACACCTGCACTGCATTTCTTACGAAGCAGACAGCGAGCAGAGGCTGTAACAGTTATCTAAACCTGTAGGTAATGAGGAATTTTGTCGGTAACTAACAAAACTATGTCTTGCTTTGTGACATTTAAGTCAATATTAACCAAGCCAGGTGGCAAACAAACTTAGCATCGAGTCAAGTTAATGCTAACTGACAGAAGGTTTGCTAATTTGCAGACATCTACTTCTAAGTTTGATGATCAGACTATGTCTAAAAGAAAGAGACAGCAGACCATCGTCTCATTTTTCAAGTCAAAGTGGAGTGAAGTAAGTAGAGTTGTAGTGAGAGGAGGGAAACATCAAGCTAACATTATTTATGTGCAATCATGTAAGATACACATCTGCTATAATTACACAGCTAATCATGCCATATATCGTTGGAAAGCTAAGACTGTTGTGATTCGTTTGATGCCGAGTCGACCATTTCAAGATAAAATCACAACAGGCATAATCAACGCCACAACCGAGCAATCACACAATTACATTACATTACACTTAGCTGACGCTCTTATCCAGAGCGACTTACAGATATTTACAGGGTGGCTAGGGCGGGATTCGAACCTGCAACCCTCCGATCCCAAGACCAACTCCCTAAGCAGCCCAATTATAAAAGGTAATATAAAACGTTGCTTGTTATATAAACTAGAAAATTTCTAAAGAAATTTTGAGTGTGCCTGACTCTGGCCCTGTCGCCCCCATGCATTATTACTGACACTGCTCAGCAAATTCAGTACTAGAAAAGAAATTTTGAGAGTGACGAGTGGGCTGTTGCTGGGGTTCTGTTACCATTAGCATGTTAGCATTAGCATGTTAGCATTAGCATTTTAACATGCGCATGTTAACACTGATGCGCTAGCAGTTAGCATTAGCATGTTACCATTAGCATGTTACCATTAGCATGTTAACACTGATGCGCTAGCAGTTAGCATTAGCATGTTAACATTAACATGTTAGCATTAGCATGTCGGAGCACAGTATATAAATGGAGCCAAAACACAAACATCCAATCAGATTCGTTCTGTAACTGTCCTCCAATCAAAGTTATTAAATGTCAAATCAGGCCATGAAATGCGAGAGCAGCTTGGTGATGACATACAAAGAGCATAGAGGCATACAGGCAAGTCTGTCTATCTCTCTCCAAGAGAGAAGGATTTTCCTATCTGTCTCTCTCTAATGCTAATTGCTAGTGCACCAGCGCATGTTAGCATTACCAAGTTAGCAATTATAATGTATTTCATTCTTAGTGGCTAACTAATAATGGTGGCGCCACTAACAGGCAGAACTAACAGGCATATACAGCGCCGGTCCTGGCCACATTTGCGCCCTGGGCGACCCCCCCCCCGAGGCGAAAATTTTCTTGTGCGCCCCTGGATGCGCTGTGCGCCCCGATCGGTCTGTCCGGCGCCCCCCTCTGCCTCGTCAACCCCCCACTACCGGGGGCGCCCGCTCCGCTAACTTGATGAGCGGTATCGAAAATTCGCGAAGTTTTTTTCATTTTCGGGCGCTCGTGCGCCCCCCACGGAGACGGCGCCCTGGGCGGCCGCCCACATTGCCCATAGCTAGGACCGGCCCTGGGCATATATTAGTGGCTAACAGTAATGACGCGACGCATGAGGGTTTTCTGAATAAAGAGCACTAACATGTACATACATACACACACACACACACATAGAAATATATCCACACACACACACACACACACACATATATATATGTATATATATATATATATATATATATATATATATATACATTTTTTGCTTTTCTCGCGATGACGTAATTTGACGTAAATTCCTACCGCTCACCCGATTCACAAATAAAAAAAAACAAAATTTCCACTACCATATAAAACGGAATATGGTAGTGGAAATTTTGTTTTTGGTGATTGGAACAGAAAACGAGAAATTGAGACGAATTTTCGTTTTTTCCTTTTTTTGCCAAAAACGAAAAAAACACTCGTTTCTGGTTTCAGCTTCTCTCCATTATGTCCAGAAACAGAATAATAAAAAGTACCTTGGTCTGCACCGTTGCACAACACTGCCATCTGCTGGATGTTCGGTGAAGGGTGTACCGCTATTTGTATTCAAATCTGGTGGCATTTATTTGTGAATTGGGTGAGCGGTAGGAATGTCTCAAAATTACGTCATCGCGAGAAAAGCAAAAAATGGATCCACAAAAGCAAAAAATGGATCCACAAATGCTGACTCCACACACAAAGTCAAGGACATTTATTTTCAAATCTCGAAAATATATTTACAAATCCACATTTATTTATACAAATTCGTTTATTTATTTGTATGTCACATTTTTATATTTGTATTTTGTATTTGGATATTTATAAATGTATGCATATGTATACAAATCATATTGTACGCATTCAAATCATATTGTATTGGGGAGTTCTTTGACAGAGAATTGAAGACTCAAATCCTGCTTCCAAACTACCATCACCAGTGATAGCAAGTAAGCAAGTAGCAAGTAAATGTTTCTTCCACAGTTTTGTTGCCAGGCTGGCAACAGGCCTTCAGCTGTTAGCCATAACTTGCCAAAGTTGATTGAGTGGTCAGAGCATTTTAATTATTTCTAGTTATACATATGTATGGTTAATTTTCCCGATAATCAATGCAGATAATTTCGCTCATGTGCCACCCCTAGAACACCCCCACTTTTTAAAGCGCTGTGACGCCCCTGATACAGACTACATCAGACAGTAAGGACTGCAGATAAAATTATTGCTGCCCTCCATTCAGGACTAATACATGTCCAGAGTAAAGAAAACAGACATTAAACATCACTGCAGACTACAGAGCACTGTACACCAAAAACAAGCAGACACAAGAACTGTTTCTTCGTACAGGCCATCACTGTGATGAACACCAAACACACAGTGTCTTTGTGTGTGTCAAATTATACCTGTAAATTATTCAATACTTCATACTCAGTCAATACGCGCTGCTCATACTGCATATACTGTCATATCCATCTACTTCATGCAGATAAAGGAACCTGCTACATAAACCATATTATATGGTTTTATTTCAGCATCATTTTCACCACTGCACTAATTTCTTATTCTTACTGTCTTGCTGTCACATAATATAGTTTGTTTATAGATATACACAAATCTACATATTGACATGTAATTTTATCTGTACATTGTAGATTAATGTTGCTGTTTATCTCACAAGCTTGTTGTACCTGTTTTAGCTCTATCTATAATATAACATAATATAATATAATATAATTAGGCTGTCAATCTATTAAAAAAATAACTAATTAATCGCAAAAACTGTATAAATTAATCGATTAATCGCGATTTATTTATGATATGTTAGAGTCATGTTACTTCTGTGGAATTTAAATTCGGCTTTGCAAACTGTGCAAATTCCCCTTGTTTTTGTCCAACGAGCCGTCAGGGCAACTTTTTAAAATGAAATGTTCCCCCTTAAAGTCCGTCCTTATCTTATATCGCCTGTAGACTCTGCTTCAGTAGGATAGAGCATAGACATATACACAGACGCATCATTGAGCAGGTTGGTCCGTTGCTGCGATACGTTACGCGTCCGCCATATTGGATGTGGCAGATCTGCCCCTAAACTAATACAAGCAGGGCCGGTTTCAGCTATGGGCAATGTGGGCGACCGCCTAGGGCGCAGTCTCTGTGAGGGCTTTAAGTTAATGCCTCTCATACACCCATTCACACACACACACTGATATATCTGGCAACAAAGCTCTACTTTGCCACATCCAAAATGGCGGCGACGTACGATTCAGCGCTCAAAAAGGTTATGGGTCAGCTGCCACCGGAAGTAAATAAAACCGTGTTAATTGCTTAAAATTAATCGACAAAATTAACGCCTTTTGACAGCACTAAATAAAATATAATATAATATAATATATATAATATAATATAATATAATATAATATAATATAATATAATATAATATACAAATTCCTTGTATGTACATACCCGGCCAGCAAAAGTGATCCTGATTCTGGTATACAATGAATTACTATCATATCATTAATCATTAATTCTTCTTTCCTTCCTTTTTGTCATTAAAGTTTTTATTCATTCAAACATACATAAACATAAAACTAAACTTAAAATATATAAACATGAACATAAACAAATAGGAGATCCAACACATATAATACAACAATATAATGTGATAAATGAACATCTTTGGATCAACCAAATGAAACATTTTAATTAGTAGTAGTAGTAGTAGTAGCATATTTATTATAAATACAAGACTTAACCCTCAAATCTAATAGATTATCTTTATTGCTCCCAAATTAAGGGCGAGACCCCATGATGTCACCGAGTTTTGTCCTCAATATAGGTTTAAACATACACACACATACACTGCCTTGAACACACTGACGTCACATCCGTAAACAAAGCCGTCCCACGTGAAGCAGAGCCGAGCATACCATTTTAAAAAAACCTAGGGGGTGACATAAAGTAGAATAAAGCATTACATTCGTCTTACGACATGTTGTGCATTTCCTTACAATGTGTAGCGGTTTGAATCGAAACACGTGAATCTTCATCATAAATTATTCGTTCACCCTTGTGTGTGACCTTTTGAACACCCCTGTGTATGAAATGGTTTCTCTCTGTTTGTCCTCATAAGCAACTGGTCTTAACGAAGGACCTTTAAACAGAGAGACGAACAGCGCAGGACGACGACTCTTCCTCCCGAGAGCTGCTGCGCTATTTCTGGTGTCAGTCTCTCTGTTTTTTCCCCACCTCCGGAGACTTGAATGAGGTAATGATGTTGCGCATATTTTAAATTGTTAAATCACTCGGCTGGTTTTGTTCGTCACTTCTTTTTTTGTCTGGCTTTGCTGCGGAGCGGAAACTGAAGTTACAGTCGACGAAGCTTCAAAACAACAATGTCGAAATACATGAACCAAATCCCAGCGTTTATACTCTGCGTTTGACAGTCCTCTATAACAAATGTATTTTGCAGTAAATTCATATATTTGAGCTTCTTATTTTATAAAATGTGTGTGCTTCAGTTTGCATGGAGTTCTTGTTTTGGTCTGCTGCTGGCTGGCTGCTCACATCACGTGTACCCACTTCTGACGCGTGTGTGGATGTTTTTTTATCCATGTGCATAGCAATGTAACCAGACATTTTCCATGTAGGGCTGAGAGACAGGGAGCTGCAGCCAATAAGGAGAGTCCCCGTGTGGTTAAGTCCAGCCTCCTCGATCCACTGCTTTGTTTACATTATACTGCAGTCAACTGAGGAACCCAGAAGGCTTTCTTTGTTTCCTCATGAGTGCCTGTAAGAGTATGTGGCATGAATCAAAAGACTTGTTTTGATCATGTGACATTGATCCAGCACCAGGGCAAATTGAAAAAGATGTATTGTTATTAGCACGTTGCATTCCAGTGCTGTATTTGATAGTCTTAACAACATGTCTACAACATGTCTGTACATGTCCCTGTGTTTTATTCCACCGTAACGTTCAGACTACCTAAAGAGGATTTCTCATAACGAAGCAGCAGATGACACGGTCCAGACCTAATCCGTGATCAGTTATTTATTTATTTATTTATTTATTTATTTATTTTTGGACTGCACGGCTCCCCTGTCACTCTGGATAATCTCTGGAGAATTGGCCCGGCTGCATTGCTGCTGTGACCCAAGTTGTCAAGTGTAGTAGATGATGTAATGAATGAGCAGGAGCCCCCCCCCCCTTGAGCTATCTTTAAACTAAAAAAAAAGAGCAGCGAAGGGAGTGTGTTCACTTTTGGCAGCAGATAACTGAGAGCAGGGATCACCCATCGGTGACCCCTGCCAGTACTGTATGCCTCAGATAACCTTAGAGAGGAAGAAGAGACCTACTTAATTAAGGTGTTCCAGTAATCAATATACATTCTTGTGTTTTGCCAAGTTCCAACAAATCTTCCATGGTACTTTAAAGTTTCTGAACTGGAGCCCCCTCTTTTCCTTCCTTTCTTATGACAGACGGGTGTAACAGGATCATCTTAACGGCTGTGAAGCCTCTCTGTTGTCCCATGTTACCCTGGGGACACAATTGATCCCAGATAGGTCTGGACGCTGTGTTTCTTTTATCCTCAAGGATAAACTTGTGTAAACCTACTTATGGAAATGTTCTCTTGTTTCCTGACTTTGGATAGTGTCGTCACACACACACACACACACACACACTGAAGCACCAGACCAATAAATGACTTCATGCACCGTCCAGCGAGTTTATTAATGAAGACAATACGCTGTTGATGTTGATATTCAGAACTGTGCCGCAAGGCAGCTACCCCTGTTACCATGGAGACTGGCTTGCCAACTGTTTTATTGAGTAGACTGGTGTTTTTGTTGCACTCTGTTAACCGCCTTGGCAACAGAAGCTATTGTTTGAGTGTAAAACGAAGAACTTGTCACTCGTCCTCCCCTCTAACACAAACACAGATAAAACTAAGGTAAAGCTTACTTTGTTTTGTCCTCAGTTTATTCCTATTTATTATTTATTTTGTCCCAGGAAAAGACAAAAGAATAATGCATTAGTCTATCAGTACTTTCTATCGGTGCGACAGTTTGTCTCATTTAGTTGTTTTTAATAGTCAGGTTTTTGGCTATGGCGCTGAATTAAAAAGTTACATTAGGTTTTGGCAAAAACAGACAGGGTTAAGTCATTGTGGGATTCATTTCCTTGTTTTTACACTTCCAAACTTTCCACTTAAACTCTAAACCTGTTTCTGTGAAATAGTAAAATATCCAAGTTGAGTTACAAAATGTGGCTTTTAGCTGAAGTTATAAACAACAAGCTAAGTGTTGTAACCAACGTCTCATCCGCAGCTATAACCCAAGATGCCTCTAAATGATGAGCGACCTGCCTCCACATCCAGCGGGGAGGACCAAGGCAGTGACGTGGAGTCGGCGTCGGAGCGCTGTGACAGCATGACGTCGACCAGTGACCTGGACTGTTCCCGTGAAAGTTTCACAAGTGACTGCTCCAGCAAGCATTGCACGCCCTCCTGTGAGTCTGCTCACCGAACAACCTCGGACTAACTAACTGTTTGCATGTTCTGCGTCCATGATTGTTTTCCTTTCTTTGTCCTACTAGCCGGTTTGACTTCTGCACTGTCTCAGACTTCACTTCAGTATAATGCTGTTTAGTTGGTCTCTTTTACAATCTCCTTCTTCCATATTTTGTTCCCGCAGCAAGCCCACCCAAAACGTTAATTCTGGATGAAGTCATGGAGTCTGCCAGAGACCTGTCCAATCTCAGCATTGCCCATGAGATCATCGTGAACCGCAACTTCCATCTGGAGCCACAAAGCCTACCTCAGGACAGGTATACTACTACTGAACCTAAATTAGCACCAGCTTATTTTAGTTTTAATATTTCTACTTGCTGTTAGTTGGATATAAAAAAAAATCTGCTCCAAGTTCCAATCAGGTGAAAAACTTCTTTTCCCTTTATCACTTGCTCAGACATTTTTAACTACTCCATCACTATTTTTGTGATCGAAACGAAATGCACCATTTCTTTTCTTTTTTTTAGTTTATGGAAGTTAGTTAGAGATACTGTCCACAAGGCCTTCTTGGACATCCTGCAGTCCGAGCTGAACGACGACCCGCCTGAGTACGGTCAAGCCATCAGATTACTGGAGGAGATAAAAGAGGTCAGAACCAGATGTTTACATCTTCACTAGGTCTCTAGAGATGACTGCCATTTTATTTCATTTGCAACACTTTTTGTAACGGTCAGCTCAAATATTGAAGATCCTTTTTTATCCTTTTCTCTTTATCTCCATAGCACTCCTTTGACTGGTAGAAAACAGTAACAAACTCGGCATCTTCACTTATTAATAACTAAAATAATGCTTTGCTAAAGTAACAATCTGTTTCCTCTTTGGACAGATCTTACTGTCATTCCTAAATCCCGGTGACAATCGGTTGCGGACCCAGATCATGGAGGTGCTGGACATAGATCTGATTCGTCAGCAGGCTGACAACGATATTGTAGACATCCAGGGGCTTGCTTCTTACATCATCACCACCATGGGCAAGCTGTGTGCACCGGTTAGGGATGAGGAGATCAAGAAACTCCGCGAAAACACAGATAACATGGTGACACTGTTCAGGTAAGTACATGCTTGGACGTTTAAGACATTTGAAAGCGCTTATTACCAGAGATTGGATTGTCTGTGAGAATACATTAACTTTATGGGTTTTATTATTTAATCACACACCAGGGAGATCTTCCGTGTGCTGGACCTGATGAAGGCGGACATGGTCAACGTATTAATCAATAGTCTGAGGCCAGTGCTACAGAGCCACAGTGTTGAATATGAGAGGAAGACGTTTCAGAAGATCCTGGACAAAACGCCCAGTAAGCGAATAAGAACACACTTTTCTCTATAGCTTTGGGTGCTGTATGTTTTACATAGTTAGAGAATGTCCATTTGGCCATGGCCTGTTCTGTCTCAAAGAGTAATAAACACAAACTTCCTCAGGGGCTCTGGACAACACTACCTTGTGGATTAAGTCGACACTGGAGGAGCTGCAGTCGGCCACCATCCCCACAGAGCAGCGAGCCACTCCTGGGCCCTTTCATGTCCTCAACACTGCCTTCCTCGGTATCCTTACATGGGACCACAACAAAAGCCCGCTCCCTGAGGTGAGTGTATTTTTAATTTGCATATGTAACGGAGAGAGATTTTATCAACTTTTGGATATCTGGTGTCATTAGTTGTGGATAAGCAAGGAAGCCACATGAATGTCAATCTCCTATTATTCAATTTCAAATCTTTATTTCATTTTATGAGGGTGAATGATTTTTTGTTCTCTTTTCTGAGTCTGAATCCAAAATATAGATTAAAAATCTAAGAATTTGGGGTAATGTGCAGATTTCCTTATCTGACAAGAGTTAGATTAGAAGAATCTACAAGGTGTGCTAAGATAATTGCCTCTCATCCGTAGCTCAGTACTTGCACACAGATAATGACACTGGTTTCCATCTTCTCATCTAACTCTCCTCTAGACGTGGGTGACTGATGAGACCCGTGTACGGGAGGTTCAGTGGCAGCTCCAGAAGTGTCAAGCGGTGAACGAGGTGTTGCTTATTGTCTACAGCACCATTGGAGGGCCTATCCAGGGTCTGCCTTCCCTGTCTGACCGTCTGAAGAGAATGACCAGTGTGCTGCTGGACGGGATGCACAGCCCGTCAGTAAAAAAAATAAATAATAATAATCCATCTTAAATCTGTATTCAAAGTTATCAGTTTTTTTCTACTTTACATGAACTAGGAGCTCAAACCAGAACTCTCCTCTTCTTTTATTTGAAGGAACTTTAACCTAGAAGAGGCACTAGAGGGGGTCAGTGCTCAGATCTGCTGTGAGCTCAACAAGTCTTTAACAGAGAGGAGCTACCCTGCACTGTCTCCAGCACTGCAGGCTACTCTTACAGGCCAGATCTGCAGCATCGTTCAGAAGGACAATCCAATCCGCACTCTCGTTGGTAAGACTGAATGAGTCGGAGTGACTTACGTTTTTATGTCAGTATAAGTTTATAGTTTAAACCACGCAGTAGAGTTTTTCTAACCCGTTCTTTCCCTTTCTCTTATTCTTTCTGTTTCCACGCAGAGGATCGTGTGCAGCAGTATTTCATGGCGCTCATCTGCGATCCTAAACCCCAGGTCAAATTTGAACAAGTACCAGCTGGCCTGACCGCCGTTAAGCCTGAAATGGCATTGCTGGGAGAAAAGTTCATCTCCCTGGTTAACTACAACAGAACTGTCTATGGACCTTTCTACGCGGATATCATCAGGAAGCTGATGTTCGGCAGCAGTCCACCCGCCACAAACCCTTCTCAGGACAGCACTCAAGAATCCGTCCCCTCCAATTAAATCCAAACTTACGCTGTCTAAGGGGTCTTTTTGCTACTAGAACTAGCTAAAGCTAAGGAGCTACTACAATAACTAGGCAGTACAACTGCTTCTGCTCAGCCAGTGTGCTCCAATAGTTGGAGTTACCTTTAGCGTATTATAAATGTAGTTTTTATCACTACATTTAGCAGTGAAGGCACTGCCCGTGTAGGCACCACGTGGTTGACATTTAATGTGACCTGCGTTTTTTTGGGGGGGTTTTTTGTGCTAAGAGCTCTAAAGTTTCAAAATGGAAAACCAGTGTTAGAATGATCCATTTCTGGACCTAATAGTGATCCCTGTATTGACTGTCAAACTCCTGTTATTATGGAGGGGGGAAAAAAAAGGGCAAAACCTTGGTATGTCTGATGCATAGAGTAAGCTTTATGAAGCAAAAAGGAAGAAAACTTTATATAATTAGAAAAGTTACAGAGTAGAATAAGAGATTCTTTACATATAACAAGCTATTTATCACAGCTAACGATATAGTAGAACTACAGATATGTCCACCTTTTGAACTTGCTTGAATTAATCCCTCTGATTGTCTTTCCTTAATTTGGATTTTTGATTTTGCAAAGAAATAAGTTGTCTGCATGACTTTATTCTAGTCATTTGTTGGAGTATTTGTCACATGTATGTCTTATACTTACTCACTTGTCAGTGGAATACTTGTTATATCGATTTTAGTTGCTATGTTTGTTACATTTTCAAGGTACTGTAGTTGTTACAGTATTGTTGTGTTGGCTTTTAGAACCTGTGAGGGGGAAATTAAAAGGTGCTGAACTCAGAGTGTGTCTAAAATTTCCATTGGACCCAAGGATGCACAAAGAAAATCAGTTATGTACTTGATACAAGAGTTTACATGAAAAATGTGGGAATTTGTTGTTGTGTTCTACAGTTAATATAATAAAACTTTAAAAAAGAAAGGTGACCACGTCTTCATTTATTTCAGGACAGATTTGAAGTGCTGTGACAAAACCTGATATAGTTTATGTTGGACATGTAGCTACATTTAGCCTTCTTGGATACATCTAGGCAAATCTTGACTAGCTGTCAAGATGTATTCATTATTCATTGGGAATACAATTCACAGTATACAATAACAATAATATTGTCTCTTGTATCTTAATCTTTTTAAAAAATATATATACCTACCTGTAACTTTTCTTTAATTGTTGACTTTTACTAGTTGTACACCTGTTTAAAATCGCCTTTTCCATCGGATTCAATTGCAGTGTCCTATCTATTTTTAACCTGTTTTTAATGTTGTATTCTTGTAATTTGATTTACTTTTGTTTGTTTCTGTTATTTGCTGTGTACTCTCGTTTATTGTAGGGTGTCTTTGGGTGACAGAAAGGGCGTCTATGAAAATAAATAAAATGTATTGCCTAAGATTAAACCATATTAATGTAGGACAGAGTTAATATTTGGATTGACAGACTTCCATCATCTATTTTTTTTTTTAATTCAGAAATGATGACAACAAGCCGATTTGTTCGCAGCATTATACAGTTTAATCTATTTATGGCTCCTCATAATTGCATTATCGATGCATCACTGTGGAATAAACAACATGCTCTCATCTCTCGCTGTCACTAGGCAGTAATGTCACCTTCAAATGCAGTCGGAAATGTTGGAATTACAAGTTGCAAACAAAAATGGATTGGATTGCCAAACGTGATGTGATAGTTTTCAGACGTAAAGAATCGAGACCGTGTCAGGAATTTAGAAGAAAAGCGACGTAGACAACAATTATTTGTTAATCCAATCAAAAGTTATTACAAAAGTCAAAAGTAGATTTCTCCTACATATGTGTATAATAGCTCTGGCCGCTCGAATTTTTTTAATTATTATTATTATTTGTTTTTACAAATAAAACATTGCAAATAAAACAAAATCTTCGTGTGGTGCTTATTTATATTTAGCTGCTGTTACATGAGCAATAAATTCATTTAAATGACCTGACATATTTAATTCCGAGCACTGGATAAGTACCTGAAAGCACCATCAGTTCGCCTGGTTACAAATTTGCTAACAGCACCGGGTCACGTGATTTAAATCTCGCCACGCGATTGGCTGCCGCAGTTGTTTTTGTTTTGTGAATCAGGAAGCTCTCTTTCAAAGGAAGAAAGACTGGGCGTGCGGTGTCGCGTCAACGCAGGAATTAAATCACCTTTGCACACACTGGACTTTTTACATTAACAGCTCCGACAAATACCCTCCTCGTTAAAGAAGAGAAGATATTCGTAAGTGTCTCCTGGCTGGCTGCCTTCTTTGTTTTTAATTTCCTGGCTAGGTTAGAAAGGGTGAACTTGTCGAGACATGCAGGGAAATAAACAAATGAGAGAGATAAGGGGTGTAAGCAGAGTTTACTTTAAAGAATGAATCAACAAAACTTTTATTAGCCAGGTCGGTAAGCTGTCTAACTTTGACTGTGTTAGTTAAAATTAAAATATTCCTCAGACTCAGTGAAATGTCACTTCTGTGTTACTTTATTTTGTGAACAGCTGGTTTTGGTCATGCTTGAGGTTGTTTCTCTTTCTCTTCTCCCTCATATACTCCTGTTTATTTTTAGCTCACTTTCACACAGGGCTGCAACTTCCACTTCTCTTTTTTATTTAAATGAGTGTGTTTTATTCATTTTTTAGAATAAACAGTCACGCTACAACACAACAAAATATAACACAGGTGCAAAACTAACCTGTCACAATAATCTTAGATGAGGTTATTAACATAACAGGGCAGTAACATGTGTTTGTTTTGCATCTGTCATCTTCCTTTAGAGAAAAGCATTTCAAATAAAAAATAAATGAGCAAAAAATAACAAAAAAAAAAATCTCCACATACTGTCATAAATCAGACATTTACCCTTTAACCCACTAATAATCCTCCAAAGCCAGTTTAGAAGTGGATTTCCATGATTTGGCTATAGTGTACTTGGCTTGTACTTAATTTCTTTATTAACTAATCTGATAATTACATTCTAAATATATATATTTTTTAATAAAATCTTACAACTCAAACAACTGAGGTGTTGGACCGTCTAGGATAGAGTTTCCCAGAGCCTAATTGGATTCTCCAATTCAGTAAGTTCAATTGTATTAACATAGTATAGTATATAGTATAGAGCAGGTCTAGACTGTACTTTTTCTATGTACACAGATTCAGAAGTTTCTAAGCTGAGTAAAGTTTAAGTTCAAGTCGGCTTTATTGTCAAAACTGCAATATGTACAAGTCATACACAGAATTGAAATAACGTTTCTCTCTGTCCAAAAGTCAAGATGTATACATGTATATAAATTAAAATAAATAAACTATAAAATAAAAATAAAAATTAAAAATATAATAATAAAATATAATAATATATACAATATGTACAAGCTAAAAGACATCCGGGAGTAGAAGAGTCTGGAGATATAAATAGTATGAACTGTATAAGCAGAATTATCAATATAAATATAAGTATGGCGATATGATATAGATATAAATAAAGCAGTATGGTAGAATTGTAAATTGACAGAATTCGGTATGAACAGGTCTATAGAATGGAATATGTGAACAGGTGTACATAGTGCAAAGTTGCTTTGTAATTTGTAAACACCTTGAGCAGAACACAGTTCATTGGTGGTTGGTCATCTGCTATGACTGGAGAAGACCAAATATCTTCTAAGTGATTATTATTAATAGTTTCAGACCAATTTTATGTGTTTCAATAAATCTTGACCAATTCATTTTAATCTTTTTGTGTTCGAAGTACTTTGCCTTGTATATGAGAGTAGACAGGAATGAATGGGGTGACGTTTTTTAGTAAGGCAAATGTTAATGCTACAGCTCACAAGAATATTTCAGAGTGCTTCCAAATTTTTGTTAAAAATTCGATGTGGTTGTAATGCTTGGGCGTCCACAGACTTTTGGCCACATCACTGAAGTTTATCTCCTTTTTATTAATCTGCAGAGCGACCAGTATCCTGCATGGTCGGTGCGTTGTGCCGAGATGGCATTGGAGGAAAGGGCACGGAGCTGTCTGCTGCGCTTTCGCCACAGACTGGAGCAGGACATCAAGCCCCCGTACCTGATGGATCACATGATCAGTGATGGCGTGCTGACGGGGGATGAAGAGGAGAGGATAAGGACACAGGTAAGCCTCTGCTTCACCTGGGTGACGGTTTTATCTGACACCTTTCAGTCTTGTGTTTGCTTTACCCTTTTCCAAAACGGACTCACGTTTACCTCCAAAGTTTCCATAATCCTTTCATGCGCTTGGACTTTGTCATTGTGCACGTTGTGAGTCACCGTCCTCCTGACTCCCTCTATTTCCGTGTTGCTACTTTATCTTGTAATTTATTGTACAGGACTCCAAGATGACACCAGAAATCACAGTGGTATTTAATTTAATGTCTTGGTTTAAGTAGCTTTTACCTTTACACTCCCGACAAAATTTTTGTGACTAACCAGGTCTGGATAAGCTCGCCATGCTAAATCCAAAACTGTAAAACGCTTCTACTTCTTGACCCACACTATTTCCAGTACATCTGTAGCAGTACCTCTATAGTAGAAGTAGTAGTAGTGTGGCTCAGAAGGTGGAGTAGCAGTAGTAGTAGTAGTAGTAGAAGTAATGTAGGCCAGGAGGTAGAGCAGACATATAATGATCAGGTGTTCCGTTTTTTGATATTCTGTATTATTATTATTATTATTAGTAGTAGTAGTAATAGTCAGGGGGTAGAGGGGTCAGTAATCAGGTGATCGGTGGTTCAAACCTCTGCTGCTCTAGCAGTAGTAAAGGTAGTATGGGTCAGGAGGTAGAGTGGTCATCGGTGGTGGTAGTAGTAGCAATAATAGTAAGTTTTACTGTTATGCAATGGATTTCTTGAATGTCACCTGCTTAAGATAGTTCATACATTGTTATATATTGTTTATCAAATCAAAATAAAGCTCACATGAGACTCATCATGGGGTCTTTTCTCTCTCCAGTCCACCAGGAAGGATCAGGCTGTGGCCTTGCTGGAGCTGCTGCTCAAGAAGGACAACCATGCCTACATCTCCTTCTACAACGCCCTGGTCAGGGAGGCGTACGATGATTTGGCTAATCTGCTTTATGACGACCTACCAAAAATGTCGCAAAATGTACATAAGAGCAACTCTGATAGTAACACGTCTTACGGTGAGAAACGGAGAACACGTAGGTTGTGTGGACATGTGCTATTTGACATGTTTAACATCTGAGAAGCTCAGGTCTTGTTTTGTGCATGTTTTAATGTTGCGAATTTTAATACATGTCTGTCAATCCCTTTTCCTGTTTGTCTAACAGTCCAGACAGTGCTCAGTGAAGGTGGCGTACCACAGAGGCCCGTGGTGTTTGTCAGCAGACCGGAGCTTGTTAACCGGGTCAGGGAGAAACTCTACCGGCTCCAGAAGGACCCTGGCTGGGTCACTGTCTTCGGCATGGCTGGCTCGGGCAAATCCGTGCTGGCTGCTGAGGCTGTCAGAGACCAAGGACTCATCGAAGGTGAATAATCTTTGACATGCTGACACTCTTGGCAAAAGGCTACAGCACCAACAAAACATTCTTTCTGTAGCTTCTCACCTCTCACCTCTCTGACCTTGCCTCTTTCCTCTGCAGAATGTTTCCCTGGAGGGATCCACTGGCTGTCCATCGGCCAGCTGGACAAACCGGACTTACTGGTTAAGATCCAGTCATTGTGTTTCCGTCTGGAGCAGAGCCTGGATTCCCAGTCGCTCCATCGGCCCCCCAACTCTCTGGACGAGGCCAAGGAGCGAATGCGCTTCCTCATGCTGCGCAGATATCCGAGGTTAGTGTGTGTTCAGATATGATCTGCATTGTGCTTGATACCACTTCATTATTCAGTATAGACACGAGCATATGAAAGCATTTGCCATGTTTTCTGCGTAATTTGTAAAAATAGCAAGAAGAATTCTGAAACAAAACCAAACTGTGATATTAAGACAAAAACAAAAAAGGAACAATAAACTCAAAAGCTCAGTAAGTTAACACATAAGGTATGTCATTATTAAAAAATGATAACAAAATGATAAAAATGATCCTTTTTTATTGAACTCTTAATTGTTTAATCTATAACACTAACCGCTGTAGATGTTGAAGTCAACACTGCCACTGTTTTATTGTCTCTGATCACTTCTCTGTCAGAGCTCTGTTGATTCTAGATGACATCTGGGACAGTACAGTGCTGAAGGTGTTCGACATCCACTGTCGGATACTTTTGACCACGAGAAATAGAAGCCTCGCTGATTCTGTTAGTGGTATGTACTCTGTTTTCTTTTCACTCTGGTCACTATATACATGCTGTGATCAAGACTGCTGTACCAAAAAAAAATACATTCAAAACTGTATGTTCTGCACTTGTGCTTTTATTTTGTAGGTGCTAAATATGAGGTGGAAGTAGAGAGTGGTCTGGACGAAAAGAAGGGGCTGGAGATCCTCGCTCTGTACACTGGAACTAAACCCATAGCACTTCCTGAGGAAGCTTGTAGCATTGTCAGAGAATGTAAAGGTCTGTAAACTGAAACATGCTGTACATGCAGTCCATTACAGACACTGTCATACATATTTTAATGTGTAAAAATACACACATACACTTTATCTTTATCTTAGTAACTCAGATTTAGTTGTTGTGCTGTCCTCTTGCAGGCTCACATCTTATTGCTGTCCTTCCATATTGTCACTAAAACAGGTTCCCCTCTGGTAGTCAGCCTGATCGGCGCTCTACTCAGAGAGAAACCCAACCGCTGGAGTTACTACCTCCGCCAGCTGCAGGCAGAAAGCAGTTCAAGCGTATAAGGAAGTCGTCGTCTTACGACTACGATGCCCTCGACCAAGCAATGGCCGCTAGCATCGAGGTCTTACCCGACGAACATCGAGAACTCTACAAGGACCTTACTGTGCTGGAGAAGGACATCAAAATCCCTGCAAAGGTTTGGCTGGACATCATTTGACCCTCTTCATGTATTTTTATATTGTAAATTTAACTGGTTTCTGTCTGCAAGTATCATAACTGACCTTATACGTGCTTACAAAAGTATCTCTGTGGTTTCACATGAGAAAAAAAAACATGTTTCAATCTGTTGCTTAAACAGGATGTGAGTCATTCCACAAAACCACTTTGCATCCCTCTGACGCATGTATTTTATCAATTGGGTGACCAAAATCTATTTTTTTAATAGCTTTTTATACCAATTGATCAATTATCAAGTTAAAAAAGTATAGAAAAACATTACTTTTATCTGTATGTCAGAAATTATTCTTTCTTTTTGGTTGGCACCACCTGTTTTGTCAAGTCCCTCATGACCTACAATAAAAGTACACTTGGGGTATGACTAATAAAAACTGAAGTTAAACTACATATTCGATTAAAAAATGATGAGGTCACTGTCATAGAAAAATGTCATTTTTCTATTTTCAGTGATTCAATTAGTGTAAGCCAGCATACATCTGGTTAATAGGAAAATACATTTTTTAAAATCATGTTCAGATGCTTCCATGAGTGTTTATAACTGAGCTGATGACTAATGCTGACCAATAATAATAGGGACTTGATGCCTGAGATGGGTAAATATGTTTTTATGAAAGTTAAATAAGTCCTTAATGTTGTTGGGTGTCCATAAGAGTCACAGAGACATCATCCCACTGAATGGACCGCTGTTTCAAAGATACACAGGAGACAATGTTATTCCATCTTCCAGGTGCTGTCTGTTCTGTGGGACTTGGAGCCAGAGGAGGTGGAGGACATTCTCCAGGAGTTTGTCAACAAGTCTCTGCTTTTTGTGGACAGTCACAATAAACCTTACCTGTACTACCTCCATGATCTCCAGCTCGACTTCCTGGTGGAGCAGAATCGCACCCAGCTCGAGGTTAGTTTGGACGTGAGCTGACGAGCTGATTTACAATCGTAAAGGATTGGCAGAGTGGAGTGGTGGCAGCTCAGGCGTTCACTTGAGCTGCTCTTTTTGTTTTGGCCAGATATTACCCGTGAATCTGGTTAGACCACAAGTGATGCTTGCAGGTGCATGACTGGTGGGGCTTTCCAGTGGATGTGTCCCAATGATGGACTTTTCAATGACATCATGAGCCTGCTGTGAAAATGAAACCTAACAAATTGAATTTAAGGGTTTGTTTTTGTTCATAGTATCTCAAACTAAATCTGTTTGTCTGTGTTTTTGTTTCATAATCACACCGACGGATCATAGTGATTTTTACAATAACCTGCAGCATGTACTAGATCAACAGTCTTTAATTATAAATCTAAGTAAACGAGGCATTTGTTAATTATGAATTATGACTCTTTGCGCGTGTTTCAGAACCTTCACTCTAAGGTGGTGCATCAGTACCAGCAGCACTACAAAGATGGTCCTCCCACATCAGGAGACGAGGAATGTCTCTACTGGATCAGATTCCTGACCTTCCACATGGCCAAAGGCAACCTCTCCCAGGTAACACACACTGCCTCTGATGGCAAACTCTTGCACTTAAGCCAGTATAGACACAAGACCTGACCAGAGGTTAACATTCTCTTCCCTTCTCTTTCTTCCTGTTGGTCTCTGGTTGTCTCTCTCTCTCCCTCTGTCTTAGGAGCTCTACTCGCTCATGTTTTCTCTGGACTGGGTCAGCATCAAGGCCAAGATAATGGGCCCAGCTCACCTCATCAATGACTATGTGGAGTACGGACACATCCTGGACAAAGAGGTCAGCAGGCAACAAAACTTGACTATGCATAAAACAAAGCAAAGTTTGGGTACTCTGTGTGTTAGTTGCTGATTTGTTTTTATTGTCACCGGAAAGAATTAAAATTATAGCAGGAGAAGTGAGCCACCCATTCTCCTTCATTAAAACTGAGTGACTCTTTTAGAGGTTGATCCGTGTTTTTGCCCTTGCCCTCTAACTTTCAATTAAATGAAAAATAAATTACCCCTCCATTATTTGATTATATCATAAACACAAGTGTATCGCCCTTCAGTGTTTTTGCTGTCCCCTGTTCCCTTTCCAGTTCTCATCATTGCAAGAAGACAGATTTAATAACTGGTAAATGGTTTATCACGCACTTGTTTTACCAGGACATGCATAGTAATTATACTTATTTTCTCTCTCTCTCCCCAGAACAGTGACGTGCGCAGTCAATTCCAGGAGTTTCTGTCCCTGAACGGCCACCAGCTGGAGCAGCGTCCTTTCCCCGACGTGGTGCAGCTCGCTCTGTCTCAGCCACGTACCTCCGAGGTCTACAGACAGGCTCTGCTGCAGGCGCAGGACCGGACCAGCAAAGGAAAACTCTACTTCGATTGGCTGTATGCGAGCAAACAAATATTTTACGGCTCTCATTTTCATAGAAATATGCAGTTATTGTGTGAAACATTTGCATTTGATTCAATATAGTTTAAGGAAACAGAGCAATAATTTCCACTTAGCCTCATATTCAGGCTTATTATAAAGTGTAATGGTGATCGTAGGCTGCGTATCCTCAGCTGGACTTTATTTGTTTGTTCAGGAATAAGAGCAGTGTGGAGAGTCTGTCCCGTTTGGTGATCCACCCGCACCAGGGCTCCATCTACTCCGCCTGCTTCTCCCACGACGGAGCCAAAATAGCCTCGAGTGGAGCCAGCAAAACACTCAAGGTATCAAAGCGGACATGTTTCTCTGAGTGTTGGTGTGTGCAAGATAAAAAGCCAAATAGTCACCATGGAGACCAAATATGGAGAGCAATCCACTTCTATTGCTATATAAAAAAAGAAATACTTACTTACTGCTTATGTGCATCTATCTAGCGTAAATATATGGCTCTACTTTTGGTTATATTTCATGGGTGATATGGTGCTTTTCTGAATATAATATTGTGTGTATATCTTCATATATTATTAAGCATGAACTTATTATTAAGTGCTGTCGTTGAACCTTTGTGCTTAGGTGTTTAAAAGCACCTCAGGTGAGAAGCTCACAGAGATCCCGGCCCACGACGACGAGGTGCTGTGCTGTGCCTTCTCCCCTGACGACCGTCTCCTAGCAACATGCTCCAGTGACAGGAAAGTCAAGGTGAGAGCACTATAACTGTCCACTCGCTCACTGTGTCCAGCTCGATTACAGCGACAAACACACCCGTGCCCGTGCGTCTCTTAGGTGTGGAACGTGGAGCGAGCCATGCTCCTGAGGGTGTTTGAGGAGGAGCACGAAGAGCAGGTGAACCACTGTCAGTTCACCAACACGACACGACGCCTCCTGCTGGCCACCTGCTCCAATGACAAGATGCTGAACGTTAAGGTGCGCGAAACGAACACCCCCCTCCCCACTCCTCATTGTGCTCTGTCTCGGGTTATTTCTGCTCCTGTCTCCCTCCCTTTCTTTATTCGTCTTAATTGGTTTCTGCAGTTGTGGAACCTCAACAAGCCGACCTCCCAGAACACCATGTTTGGCCACTTCGAGCCAGTCAACCACTGCTGTTTCTCCCCCGATGACACCTACGTGTCCACTTCCTCCAACGATGGTACCCTTAAGGTGACTGCAATTAAACTAGATGCTTGTAACGCTTTCCTGTACCCGATTTTATGCGACTCTGATGAACTATAACACATTTATTGTTATTCAGTAAGATTAGAAGATCAGAAGTTATTGTATATTTCAGTAAAAGAGTCTACAACTGTACGCTGCTGGAATATGCCCATACCAACAGCTGTTCCAAGTGTCAAATGCCAAAAAAAGAGGACCATATACTGCATTTTCTACATGTTATACTTAACTATTATACATCGTTTTGTACTTATAGAACGCATCGTGTACTGCCCTGCTCTCCTCTCCCTGCCTGACTGTGTGTTTTTCTGTGTTCTGCAGCTGTTTCAGGTGTCAGTCCGCCAACGAGTGGAAGACGATCAACGTGAGAGACATGTTCGCGGAGAGCGACGAAGACGTCCTCGTCAAGTGCAGCACCTGGACTGCAGATGGCAAACGCGTCATATGCGCAGCCAAGAATGCCGCTCTGGTGAGTAAACTGGAAAGGGAATATCCAGATTTCGAAAAGCAGAGAAGAGACTCGGGATTATTGGGGGAGCTGAGTGTGTGTGATAAAGACGGTGTATTGGCTCTATTTTGTCGTTCATGTGCGGATGCAAATTCAACACTACAGGTTTCACTTCCCGTACCTTGTTGTTGGTTTGACATTTAATTGAAGGAGACGGCGGAAGAGAGGTTGTTTGTCACTTTGTCTTCCACAGAGTCTAAAGAGCGTGTGTCCTGGTTGCAAATACGAAACAGCCCCTCCTCTCCCGAGCTTTCCGTAAATCAGTCAGTCTGTGTCCTCTGCGTCTCCATACTGTTCATATTCTGAGATGTCTGAGCTTGTTTCTTTGGAGAAGAAAAATTAGATTTTAACGTTACAAGTTTTGTTTTTGGTTTTAATCTTCAGACACAGGATAAAGCTCAACCTAATTTACAATACATAACGAATTTATGCAGATATATATCAGCTGAGTTTAGCTTCATCAAGACATATTGGTATCAGTTTTTAAATTGCAAAAAGATTCTGGATGAAGAAGGTCATTTAGGAACAGTGGTGTCATTGCATAGTTTGTCCACCAGAGAGTACTAAGGTAATTCTTCAGCTGTACAATGTCCCATTACGAGGTCTTATTAAATTTCTCTTTTTTTAATGTAATATTTATTTAAAAAAAGACAAAACATGTTGGCATTAGCCTCAAATGTCTAGTACTGGTCAGGCTCTTGTATGTAGAATGAATCACTGCAATTTCAAAGGTTCAAAATTGTACTGCATAAGTGAAAAGTGTTAAATTGCGCCTTCAGTTATTATATAAGAAAAGATAAGTCAGTTCATTCTTCTCTTATATTGTGTCCAGACTGAGCAGACTCTGATTTGTTGCCGTTCCTCAGGTGTTTGACGTGGAGACGTCCGACATGTTGCTGGAGATCAGAACGAACCGCCTGAGCACGGTGCAGTACTGTCACGCCTGTCCTACCAGTAACCTGCTGGCTCTCGCGTTCTCAAACTACGCCGTGGAGGTACGGTACATACTCATACACACAGTCACACTGTATATTTAGTAATACGGATAAACCGAAATATTTAGATATACTGGTGAATACTGTCGTCCATGTTTGGGTGTCTTCCAGCTGTGGGACTTGGAGGCCAATAAAAAGATGGCTGACTGCAGCGGTCACCTGAGCTGGGTCCAGCGAGTCCAGTTCTCTCCTGATGGTTCACAGCTGCTGTCCTGCTCGTACGATCAGACTATCAGGGTAAGACTGACTCTACATGACTGTATCTCTGCTCGCACAGACAGTGTCAGTACTCTTCTTGTTACCTCCTGACAGTAGAAAACTCTTTAGATGTTTTAAATGAATAAATTCTAGGTCACAGTTTATAGTTTTATGCAGTTGTTGCCTTGTTTTATGAGGTTATATAAACACATGTTTTGACTCATTGATCCCTTAAACAAAGCATTATATACTATAAACAGCCTAAAAAACTTGACTACAGCTGCAGTAGAAGATGAATGTCTACTAGTTCAGAGTCTCTATTTTATCCACATTATCATTAAACTTTAATCTTTAAATAAATCAAAGACAAGTATGATTTTTTAAGAGTTAGGGCTGATCAGTGTAAGGAATCAACCAGCTTTAGATTCATTTAGCTTCTAATGCTCAATCAGAAGTAGTTCACATCACGTGTTGTTCAACCCGAAGCTATCCGATCATTTGATGGAGTATACCGGGCCCCTAAAGACAATGGAGGCGACGTCTACCTCCCCATAGCCTTAATAGAGCAACTAAAACAAGAGACAATGTGGATTAAACTGACCCATTTCTGATCCACGGTGAAGAAAAGCCACACCTGACCCCGGTACGTGTTCTTCCACAGGATGGAAAAACTCGGTTCTTGTGCTGCTTTAGGTGCTTCATTGTCAGTGTGTGTTTCAGCTGTTGGACCATCTGGAAATTCAGTTTGAAGTGTCTAACGAAAGCATAACAGACAGACTGATGACTTATTTATTGCCACAGACAAGGTTAGCTCTAGTTTGTCTCTGCAGCATAACAATGAAGAGTCAGGCAAAAGATTAACAAGCAGCCGGGCTGACTGTGTAGACGATCAGCTTCTCTGCATAAATATAACGTGACTTAGTGGAAAATAAACGTGAGAAAAGTCAAACATAATACGGCAGTAGTTCTTTCACTTGAAGTTTATATTTTTTTGTACTAGGTCTGTTTCCTGTCTTGTGTTTGTTTGTAGTTATGGGAGACTAAGAAGGTGCACACAACCTCAGCCGTCTGCCTGAAAAGAGACTCTGACGTTCTCTTCAACGATGAAGAAATCATCGTGTCAGCTGCAGACAACTGCAACAGACTGCAGGTGAGCCTGAGGGGAGGAAAAAAGCGAAGGAGAGGGAGAGGATGAAAGAATAAACTGTGTCGGACTGTGTGAGTCCAAGTGCCGGTTACATGAGGTTGTCATAGAAAACAACATGTGTGTGTGATAGGTGCGTGATGGCAGGACGGGATCGGTGCTGTTCCAGTCGGAGGAGAAGTCATCCAGGATACGGTGCATGTCTATGTGCAGGCAGCCCTCTGCTGTGGCTCTGGGCCAGGAAGACGGCACGGTCCAGGTAAAAAACAATACATGACATGGGCGTGTGTTTGTGTAACACTGCAGTAAATGAAGTACATTTTTAGACAATTCATTCTAGTATCGATGCTGAAATCACCAGCTGATTAACCAATAATGACACTGAGTGAGTTTAGCTGCGAAAAACATTTTCTGTGATTTATATTATTTTAAATTGAGTATGTTTGAGTTTTGGTTTGAGGAAAAAAAAAAAGCAATTTGGAATCTTCACCTTCAAATTAGGACACGTTCACTATTGTGTTACGGGCTGCAACAAATAATTATTTCCATTATAAATTATTCTTCTAATTATTTTATTAATTAATCCATTTGTTGTGTCAAACACAAACATTGTGAGATGAAGCTAAAATTGCTTGTTTTGTCCAACTAACGCCCAAACCCCCCGACATATTAAGTTTACGACCAAATCCTAGAAGATGGAAGCTGCCTTGGTTAAAGGAAATGACTTGTTGTAATCACCTCAGCTCTAATTGGGGGAGAAAATTTTTTTTGGGAAATGAGCTTGTTCACTTTCTTGCCCAGAGTTAAAAGAAGATCGATACCGCTCTTATATCTGCAGTAAATATGAAGCTACAGACAGGAGACAAACTGGATGTGTGTGCCAGCTCTCAAAGGTCCAGCGTGTGAGATTTAGGGGACTCTATTTGGCATAAGTGGAATGTAATAGTCATAACTATGTATTTATTAGTGTGTGAACAACTGAAAATAAGAATCATTATGTTTTTATTACCTTTTTCAATGAGTCTCTTATACCTCCTGATGCCGCAGGCCCTTTTCCACAGAGTCCGCCACGTTGAACTGTTTCTACAGCAGCCCAGGAAGGACAAACTAAACGCTGGCTCTAGATTTCTAGATTTTTTTGTTATATTCCCTAAAATTTAGTTGAGTTATTCCTTTTGATAAAAATATATATATTTTCACATCCTTGCTGCAACAATACACGCAATATAATTAGTATATAAATAAAAACCTTTAGATATCCTCACAAGTCCACGTTATGTCACTAAAGAAAACATTTAGTTTTTGAAAATAGGTCTTGTGAACTTACACTTTAGTGCGTGCGTGCGTGATTCCGTTCCACGTTGCTGCAGGTTGTTTTTCAGGCCGTGTCGAGTCATGAGATCTGACATCAGCGCCGTCGCCCTCGCTATCTGTCCTGTCAGCTGCACGTCAGGTCAACCCCAAACACCTCTTTCATCTCTCTCTCCCTCCACTCTTCACCGCTCTGCCGTTCCTTCACCTGCCATTTGTATTCTCAACGCTCTCCTCCTCCCGCTTTCCTGCTCTCTATTTTAATATTTCACTACGTCTGTCAAAACTTTTTTTTTTTTTATTGGCCCTCTTTTTTTTGTTTTGTTTCTGTCGTCCTCCATTTGTTCTCTCCTTGCTCCGCTGCTCTTTGTCTTGATGATGAATTGTCGTTTGCAGGCAGAGAATGAGGTCCTAGTCCGAATTGTGGCAGGTGTGTGTTTTTTGTACACGTGTGTGCGTGTGTGTTTGTTGCGTGTTATGCCCATTTTGCAACCGCAGAGGACATCCCAGAAAGTTCCTGTCCTATATTTAAAAAACACACACACAGTCCCCTGACTTATTTGTGCTCCGACCAGGCCATCGCCCTACAGCGGAAAGCAGCTCTAATTAATTGCAAGGTCCTACAGTCTTAATGAATACAAGGGGTTGATGATTTTAATTACAGCTCTTCTTCTGGCCCCCAGAGATATGAGTGGAAAGGATTAGCAGACGCGAGGACTTGATTAGAAATGGAAAGAGAATAATAAGACACTTGCGAGTGATGCACAACATGTACAGAAAATCTAGTTTAAAGTTTGTTTTCTGTGTGAAGCAACTTCTTTTCCCATGAGTTGCTTCAAAAGTTGCTCTGGTGTGAACTCGACTGCGACGCCAAGAGTTTTAAAGCCAGTACTGTTGCAGAACAGCAGTGCCAAAACATAACTGGCTAGTGTGTGTTGCAGCCTTGTTCTCTGCTTTGAATAATCAGGTTATTACCAACCAGGCTTATGTTTAGCATCTTAATATTATTTTAGGTAATCACCTAAATTGTTTGTAGAACCTGATATCAAAAACTGTTTATTTTGTGTTAAATTTCTGGTCAGACTTCGTCATTTGCAGAGATGTATAGTAACAAGGTGGAACTACTTAAATGCTGTACTGAAGTACTGAAAAGGAAGATTCTGTACTTTTTTGGAGTATTGTTTTTCCCCAACTTCTACTTTTACTGCACTACATATTTTTGATGAATTTAATACTTTTACTCCGATACATTTTTCATGTGCTGAATCGTTACTCGTTAGTTGCAATTTTTTTACATACTTGCAATACTTAAGTACAAAACATTTTAAATACTTTAGTACTTTTACCTAAGTATGGTGTTTAACGAACACTTCAACTTCTACTCAAGTCAGTTTTTTGATATAGCACTTGTACTCCACTCCTTTACTCCAGTACTTTATACATCTCTGATCATTTGTCATCATCTTTTTGATTAGATACTTCTTGATTTAGTCAGATTTTGCTAGTCTGACCTCAGTTTTATTCAGGCAAACTGTTCGTGTTTAGGTAACATGTACATTTTGAGTTCTTAAGGTTCTTTTGAGTGAGTGAAGAATACAAGGAAAAATGCTGTTTTGCCATCTGTACTGAAACTTTGACATTATGACAGCACTGATACACGACCTGTTAGAAGGTTTGGTGGACAGAGCTCTGAGATCGCAGCCTCCTGTAACAGAAACAGCTGTTACAGATGTTAAGATTACTTTCAGAGAATCAAACAGGATTCACTGTGACCATTTTCCCTCTTTGTTTGTGTGTGATACATCGATTTGGCGCCTTTGTTCCTGCCTTGCACTTACCCACGAAAGTTCATCACTATAACTTGATTAACCATTTATTTTAATGGAGTCTATTAAAATTATATTCTATATTCTTCCAACAGGTTTAGACACATTTAAAGAGTCATTGATCCGCTGTGTTTACTGCTGTAGTCCCCTGAGCAAACAAAAGAGGGAGCCCTGGCGTTAGCCGGTGCTGGTGTCCACTGCAGTGAAAGGCATTCACCTCCTCTTTTTACAACCAGTTTACGGGAGGAAGAAGTGTCATATCTGCTTTGCACTGCTAATGTGAAGAATATATAACTTTCAGAAAGTTGCTGTGTGTTTCGGAAAAGGTGCAGCTGTGAGTGTGTGTGTATGTGTGTGTGTGTGTTCTGTGGCAGGCAGCAGGGCTGATGACAGCTAGTCAGGTACTGAGGAGAGTTGGCCGCAGGATCCGACAACTGTTGACCTCCTTCAGTGGGTTGATGCTGGCAGTAGGGCTATGTACAGGAAACGTGCAGGTATGGCAGGGAAAGAGTCACACCTGTTTGTACGTCAGACACACCTCATTCTTCATCCTTTCACCACTTTGATTCTTTGATTTCACGAGTTCTGCGATGCATCAGCAGCTTGTTTGCTCCCTCGGTATGGGTATTTAAAACAAGCATCTTTCCTCTTTACATTATTTTTAACAAACACCCTCAGGCATTTTCCTGACTGCACCATCACAGACAACCTTGATCCGGATGTGTAAAGCTCTCCAAAGCGGAGTACGTGGAGCTCGACAAACATAGTCAGGGTGTGCCCCGAAGGCTTGTTTATGCTCAGGCACTTCAACCAATCTCCTCTGAGATGTAAATAGTTCAGCGCCTGGTGAAAATCCCAAGTGTTACAGACCTTTTTGATTTTGATCTGGACTGAAGAGAACGTCGTGCTGTACATTTTATTCCCTGTTTTTAAATAAGTGAGTTTTTTTTCATGAGTTTCTGTAATGTTTGTGATAGTTTGCAAAGTTGCAGACTCCACGTTTTAGAATTTATTATGTCACTGGATATGTAGAGCTCTATCTGGATGGTAATTAGACAAATTAATGCTTTGATGAAAGCCACAAGAAACAAGTTTTTAAGTCCAGTTGTAATCTAAACTTGCATGCCTTCTTTGCACTAGTCAGATAGAATAATTTCATTTTAGTTACACATTTATTTTTGGGTTGACGTAAATCAAAGTTTTGTTTTTTCTACCAAAGTCATGCCAATTCATCCTGTGGCTAACATTGATGTCTAGAAACAAATGTCAATCCATCCAGTAGTTGTTTCATATTTCAGTCTGGACCTTCTAACCATCTGCACGACCAGCCGTCCCCTGAGCAACGCCGCTAGCATGACTAAACACTTTCTCATTTCTGCTTCAGACCTCTCTAGAACCCCATTAAGGACTTCTGGCGGGTCTCTGGGTGGCTTTAACAACCAATCCAGTCGACCTTTCGAGTGCTTTCACAAAATCTCTCTCCGAGCCGGCTTTGAATATTCTGTGAAGATTTCCATCTCAAGGGCTTATTATAGCAGAGTTTTATGCAGCCGCAGATACCCCAGTGAGAACGGATGATGACATTTTTTTGTCGTTTCCTTGAAGCTGGATCTTTTGAGCATCAAAGCTTTTTGTTCTCTGCCTCCCCCCTGTAACATCTCCAGGGCCTCCGGCAGCCCTCCGCGGTCTTGACCAGCCTGAACGGTCATGCTCAAAGGTCACACTTTTTCCACCTACTCGACTTTCTTTGTGATGCGCTTAGCGCCGTCTTAATCTCCCTCTGCTTCTCAATGATTCATTCAAATTGTGAGTTTTTGTCAGAGTAAACTTTCTGGGAGACTTTTCCTCCCTGGGCACATCTCGTCAAATGAACCTTGTGTGACCTCTGGGTACAATAGAGCACTTGGTGCGCTGTATTAACGTCTTCCAACAAGTATCTTCACTTTACACATAAGTATACCCAATACAGTGGTGGCTCTGTTGGTTATTCACCACCACCATCCACCACTTTGGTTCAGACTGAAATATCTTTCACATTTTGAACAGAAAAAAGATGAAACTGGCTGACTTTGGTAGTGATTCCTCTAAATTTTCCTCTAGTGAGGTTTACATTTTTGGTCTTAAGTGAAATAACTTGAAAACTTTCGGATGGATTGCCATGAATTTAGTATCAAGATCGATGGTTGTGATGTTGAGTCTTGATCATTTTCTTGATCCTCTTCCCTTCATGTCTGTTTTTTATATTTATATATATATATATATATTTTTTTTGACCTTTTCAAGCTTTATTTGACAGAGATCACTGGAGAGTGATAGGAAAGCAGGATACAAGACAGCAAAGGGCCACAGGGGTCGAAATCAAACCCACTGCAGCAAGGACTACAACACACTCCAGTGTACAGCACACTACCAACTGAGCTAAACACCGCCCCAAAGTTTAATACGCATACATACATCATATATTCTGATAACTTCGGCAGTTGCTTGACTGTTCCTCCAGTTCCAGAACGAATGAGGAAGATTTGTGTTGATGAATCGCCTTAACTTTTTTTTTTATCTGATACTTGACCCCGACCTTCGTCTAAGTTGTCCACTCTTTTTGTTTCTACGTGGATTTGTACATTAGCACTTGTGGTACTAACGTTTCTTTCTTCCTTCCAGGTGTTGGAGGTGCCATCTGGAAAAACCCTAGCCACACTGGAAGGACACACGAAGACGGTGCTGCACTGCCAGTTCTGCCAGAACGGCCAAACACTCATCACATCCTCCGAGGACACCGCCATAAGGGTGCGCTAAACTCCTATCCTCCCTCCCTTCTCTTTCTGCTCACTTTTACTCTTGGTCTCGGCTCCCATCCGTTCCCCATCTTCGTCACCCTCCACCCTCTTTTCCAGCCTAATTCATAGCATATTCTTTCACCTCCTCCCCTGACCTGCTTCCCATTTTTCTTCTCTGCTATTGATTATTCTTCTCCCCTATCCCCCATCCCTCACCTTGAGTAAAACTGCCTCCTCCCCTGAAGCGCTCATCATCAGTGCTGCAGGTCTCTTTGGTGCTTTCACCTTCCCCTTCACCTGTTACACTCTGTTACAGCGTCTCTGTCGGCCCTCTTCACCTCTCCATTCTTCTTCCCCCTCTTTTGTCTCCTCTCCTGCCTTTTCACCTCTCTTTGCCGCTTTCGATAGCTCTTTATCTCCCTCCCCCCTTTTGGGTTTACCGTGTGCAGCTAACTGTGTTTGCGTGCGATGTCTTATGTGTGTGTATTTCGGGCCGTTACGGTCTGTCAACCCTCACCGTTCATGCTCTGTTGCTCATTTCCCCTTTTCCTCTCCCCTCCTCCTTCATCTTCATCTTTTCTTTTTGCTGACAGACCTGTCCACTGCAGCACTTCCCTCCCTCTCCCCGACAACGCAGCGCCTCGTTCCGTATTCATGCGGCTGCATGCTGCCTGTGCACATCACTATTCTCGGACCATCCGCCGCTTATTCAGTAGCCATTCAAATTCATGCCGTCTGACACGCGCTCGCTCGGAAATAGTAGCGCGTGTTTTAGATGTTAACGCAGACACAGACTGAATGTAAAGAGATCTAATGACACTCATGTTAGCTGGTGATGAATTGCAACCTTTGGACCAATGACGGCTTCTGCTCAGAAGGAGAAAAGGTGCAATATTGCACACACAGGGTCGTGATTGATAGGATGATTCTGTCCGTCCTCCCCACATCTTCGGACTCGGATGAACTCTGGTCACACACCTGCCTGCATAACAAGTCATAAACGAGCTCTCTGTATACAGATGTGCAGGTGAAGAGTTTAAATCCACAGAGCTCACCTACTGTACACCATGACGTGATCAGCAGGATGGAAAAATCAGTTTCTCCTTCCAGTTACGCCATTGTCAGACTATTCAGTCTTGATCTGTAAAGAACAACAGATCATTTGTTTCAAACGTATGAAGGTAGATTAGTGCCATATATCTGAAGAAGAGCAGACTATGATTTGCACTTGTAAAACCCGTAATTCGCAACTTGTAAACGCGCATCTCAGAGTTTGTAAGTGTAACTTCAGATCCACACATCTGCAAAAAGCAAACTGCAAGCATATTTCACAACTTGTGAAAGCGCGTCTTCGAATTTGCACTTGTAACTTCAGATCTGCAAAGCTGCACAACATGATTTGCATGCGCAGGTTCCTATTTGCTCGCTCAGTTGCGTCATCCTTCTCACGTGAATTTTGGCACGATTCTCTCGGATGGATTTGAAGGAAACGATTTGTGCGCAGAGACCAGGAATGCCTGTTTTACCACTCTTGTCCAAGAGGTGGCAGTGTGGTTATTGGATAATATATCAATAAACGGCTCAGTTTTTTATTTATTTTTTATTTTATTATTGCAATAAGACAGAGTATTACAATGACACGTGACAGGTATAACAGAAATTGCTGATCATTATATCAAGATAAAGTCAGTAAAAAAAAAACAAGAGATGTTTATGAATGAAAAATTTGGCTTGTAGAACATAAAAGTTAACTAAAAATTCAAATGATGAATCTGTAGAGTTCTCATAATAAAAGAAGATGTCTTTGAGAGTGAAGACATAATGGCCCTGTTGTGCAAAAAGGTGAAAACTAAGGTCTATTAGAAATTTCTTAACAGTATCGCACTCAAAAAATAAATGTACAAGTGTTTCATCTTCCTTATTACAAAAAGAGCAATGTAAATCTAGGTCTATGTCAGTATATTTTGAAATATTAACATTTGTAGGGTAAATCTTGTGGAGAATCTGGCCATGACTCTTGGTCTACGACACGGCGCCATGAGAACATGGAGAGAAGTGTTCAACAACGTGTAAGTAACATTATGGTTTACACGTTGTTGAACACTTCTCTCCATGTTCTCGTGGCGCCGTGTGTCGCAGACCATGATTCATGGACAGCCGTTTATTGAGATAATCCCTGACTTTTGCATGGCCAATAACCACACTGCCACCTCTTGGACAAGAGTGGTAAAACAGGCATTCCTGGTCTCTGCGCGCAAATCGTTTCCTTCAAATCCATCCGAGAGAATCGTGCCAAAATTCACGTGAGAAGGATGACGCAACTGAGCGAGCAAATAGGAACCTGCGCATGCAAATCATGTTGTGCAGCTTTGCAGATCTGAAGTTACAAGTGCAAATTCGAAGACGCGCTTTCACAAGTTGTGAAATATGCTTGCAGTTTGCTTTTTGCAGATGTGTGGATCTGAAGTTACACTTACAAACTCTGAGATGCGCGTTTACAAGTTGCGAATTACGGGTTTTACAAGTGCAAATCATAGTCTGCTCTTCTTCAGATATATGGCACTAATCTACCTTCATACAAAAGCCCCCCGACAACCGTCATTTAAATTTTTTACTTTTAACAAACTGTTGAACACCAGCAAAGCGAAAGGAAGAGTCACCAGATGGCAGGAGGGCTCTTTACAACAGCAGCTCACCTGCAGAAACTGGGATACCAAGAGAATCGTCGATCGTACTTTTTGATTTCCATAATTAAAACAGAAAGCTCATTTTTCTTTCTTTTTATATTGGACTGAAATTGCCACTTCGCTACAAAATTGAAAAACAACAGTTGAATTTCTGGCCTCTAAAAAGTTATTGAAATATCACATCTCTGTATTATAACCGCACGCTGCGGCCTCTATCGCTTCCTACAGAATGATTGGTGGATGCCACATGTCATAGCTTCTAATGAAGACCTTTCTTATAATTATAAATGGTAAATGGACTGTACTTATATAACGCCTTTCTAGTCTTCCAACCACTCAAAGCGCTCTACACTACATATCTCATTCACCCCATTCACACACTGATGGCATTGGCTACCATGCAAGGTGCCAACTGCTCATCAGTTTGAGGACCTAACCATTCATACACATTCACACACCGATGGCACAGCCTTCGGGAGCAATTTAGGGTTCAGTGTCTTGCCCAAGGACACTTCGACATGCTAACCGGAGGAGCCGGGGATCGAACCGCCGATCATCTGATTAGTGGACGACCCGCTCTTCCTGTGAGCCGCCCCAATTATAGTAATTTGATATTTAAATGAAACACACATATGACCCAAGCTTGAAATTTGACTTAACTAGTCAGCTGGGATTGGCTCCAGACCTCCGCGACCCTGATGAGGATAAGCGGTGACAGACGATGGATGTATGGGTCAGAAATGGACACAGATTTGAGATTTCAGTGGTCAGTATCAGGGTCCTATTAAAATGCTATGGATTGTGGGTAATCCTCCCAGGAAAGTCTGCAGGATCGCACACTGCTGCTTCACTTAACAACTTAACACATGTGCCACAATCTGCGAGTCCTTATGTGGGTATTGGAAACTGCTGCTAAAACTTCTCTGTCCCGCTTTCTCTCTCTCTGTTGCCCCCTGTAGGTGTGGAGGTGGCAGTCTGGGGAGTGTAAAGTCCTCCAGGGTCACAAGGAACAAGTCAGATGCTTCTCGCCGCTCTCCAACTCACCTGACAACACGAGACTGCTGTCCTGGTCCTTCGACGGCACTGTCAAGGTGAAGCGGACGCACACATACACCGACACTCTTGTCTCAGCAGCTTTAAATCAAAATCCAAAATAAAACCTCTCTCTCTCTCTTTCTTTCTCTCTCGCTCGCTACAAGATGTGGGACGTAGAAAGCGGAGAGAAGCTTCAGGACATCGAGGCTCATCGAGGGGCCATCCTGTCTTGTCATGCCTCGCCAGACGGATGCCACTTCGCCACCACCTCTGCTGACAAGACCGCTAAGGTTCAACACTTACACACACACAAACATGGGATGAGACATATCTGTCAGTAACAACGCGACCTATTACACATCAGCGTCTTCCCTCAGACCTCGTCGGAACTCATTACTTTGCAGCGCAGACGCACGGATGTGTTGCCGCAGCTGATATCCGAGGCTATAAGTTTCTCCGGGTATGGGAGGTGAGGGACCTTGGAGATTAGCTTGCAGCAGATGGCCCCCCCAAGTCTGCTCCAAGTCTGCTTGCCCACCCACGCCCACGCTCGCCATCATTTAGTCTGGCTGCAGCTAGTGGCTGGTCTGGCTGGCCCACATACAACCCACCTCCCTGTCCAGGTTGTCGTTTACCAACACTGCTGCGCTTGACTTTGGCCTGACTTTGACTGACTCAGTGAGATGCGGTTTGTAAGCTTTTCCCCGAGCAGCTCTAGATCTATCGTTGCCTTTCCTACTCGCCACTCGTACTGGAACCGTACGCTCTTTGACACCGGCGTGATTTATCTTCTTGGCTCACGTAAACGGCTGTGGGTTTGGTTTCTCCATTCATACTTTTTTTTTTTTACTGTCCGGTATTTAACCACGAATGACAAGTGGTGTCATGCAAAGCCGTTCCTCTCGGGCTCATTTGTTGGAGTGAGATGATTTAGAGCCACCGCCACCAAGTTTCACACGGGAATTCTGATCCGGTTCGACACTTCCTGTAGAGAGCAGCCACTGGGTCAGCAGCCAACCTGGCTTCAGGTCAACGGACGGTAGTGGGAGAGAATGTGTGTTTTATGGATTTGGCAAAGATGATAATTGAGGTGTGTGTGTGTGTGTGTGTGTGTGTGTGTTGTGGGGCTGGTTAGCAGCCAGTCACATAGTCCTTGCTCCCCAGACCGAGTAGAGGCTTTGATGGCTCAAAACACACATAAACACAAAGTTCCCGGTCCACATCTATCCAGAGGTCAAATCGAGTCTCAGCCACAAAAAGAAGGATTCTCTTTCTCTCTTTCTGACCCCCCTTCCTCCTTTTCTAACATTTTCTGCTGACCTTCAGATGAATAGAACTTTATGTGCAGACATAGTTAGTCGGCTGCCAAATGAAGTGTCTAATTATGAGCTGTGTGTTATTTTTCTGCGCGGCGCAGGGATGTGACCGGGGTAAGGAAGGGAGGAATATGAAGAAGAACAATGGATGAGAGACGGGAGGTTGATAGAGGGAAATCCAAACAAAGTGAGAAGAGGAGGAGAAGAGCAGAGAGAGAGAGCCGGCGCTCATTACTGATGCGGCGCTGTAACAACATTGGCTCTGCGTTTGGCACAATTATTTGTCCTCATAAGACCTTTGTAACAGGTGGTGACTGGTTTGAGCAACAGAAATAAAACTTAATTGTTATTATTGCCTGTTATTCCCAGATAAACGCTGCTGTAGAAACACGGTCATAACTAAGGGTAAATCACTTTAGGTCTATATCAAGGTGAAAATGAACTAAATGTATCCAGTAAGTGCAGATTTCTGCAGTAATCGAGTCCGACTTTGTACATTTCCGTCATATTTTCATACTTCATGCACAATAGATGTATCGATTTCTGCTTTCTCAGTCTTCCTGGTGCGTTTCTTTCTGCTCCTAGTTGTGGCACTGTGAATCCTGGCAGTGCGTCCACACCCTGAGCGGCCACCTCGACTGCGTCCGAAGCTGCCGATTCTCCTGGGACAGCCGACGCCTCGCGACGGGAGACGACAACGGAGAGATCCGGGTGCGTCTTTCTTAACCTTTGCATTTCTTACCTGAGCTTAGCTGCTGATCTACTGTGGCAATACAGGCTCATTAGGCTTGTTCTGCTGTTGCCTTATTGCAAAGTGCCTAAACACAAAGAGGAGAAGTGGAGAAAGTAGGAAGGAGAACATTTTTAGAGTTTTGACAAAAATGAGGCTGTAAAAAGGAAAGTGGAGGGATCGATGGAGGTAATTTAGAAGAAAGTACAGACTGCAGATGAGAGGTGAGCACAGACTTCCCGCTGAGCCTCCTGCCTCAAGATACTCGCATTAGTGCGTCCACACACACCGAGTGGCTTTATGTTAGTAGTATGAGAACTGATGGCATTGCCTTAAACCGTCTAATTTGCAGCGCATCATACGAAAAACTGCAATTACACCAGTCAACATTTATCCCAGAGATCACCCCATAATTACAGCTCGTCACTCATTCAGATAAAGTGCTTACTAATGCATCGTGATTGCTGCAGTGCGTAGAGGAGGGGTGAGATGAAAGGAAGGAGGCAGGGCTCCTTCTCAGATGTGGAAGGAGCTGGAGGAAGGTTGTGTGAGAAGTTGGGATGAAGAGAACAGGAAGAGGAGGAGATGTCTGACAGTAGGAGGTGAAGGAGACGACTCAGGCTGCCAAATTGGATCCCCAAGGCTTTGGAATCTGCACCGCTCGTACACAAAAACACACACACACACACACACATACACAAAGTGAATGAAAAGTTAGACTGTGTGAGAGGGAAAGGGGAAGAAGAAGAAGAAGTCCTCCAGCAACGTTGAGCGCCTGCAGCGACGAATGACAAGCGTCGCGTCGGCCATTAAGGGGTTAATGCCCTCTGGTGGCCTCTGAGCCGAACTGCTCCATTATCCCGAAACGGACGAATCCAGCAGATCCAATTACATAAACCGCAATGAAATCTCAACCCCTGTTTCTATGGAAACAAACGTGAGTCACTCCGCAACAAAAAAGCATGCCAAGTGTTAAATATAGCCGTACGTGCGATGTGTCATTGTCAAACGGGACACGTGAGTAGTTGTGTAACAGTTGCGAATCGACGGACACGATGCGACGGTAGAACCGCGAAACCTCTTTTCATCAGGTAATCAGTAATTTCTCACAGATTCACTCTCTGCAAAATTTCCTCTCTTGTTTTCCACTTTGTTGAGCGTTGAGGCTCGAGCTTGATTACAAAAAAAAACGAAATCTTGTTGCAAGGTCAACTTGCTTTCAGACACATTTCTTAAACAGAGGGCCTTTGCTCAGTTGTCATGGAGACGGCGTAGTTGTTTATCACATAACCTAGTTATGGAGCCTTGCCCGAGGACCGTCCTTGTTCAGAGATGTCACAACACAAGTTCCCATGACAACATCTTCTGTTGTTTATCAGTGACATTTACTTTCTTGATTGCTTTTATAATGTTTGAATGTCTGTTCACATCACAGCTCTGGAGCGTCAAAGACGGCTCTTTGCTGAAGATTTGCTCCCGGGACGGTAAAGACGGCATGGACTCCCTGCACGGAGGCTGGGTGACCGACCTGCACTTCTCATCAGACAACTCTCTTCTGGTCTCGACTGGTGGCTACATCAAGGTACGTCACCACGTACTACACGTTCAGACTGATGTGGTTACTTAAAGTCTGACGTTGTTTGTATGGAAAGTAGAAGACAATTGGCGTTTTATGTCTTTAATGGAGAGTCGACATTACTGGGGATGTTGCAGTCTATGGCTGGTGGAGTATAATCACCTTTTTTGTGGGTGGGACTTTGCCGTCTTCAACCATGAAGCTACCAGGACAGAATATTTACTTTTTGAAAGCAAATGAGAACCGAATTTTCTCATTAAATGGCAAAATAATGGTGCACAAACATGAAATAATGAAGCACGCAGTGATTTATGTACTCCCAAAGTGTTGGTAGAGTTATTAAAAATAACCTTTTTTTTAATATATACAGTAGCTGTTGAATTGTTGGCATTCTCTGCTGTAGATACAATACAGACGTCTAGTTAAATACAGCGTGTGCCTATTCCTGCCCATGTTTAACCTTGAGCATACGATAAAACAAAAATTCACTCCTTTGCTGTTCTCAGTATATTCACGTGTACATAAGAGTTGACTGACCTATGTCTCGGTGAACAATACAAACATGCTCTCAACATGCACCATTGTTACAATAACCGGAGGAGCATTGCATGAAACTGCTCAATACCTGAGAGAATGATATCGATGCATCCTGGTGACGTGACTGGAATAGTGTGTGTGTGTGCGCGTGTGCAGCTCTTTATTACCTTTTTTCTTTTTACAAGAGATGGGGTCACAGAGCGGGCAGTCTCATCCATGCTCTGATTGGCTATTTGTTCAGCAATGATGTAATCCTCAAGGGAGAGCAGGTCTGATCGATGAGGCTTTATATCTCAGATTACTCCCGATACTGTGTGCGAGGTCGTGTTGCGTGCGCGAACGCGTGCACGCTCGTCTTTGTGCATGCCTCCCAGTGTGGGTCGACGAGGATGTTACTGTTAAAGGCAGCGGTAGGTTTTTTTTTTTTTATAGACAGATGGCCAAAAACACATCATAATCTCGTCCACAGCAGAATCCCGTTGACAAGATCATAAAACCTGGAAATGAGCTCAAACATAACGAGAGCCCCAAATGTACGCCTTTTTATTTATATATTTTTACGGCATTCAGAATGAAGAAGATTTCCAGAAATTTAACTGTCATCGTTTTTTTTTCTTAAGGCGTATGCAGTTTAAGGTGCTGAGAAAAGAAAAAATCCCTTGGTCAGCTCTTAAAAGAAGAAAGACGAGGTGCTAGAAAAGCCCACGAGACTCGGTCGCATGACATCATGTGTGAAATAGTGACATAAAGCTTTGAATTCACTGCCTCTCTAAAAGAAAAGAGCAAAAAGGTCGTACTTGAATCATGTAACGCAAACCAGCCAACTGCTGACGCTGTAGATGACTGGGGCCGCTTTTAGCTGTAGTATTACATAAAAATAATGAGGCTTGGCAATGAGGCAAAAAAAATAAGTCATTATAATAATTCATATAAACATTATATTACAATATAAAGGAAAGGCTCTGTGTGTAGGAGTTAGTGGCATCCATCCGATCCTCAACCTCCCTTTAAGGGCGTTGAGGCTCGGAAGCGTTTAAGGGAACCTATGGTGGCAGAGGAGTAGATCTGGTGTTCGGTTTGTCTGTTCAGTTGTGTTATTAAAAATAGGATTTATACTGGGGTTCAGATGTTTTGATCATATAATGTGTGTTTCCTGTCTTTTGCATGTCATGTGCACTTCCCCTACTTGGACTGTGTTTGAGGATGGCAGGAAGAGATATCAGTAGCTCAAGGACAGGAGAGACAGGACTGAGAAGTGTCCTTTTGATACATAATGTTCATTGTTGAGCAGACTCATCAATGAGGGAGGTGTCTGAGACAGCCCATTTTTAAAAAACGTATAAGAACCAACTGTTAGAGCTCCTCGAGGAGCCTTTTCTCTGTAACCCTCTTGTGTGTTGCACCGTTAAACGCTCCTTCTTCTACAAGAATAATAAATTCAACGTAAACTTTGATACTTTGAATCCAGTCCTCCTCATTCAAGGGTTCTTCCTTTAAAAAAATTCTTGTAACAAGTCGCACGATGGCAGACTCACTGTGGAAGAAGACACATGATGTCAGATATGTCTAAGTCTTACACACTGGTCTTTGAAGCTGAGCTCAAAGATTCCCAGAAGCTTAAAGGAATACTTGTACATTTTAGGTTAATACTAATTTGCTTTCTTTCTAAGAGTGAGAACGAAAGCTTAGCATAGCAAAAAGACTGGACGCAGTTGGGTCCAGCTTGCCCGACACCTCCTTTACTAACTTTTACTAATTAACACGTTGTATCTCAGTTGTTCAATCCGTGTAGCGACTTTCTTTCTTTGAGCTACGCTCAGATAATCGATTGCTGGCTTAAACTTCCGAGTGTACAGACATGAAACAGACATGAGGCTGGTATTACTCCTCACATCTGACTAATGAGACAGTAATAGCTACCAAAACATGGAATTATTCCTGTGTTTTGGTATCACTGATAATCCACTGATGTATCCTTTGATTTGTTTCTCCGTAAACTTTACTGACACGTCCGCTCAGCTTGATCACAATAACGCCGAGCTCATCAGCTTCGCTTTCCGTTGCATCATCGTGACAGTCATAATTACTCTGGGAATTGGCTCACGGATCACTCCATTACTCAGTTTCATGCACTTTCTTTCTTCTCTCTTTCTTCTTGAGCAAAGCTGCGTTGACTTGGAGGATCAGCGTGTGGCTGTGAGGAGCAGTGATGGATTATTATGCCCGTCTTAAAGGGTGAACCCCCCCCCCTCCTGAGTCGAGAGCGTTGATTGATTAATCGCATTGTGTGTCAGTCGGACAGCTATGAGAGGCCATCCTGTCTGTCATAGTAATTACCATGACTGAACGTGCACTTCTTGTGACAGATAATATAGCCTGTAGAGTGAGGAAGCATAATAATCTATCTGTCTATCTCTTTTAATGATTATTACCAAGGCGTGTCAGCGGGCTCGCCTGTTTTGCAATCAGCAAATGTCTTGAAACTAAAACTTGGTAATTACGCTCAGACGCCGTGCTTTAAACAGACTCGTTATTAACCAAATTGATATTTGAAAGCTGTCTCCCATACCTTAGCTTACTTAAAGATATGACAACACAAACCAGCGTGGTCAAATAAAATATTTACTTGGAAAAAGTCTGTGTAATTATTTTTCTGTCAGTCTTGGAAGAAGGCCTGGCAGTCTTCTGAACGTCTTCATGAGGATATTTGGTTTGTATTTATCCTCAGCTGGTGTAAGGGAGAGATTTCATTACGAAGGATCAGTGGGATTCTGTTCAATGTGCATTTGGATCATGGATGTAGAATGATTGATATTGAAGTTTGGCTTGACAGCTCTGAATTGAAAACTATTTTTTGTTTTCATTAACTTCATAACGTAACTTGATGATAAAATAAAAGGGCATGTTGAAAAATTAAGATGCCAAAGGTGTAATTACCAGATTGCAGATCCCTCTCAGTGTTTTAGCGTCTTTGAGCTCATTGTTTCAGTTTTTACGGCCCGCAACTTTGTTGTTTCCTTTTGTATGTTGCTGTTTTCAATGATAAGGCCAGAAAAAAAAAAACTGTCTGTATGCTACCTGCCTAACATCAAACAGCAAACACAGCAAAGTTAGCAGCTAAAAAGTCCCTGTCTAGGGAAATGTAGGTGGTGCCCCAAAACAGAGCTAAAAGGAGAGTGAATATTGGACTTCCATTGCCAGAAAGTCGACTCCAAATGAATAATTATGCACCCAATTGCTAACATGTTATTCATGTTATCACTTTATGTGGTGTGTCAGTTTGAGCTTCAACAACAACATACCACTTTAATGTAGTTTTTCAAGGATGTTGCAGAGTTTCATTGTGCGTTGAGAGTCACTGTGTTTTAATATTTCCTAGTGATGTGAGGCAAAGGATTAAGGCCGAACTTTATTAGGCAGCACAAATTTACAATAACCTACAGCTCTAAGCTCCGGTGAATTGTTTTGCATGTACAGAAGAACAAACAAATCAGAATTTGAAGGCTGTGTCTATTCTGTTTCAGGGGCTATTTGTAAATATCAACAAGATGAGATTAATTTAGATCATGTGTTAACATTTAAGCATTATTGTCTAATTACTACAATAGTTATTTCATTGATTACAATCTGGATCCATTAAAATTCACTTTTTACTACAGTCTTCTGAAAGATCCTTACACACATACTAACTATACATATGTTAGGAACACACAAATCCTCATTGCTTTGACAATATTCCTGGAAGAGAATTGTTGGAAAAAAATAAAAAATATATATATATATATAAAACAAAATAAGTAGAACCAAGCAGAGAAGGCATGTTTTTCTTATCGTGATATGATTCAGTGGACAGTTTGCAGCTATCAGATCTTCTCTGATCGCGGCTTTAAACATCAGAAGCCGTCTATACAGAATGACCCAGTGTACGCTCTCGCTGCCCAACAGGATGATGTTGTTAATGGTCGGATAAGAGCAGGAGAAGTGACAGCGGGTGATGTCTCCCATGGTTCTCTCTCGCTTGATGCATCGATATGACGCAACGTGAGGCTTGTGGCGCGAGGAGCCCTCATTGTTTGCCTCTTTTCTATTTGTTTCTTTGCCTCCCAGTGTAGAATGATGCGTTCTTGTTTGTATCTGTCAGTGCTCCTGCCTTAATCATCTCTCAAGCTGCTTTTTTTTTTCTTCTTCTCTGCTTTATCACTCCCTCCCTCTCTGTATGGCCGGGTGAATGGTGTGAGCGTAATTAAAAGCAGCGGGATATTGTGTGCGGGTATATGTGCTCGTCCAATCCCCTGGTGTGAGTAGGTACCTGTGTCGAGTGTTTAATTAAACATTTGTTATGTTTCTTATCTTTAGATAATAAAAAAGCATATCTTATGGGCTTGTTTTGGTGTAAAATTGTGTGTTTCAGTGTGTGTGTGTGTGTGTATGCGTGTGTGTCAGTGTGTGTGATGAAGTGGTTTGGTCCAGACCTCTGAGAGACGCTGTTACATCCTACACTGACTCCGCCATCAGTCCTCCTCCCTTCTGCTCAGGGTCCTGCCAAAACTGCTGTACCTGTCTCACACCTGGCCTTGACACCAACACACACACACACACACACACACACACACACACACACACACACACACACACTTTCCAATCTGTCACAGTGCCATGATGCAAGAGGGGAGGCGGCAGGTGTGAAAAGGCTCATCCTGACTGCCTGAACACACACACACACACACACACACACACACACACACACACACACACACACACACACACACACACACACACACACACACCAACACACACACACACCCAGCATCCCAGAATAATTCACACCAAGTCATCCTGTCGCAAATAAAACCACAAAGCACTCAACAAATTTCCCTTCTCTAAATGTTGACAGAAATCTTTCAAACCTATTTTTATATCGTGAACAGTTCCTCAGATTCAAAAGTGTCTTTTACTTTAGTGAACCGAGTGTCCTGATTCAGCCTTAATAAATACCGCTGGCTACTCAGAGCTTTGTTGATTTCACTAAACCAGCTGACAAAGGGTGACGCTGAGGTGCCATCTCATCCGCAGGCACAGCAGATCGGTTCTATTTCACTTTGAGTGGACTCGCTGATGCAACCATCACACAGCTCATTGATTTCTAAAAAAAAAAGTCATTAGCGGTTAATTAAAATTCAGGGCAAGGAATCCTTTAACCACGTGAGGAGAAACTCTTGAATCAGTTGGTTAAAGCAACGTTATGTAAGATTTCCTCTTTATTGCAATTTGGCACCTTCAGTTTCAGAATGCGACACCACTGTCGCACAGCTGTATACAAGCATTTGTCATTATTACATTATTTTTGATCAAAACTTAGCGAGTTGACAGCTTTGCAAACAGCCAAACATCAAGCAAGCGCAGCAGCAAAGGAGCCCAGCTCGGCGTCTGTCTCACCAATAACTGAAAGTCTGAGATTTACTCTTGTTTGACTCTCGTTCTTAGTTTCCTCCGTCGTCGACTTCTTGGGTCTCTTTGTGTGTCTTTAGCTATGTCCAAGCAAAGTTGCTGAGCCCAGTTACATAACCCGATCACCTGGCTCCAATTCTGGTCCACAAGAAATTTTGACTCCAGTTTCCTACAGCGTCCCTGTATTCACGAGTATTCACCAACACTTCAATCCTGGCAGTACGGCTAACTGAGCAGAGCTAACAGCAGCTACAGTTCACAGCAGTTTACTTTGCTGTCCATCAGGAAACTCTGTAAATCACAGTTCAGTTAACATCACAGGGAAAACCTGAAAACATTTTCGCCATAAAATACGATGCTATTTCACCAAAAATCTGTGAAATGGTTCCATAAAGCGGAGTAGAGCTCAAATTTATGTGGTGCAAGAAAAGGCGTGCAGGGTGTTAAGGGAGAATGATGGAGGCACCGTTCACCCGATTACAAGTCAGTGTGAATCCTAATGATGATATTTTAAGCTAGAGAAGTTCCATAATGTCACTTTAACCTTGAACAGCTGAACCCTCCTTCTTTCCTGCTCAGCGGTAAAACTCTCAGGTGTATGAACACGGCGATGTTAAAATAGAGCAGGCAGGATATCTTGTTGCTCTGCTATCTCCTTTATTTCCATCACAACAACAGTGCTGCTTCTTTTGCTGCTGCGGTGAAAGCCTTCCCGACGACCACAAACATGTTAGTTTGGCCAGATATCGTCTAATATCAGGCACACAATGCAGTCCAGAAGCCGAGTACAGGTTTCCAGTCTGCTCTCTCGTTTAGTTTAGTCATAAACTGTTGATGCTACAGTTCAGCAACTTTAATCCTCACCCACGTTTTTCACCTTAGCTGTCTAAAAACTTTCTATTATTAAAAACTTTAACTTTCTGCTCATTGTCACCTCCGTCGGCAATGAGACGTCTTCTTTAACAAAGATTGTTGTAAGGAAGCCTGCATGCCATTTATTTTAATCCGCCACAGAAAAAGGTTTGACATCGCCGTACCAAGCTTCCCAAGGGTTATACGGAATAAAAAAAAATGTTTACTTCCATGTCGGCATTATGTGTCCCCCAGAGGGAGCTTGTGCTTCATTTTAAAGCAAAGTATAAATGTGGCATCAAACATGTTGCTGCCACTGTTTCCAGTTTACTTTATCCGGGTGTGGTCCAACAAGCTGATCAACTTCTCAAAAGTGCACGGACAAATTACAAGATATAGTTCTATGAATATGCGTGCAGAGGGTATGAAATGAATTAGTGTTTCTTATGGCAGTCCATGGTTTCAATTTTGATGAATTTTGCCCCATTGACAAATAGCAAACAGTGTTACACTTTTATTTTTGCTCCATTAAAAAAATAAAGTTTGTAGACAGTTAAGAGGGAACGAGTCAATGGTAATGTACTCTTGAATTAACTGTGTAAATTCATCATACTAAACCGACTACAAACAGGCTGGATAACAGCCAGCAAGGGAGCTTGTGTGACTGACGTGCTGCTGGCTGGTTAGTGTGACACAGATCATGCGTCACAAAATATAAATGAATATGCCACTAACTTGAAGCCCGATTTTATAGATTCACAGATTTTTTCAGTTCAACAAAGATAGCAAGTTGCTCTTTTTCTTTTTTTGTCTCTCTCACACACCCACATGTTCACACACCAACATTTGTAGTACACACATGCGCGCACACTTCCGAACCTTGTATTCCCAGATGGATGGGAGTGTTTTAGACGACGGTTCTCTCCCCTGTCACCGGTGTTGTCAGACATCACTTATCAGCGATGCCCATGACGGAGGAGAAAAGAGAGAAACACAATTTCACCTTATCTCACCTTTCTACGCCCCCTCTCGCTTTCACTCTCTTCTCTCTTGTTCCCGAGTTCCCACCTGACTCGCTCTTTCCGTATTCTCCTTTTAGTGTCATCGCTCTGTTTCACACCTTCATCTGTTTTGTGTTTTTTTTCCCCGTCTCTGCTGTCATTGTCTATTTCTCCACTTCAGCGACCCTGATGTCTTAAAGCCGCCCGCCCTCGCAAAGAAGCCAACGCTCGCAAGCTTTCTTCATTTTCACACACGTGCACTATGTTTCTACTCCGTGATGCTCCATGCTTACTTTGTACAGTAGGTCAGAGTGAAGCCAATTTCAGAACTCTGGGGATTGCTTTCACCCATCGGGTCTCCGCCTGTCTCCGTCCTGCTTTCTCAGCCCGAGACATCATGGTTAAGGAGGCATCCGCGGCTAATGAACTGCTACAGCCGGTCATCACTCTGAGCAAGAGTCAAAGGAGGGCGGGGGAGACGTGATGAAATGAAGGAGTGAAGGTTGCGCTGACCTCCCCTCATGAGACATCTGATGGACGGAGAATCTGTCAAAGATCGGGAAACAGTTGCGTAGCAGCGAGCGGGCAAAAAAGGAGAGAGTGGGAAAGTTAATGTAGTCATCTCTCTGAGGCACGGATGGGTGGATCAAGCAGTCTGGATTCTTTTTATAATGAGATTGACTAAAGTAAACGTGTCTCCATTTTCCCTCTCATGCAAAGACCTCAGTGATTTCTCTCAAGGCTACAACATCCATCAGTCCAAATATTCATTAGTCCCTCTCTCAGCCGTCTCAGGAGTTATTTTCCCCCCCGTCTGCCTCCATCTGAGGCCTTTTTATGTTTAAGATCAATATGACTTGTTGCATATTCAAGTTATTCTGGTTGGAAATAACAACAGAGCATCCCTGAGATAGTTTATGATGTAGTGTCAAAACAGAGAATGCAGGACAAACAGGAATTTTAGTTTATGTTTTAATTAACAGATTAGTTTAAAGTTTAAGGAAAAGCTGAAAAAATTAGAAACACAGAACAGAGACAATGACCTGAGACATGATAACATTATTATTATTATAAGATTGCATCTTAGCAACATGGGACCCCAATTTTATTGTTTCACAGATGCTAATTTGCATAATTAATCAAAGATAATATGTCAAAATAAAATATTCCTTTTGAATAGCTTGATTAGAAATCTCCCAGCAACTATCAGGAGCCAGGTTTCTCCCTCTAGCTCTGTCATTTTCATCCTTAACAATGATAACGATATGAAATATTTCCACAAAAGACTAAAAACGTGCAGCGTTATCTCAGTGTTTAGATCATACCGAGCCTCCGCCTTCTCTATGACAGCTGGCTTTTCACCACACTTTTTGACAGCAGCGCAAACCACCGTAAACACTTTTGATTTCCCACGCGGTCGAGTCGAGTGTGTTCTCTCAGCACCTTGACCCTCGATTCCACAAAGGAGAAACTCCCCCAAACAACACCTATTAAAATATAAAACAAAAAAAAAAAGAATGTCAGCAGAAACAGGAGGGAACTATCTTTCAGGGGAGAAATCGTAGAAACAGCTCGATAACACGAGGTAAATAAAGCACAAACATATACACGTATTGGGAATTGTATAAATGATGGCAATAATGATTTAAATCCACATTATAAAGGGCAACAACAAAAAGTGTGCAAACCTGTGTAGTTTGTCCCATTTTCACTGAGCTACTGCATCTCCTGTAAAGATCCTGTTTGCACAAGAAAAACACATGTGGCTGTCCATTTATATGTGGTAATATGTGGTTACTTCAAAGTCCTTCCCCATGTAGAAGAGATCCAGTTCTTCACAGCTCAAACTGTATGTCAAACTTCAACAGCACACTCTCACATTTAGACTCTAGTGGTTTAAGAAAAATCATGGCAAGCTTTTAAAGTCAGCTATTACTGTAAAACTGCCACGTCTCCTGACTGAACTGCACCGTTTTTTACAGTATGGCAGACTTTGAGGGCCGTGTATATCTTTTATCCCCTCGGGTTTTTAATGTCGGCACGTTGATCAGGACGGGCCTGACGGAGAGTTTTGACACATGATTGATTTTTTTAGCACATTAAAATAGGACGCTTTATAAATAGTCTATTAATAACACTTTATTTTATTTTTTTTTTAGATTTTTTTTGGCCTTTTATGCCTTTATTGATAGTACAGCTGAAGATAGACAGGAAGCCGGGGCCAGCTGCAGCAAGGACTACAGCCTCCACACACGGGGCGGCAGCTTAACCCACTACGCTACCGACCACCCCTTTTTTTTAAAGATTATTTTTTTTGGGATAACACTTTATTAATAGCTGTGTCAATTCCTGTGGCGAACACAGAGTCAGCTGACATTTTTGTTTCCTCTGTTTTTGTTCTTTGAAGAAACGGCAATGGCTGACTCCCCTCAGAGGGATCATTAACCTTTCATCTGATCGCCAGGCAGAACTTTCCCGTACAGCAACACAAAGACCTTGATCTCTTGGTTATCACTGTCACTGTATGTTAGTTAAACAGGCTGGTTGCACCCCTTGGCTTTTTTACTTTGATTCCCGCGACCCCCACCTCTTCAGAATCGCTCCTGGATAAATGATATTTCAATGACTGCTGTCTCTCTGTGAGGACTCGTATGTAAATGAGCCAGTTATAACAGGGCCACCGCGTCGGTTCAGTTTTGATTTCATTCAATGCCGTTTTTTTTTTTTTTTCCTGTCATGCTGTTTGAGAAGTAAGCACCCCGCGGTGCTGCTTCAGCGCAGCGGCAGACCTGCCTCTAAAAATACCTACACACACACACTCAGAAGATGCAAAACAGCTTCTGAATGTGCATTTATCTTTCTCTCAGGATCTGTCGCTTTTGTTTTTTGTTTCCAGAGGCAGATTTTAAAATGTCTTCCTCATGTGGTCAGAGTAAATGTCTCTCTGCTTCGAGACAAACCAAGAACGAAGAACTTTGAAGGGGGTTAAGCTCGGAAGGAACGTGACCTGGTTTCTGCGCTCTTGTTTTTCAGGCTCGGGGTATAAACACAAGCTGGTGAAATATTTATCTGTCTCTAGGAGGCAGTTGTTTCCCCAGCGTTGCTCATTAAGCCGGGGTTAATTGTCTCTCTGGCTGGAGAAGAAGGGCCCCTGTGTGTGTGTGTGTGTGTGTGTGCGAATCATAGCGAGACGAAATGAGGCAGAGTGGCGATGGGAGATCGAGGGTGAGCTGGCGATGGTGTATGCTTTGTAAAAAATGTGTGGCTGCACATAAACTGACTGACTTTCTCTTATTTTGTCTTTCCTGCCCAGTTTTACGCTTTTGTGATGACTTCTTTGGCCCTTTGTCTTACTTATTTTCTTCTTTTTCATTGACTTGAATCTCAACCCTTCCACCCTTCATCCCACCAAACCTACTGATCTATGTTCACCATTGTGTGCCGATGTTCTGTGGTGCGTTCGTGTTTGCTGGAAAAGTGTTTGTATGAAGAGAAATGAGCGTCAAAGCTGGTGACACTTTAAGATTTTGCACATAAATAATTGTCAATCAAAATTCATCTTCTTATCTACAAACTCGCCCAGTTTCAATAAATGCAGAGTCATTATACAAATAAATACAAATATAAAATATTACATGTATCTGTGCATTTCTAGTTCATTCCTCTAATCAACATCTTTGACAGAAATTTGAATCAATTACAGATTGTCGGATCTTTGTGTTCAGATCACCTGACCTGTGCGGATTCTGGATCAGTTGCCAGGCAACAAGCACGGGTACAAACCCGTATGAGGACGGAAGTGGTTTTTGTCCTGATCAAACAAACAAGATGTAACGTGTTAGTTAGAGAGTGTTGGAAGTGTTGGTAGGTAGATTTTGCCGTGTCCCAAAATGTCAAACTAGTCCTGTGCAAGTGGGAAAATGCATTCATGTGCAATTAGGAGACAAAAGCCTCATTTTCTCCAGTTTTTAATCAACATTTTAATGCATGCAGGCGGAAAACAGGACAACAATGCAGTCTGAAGGAGGATAATTTAAAAAACTTCCCTTAGACCACCTGGTTCAGTGGCCTGAGAGCAGCTTAACATCTGGGTTTTGTATCGCTAAACCTGTTTGTGATTCAGAGTAAAGCGCTGTTGTGAAAGAGCTCTTCCTCTGCACTTTGTCTCCTTTCTGTTCATTTCCTTCTCCCTCTCTCACCCCCATGATCTTTTTCCTTTTCCTCATGTATCTCTCTTTCTTACTCCCCGGCTCAAATGTTCTCTTTCCCCTTTCACTTTTGAAATCTCTTGTTCCCTCTTTGTGTTACGGTGTCTCCCTCTCATGTTTGCTTTAATGGATCTGTCCCCGCCGTCCACGAGGACCGAAAGAAAAGACGCATGTGAGTGAAAGAACAATAAATGGAAAGATGTAACGTCTCTCAGATTCACTTTTCCTGCTCCCAACGATCCATGTTCTTTTCCATTTCCTTGTTTTTGGGTTACCGGTGAGAGAAAGTGCAGAAAGAAGGGACAGTGTGTGAGGTAGAGATGTGTAGAGGATTGTCTGGGCATCAATATTTCAGAGGATGGAGCCTTGGATGAATAATTCAACCCTGGTGTCACGCTGTTTCCCTCACCGCAGGACTCTTGGCCTGGTCACACACACACACACTAAGTCCCTCACTTTTTCTCTCTGAAATGGAGGTAGTCTTACAAAATCGCCCGAAATCTACTCCAGCTGGTATCCCCTCTTTCTTTAATCTCCCTCCCCTCTGGTCTCCATCCAATTGTGCAGCATCCTGCTGGCTGTTGAGTGTTCATAATTTCTTATAAAGTGTAGAAAACTTCACCTATTCCCCCCGGAGTTCTATATTGGAGCTATTTATGTAAGAGGAAGATGAATTACTCGCTCGCACACACCTAAGCGTCGCCCCGGCCCCTCACAAGAACACACATGGATATGGTATTTCCGTTGTGTAAGCGGTGCTGACTTTCCCCCCTCAGGTAGCCTGAATAAGCAGACCTATTTAGCTGGAGGGGAGCGAGCGGTGAGGGCATGTCGGAGCAGATTTGGTGCTCATCTGCTGTTAGCTGAAAGGAATCAGGGTTACTCGCAATCCCGGTTTCCGCAGATGTGATTTTTGACTCGTGCGTAGCTTATCTGTGCATGCAGAAGGGGCGTTACAGATAACCGTAGCAGATGACACATGCGTAAACTCTCCACCCTGTGTTTCTGGTGTCTTTTAACTGTGTCACGTCATAAAGTATAATTAATGAATCCACATTTTCGAAGGCATTTGCCCCTCATGTAGCGGCTCGATATTAATCTGTTGGATCTTTTTTTTTAATTGATCGAGGGTACCGGGGTTTCTGGTTTCTGTTTGTAGTCCAATTTAGTATTGACCAATCACGTTTGAGCAGGATTTGGTTGCAGTAGTCCGTGTGGACAAGAAAAAAGAGGTGGAACACTGACCGAATGCAATCTTGGATCCCATCAGCTGTTGTCTCGACAGTTTTTAGATTCATATTAGCTTTTTTGTCTATAATCATATGCAGATATTTGTTCATAGAGATGAGCAGAAATGTGTTTTTCTTCTAATTCTCACATATGAGTCTTAGCCTGGGATGTCTGTTATCTCTTTCCCAAATACCCACTGGCTACATCAGAAGCCCAGAAAGTCTGGTCATTGCCCCCGAGAGGCTAAATCGTCTTCACACAATAGCCTATAGGTTCCAGGATTAGTTATTTATACGTATTTATTAGTTATTTTATTTATAATTGAGGCCCATGGGGAACATCCTCAAAAGATATTCAGCTTATTGTCATAGAGGATGACAGAAATCTAAAAATATACACACATCAGATCACATTTTTTTCATAAATAATGTAATATAACGATTCATTTGAAATGATTATCAAAATCTGTTTGTTCTGATTGACATTTCATTACATTCGACTAACCGTCGCAGCTCTTCCGAGGTCACTAAGTTTAAAAAACACACATCAGAGTCACACGAGACGATTCAACAGCACCTTTCTTCAACCAAAGCTGACTCCAACCTCCATGAAGGGAGGATTTATTGCAGGCCTGTTGTATTAGACCGCATTAGTGTATATCACCGCACGACAAACAGCACAGTCACATAAAATATTAAATCCAATATAAATCCGTCCACCAACGTTTTCCTTTCCGTTTATGGCGCAGCAGATATCTCTTTGATATCGTGGGTATAGTGGAAAATCAATCCGCAGGACAGTGAAGTACCTCGATTTGTCGTGTGTTAAATTTGAACATGCATTCCTGTCTCGATTTATTTTCCAAACCGTTTTCCACATCTCGATGCACGCGACACGAAAAAAAAACTCTCTTTGAAGTCTGACTCCGTTTCTGTATATGACTATATTTATGAAGCTGCCACCAGGGAGAGAAGCTTACACACAGCATGCAATATAAGAAGCGTGAGATGAGTGCTCCTCCACACTTGTTTTGGTTATGGTAACATTATCTTGAATCAGTCGAAACTAACTTTATACAGCTTTGTCTTTCGACACTGAGACATTTTCTGTTACATGATCTGTCATGTCACCATTGGGCGTTATTTTAGTACTTGTTGTCTCTTTTATCTGCTGGCTTTGAATTATATTTAGAGATCCCCTGTTGATTGTTGTCTTTTTTTATTTACATATATTTTTTAATGATGTTTTTAATGATTTTTATTGCTCTATATCTTATCTGACCTTTCACTGGAACCCAAGTGACGACCTTGGAGTGCCAAAAGCTGCAGTTCCTCAAACGTCCACTTGAGACTGGCTACAGACTGAGTCACTCTCTATAAGCGCTTATAACAAAATGTCCAACTTCACAGCAGAAATAAACATGTTTACAGCCTGGTACAAAAAACAGTTTTGGTCTCTGTAGCTAATTTCCTCGTTCATGACAACTGTACTGAGGGTGAATTTTTATAGAACTCACCTGTTCAGATCATATTAAGGCTTAAAGTTATGCATAATTAACATTGTGGACACTTTGATTGACAGGTAGGTGCCGTTACAGGTGGCTTGTTTGAGCAACCAGGCGTCATTCAGCCCGCCGATATTTAGATTAACCGGGAGGCGGAAGACACAGGACTGCCAACAAAGCGGCAGAAACTTGTGGGTGACGTCACGGATACGACATCTTTTCTTTACACTGTCGATGCTGCAACCCAGCTGCTGTTCCTGGCTTGAGAACTGCTATATAAATAACTTTTATTAGAATGTAAAACAAAAACTTCAGTAACTAATTCGGTCAGTTCTCAATTAAAAATCCAACATACATTTAATAAAGGTAGTCAATACACTGGCTGTTCTTTGGAATAAATCACATATATATTAATACCTACATCATTAATTAGTCATTTCCGTGCTAATTCACGACTCTTTTCAATATATTTTTCCACTTACTGTAGTCTTACCTGTGCATGTACTGCAGTAGCGTGTAACAAAGAGCTGAACATCGTCGTAAATCAGCAGCCTCAGCACAGAAAGAAGTGAAACATCCTGCACTGGATGTTTTTAAAAATATATTTCTGGCCACTGTGAAGGGAGGCAGAAATGCACACGGTAAACACGCCCAGGGGTATTGTCCTCTGAACAACTCAAACACACGCACATACCGTACAGTCATTTAGCGTCCGGTGGCATCACCAGCTCTCCCATAAATCAACGGTCCCACAGTGGTGGTGTTCATATCAGCACATCAGCCATCTGCTCTGAGGATGTGCGTCACACACACACATGCACAAAACACTGCTGCGTGTTCCCATCAGAGAGAATAAACCTTCACAGAAGGCGACTTATCTTCCGCGTAGCTGTTAGGATAAATGTGTTTGTTCGCTGTGCAGCATCTTTAACCTGACTTGGTGCACCGGCTTCATCCTCTCTCCTTTTTCTTTATCTTGAATCAAATTTTCTTCATTCTTTCCTCACCCCGCTCATGTAAATGCATAAATATCCATCCAGTCTGGTCCCATCACCGTCCTCGCCGTTGTAAATGATTCAACGCAGTGATTTTCCAGCCCACTCTGAAGCTAACATCATTTTCACACCCCTCCGTCCCACCACGGAGCCAACTGACACTTTTAAACATTTATTCTTGCACCAGCTCTTTTTCCCTCCATGCGTCTCTGTGCTAATCCTTTCTACTTTCATTATTTGCCCGTTGCCCGTGTTTGTTGTGGGATTCGGCCTCGTTCTTCTCCCACTTTCCCCTCGTCTGTTTATTTCTGTATACATACATACACGTGCATGTCTGCAGGCGTCCGAGTTATTATTTCTCTGTTTGAGCCGCCAGCCATTTTTCTTTTCATTCCGACGCAATTACCCTTAAACCAAGTGTCTCATTCCCTCCTGCTGTGTTTATATCCTTGTTTTGCCCCTCCACCTCTCTATCGATCTCACCTTCATCTCATCTGTCTTTCTTTGTCCAGCCACACACATCTCCCCCCTCCACTCTCTCTCTCTTACCGTCTTTGCCTTGCAACCCTCACACCAATACTTTCATAATCGTCATTTGTCTTCGCAAGGCCGACAAAACCCGCACACGCTGACATTTAGTGTTAAAAACCGAGGCTGATATGACGCCGTGGGTGTCATTCAGTGACCTTGAAAAGTTCTCTGCTCAGGCGTGAGATGAAAACTATTATTTCTTTTTTTTCAGATGGTCGGTCTCTGATCGATTCAGACTCAAATCAGTTGTCAAGCAGACCAGTGAAGAGCTGTTTTATGTTATATAATGTCGGGCCGAATGTGAATGTGGTAATCCGATGATAACTTATACGCGTCAGGAATATGATTGTGATTGATCAGAAGCACGTTGCAATTTCCTCGGGATTTTTGAGTTTGTAGAAGTTGGGGAAAGTTTTTAAAGAGAGTCAAATCAGCCTAATCAGTCACAATCAGGTGCTAATGTGAGAGAATAACTCGGCACGGCAGTGAAGGTCAAACACCAGACTGAAGTTAAGTTTGATATCCAGCAGTTAAACAGTCTGATCACAGATTTCTTTGGGGAAAACCCTGATAGAAGTGTGTTCACATGTACTGTGTGTCAGCCTGTAGAGACCAAATATGCAGAAACTGTTTGCTGTAAACAGAAATCATCACTATGCAGTGGTTTTGCATCTGTCTCTCACGCAGTCCAGTAATCTCCACAGGATCAGAGCTCAAAACAATGATTAATCATGTTTAATGTGTCTGTATGTCTATATTTATGACTCGTGTAGAAACATGACTTTAATTAGTTTGAGTGAATGTCACGTTCAGAGAACATGGACACATTTGACTTTGAGGGCAGCCGCAAATTACACTGATGCTCAGGCAAACATCACGCAGATTCATCATGGTGCCGAGGACGTAAACTTTCCATTAGTTACATTCGATTTAACACCTTGCATAATAAGCTTTTTCTGTGTGATTCAAGGGTGATTCAAGGCGAAGGGCTGAATGAGGAGGTTTCCACAGTGAATTATTCATACCTGCAGGTTAGCAGGCCTCTGACTTTTACACTTATCTAAGTGTCTTTTTTCAAACAAAACCAGCCTATCATGGGATCACACCAGGAGAAAAGAGCTTAACACAGACCCTCCAGGAATTTGAGATGTTGCGATTTGCAACTTCAACGCAACTTCAGTGAATCCCCGTGAATTCAGGGCAGTGTTGTAATTCTAACCAATCACCGCGATCCCCTCGTGGGACCTCTCCCCGGCGCTGTCTGGGCGCATTTCCTCTGCGGCGTTGTGTCATGACCGGTTCTGGGTCGGCTTGGAAAGGCTCGGTTCAAAGGTGGAGCCACAAGCTTTACAGCGCCCGTCCGCCAGGATCTCTCCGCTTCCCGGGGCCGTGGACTTGGTACTCGCTGCACCCTCTCTGGGGCTCGCCCCCGGGGACGGGCCCCCTCGCCCCTGGTGCGACTGTCGAATCGCAACTTATCGCAACTTTTACTTCCTCCCGTAACAAAATCGCAAAAAAAATGTAAAAAGCACCGCAATTTTTTTGAAAACATCAGGCCGCAACTATCTCCCACGAAATCCCGGTGGGACTGTTAAAATAACTTAACCCTGACCCACCTCATGGACCTGAATATACACCAGAACCTGACCTGTTCTTCCCTCTAAAGCCGGTTCAACACCCGTAAAAAACATAGCACGACACAACATTGTCAGGAACGGGGAAAAAAGAGCTATAGAGAGCGAAACTGTTTTTTGTACCAGGCTGTAAACATGTTTATTTCTGCTGTGAAGTTGAACATTTGAACATGGGGACTTATGGAGACTGACTCACTTCTGGAGCCAGCCTCAAGTGGACGTTAGAGGAACTGCAGTTTTTGGAGGTTGCCGCTTGGCTCGTGTATCTGAACATTGTGAAACCAGTAGTAGCCTGGCAGTCAGTTCCTACTTACCTGAGGATGAGGGAAAGAATCAATGTGAGCTTTAAGTTGATTAACAGGAGTGAGAGAAGAAGGAAATGGAGTGACGATAACGAGAGAGCTATTTCAAGAAAGGGAAAGTAAAGTCAACGGGGTTGCTGGTGTTATTCAACCACAGGTCAAAACAAAAGTATGTAGGAAAGTGTGTTCAATCCACCTGAATAAATGTCCTAGTTTTAAGAAGATGTAGCACAGCACACTATCAGACGAAGAGTATTATTTCAGAGAGCTATTGGTTCTCCAGGTCCCCGGTAGACTCACTCAGGACAACTGAATCCTGTTGCTGTGGCAGTGTGTAACATTAATACATGATGGTAGCATTTATTCCAGGTCAATGTTTCTGTCTACTTTATTTTTACCAAGTTCCCAGGAGTGACTATTTTCTGTGACAAGGATCACTGTGAAGCCTTTCCATTTGCAGTTAACCAGCTGCATTTTTAGGCTACCGGATGTCGAGTGTGTGCGAGTGTGTGTGTGTTATGATGGTGGTTTAGGAGGAAGTCCAATCTCAGCAGAAGTACGGCCAACCCCCCTGCAGCAACACAAATATACTGGGCCATTTTTTCAGTGTACATACACACACACGCGGTATGTTTAAGGTCTTGTACAGCGATCTGGGGAGAAGATGAAGAAAAACCTTTAGGCGGTACAGTGTATTTCGATATCATGAATATGCAAATGAGCTCCCTTTTTAATGCCGTTGAACGGGTTTGTGTGATTAATGGACTGTGTGTGTGTGTGTGTGTGTGTGTGTGTGTGTGTGTGTGTTGGGGATTGTTCTGTAAGCTAGACATCTGTTGCCACCACCTCTTCTGTTGCGGTCTGTCTGTCCGCCTGTCTGTGTAGAGACTGAGGAGTTGGCCTGCTTTCTCTTCAACACACACACACACACACACACACACACACACACACACACACAGTCGCAGAGCCTCTAATGCTTTGGGCAAACACACACCAAGCTTCAAGCTTCTATTGATTTTAATACATGTTGTCTTTTATTGAGAAGAAGAGGTACAATTTAGATGTAAAGTATCGTGCTTATTATTGTCAAAGTTAAACGTACACACACACACACACACACACACACACAGGAACACACACAAATGATTGACTCGACGCGCCTTTGATGATTCATCCCAGTGAGACGGCGCTTGAATGGAAAATGTCAACTTTAAACCGAGATTAAACAGAATCACTCAGGGAAGCTGGTGTGTGCGTGTGTGTGTGTGTGTGTTTGAGTGTGTGTGTGTGTGTGTGTGTGTGTGTGTGTGTGTGTGTGTGTGTGTGTGTGTGTGTGTGAGAGCCTTAGGGTGTGTGTGTGTGAGTCTGGGTAATATGCTATTAAATTCATCATGGTCTTCCTGGCAACAAACATAAAGGTCTCAGTCAGTCTCCCTCGGTTCCTGTCTTTCCGATTCAGATAAAGCCACGTGCACGACTTTTGCCATTTGATTTTTATCGTCGACTTAGAGCTTTGCTGAAGACAAGTAGGCGAAATACAACACTCCCTCTGTTACTAAGGTTATGAGAATTACTCATGAAGGGAATAGTTTGAGGCTTATTCATGTTCTTACAGAGAATTACACAAGATGACTGATGATTTTTCGTTTCTCTGTGTCGGATCTTTTTCTGTTTGCCAGTGGTGGGACGTAGAGAAAGGCGAGGCCCTGCAGACCTTCTACCCGTCGGGGACGGCGTTGAAGAGGATCCACGTCTCGTCCGACTTTTCCACCTTTGTCACTATCGACAACATCGGCATCCTCTACATCCTGAAGAGGGTGGTGTGACACTGTGAACGCTGCTTTAAAAAGACCAAAAAAACAGAATCCAAACACCACGATCTAACCAAACACTACTTCTGTATACAGTCAGTAATACTACAGGTTCTACACACTTCTCAGATAAGTTTACATTACTACTGCACTCTTTGTACAATCAGGCTGACACTAGCCAGCAGCATTACAAACCTTCACTTTCACATCGAATGACTGATGCCGTTAAAGCTCAGAGAGGTGCAACCTCTGTTTTACAGATGAAGACAGAAAATGTGAACATGTGTTTTTAATAGATAAAAAAAACAAGGAAAGATGCATTAAAACGCGACAGGTTTACTTAAAAAAGACAAACCGTGTGCGTGTTTGTGACGATTAGGTCTTTTCAAGCAGAACCTTTGAATCATTAAATAGCTAATTAAAAATATAAACAGGGAAAAGAGACGTGATCTCTGCTTCATTTCAAATGTGAATAATAAATGTAATCCATATTACATTAGGGCTCAACATTATTGCACGTGATCATGATACATGAAGTGCATTCTGCTGTTTATGCTGTGATGTTTTTGAACGTTGATCCTTCGCGTTGTTAACCTGCTCGTCGGTACGACCGGTCTTGAGCTTTTTAATGTACACTGCAGCCTTAATCTGAACTGTAGCTACCTAGAGGGTATGTACTGTATGTTTAGTGTAGATGGGTTTCTAAGTTCACCAGCATGGATGAAACTTATGGTGCACTTTGATAAAAGCATTAACAATTAATAGTTGGATTAAGTTTTGATGCATTCAAAACCGATTCCAAGAACTTTTGAATTTGTACATCCGAATTTAGATCAATGTTTTCTACAAAAAAAATGCAATATGTGATTTATAATTTATATAAAGAAAAATGTATTAATTGCCTAATTTTGAGGGATTTTGTTCCAGTTCTTTTTAAACTCTGTATACCACTTTTTACTCGTCTTTTTATCTGCACGTTGTCTAATCGAGCCTTTTCCTGTTCTCAGCACTTTGAAGCAGAACTCACAATCGTTTATGAAGCTGTCACCAACGTGGCTTTGTTCACACACATAAAAATAGATCCTTACTTTTGATTTATGCCGATACGCGCTTACTCCCAAGTATGTGACATGTAAAGTCCCTTTACGTGCTGTAATCCATCAAACCCATTCACTGCAATGGGGATGATTCCAGGTCCAGTAGGAGTAATAATAAGCCGTAAAGTCAATAAATTAATAAAAGTGAGGATGCGTTGCAAGATTTCTGATCAATGCTGTTGTCGTTTTCACATTGTGCTTTTTACAATTGGTGCATAAATTCAATCAACAGAGTTTCTCCCTGTGGAGGTCTCTGTCTCTGCAGAAATATTGATGCTCAGGATGTATCGATGCTGTTATATGGTGTTGTGCAATGCAAGTGTAATTTCTAAAAGATTAAACTGCACACTGCTGTGATGACGTTGCATGTCTGTCTTGATTTTTGCAAAATTGTTATAGTAAAGGTGACTTTTTCTATCGGTTTATTGAGCGACGGATCTATCGGTGCTGCGTTTTCAGTCTCCTCTGATGTTTTTACTGCTGACTCAACCTCAGTGTTGAAACCTCCAGGCTGACTGTGTCACCTTCAGAGCACTCCAAATGTCACCCAGTCGCTGAGAAAATGTATTCGCGCCTCAAAGGAAGTGAGAGTCGCTCCTGGTGTCAGGACAAATGAGCTACACGTGGCTTCATAACCATCTGGATAAAAAAACAACAACAAGTTTCTTCTCTATTTGCACTTCAGTATAAGAATGCTGCATATTCTAAAGGCTGACGAGGTGTTTACACCTATTAAAGCAAGTGACTGTGTTTTCTTAAACACCTCTCATCATCACGCCTGTCATATGACTTTTATTAACACGGGTAAGGCTAATCCGGTTCTTGGATTAAGGTTGTGCGAGCAACAAAGAGCAACAAAGAATCAGCTGTTAAGTCTCCTCCACCGCCAGAGGGCCGGACCACTGTCAGACATAAGACAAACCCTGATGAGGAGAGTTTATGTGGGTAAAGTCTGCAGTGTCTAGTCCAAACAACTACTGCGCTGTGGTATTCACTCCACACTCATGGAGTGCAAAAAACAACATCCAAGACAGCCTGAACTTTCACCAGTCTGCATTCAGAACCAACAGATCCACAGAGGATGCCATCTCCACTGGTCTCCAACCAGTCGTCACACACCTCTATCAGCTACATCAGAACGCTGTTTGTTGATTTTAAGCTCCCCCATGAAACTGATTGGCAAACTTAGCACTCTGGGCTCGAGTACCACACTCTGACTTCCTCACAAACAGACAGTTCAGACTGGCAATCACACCACCTCCGCTTTGAGGGCTGCGTGCTCAGCCCCCTCCTGTTCAGGCTGTACACCCACAAAGGCAACCACAGACATGGAGAAAACTTTGTTCGCAAAGTTTGCAGACTGCATCACCATCATTGGACGGATTACAAACAACAATGAGAATTTATATTGAGGGTAAAAGAACAAACCAAGGAGCTGATTTTGACAAAAAGGAGGCAAAGACATGAGAGCTGAGGTGAAGCAGGTAAACAATAAGCTGCCAATAATCATCTCACATCTCCACCAGGGTTAAGAAAAAGTAGAATTGGCTGCACAAGAAAGCTTAATACCCATGGCTTACCAATTTTTACAGAGGAGCAACAGGAAGCATCCTGACGAACATTATGAACTGGCATGGTTTGTGTGCGACCTAGGACACGAGGATTCTGCAGCTGGTGATTAAAACCACCCACGACATCATCGGTACGCATCTATGGAGCGTCAGTGACAGTGACATGTACCCCAACCACAACCTGCTCAACCTGCTGCCGTCTAGCAAGTAATACTGATATATCCACTGTCGTACCACCAGAGACTACAGAGTATAGAAGACTCCTCGACTCATCCTCCAACACTCACAACATAAAACTGCATTTTTGTTGTGCAACCCTGTGTTGTAGAATGACAAATAAATTATCTTTGATTTTGACCTTGGCAAAGCTTTGAGTGTGACTCATAATAACTAATTAATTTATTACAATTTGGAATGGTTTGTGAATTTTGGAGTTTCAAGGACCTGTTGGGAAATTATGTTCAACATTTATGGTTATTTGATGGGCTGGTTCCATTATTATCTAGACTTAATATATTACATCTGATTATTTTTAAGGACACAGACCTTTTTGTTTACAAAATAGCTGAGGCGGTAATTTGCCTTTTAAAATCAAATGAATGAACATGAAATGTTTTAAAAGCTCTAGCGTGTAGGATTTTTTGGCCTCTAGGGAGGTCGCAGATTGTAACCAACTGAATACTCCTCGCCTCACGTTCCCCAGTAGAAGAACTTACTGGTATGGTGGCCATCGATTTGACCTGGGGGCAGTCAGCCGAATGCATCTGTGGTTGCCGTAGTTACGAGAGGAACAGGATACATTATACATTATAACGTTATAATAAAAACAAAACAAACACAGAGCCATTCACCAGGACAGCTACGTATCTCCCTGTTTTCAACGGAAAACGAAAGGCCTGTTGTGATTCATTAAACAAAATAACCGACAGATATACTGCTGGTCTCCTGTGTGTTGACTCACTGGCTTCTGTGTTGTTAATCTGTGGTTTTGTTGGCAGCTTCATGTCCACATCCTGAGAGCTAGACATTACAGAAATGAAGTGGAAGAAGAAGAAAAAAGAAGCAGATTAAGTAGACGTGGCTCTTCAAGGTCCAGTGTGTACGTTTTAGGCTTTATTTGCAGAATATAGCAAGTCGAATATAATATAGAAAACTATTAGAAGGGGCAGTGTGACCATTGGTGTGTTACTTAATCATTTTTAAAATGCTGTCACTCTTTTATATGTTGTCATTTATGCAATTTTCTTCATGACATCTTTTTTTATTACCTGATCTCTAAGTGACTTAGTGAGTAGATGTTCTTGTGGGTGGTGCGCTCTAACAGTCAAAAGATCCTAGAGCTGCCTAGACACGACAGGTGAAGCTTTTCAACATACTACATGTGTTTCTATGTATACTGTATATCCTACATACTGACTGATTTACACGCAGGCTGGAGGACAGTCTGGACTGCAGTCCATGATGACGTGTAGCTGATGTATGTTTCTAACACCTGCCTGTCATCACATCCGACAGTTTGACTTTGAGTAAACTTGTGCCGTATCCACTTCCCAGCTGAGTTATGTGCTATAGCAGTGATTGATAAAGCTGTGTTGTCATTCATCAGCGCCTAATTAATTAGGTTTCTATGTGATGACAGATATGTGCGGAGCCGTAACACGGGAGGTGAGCATGAACGTCAGCGGTAGTAGTGTTAGTATCAGGACATGTTGAGTGTTTATCACTTAACACACATGAAGTTATGGAAACTGTAAATTAAAGTGTTACCTACAATATCCAATGAATGTGAAAGGAAAACGTTCAACCAATCAGATTGCTTGGTTCGATCGAGCAATCTGATTGGTCAACTCGACATTTAGAAGGACGGCACACCTGACTAATCACTAATGTAATATTACTCCGCCATCTCCACGTTGTCACGTCCTAAAAAATATATTAAACAAATACGTACACTGTAAGTTATAAAGTAATACGTGTGAATTTACAGTTTCAGCTTTCTTGAATGAATATTCTGTGTGTCACGGAGCTGTTAGGCCGCCTCGTTTATACGGGTGTGTGCCTCGGTAATACAGGTGCGTCAGAGATGAAACAGTTCAGCGAACGCAGAGAAAGTCTTTTTAAAGACTAATGTGGACTGATACGGACTATTCCGTTAGATAAAAACATGTTCATTTTTGATTGCATCGACCTTTGTTCAACACATTTGGACTTTACCGCTGTGGAGTTACTGGAAATCATCCTCCATCACCTGTGCAGGTGAGTCGCTGAGAATGGCGTTAGCTTCAAAATAAATGTGAAGTTAGGAGGGCAGTCTGTCAATAGAAAAATATATTTTTCAGCAGATATATTACTTACTCTTACTAACTTGTTGGAGTAGTAAACGGTGTCACATTACATTTAGGAGACTACTGCTGTGACTGACTGTTTTCCAGGTATTAGTCAAACCCCATGCATCTCCAAACATGAATATCTTTTTAGATTATATATTTTATTTAAGTTAGTGTATGTGTGTGTGTGTGTGTGTGTGTGTGTGTGTGTATATATATATATATATATATATATATATATATATATATATATATATATATATAATCAACACAAACTGGAAGGGAGGATTTATTGCAGAAACCGATTTATTTTAGCTCTTTGTACCTAATTAACTGACAGCTGAGTGTATGAGAAAGTAGCCATGGTTCAAGCAGTTGCTATTAACAGGGTTCCCACGGGTGCTTGAATTCCTTGAAAATGCTTGAATTTCAATTCAGTGTTTTCAAGGTTGTGAAAATGCTTGAATTTTTTCTGAAGTGCTTGAAAATGCTTGAAATTTGTGTGATGTCTATCTCAATAAACCAAGAGAAAACAAAAGTGTTTCCTAAGCGGCTACGCGCTTGATCCGATGCCTTTACATGCAGAACTCAGTTATCATACTCGCTTGGTGTTCTGCAGAGAAATAACAGTAGACTACTATCCACACCTGTTGGTCACTGTTATTGCGCTATGGTAGTTACACAATACACCGCTCACAAGCTGAGAATACAAGCCAATTCACAATTAGTTAAAAATCAAAACAGTCAATCTACCACCATATGAAATAATGATAATTAGACCCATATTATTATGCCATACAGTGGCACCGCTGCGCTTCCCATGACCATCATGGCAAACACAACTAGTAGGCTACCTATTTAAAGGTGCTGGAAAAATGGAAAAACTGGTGCTTGAATTTGTTCATGAAAAAGGTGTGGGAACCCTGTATTAAGTCAGCTAAATTGACACCATAGCGGTCAAAAAGTGTCAGTCTCTAGAAATCAGTGCAGGAAGACGACGTCATTCTATCTGAAAAACAGCCCCAGACTAACCTTGTAACTTGTTCCTGGGGAAAAATATGACTGCCATGACTTCACCACCTGTTTTTCATCCTGAGGACCAGCCCTGAATACTTGTGTTAAATCTGTCCTTTGTATAAATTTAGAATAACAATGAGCTCCAGCACACAACAAGAGGCCTTGTTATCTGGCCCGAACAGGACACTATTACTTACTTATCCTCCGCCGGTGAACTCAAAACCATTTGTCTTGGGGTCCTTAGACACTCTGGGCGCTGCAGAGCACCATGGCTGCCAGTCAGATTTGGGAACCGGTCCAATCATGGTGCAAGACTTGGAGCAGCCATATGACATGCTAATGCAGTGCTGCCAGCTGTCATTTAGACTTCAGTGCTTCCTATTTATATACTGCCATTTAGTGTGTGCTGTAAAGGTGCCCTGTTCAAACCTATTTATCGGGTGCTGTATTCTCAGTGAAGTCTGAGCTGGATATTTCCAGGATTCGACAAAAAAAAAAGTGCCAAATTTAGGGTGTTATCTTTCATAGGTGGTGAATTGGACGGTTCAGAGGAGGCTGTAGTCGCGTTCCAGCTACGATTACACACATTTGCATAAGAGTAAAGAAAGCTTAGGTGTCTGATTTTAGCAGTTAGCCATGGGCGTGTGCGGAGGGAAGGATGAGGATCTTAAATTTGTTGCCGATGTCATCTTTTTATGCAATTACACACAACCTCCGATAATCGGCTGCGATCCCATTTGGCTTCGAGTGTAAATTGAACGCATCTGATACTTTGAGCCCTTTGGAGGAGGGAGGGGATTAGTTTCAGGTATCTGGTTTGAAACAGCAAATTCATCCGGCTTTGTAAGCTTTAAAAAAAAGCTCTGAGTGCATATTTTGTGTAACAACATATCTAATGTGGCTTTTTCAAAAGTGGAAAAAGAATATCGCATTGCATGACTTTTTTCGTTTCCTTTGTGTGTGTGGCTGCATTCTCCACGGGAACGGTGGGAACTTTCTAAAAAGTCTGGCTGAGGTGTGCGCTAACCTCATTAATTTTGCTCTCTCCTGCTTAATTAATCTTTGTCTGCTTGCTGAAGTAATTACAGCTATCTAGCTGTCTGAGTGTCTACACAATACTGACACCACCTTCCCCCCTTTCTCGGTTGCAGCTGGGCCAGGATTTCCTTCTCCCACAGCCTCTTGATGTCTGTCATACCGTCAGCACTAATTCACCGTGGCATGACCGGGAGTAGAAAGGGAGCCGTCCTATAACCTCCCGAATATCATCCGCTTTTAATATTTCAGCGGTTAAAAATATGCTTCCGATGCACTCATGAGTGGTAACAAGATGTCGAACCTCCCCAAAGTGTCTCACTGTGTCCTTTTGGTTTTTAGAATTATTTTGATTTTTTTTAAAGTTAATGAATTTCCTCCTCAGAGTAAAGGCAGATGAAGGACGCTGAGCCCTTGTTGATGTGAAAACAAAGTCATAGCAATAAGATCAGGACATTGTTTTTAATATTCAGATTGCAAATTGGGTGAGAGCATCTGCTCTTAAGTCATTTTAAAATGTGAAGTTCGGAGGCCTACTGGCCTAATTAGCCCGATTTAGCAGCAGTGTCTGTTTCAGGGTGGAGGCTAACGCGAGGCCGATATTTAAACTTTTCTGGTTTCTCGGTGAGAGGTCTGCAGTCGCACGTGGACTCCCAGGAGACTTTAAAAGGTTCCCTTCCTAAAGAACTAAGCCTCCCCTCCAGCTTTCCGTCTGCCGTCCAAGACTTTCATTCTGTTTTCATTCTCTCTCTCTGCTCTCCCCCTTTCCTCTCATTAATTTTTCACTGCTCGCTGTTTTTCAAGCCCGTGGCTATACGACGTGCAATCGCGCATGCAGATTTTCGTGGTAGCCGGCCAAACACACCGACACAAAAAGCGAGGGAAGACGACCCTAAATACAATCATGTATGTATGTATGTATGTACGGCGTCGGGAGAGAGAGGTGTGAAGCATGTAAGTTTGCGCTGGAGGCATTGTGTGACTCTGCGTGTGGTAGGATTAAATTAATGTTTGTGGTGCAATCTGTATATAAATAACAATTTTAGAAATTGATTTCTGTGTTGGTCTCATTGTGAAAAGAACAAAACACACACTTTGCTCAGCCTACGTTAAACACAACTTCCTTTCCTGCGGCACTCAAGCTCATTGGTTCAGACTGAACACACGTTTGCCAAATATGTATTTATATATTTATTTATTCAGCCATTTCCTAAAACAGCAGACCAGTTCAGCTTTCAGCAAGCTGAGTAAAACAGTTGCTCATTATTTTCCTGCTGATTCACTCATGGATTAATCAAGTAATATACAAACACCTGCAAACGTGGAGAGATGGTGGAGTGATGGGCAGTCACGTGCTGAGAGCAGTTCAGGGTCCGTGCCGTGTTCAAGGGCACCACCACAGTGCTCCATGCTGTGATCCGTGCTGGACTTGAACCGGACACCCTCTGGTTCCCCAAGCACGATTCACTATGTGCAAATAGTTGGACATTTTCAGCGCTGTCTATTGGCAGTAGATCACTGCATATATTTGGTATTTCCATACTGCAGTTTTTCTCTTTACTTATCGTCTGCTGTGGATATATTTGAGATAAACTAACATCAGGCCGGCTGATTTATAACTTGGGCTCTACAGATCATCTTTAGCACTAATTTGTATATAAAATAATGAGCATTGATAAATATTTCTTCATAAGAATAAAGTGCACATTAAATGAGCAGATGCTTGGTTTGGCAAGAGATGAAATTGAATGAACCAGGCCCTCTGGGAAAGGCTTTATCTACGGTGTGTGTGTGTGTTTGTGTGTGTGTGTGTGTGTGTGTGATCGCTACCTGGTACCATGCCTGCCAACAGTAGCAGCTACACTGATTACAGGGCTCTCTCTTTCTGCTCTCTGACCATTAGATCTCTGACACACCTCGAGTATTGAGTCGCCACATTATCATTCCCCTGTGTCTTTTGACCCTGGTTTGCTGTTACATCCTCACCCCATGCGAATAATGTGTGTGTTTCTCCTGACCTTGGCCAAACATTGGTTCCTGTTCCTGTCAGCTGTTGGCTCAGCAGCGCTCCACCTTTATTGCTTTCCCTCGTGGAGCCAGAGGGCCGATAGCCAGAACTCGTTCCACGTTGGGCCGCTTCCCATTTCTCCTTACTCTCGCCCATCTGCCCAGATGGTTTTTTTTTTAGGAAACACAGCCACGGCTACGTCACGCAGAGCACGACTGAGGAATGTCAAAAATGTAGACTCTAGTTACTGCTATGTAAACTAGTCAGGCTGCCAGATAGAGGAATGAAGTGGAAATTGAAATGGAGTGAGGCCCAGAAAGAGCAGATGCTGCGGTCACCTGTGCCTCACCTCGTCCAGTAGCTCACCCAGCCAAACCAGCAGCACCCACACTGACACGCCACGGGGAGAAAGGGCTGTTGGCTTACCCCTCCTTCATCTGTCCAGCTGGAAGGCATCAATGAATAAAAGACAGACTGTAGCGCGCTGTAAAGAAGTATTCATTGTCATACTGAGGCTCATATACAGTGTAAGTAGGTGTAAATGATCAAATGAAGTGAAGAGATCTTTTTAGAAGGGAGGCAGAGTGAGAATCTATTAACTAAGCTGCTGATTGTTTTCACTCATAAAGATATGAAATGATAAATGATCAGTTAGATTTGAAGGAAAGCCAGAAGAGAGATACATATATCTGTGACTGTGCACGAGGACACTTTTTATGTATTAGACGATTATTAGATTAGATTAGATTATGTGACATGCCAGTAAAGACAGTAAAACATAAGTCATGTAGGTCGAACATGACATTGTAAGTTGAAGTAGGGCTGCACAATTATGGCCAAAATAATAATAATTTGATATGGTTATTATGAAGATTAATTGATTTTTACATTTAAAGTCAAACAGAACTGCTTTCATTTCAGGGTTATGTTAATGTATGAATTTTAACAAAATCTATATATATATTTATATAATTTCTGATTCGATAACTAATCTGCACAGGATTTACATCTCCAACACTAAACATCTCGATCAGCTGGCTGAGCTGAGCACACAACTGAAACACAATCACGGTCATTTAATCGTAACTGTGATCATGATTTAATATTCAATTAGTTGTGTAGCCTTAGGTAGGAGTTCAGGTAGGTTACAGGGTTCAGCAGTGGCTGTTCTGCAGCTGCATTGTACTGTAGTGTAGAGCAGACTGTATTATCTGGTGAAAGGAAACATAACTATTATGATTTTTGCAAAACTTTCTCTTCTAAACTTTTAAATTTGAGGAGTTGTTGCTTCACTTTGACTTATTGGAAACTGAACTTTTTAGTTTTGTTTAGTGCTGATCGGACCATCCATCCATCCATTATCTGTAACCACTTCATCAGGGTCACGGTGGGGTTGACAAACAAACATCCACATTCTCAACAAAGGGCAGTTTTAGAGTCCTGTTTGGATCAAACAAGCAACTTTAAGTTCTTACTTTGGGCTGTGATGATCTGACATTTTATAGATTTCTCATAATTCGAGCTAAAGTAGGAAAAAAACAAACATCCGTAAGGTCGAGTATTTTTAAAATCTTTATTTTCAGCACAAAATACTATTTCGGTCATCACAAGAAAAATGTTGTATTTAGAGAAGGATAAAATAAATTGGTATGTTCGTGAGGAAACATATAAAACCTGTTATCATCCACGTCTTTTATCTGTATGAGTAACTGTTGTGCAAAGACCAGCATGACCTCCCAACAAGACTCCCATTAAAGACATAGTATTATGTGCTGGATGAGGCGTCGTGATATCACACTTCCAGATAAAAAATGCTTCATTGTCTTGCTCATAGGCACCTCAACCAGCCTGCTGATGATCCATCTGTATGTACTGGCCGTTTGCAGGGAAACCTTCTGCTTAGGGAACAATTTCTCCAAACCCCCTCGCCCGCCCTGCAGTCACACGTTACACAACATGCTTTTGATGCAGACAATTAAACTGTCTCGCTTGACAACTCATTTGTCCCCATTGTATCCCCGCTGCCTCTTCAATCACGCAGTCTCTGTCACTCATCCATGTATTTCAGCTCAAATGTGTTCAAGAATTATTATGAGGCATCCAAAACCTTCACAGCAGCAGTTTTTGGGATGAAGCGGGGCGCTGCGCTCAACAGATAAACCTCAAATACACACACACGCACAAACACAAACTACCCCAGACAGCGCTTTATGCTTTAATCTGGTTTTGTACCCATGAACAAGATTCATCGCAGGAGGGAAAGTGCAGGCCACCTAAAGTTCAGCAGCAGTTTTTGAAAGCCTCTTAAAGCTGGAGTGGAGTGACAGTCGGTTTTATCTTACCGGCATTACGGCTCAGATAGACAGATCAGATTATAAGGTCCCAGGATGCAAGTCCTGATGTGTCTCCTTAGACACAATCAGGACAGCTAAAAAAAAACTGTACTTAAATATAAAACCTGAGCTCTTTAACTTCTCCGTCATGTAGTTTTTACATGAAGAGATTTCACATAATGGATGAAAACATCTAAAAACAGATGATCTTTAAGTCTCAAGTGACGGGTCACAGTATGAGCAGTTCCTATGATGCCTTCTGTTTATCGTGTAGTATTTTAAGATATAAAATTAAGAAATTATAAAGTGTTATCAAAGTGTCATGAATCGACAACTTAATTTTTTTTTTGGCAGCCAACATGTGCAACATATTTCACTTCTCTCTCAGACACGGCTTAAACCAGAGCAGCCTACGCTCGGTTACTGGGAACCATTAGAGCTAAACGAATATCCAGTGTTTTCCTACAAAAAGGACAACGTGAGGCTGGATTCAGATGAAATCCGCTGCACTGCGGCAAAATAACTCAGGTTTTTTCATTGTTTTGAGTGGGGATGATGCATTTTGGCTGCGGTGGTTGACCTGTGGCGGAGAAACTGTGCCAGCTACACCTTTTTTTTGGAGAAGTGCAACCAGACCATGTCACTAAACCTGCTGAATGATTTTTTTGTATTCATGATGTCCAGCGTAGCCTTTTATATTTTATGTTGATATACATCTCGCACTGTGTTACACACAGGCCACTGTGACTGGCACTTAACACAAATGAGTCAGCGCTGTAATCACAAAAAACAATCGCTGTCTTGTGTTGGCTGCATTTATGGCTCTGCAATGTGTAGAGCTCCAAGTTTGCCTCTGAATGATCCAATCGGTGACTTGGCACAAAAATATAACCCTAGTCATTAGTTGCTCCAGACACATCCACACAAATACGTGACACAAAAGGCCAAACATGCCAGACAATACCTGAACTTTCTGGAGGAAAACATAAAAAATAAAATTTCAAAACAAATCCTTTGAGTTAATACTTGGAGCTTGTGGGCTTAATTTCCCAAACTTATCATTCATATCATTTGCTTTTTGTCATGGGGCATTTAATGGTAACTATTTAGAAAGCTAGAACCAACAGAGCCAAGCTTCTGTTCAGCGTGCCCGGAGAGACTCTTATTGGAGTGACTCAACTGGCTGTGGGCACGCTGGCAGCTTTCATGATGGAGAAACAGATTCTGGCTTAAACGACGCTCAAATAAACTTGGATGTTGAAGGTGAAACACTGAATCCATCAAAGCAAACTTCACAAACATTTGGTGGTGTCTTGTCAAGAGTCTTTTTTTTTGTGTTTGATTGACAGCTTTGGCGGCGGAGCTGTTTGAGGTTGTTTTGTCGCCGGGCAGATTTGCATCCTGATGTTTTAATTTTATTTTAAGATATTCTGGGTCTAAAGAAAGAAGTCTCTCTCTCTGCACCTCACAACACTGCTCTTGTTTTTATCGTATCAGGTGTTTGTGCTGCTTTTGTCTCCTGTGCCCCGTCGACTATTTTTATTGAGTGACCTTTTTTTTTTCCAAGAGTTATTGTATTACATATCAACCCACATCAGTGAGTGGAAGTGGAAGGTATTTTAGAATCAAAACTTTTGTGTATAATCACTCACACTGAAAGCCGGGTATTGTTTTGAGTTTTCCAGTACGAGAGCTGAAACGATACCCGAGTTTCTGCATCGACTTTTTTCAATACCGAGATTTTCTTTCCGATAAAACTCGACAATAAGACAAACTTCTTGTCTAAACTAGAGCTGTAAGTGAAATTAAATTAATACGCACTTGCAGTTTTTATATTTATTTAATTGCAAAAGAATTACAGAACTTTGAGTTAATAATTTTCTGCCTTTCTTCATCTCACATGATGGTAAATTTAATATTTTGGGGTTGTGGTCTGTTGGTTGAACAAAATAAGACATTTAATGACGTCACCTCGTAGTCTAGGATATTGGGATCAGGGTTTACATATGCAACTTAGCCTTGGCAAGTGTATTTCTATGGACCCAAGGAAGTGCAGTGTTGAATTTGGACATGTGACATGTTCAAAATTAACAACCTTTCGAAGAAATGAATAACACACTATGTATCAGCTCGTCAAATAGTTATATACGGTGGTAATTCTGGAATATTAACTAATCTGATCGTTTTCTGATGTCCTTTTGACCAAAAGATTAATCGAGAAATTTAAATAAATGCTAATTGAACAACGTCTTTGATTGATATAAGTGAAGAAAATGTTCCAGTTTTGATTTATCGAAGAAAAATGAAAACGAAGATTATGAATGTGACCAGACATCTCAGTTTCCGTTACATGGTGCTGAGTATTGTGGTTTGGTCTCTGCTTCTTTCCCCTTTGACCATGCGACAGACTTGTTTTTCTGAAAGGAAGCCATTATGATATTTACCCGTGCCAGTGCTCTTGCACCATTTAGCATTAAACATCGGTTGTCCCACACAATTAGTGCTGCTGCTGCCGAGCTCAAATGAAGGCAGACAGATCTGGAGCAGAGTGACTGGAGTCGGCTGATGAGCTTTGTGTGGGCTTCGAGTTCTGGTCTAGCCTCGGGAAGCTCCGGCGTCGGCCTGTTTTCTGCAGCTTTATCTGCTTATCTTTGGAAAACATTTGTTCACTCTAAAAACGGCAACATGTACACAGCAACTAGACTTCACGCTGGTTTTGAGCGGAGATTGGATGAAAGTCGGTGATGGGATTTTCGCTTGTTGTCGAGCATTTCTGACATCAGATGGCTTAATATAGCTTAATGGCTCCTCTCTCCCTATTCAAGCAATCCTACTCAAACAGACACTCCTTTAAATAGAGCGCCTTAATGTGTTAATAAGTTTGAATACACAGTCAGCAGTGCCTACTGTGTGGCTTGCTTGTGCTTGTGCTGGGTTGTGATTTGTGGATTCATGCATTAAACTGTGATACTCTACCTGTTGTTGTGTTGTGGCTTTGTTTATTTCATGTACCAAGCTTTTAGATCTGTGTCTGGCTCACAATTCACGCTGCAAAATAGTGACACGACAAAGTTTAATTGGCTTTATGTCTGATGGGTGACACAAACAGTGAATGAGAGTGAGTGAGCGCCGGCATCGATGATATTTCCGAATATAGATCCTACATTGTTTCACAGGAAAACATCAAACTGTTACCTATATGGGAAAATATTGTGAAGTAACTGGAAATGAAACATCCTGATCTAACCAGGACTGCTACCTGTTTTGTTTTTTAGGTATCTCTTTGTATATTCATGTATTTTCTTACGTGGGATTAAAGCATTTCATCGAGACGGAGCATATTTGTCTGTCTGTTTATGTAACAGAAAGAATGCTGTTAAATGTTGAATAGGAAAAACAAATGATGCAACAGCTGCTGAAGCTAATTTGCAGCCTCCGTATCTAATTTCGGATGCACAACAAAAAAGAAAGGGATAAATAAGTAAAGGATGCGCAGCTCCACTTAGTGATTACATCAGAAGCTTCTCCTGCTCTACTTAACTCAACACCTGAGCTCATATTTTTCCTAATTATTCATCACGTGAAAGAAGTTTGATCTCTCCCGTGCTGATTTCTGTAAAGGTGACATAAGCAGCTTTACGTAACTGCCTTACTTTCACCGCCGTCATGTTGGGCCCGCAACGTCGTCCCGGCTTCAGGTGTTTTGGGACGCAGACGTCAAAGTCATCTCAGATATGCCAGCCCGGACGTTAGCGAGAGCCCGTCAGCTCTTATCACGCGAGGCGTAGTTTTTGTGCAGCTCTCCCATGTGCTTTCACATCACCCTACCTTATTACAAGAAGCCGCTTCTGCTCTGCGTTCAAGCCGCTCAAAATGTAGAAAACTGTCGTTATGCAAAATACCTCCTCTGAGCCCGTTCTGCTGCGCTGTCAAATCTCATTCTGCTGTAGCACTTAACCTACATGCTTATCCCGTGTGCAGGCTCGGGCAAAAAAACGCAGATGATTTAAATTCAGCTGGACGTCGGATTTCTGTCCAAATGTGCACAATTCACCGAATGCAAACTTGACGCACATCTGTGGTCGTTATCTCCACTACCAACCTCGGGCCATGTTCCAACTCTATTTTGATCGACGCTTCCTTGGTTTGAACGCAGGCCAGGAACTCTGGTTGTTGGTATGTAAATATGGAGTTCGTATTGGAGGCAGAGCGGGGAGTGGGACATTTCCTGGAGGTTGTTCTTTTTCCTATCATTGTCAATTTACACTTTATTAGGTTCATCTGTACAGTATAAAAGTTTAGTTTATTAAAGGTCATAGTTAAAGGTGGTATTGTACCAGACTGCACTATATTGAGAGGTGTTTTTCTGACAGTCCCAGTGGATCCTATAATGTATTTACAACCAGGGTGCTTATATCTTATATCCCAACACCGTGCGCTCGTCTCTCCCTGTTTCTTCCCTATCAGACTTTTGATACAACAGCATGCGGCGTGTTTAGCCAACTCCACCAGCCCTTCTGTGCCTGTTTTGGAAAGTGTGCTGTCTGCTCCTGTGACTGGAAATAGTTTTGTTTGGTCATCAGTGCAGCGCGTTGTCGAAGCGATGTAAGCTCATCAACAGTATTTTATATCGTCTGCATCGCCCCGCTCAGTGATGGAAATGTGTTTTTTCCAGACTCTCCCTGCATTAAAAACCCGAGGCAGCAGGGTTGTTTTGTCCAAGTTGTTTCTTTGTACCCTGCAGAGATAAAGTCTGCCAGAGAGTACTGCGAATGTTCTCCGGCGTATAAAAGAAAGAGAGAGGGAGCCTTTTATTGTTTGGCCAACTGTCCTGACTGAGTCCAGCTTTATCAGGTTGCACATCGTGAGCCAAGCCCGACGGGCTCTGTGTGTGTGTGTGTGTGTGTGTGCTTACCTTTTGTTAAAGGCAGTTTGTTCCTCTATCACACACTTCCAGCAAGTCTGTTCCATGTCGGATCGTTTCAGCACATTATGATAATGTGAGTGCTGCTGCACCACATGTGCCAGGTGCAAAAAAAAGTGTTTTGTGTTGAGCCAGTCATTTACCGAATGTAGCAAATTGACATTATGTAAAATATTTTCTCTGTGCAGAGCCTCCACCTTCCATTTCTGGGGCCTGTCTATGAATTAGAGGTATGTAAATGTAGATTTATTGCACACAGGATAAACATGGAGGACTTTGGGTCTGTCTGACTGAATGCCAGATATTCTTGTGATTGTTACATGAGCGTTTTTTACACAGTCGTCTCATTTAGCCGGTAGCCGTGGGCAGTACACACCATCTGGATCTTTGGCCCTCTCCCACAGTCTGACACACACGGCGAAACAAAGCATGTACTCTTCCTGTCTTACACTTACACCGCAGACAGATATGAGCGTCTGTTAACGAATCATCATCTTGCCATCTATCATTTTCCTCTTACAGTGCGAATAGTTTCCTCGTTGTCCCTCTTTGTGCTCAGTCCTTTGCCTCCACCTCCAGCAGCAGCTGAAGTCAAATCGGGCTGTTTGAGCTCTGGGAAATAAAGCAGCCGCTGCACCACACTCCTCTCTCATGGTCTAATCTCGCACAAAATGTCTTGAATTACCTCCCACACTCATCCCGCAGTGTTCTGCCCTTTTTTTATGAACGGAGGGGAGAAAAAAAATTTTTTTGTCAGTTTTCAACAGAATGCAGCAAATTGCAGATTGGCAGTAAATCTTCAGCGGGCCGATGTGTGCCGCAGCCTCACTCCTTTCTCCTCTCCACCACTCTCAGAAAAAAAACCAGCCCAGCGGTCGCTTGTATTGGCTGCAGATTGTAGCTGTAGATTGTGAGTCTTTTCATTCAGAGGTTTATAGCTCATGACAAATGCTTGTTCAGCCTTTCAGAGGGCTCACTGTAAATGTCAGTCCACTGTCGTTTAATAGAGACTCAATCATAGGTGCTCATCCGTATACGTTTGATTTTTTCCCAATTCAGTTTGGGCGTGATAAAAAACGGTGATGGTGTGTAAAAGAACTACCAGTCGTGTAAACCTTACAATAAAACAGTGGAGAGCAGAGAGTAGGCTCTTATATTTGCAGAACATACTTTACTGACTCTGCTTATTGCCTCATCAAATCTAATCAGGTTTAGCTTTTTAACATTTGCGGAAACAGAAAAGGCCGAAACAGAAAAGTCTATAGACACTATAGATTCTAGTTGCAGCTTAATTCACAACCTACAACTTTATCTTCAGCTATCATTAAAGGCCAAAAAATAATCTTAAAATAAAATAGACAGGAAGCAGAGAGAGGGGGAATGACACGCAGTAAAGGGCCGTCCGATGTGGGATTCGAACCGGGACCAGCTGCAGCGAGGACTACAGCCTCTACACACGGGGCGGCTGCAACAACCCACTACGCTACCGACCGCCCCAACTTTATATTTTATTATTATCATCAATCAATCTGCATCTATTCTCAATTGTTGACGATTCGTTTGGTCTAGAATACATCAGGAAACTGTGAGAGAGGTGATGTCATCAAATATCTTGTTTTGTTGACGGAGTCCCAACAACTTTAACTTTTTAATGTAATGAGATATGTAGGCTATTTAATGCCATTTTATCTTTAAAAAAAATCATTCTAACTCTAAATCACGGTCACTTTTCCTGTCAATGCCACAAGAAGCAGATGAGTGATTCAACCTTCCCGCTGCCCCCTGTAACGTCATCTTACGCTGGCCGAATGTGATGAGTGAGGATGACGGACACGCGACTGACAGTCATGTTGTCAGCCAAATCACAACTATGGAGCTTTCAGGGTTCCCACGGGTGCTTGAATTCCTTGAAAATGCTTGAATTTTAATTCAGTGTTTTCAAGGTTGTGAAAATGCTTGAATTTTTTGTGAAGTGCTTGAAAATGCAATTAGTTAAAAATCAAAACAGTCAATCTACCACCATATGAAATAATGCTAATTAGACCCATATTATTATGCCATACAGTGGCACCGCTGCGCTTCCCATGACCATCATGGCAAACACAACTAGTAGGCTACCTATTTAAAGGTGCTGGAAAAATGGAAAAACTGGTGCTTGAAAAGTGCTTGAATTTGTTCATGAAAAAGGTGTGGGAACCTTGAGCTTTACTATAAGAGATTTCAGACACTCAGCCGCTGTGACATTTGATGATAGCGAGGTGACGCAGGGATATGGGGGACCAGTGTGATCTCACAGACAGAAGTACATAGGTGGTGGAATTCACATGCAACAGTGTTAATCTTGTCAGAATGACATGGATCCATACGGTGAAACTAAACGCCATCACGTGCTACTGAAATTGTAAATGTACACGATTCCACAGAAACAACCCTCTGCACACTTACCTTTGCTGCGTGCCACTGCAGATCCTTTCAGAGTTGTTACAGTGTTGAGTTTATTTTCTGGCCGTGAGTTCTGTCAGTCAAATCCAGGCGAGCCATTTCGTGAGAACAGTCAGAGGGGGCTGCAGCTCTCAAACCCCACCAGCCTCTTCATGTTTGTTTAATGAAATCCTTTTAAAGGGAGTGATGGAGGCGACATGTGCTTTTAGGACGGTACCACAGTTAGATAAACTTGTCCAGAAATCTGGCTCCGGCTGCGATGGTTTGCTGCCTGTTCATCATTTCTGTGAGAGGATGTGGTCACCATGGAAACCTGGCAACACCACAGCCTTGTTTATCATTACCGCATATATCAGTGTCAGTCGGGTTGTCTGGAGGACAGTGGAAGTGGTTGATGAGAATGCAGCTAACCGCTGACCCGCTGCAGACCTCCCCGTCAGAGTCGCTGCACTCCTGAGATCTCTAAATTGTGATGTAGCACTGCTTGGACACAAACCGGACATTCGTCTGATCGTCACCATTAATCCGTTCAAAGCAGCTGATTCAGAAAGAAACGGCTGTAACTTCCAACTGATGAAGACATCTGGTCATGAGTTGTATTATTGATTTGTATTGTAGTTCAGCCAGTGTCTGAACTGTCCTTTATTGTCAGGATTTTACCGTCTTTATTCCCGCGCATGGATAATCTGAAATGCGTTCTTTTGTGTAAAAATGTAAATATGTAAAATACCTACTTATGTAAACCTTACAAGCACAATGCTGCTTATCAAGGCCAATAAAAACTGAATGGTGCTTTCACATAGTTCAGCGTTGACGGAACTAACAGCCGTCTCTAAACATAGTGGAAGTGGGAGTGCGACTCACAAATAACGTCTGAACATCTTTTTCCTCCAAAAGCTGCAAAACAATTTACACTGTCGTTTCTGCGTCACTAATGACTTTCACCACGTGAAGGTGCGAATCACCCACATGAGTTCAACGTGAGGAACCTCCCCACACGGCAGAAATAACTTTAATAGAGGGAGAGGTGAGATCAATACCCTTCTGATTCAGTAACCAGGCTGAATGCCAAAAAAGTCCAATTGCAATACGTTATAAGTTCCTCCTTCAGAGTCAATGAACAAAACTTAGTGTATCAGTTTGAATACAAACAATTATTCATGTTGCTGACCGACCTGTTTTGTGTTTCAGTGTTCAGGTGCCGAGAGGACGATCCCTGAAGTCGCCAACTACTGTAGATCCAACATGAGGTACGTCACACTCACCGATACATTAGTGTGTAAGGTTACTTTGATATTAATGGCTGAATCACAATCATTACTTTAAACTCTGTGTAAAGTTAGAATAAGTCTGAGTCTGTCAGACCAAAGAAGAAAGTGTTATTAAGCACCCAGCCAAATTTGAACGATTAAAAATGACATGACTAACTTTGAAACACTCGAATTAAGACGAATGAATCTGTATCTCTCTGTTTAGGGTGGCCTCAGCGTGTCATCGAGCCACCCTTTAAGGACCGCCCACAAAATCCTGGACTGAAAACTGTTTTAACCTCTAAACTCCACATTTCAGTAATATATCGTTAAAAAGTTTTTTCACGTGTTTTCAGCAACTATTTTCCAACATATTTAATGTATTTTGAAAGAAATCTCCTGTATAATGCACCGCAAATAAAATATATGCTAGGTAATGAGAACTTTTGCCCATTTAATTGGTAATATTTTTGTACGCAGTAAGTTAACACAGTGACATTGCTACAAATAAGTGTGACTGGGCAAAAAAATGAGCAATCAAACTGTTCAAAATCAAACAACAAAATGATACTTTGAGTACTTGAGTTATCATTGTACCTCGTCCAACTGTGAATTACTGGACTTGTTTTCCTGTCCAAAATGCGATTAGCACCAACTCACTCTAAATAAAGTGGCAAGTCTTCTGGTGTATTCTCTTGCCCTCATTGAGAAACTTTGATTATCCTTTCAAAAGATGGTAATCAAACCTTTTTTATGTAGTGAGTGTTGAGAGAAATAACTTATGACAACCTGACCCCAAGGATAAATAATGGTTTTACAAGTCATTTTATTCCATGTGCTTTACAAGGATATAAATAATGGCCAAAATTACAAAAATCAGTGTGCTGGAAGCCCAAGCCTATATACATAAGTTGGTCAGCAGTGATGTCACCAAATAACCCATTTCAGTTTTTCACTCAAAATACAATCTACCACTTTTATTTTTTTAAATTTCCAACCTTTATTTTGGTACCTTGTTTCCAGTGCCATGTACTGCAAATCCTTTATTCTTTTCTCTTTTACATTACATGTATGAACAATGAGTTGGCAAAATATCTATATACATTTTATAATTGGATAATGTCTCATCCAAATAATACAGTAATACTGCGTTTAAAATAGTACATCTGCTAGATAAGAGTAGAGCCCCATGAGAAATGATGGCGGGTTTGACCTGACAAGAGTTAGCTAGCCACCTGCAACATTCACTCTCTGTGTATTAATATGATCTAGTTTCAGATTTTTATTTTTTTTAAAGGATGGCCATCATTCTCAAGCCCAAGGTTTTCATCTTATCATATCATAGAAAAATAATGTAACATTAAGACAACAGTAGACAAGAATTGCACAAGAATAATCATAATCATCATGGTAATATAATACTCTCATATTAAACATTAAAATGTCGGGCAATACGAATAGAATACTTTTTTTTTTTTCTCTCAAACGCCAGATGCTGTTTTTGTTCACGCAGGTTCGTCATCCCTTTGTGATGAGACACCTGTTGCATCTTGAGCGTGTTGCAGCTAGTCCAATCACATTTACACGCTTGTGCATATATCTCTGTATTATTTTCTGACTTTTAAAAGAAAACAAACAAAAAAAACAAAAACAAAAGAGCCAGTCGGACGTCCTCAAACCCATGCCCATTCCAACACCGACTCATGCCCAGCGGTGCCTTTAGCGAGCCCATTGTCTTTTACCAACAGATGCCCTGTAACCATACTCACAGTCTCCATGGAGACCCAGTGACGGCCCAAAAGTTCACAGGTCATGCCTCCCAGTCGGGCATATAAATCCTGCTGTAGTTGCAGAAAGTTGAGACTGCTTTCAAATAAGTGTACATTCAGAGCAGACCGTCGTCTGTCAAGATGCAGTCCTGTTAGTGTGTGCGTGTGTGTGTTGTCAAGCCTCATGTGGATGAATGATGTTTAAAATTTTTGTAGTCAACCTTAAACACTGTGGAGTAGCGTCCATGTTTGGAGTCCTTTTTGTAGTCCATTTTGCATTGTGTGTGTGACAAGGTCCGTGTTTAGGGCTGGCTACATTCTTTGCATTCCACAGTAATAGACATGAGCGTCCGGCATTGCCCTGCAAATGAGATGACATCACTTATCGAGAGAGCCCTCACACCCCGCCTCTCCACCGGCCCCCCTGCTCAGCAAAATCCAAAATGGCCACCATGCTTCTCACAAGCCACATGCTAAACCTTTTTTTTTTTTTTAACATACAAGATTTTTATTTTTTATGCCCCCCTCCCCTCAAATAAAACAACCACCAGAGAAAAAAATCCACGTGGTTAAAAATAATTCTGAACGTAGACACACAGATGTGCTAAAAAAAGCAGAACAACAACAAAAAAATTCACCTACGTCTTCCTGTATCACAGGTCACGTTTTAAAGTTGTCAAAGAAATTCACAAGTTTGTCAGTATATTCAAAAAAATAATCTGATAGAAAGAATCAAAGCTGAAATACATTCTAGTAGCCTGCTGGATGAACCAGTCTGAGTCAAAGTTAGACTTAGTGCTACAGCTCTCCTCTCTTTGATTTTTAAAAAAACGTCTAAAAAAGTCTGAACTTTCCTCCGGGTTGTCACGTTTTTGACAACAGCCCCTCGTCATTCTCAGCTCCCACTCTGGCCTCGAGACAGCTAAAACACTGTCGACAGCGCTTTAGCAGTGTTCTGGTTACAAATCTCATTCAAATTGTCAGGGACAGTTTTTGACAAAAAAAGGGGGCTGAAATGTAGAGAAAAGCGAGGGATGGAGGCAGTCAGGAGGACAAAAAGGAGGAGGAGAGAGACAAAGCCAAACGGTTGCACCCACCCAACAGAAGGGAGGAAAAAAAAGAAAGAAGCAGCTGGAAACAGAGCAACCGACTGGTTGACTGACCGACAAACAGGAAGTGGAAAAAGAAAAAAGAAAACGGACCATTTCCCCTTTACAGGTGGAGACAGAAGTGCACCACAGCCCCGGGTTCAAAGGTCATGCGCCAGCCCTGCAGGCAGGAGAATGGGGGGGGGCCCGGGTCAAAGAAGGGGGGAGTGAGTGGGGGAGAGCAGAAACGAAAGAGAGGAGAGAAGACGAGGAGAAAGAAGAGAGAGACAGCGCAGCGCCAAACGTCATCATGCAGTGGACAGGCTCGGCTAACGGGAGGGGGCGGGGCGGGATGTTATTGTTTTTTTGTTTTGTTTTCAGCCGGTGAGGTGACGCGGCGGCGTGCGTCGCTCGTGCCCAACTCCGGGGCGGGGACCCAGTACAGGGCAACCTCTGAAAGGCACACACACACAGGAGTGGACAAGGCGGGTGTATGTTAGAAAATAGTGGTCTCGTACTTGGTGTTGACTCCTCTCTTGGCCTCCTGACCCGGCTCCACAATCCACGGCACGTTGGCGTGGCCCTTCTGGTCCATGGACGGCTGCTCCATCTGACACAGGAAGGAGAAGGACGAAGAGCCCAATTAGTTTCAATGACCTGCGTAGTGTCAACGCAAACAGTTCATCATAACTCACTTTTTTATGCAAACGGCTGTCGCTGTTGACAAAAATCGACATTTTGTGACTGAGAACTAGACGGTAGAATCAATGAGATGAAGGATGTGCTGCTTACGAAGTAATGCAATGGAAAATAATGGAAATATAGGAAGTAGATGAGTTACAGATGAGAAAGCAGAACAGAGATCATGGGCAGAAGCTAAAAACAAACATTTTCCATAATTAGAAATGTCTAAATGTAACATCCTGCCGCTCCTTCGCAGTGTAAACACTGCGCTGTGTTTGCAGCAGTTTCGCCTCCCAACAGTTGCAATTGTCAGAGAGAGCTGTGGACTCTTGTCCACCGTCGCCACTGTGAAGCTATTAAGGCTTCAAAGCTGCGAAACAAACCAAACAAATCTAAATTGCTTTCAGAAATAACCCCACTGCAACCAATCAAGCAGCTGGGATTTGTTGCCGAGGGTGTTTTTTTTTTTTCCTCCAATCTATTGGTTTATTTTCAGATAATTTGGGGGGGAAAGGGAGGGAGGCTTGACTGTGAGTGCTGCAGTTTTGACAATAAAAGACTAAATCTGTCCCTGCACTCTGTCTGATGCTCATTATAAACAGAAATATTTGGTAAATCGAAATATCGCGTTGATATTTCATTAGAAAGGCATCAACTTCCGCAGTAAACGGGGTTAATCTCAGAGTTCTGCAGAACCAGGTTCCTCTTATCTTCTCCCAACACACTGCCACAGCAACAATGCGGAAACTAACTCTTAATAATAATCCGGTTCTCTATCCTCTCGCTCTCAAACAGCCACAGCAAGACCTTATAATCTTGTTATGGGGTTCAAGGATTAAGGACAAACAGTTTCAGTCTCACGGCACCGCAACACCATGCTTAGTGACGAACTTGTTCGGAGCATCATCAGGATCAAATTCATCGACCATACACAAAGCCGCGGAGCCGACCACTCCTGCCTGCAAAATTAGTTTTATATCAACACACTGCAGAGCGGTGGCGACATTACAACATTAGTTAATGCTGCAGGGACGTCAAGCGAGTGTAGACCTTCAAAGGACAGCCACCGCGGTTAGACAAGCCCATGAAATACATGCAATGGGGGTCTTGTTGCGCTTTGAATCGGTTCTTGGCACACTGTGCAGTCTTCTTTTGATGACCCTTTAAAAATTCAACTGCCTTGTACACAAGATGGAGATGTGGATGGAGGAGAAAGCGGCGCGGATCAGGAGTGTACAAGCTCATTCTAAGCATTCAGTGAAGGTTAATGGACTGAAGTGTTTCTGTAAACATAAAGCTAATTTTTAAAGTAGTGGTTATGGCTTCAAACACTTTATTTATTATTTACCATCTCAAACCTGCATCTTTAAGGAGACAGTGTATCCCCATCCGGAGGCTGAATCAGTGCAGTGATGCACATAAAAACTGACTGAGGCACTAAAGTCAAGGTCTGCATTCGGGCTCTATATTAGCTGTAAAGAAATGAAATAGGTTTGCTTTGCAAGACGGGCTCGAGCGTCACATCTGCTACTAACCGTTGATATGGAGACGGAGGTAGTAACCGAATAATGAGCCGCACAAACACTCACTGCAAACACACAAGGATGCAGAGTCAGTTGAGTAAAAGCGACAGAAGAAAATGGAAGCACTTACAGACGGGCGCTCTGTCCTCGACTAAAAGAAAATCATGTGGAAATAAAGGATAAGAGAAAGGAAAAGCGTGGAGGACCTGTGACCGAGCTTTGTGAGGAAGATGGAAGAGTCGAGGGGGAGGAAGAGGAGGGTGGAGAGGAGGCCGGTGAGGGGTGTAAATGTGGCCCAGTGACCAGCGGCTGGAGGGGGACATGATGACCTACAGGGGGCAGAGTTCATACACAGGTCAAAGAGGGCCTGCTCGGCAACACCGAAAGCAACACAGCAGCAGCAAGGCACAAAAAAATTTAAAATAAAAAAAACACGGCGGTGACAGGGAAAGGCAACAACACTCCAAAACCAAAGCAAAACCATAGCAACAACATGGCAGCGAGAAGTCATCGCCCTGGCAACAGCGTGGGACAGCAGCATTACTGCAATACAGCGAGAGTAGGCCATGTTACACCACATTTATACAGCAACTCCTGCATGGCAAAAAATACTCCCAGCAAGACAGAACAGCATCCACACAAGACGACTTTAAAGCCATGAATGAAAGTCATGAGAAAGCTCGTGGTGACACTTCAGCGGTCGAGTTTTTTAGAAAGAAAGTGTGAATATAAGGCTCCTATAGCACAGAGAAAACGAGCCGGCAGCTGTTTTCACTTCACTGTGAGACTTCTTCACTCATTTCAAGAAGCGTGAGGTTGTAAAACTCAATCACACGCGGTTAGAGTCACGTATTCCAATCCCGTTTTGAAGCTACACTCGGATTACAGCGACATGCCGATGCTGATCAAAGACGACGGAGTCACATCAGACACGCTGACACACTCACGTTAAGTGGATGTTGGAGGGGAGTGTGTGGAACAGGAGTGTGTGGAACAGGAGTGTGTGGAACAGGAGTGTGCGGAGAAACAATGCAACAGTGTTTTTTAAAGCACGGGAGCTCGAGAGGTGCTGCAGCATGGAGATTACGGCTGGCAGGTGGCAGGAATATTAAGTGAATCCTGCAGTATCTTTGCCCTGCTGCACACCATAAGCCATTAACTACACACACACATATGAACACAGGGAGGCAATTAATGGTTAATGTAACAGTCGCAGAGTCAGCAGATTGTGTGCACACACGACATCGTCCATCATCTCTGTATCCACAGGACCACACAAGCTTTTCCAAACACACACTGCGTATGTTCCCCTGCGCCGTCTTTCCTCGCTGTCTCACATCTCGCTCTAACTTTAGAAAGCGAGGCCACCGATTCTCCTCCATCACCATGTCTTTCTGCTCACAGTATGTAAATGGGCTTAAATCTGGTACAAGCACACTGATATAGCAGCCGCCGTAATTCTATACGGGCTCCTTCAGACACACACGTGTGTGCAGAGTGGGTTAGCATGACTATTTTAAAGCTCCGTTGGGGGTTAATGGGAGGTTGAAAGGTTTGCAGATAGACTTTGCGACGCTGTGGTTGGAGGAGGCGTGAAGAAAGGCCACACTCATGACAGAATCTGGGACACGAGTATCTAATATCACCCGAACAACAACAACAATACTCTGTTGGTACCAACAGAACTCCTAAATGGACCCTGTAGCGTACACACAAAGAAGTGAAGATGAAGCCCAACATGGATGTCATGCGCTCAGAATTGTAATTTTTACTTTGGTCAGACAGATCCAGATTAAAATGATTGAATATATCGGTGCGAAGGCTGTGCCTGAAACAGAACTTTCCAAAATGACTCAAAATTGCAAGTTTGGACGGAAAATTTGACTCAAATAGGCTTATTCAACATTGGTTTTGTCCCAGACATAAAATTATATAATAATATATACAGTCGTCCCTCACTATAACGCAGTTCAGTTTTTGCGGACTCGCTGTTTCGCAGATTTTTTTAGTGTAACTTTGCATGCGTTTTTTTTTTACAGCGTGCTGTACAGTATGAACGCGCATTGTGTTCTGCGTCCTAAATTGACTAAGTGTTCTGCATGCTGATTAACTAAGGGAGTACTGTACAAAATTTGTGTAAAAAGGTGTATAAAAGTGTGTGGTTAGGGGTTTTACAGCCTTAAAATATGTATAATAATTGTAAAACTTACTTTGCGGATTAAGTTTATTGCAGATTATTTTTAGTACGTATACCACCAAACATTCTAGATATTTGTGCTGAAATCGAGCAATATTACCTCACACATTGATCACCTAGACAGGTAAACAGTAGCAGGTTGGTCTATAGTTTTTAAACACCTATTAGAGTTTGCTCAGACCTCTGCACACTACAGCATTTTTAATGAGGAGCTCATAGACCGGACTGTCAATACATTAATTCACAGTATGTAGGAGTCTTCCACATGAGGATTCTTTATCTTCTTACACACACACCCACACACACATGTATGCGTGTGTGCACACACAAAGTGAGGACCGAGCCAAGCAAGCCTCCCCAGAGCTCTATGCAAACAGGCCTCATCAATCAGCCCAGTGTGTAAGAGACTGCAGGGACAACAAGACCGAACGGACGTTTAACAGATCAAGTATCCACCCACAGCTTTGCCACGCCGCCTCCTCGGGCCAAGACTCCGTCACACTAAACACAAGCGTTCCAGGATAGTCCCGGCACAGCAAACTGGGAGTTTGAACGTTGACGTAGTCGAGCAGGAACGAGGACAGATTCCAGTGTAAATGGGACGGGAGTTAATGGGATGGTGGTTGGGTTTGATTAGAAGAGTTGGAAGGTGATATTAGAAATCAAAGTGAAAATCCATCTTAAAGCACAATTCTTCTTTTATAAGCAATCCTTTTGGAAAGAACATTAAGTTTAGAAGTTACTTTAACTGTTCCAAAAGGAACCATCAAAAACATCTCGACTTTAAGATGGACTTTCCCTTCAAACGGTTGTGTGACCGTGCGGCAGCGCTGCTTACAGATTTGCGGATGTTGACACGAGGTTTGGGGACAGGTTTGCTGGGCTTGCTGTCAAAGCTCTCAGGCAGCGTGGACGATCCATGGCCGCTCTTCCTGGCCTGCAGGGCCAGCTGGTAGGCCACCTCGAAGGCCTGGCCGAGTGTCAGGATGATCTCGTACGCCAAGTTCTGATAAGAGATTTAAAAGGCAAACAAGCGTGAGAATAACAGCGTGACATTATAGACGCTATAAGAACGCACAGATACAGTGTCGGTACCGACCACATCAAAAGCAGTGAAGACGTGGCAGTAGTGGTGACTGGACTTGAGGTCTTTGGTGATGTAGGCAAACGTAGACAGATCCTCTGGATCCTGAGCCGCGCACGAGATGTTACGGATCTCATGTTCTGCTATGATGTTCTGCAGACCGAGAGAGAGAGAGCGATAAAGAGGTGCACAGAGAGCTTGTTGATTATCTCCAGTGGGACACTTCATGGAAAAACAAATCTGATTTATTATTCATCCTATTTCACACGTCCCAAAACCATAATCACTGCAGCACATTTTTGGTTTAGGAGAGTCGCAGAGTTGGGAGTTTGTGCGCCGGGAGAACACTCAGACTTTGTGCTGTGTTAATTAAACCACATGTCAGCTGTGAATTATAGAACATCAAAGCCCCAGAAAAAAGTTGAACTCATTAGAAAACACATTGTCTTTGATTCTATGACATGAAATCAGCCTATCCATGTGTAGGTCTAGGCAAAGCTGCTCCCCAGCACTAATTTATTACCATTATTCTTATTTCTTCCCTTGCTGGTACATAAGTTAAAGCAGGTCGGCTGCTTGCAGAGTGATTTATGATCGCCTGATGTTCATGTTCGAGGCGGTACCAGCACCAGCACATGTTCTGTAACAATTCAGAGCCAAGAGACATGAGAAAAGTCCGCCTGACTAACTTTAAAGTGTTCGGGGCAAAGATAGACAACACATACTGGTGTCTAGTGTCACCAGCTGGCCAGCATGTCGTCATTTTATGTCATTACTCCAGTCTGTACTGTGCTGCCCGAGCTCCGAATGTACCGACTATCTGCATTTCATGCTCGTTTTCTGCTGCGTGCAGGAATACTTTTCTGCAAGTAAGCAGCTTATAATTATCTTAAAATTGTGTCCCATTTTTTTAACCAACCTGAGATGGATTAGATCGTCTTACACGGGAATCAGCGGCTGATAGCAATGATTGACTTCTTGGTGTCTAAGCTGTCTTCACATCGTGCCGGCACAGAGACAGAAACTCATTCACACATCGGGCGCCCTTCACTCAAATGTCACTCTGGATGCAAAAGGAATGAGGCGGTAATAAACTGCGAAATTACTTTTTTTTTAATAACATTAAAACCTCCAAAAAAATGTATTATGAGCTTTTTAAACATTCCATTAAGGATTTAATGAAGGGAGTAGGTTGTTATTGATTTTTCCCACCTCATCCATTCCGTACTGATTATTCCCCGTTTGTGTTTTACACCTTATTGATTTTTACACCATATCATTTTAAATCAGTCACGCTGCAGCCGAAGCAGACCTCAGTGCTGCCATTTCTGACACCCCCGTTCAAAGAGCCTGACCTTTTCATGTGTTATTTACAGTGAGGGGTCGCGGGAAGCGAGCCGCGAGCGCCGTGAGTGTTTTACCTTATTCGTGGCGTCGATGAACTTCACTCCTTTGTAGGAAACAGAGAGCACGATGGTCGGCACCTTCTTCATTTGTTCCGTAGACTTCTTGGAGCGCACAAAAAAAAAAACACACAGAGAGAGGAGAGAGGCGGCAATCACTTTCGAGGCACAACACGCATAAAAGCGCAGGTGAAAATTAGAATTGGTCTCAGATTAATGAATTTCGGTCGGTCTCCTCCTGAATTTAATAACCTTTTAGTTTTACCCAGAGGCACGTGGGAATGAAAATGGAAACAACTTGAGTAAAGGAAGAAAGCGTGAAGTAATCGAACAGCCTTTTTGGTGATTTCCTCCTTGTTTACTAAAGTCAATTCAAATTATCTCCACAGGTTCAGAAAAAAAACAACTGCATCCGAATTACATTTCCAAAACCAGTCGACTGCAGCGCTGCATCCAATAAGTCTATTAGCTTATAAGCCACATCAGGCACCTGCTTTACATCTCTCCTCATTCTTTTTAATCACATATCGGCGTCTCCGTTACCTATATTTAAACTCGTTGGAGCTGTGGGGAATCGCGTGATTTACAGCGACGTCGGCGTCGCCCTCCAAGCTGTCGTTCTACCCGCAGAAGCTTTAATGCATCTGAATAAATTGACACGAGACGAGTCTCTTTACTGCTTTCCCTGCGTCACCACTCGTCTGTCACCACTCGTCTCTCGCATCCAGATTTCTATTACCCTTCTTTCTCCTCCTACATCTACTCGCTGCTATCATTTCCAGATCTGTTTCTTCCCTTTGTTACGTTTCTTTTTCTCCCCCGCTCGCAGTGTGTCGCTGCTACGGTTTCGGCCTCGTCAGGATCAGGTAGTGCTGAAAAGCTGACAAAGGCAGCGACGCCCGGCTTTGCCGGCCGATATCCAGCTGGAGGCTGTGAAGTTTGGGATGGAGGATGGAGTAATAAAAGCCAGGATGATGTGCATGATAATGCATCTCATTGCACTTTAATTACAGAAAAGGTGCATTAAACAGAGGAGGGGGGAGAAGTAGAAGAAAGAAAGATGCCTTCTGATGTAGCAACATAAATATAGAGATGGAAGAAAAGAGGGAGGCGGAGGGGAGATGAACAGAAAGCTTTACTCATGAATATTAAAAATTCTCCTCACACTGCAGCAGCTCAGGTTGAGAGTGGAAGAGATGAACTGAGAGAGGGAGTGAGTGTTACGCTAAAATACCGAAAGGGTGAGTGAGCGAGAAGAAAAGACTCGATGGCAGGAGACAGATAACCGCAGTGAGGAATAAAGGGAAACGATAGAGCGAGCAGCAGAACGACACAAAGTAAGACGAGGAGATAAAGTGATTTAAGGTAAAAGAGAGAGGGGGGTCACTGAGCCACCCTGGCAAGGATATAAAAAATAAATCCCTCAATATATTTAATCCACAGTCATGATATCTTCAGTTTGTTTAAGTTCTAGTGTGAGTGTGAGGCCACAGTGTCCCTTATTAGAAAGCCGGTTTCTTCTTCCAGGCGGCGTCTTAGCGACATCACTTTGTTCCCAGTTCCTCCGCAGCGGATGCTAATAACGCAGTTTGCATCTTCTCTAACAACAGCAGAAGTAAAACTGTGCTTTACCCTCATTTTGGCACAAGCGTCTTGTGTGGACTCCGTCCCTCTCAGCTCCTTCACCAGCATGGAGCCCAAGTACTGTGGAAAAAGAAGAACACAAACATGCTCAGGAGAATATACAAGTACGTGAGTGTCTGGTTATGGCTGTAAAAAAACAAACTCCTAATTCCTACTAGACGCTCTGGTGGGTCTGTCTTTACGGACTTGTGCTGTGCAGCCGAGCATTGTTCAACTTCTATTCCCAGTGGACATCACAAAGTTTGGTAACAGCAGCAAAGTCACATGTGAGGAGCTTGAAGCAGAACTTGTTTTTTTGCCTCATAAATACAAATAGTGGTTTGTTGAAATCAGATATAGATGTATCCAACCCATGTTCTGCATATGAGCTGAAGCAGCCCAGCAGCTGTGGCTCTACAGTCTCCATTCGCAGATATAAAACTTCCAACACAACCAGACTCATCAGTCTTCACTGCCCACTTAACACCAAAATACTTCCCCTCAAGTTTACACAATGGATCCTGATAACCAACCAGCTCACCCTGGGCTTTAACAGAGTCAACAATGGAGTGCTCACCCACGGTGATGTGGACGACAAGGAGTGGGAGCCTTTATGCAACATCTAAAATAACATAAACACCAGCCTTCCTTCATAAAGAGAAGAGGAGGACAATGGCTTTTGACAGATTATTTTCGTCTTCATTCCCTCGCCTTGTCCTGATGCAATAAACTGACGGGAATGTAAAATATGCGCGTATTTATTTAATTTAGAGTATTAACCGTGGAGCGTACGCCGTGAGAAATAAAAGCCGTGTTTACGTTCAGCTGTACCAACACGGAGTTTGATTAAATGCACACAGACGCACACGGCAGTAATTACATCCACCTTGAGAGGCTCCTGGAGGGACATTAACACCAGACTCCGGCAGCGTCTTTGTGGTCAGGCTTTTTGCACACGTAGTATCTGATTAAATAAAGAAGCCACTAATGGCGACGGTGTTCTACAAAGACGATGCTTATGTCGACATTAACGCGCTTAATGGGAGTGACAGGCACCTTCCTGCTTATAGAAGAGACCTTAGAGGGACCCTAACGAGGCTTTTAGTGGATTACAAGAGAAATATTTACAGTACAAAATACAGAACTGATTTATTTTACATTTAATCATGGAGGCATCTTTTGGCTAAAGTGCTCCGCGTGATGAGTTACTTTTCTGTGGCACACAGACAGTGACTTCGTTTGGGGAGCCTGGTCCTTGGCAGATCAGAAGGAGGTCACATGGGCATGTTAATACTTTGTCTTGATACAAACTAACAATCTTAAATCGCTGTTACGGCTGGGTTGCTGGCATTGTCCCCTAGAAATTGCATTAGAGCCGCACACAGGACCAGCTGCTGTCTCGTTTACCGCCGTCTCTGCGGCTCTCTTGATTAGTTCCAGATAAAATTCAAAGATGTCCGTTACAAAGGAAGAGATTAAGGTTAAAATAGACTAAATAGGCTGTAAATCATGTCCAGGAAGAAGTGCCTAGTATTTTGTATACTCAGAAACTTTTAGATGAATATAAAATACACACAGAGTCAGTGTTGAGATAATTGTTAATGTGGAAATGATGTTAGTGTCTGCAGGGTTTTTTTTTATTAGAAATGGATGTAATAACTCCAGAGTTCTGGTTGTAAAGCCGACATAATAAAGTTAAGATGTCATCAGAGGTGGTGCTGAAAGTGGAAGTTTTGTTTATCTCCAGCTCCGAGATGAAAACGAGAACGGTGCTGCTGATGCATCCTTTATCCCGTCCTCCTGGCTTTGTACCATCCCCACAAACACAATGCTCTCCTCTCTTTGCTCTCATCACTGTCTCATACATCTAATTTATTCCTATTCACTGTCCATCCTCACTTCGGTTTGCCAATATTCATACTGAGCGCTCCGCTTTCCCCTCCTCTATTGTGGCTCCCGCTCATTTATCTCACTTTCTTTGCTTTCTGGAGCCCGTTGTCCCGGGACAGCGAGCATTAGAGATGTTGTCATAAACGGCTCCATGAAAGCACCTCCATATTTTCCCTCGATGGCGCGCCCGTTGTGCGTTCCCCACCATCCGCCCAGAACACATTGCCTGTGTAGCTGTACATCTGTCAGGAGCCTAATGGTCCTCGCTGTTGCTATCAATCTTCAGAGGTGAGAAAACCGAAAAGAGGAACTTGACTGAGAGAAGACACACTTATCTCTTCTTCACTTCCTCTATCTCATCTTTTCCTGCTTTCATTAATATTTGATCTCAGCATCACATTGCATGTCCTATTTGTTCAAACATCTCTCCTTCTCTCCCTCACTTGAGCGCCCCGCTCACGTCAACGACTGCGTTTCTTCATCGCGTTGTCACGCATCCCCAAGATATCCAATTACATTCCCTCTCTTTGTTTCTCAGAGCCAATGGCATCTTGGATTGCTTATTTGCAAGGTTTCCAGTCTGGATGCTCTGCAGATAACCAATCAGAGGTGCAGGTCTGTATCCGTGGTAACAGTAGATATATAACACCCTGGTAATTTGTTAAATTGGTCTAAATTCAACAAAGTGCAAGAATAACTGAGTGAGGGTCATTGGTCTTTAATATTTTTAACATAAGAGTGTATTCTATCAATCAATGGGAAATAGAGGCAACTGTTAATAATTTAATACCAAATGTTCACTGGTTTAAACTTCTCAAATGTGAATCAAATGCGTTAGGACACTGACATAACATGATGTTTTACAGACACACAGTGCAGTGAGTCAAAGGTTTAGGACTTACGTAGGCTTCGTAGTCGCAGGACTGAAAGATGAGCTTCTCGGGGTGATGCTGCCAGTACTGCACCGGAGTGGACGAGGTGGCCTCGTTGGGCGGGCGCAACGTGATTGGCTCGCACCACTCGCCTGCCTGAAACGTCAACAGATCGCACATGAGGAATCAGGCAAGAGTACAAGATGGGGCAGGACATCTAAAGGCTGGCGCTGTGTGCATCCCATGTTGACATAACTCGTTGGCCTAAAACGAATGTTCGTTCATAATGCAGGAGCTTTTCTGTCTGAACATGAACATGCCTTCAAAAAGGGACACGCCTCAGAGAACAGAACAGGAAATTAAACTTGGATGAATTATGCTCGGCTTCATTCTTTAGCTCAGTTTAAGAGTCTTTGCTGCGGCTCGCTGTTTTCGAGCTTTCACCTTCTACTCAGAGGAAAGAGCGAAATCCTATCTGCACATCTCTGAAATGTCTGCGGATAACAATTAAGCTTGTTTAATGGTTTTTCATTCTTCTGTAAATGAAACCAGATGATTTTCTTGCGCACACACACACATCCCGCGACTGCATGTTTATGCGTCTGTGCATATCTGATTGCTAGTGTGTGTGTAATCCCCGTCTGAAAGTCAGCGAGGCGCAGCAGAGGTGAGATCTCCTAATCAGACGTGAGGTTTTGGGGTAAACAGCCTGGAGATAAGCTTTTAAAAACAGGCTTTGACCAAATCTACGATAAACTCCGCTCGCCAAACATTATTACACTCATTTTTTCCCACAATCCTCGACCCTGCTGGATTCAGTCACTGAAAGTTTCATGTGAGACTAAAATATGTCTTGGAAGAAGTCAGCTGTTTTCTTGGGGGAGAACAGAAGGTGAGGGAAGAGCCAGAGGGAGAAACATTTGTGGGGTAACCAATCATCGAAATCCGGCGACGCTCGGAGAATAAAAATATTTCCTCTTTTCTATAATAGTTAGACTTCTATTCTGGCAGAGCTGACTCATCAGTGCCACCTCAGAGCGCCGTTTCTAAAAAAGGGGGGACACGCTGTGACGCACACACACTTTAAGAGATTCAACAGGGTCGCCATGAAGTGTGTGTTAGTCTGCACTAATGAGCTCTGTGATTCACACGGGGACACAAAAAGACCCTAATCATACTGAATCAAAACACAGCTGCTGCCTCTGATGTGCGCACACGTGTAAGTGTGTGTGTGTGTGTTTGTGAGAGAGAGAGTCACTGCTGCTGTTGATTGGAAGTCATAAAGTTGTAATTCTGCTTTTGGAAAGTTGAAACAATTATTCTGAAAAGTGTGTTTTGTTATGCAGAACTATTAAACGTTGCATCTCTTGGTGGCGAAGACAAACAGAGAGATTAACGTTTATTGCGTGAAGGCCGGAGTTTATACGTGATTGCAGTTTTTGCATATTTTCTTTCAGGCAGTACGTATTTGTAAAATTTCTACTGTACGAGCTCTGAAGCTGCAGAGACGGCTGCTAGGTGTCAGATGGTCTGCGCCTGCTGCAGATTATTAATGGTGGATTTTCAACAACCAAACAGGCAGATAAAACACTTTTGGCTCGCATCTCGCGGCGTTTAATTAGCGAGATACTTCATTTATGATTAAGATATATTCCACCATCTTGATTAGAACTGTGAAACTGTCCAAAAGCTTATTAGTTTGTCATGCTCTCCAATTTGTGGATTTCAGGATACAACTTTGAAATATCGCTGAAATCTGATTATTTATGTGTTTGTTATTTGACACAGACGACGTAAATCTTTAGTTTAATATTCAAAAGAAGTGATTTTAAACAGCTGGACACTGTATTTTGTCAAATGTTAGAGAATTTACAGCAGCAGGACAGTGTGCGGAGGATTGAGTGAAAAACTACAAAGCCCAGATTCATGGCAATTGAGGATTTTTCAAGTTTTTAGACAATGATGGAGCTCCATGGCACAGAAGGTGTTTGTAGACATAAGAAAAATATAGAATATTACCAAACATGTCCTATAAGCATTCATACAGCCAACTGTATCTCTGACTATAACCATTCATAATACTTTCCTTGAGTCTATTCCTCTCTCTCCCTCCACGCCTCCATTCATCCCTCCAACCTGTCCTCCTTTCCTCACCATGCTGACTTGAGCCATCTGTCGCTCCAGCTTGGATCGCGGCACGTCCTCGAAGTAGTTGTCATTGCTGCGCTGCCTGCGCCGGGCGTCTGCCTGCATGATGAGGTGCTGCACGTCCAGAGATCCGCCCGGGACCCCCGCCGTGTACGCTGCCTGGCCCACCGACGGGCTGAGCTGGGGTGGAGTGTGGTTCCCGCCCGGCTCCTGGGACAGAGAACGCGGGTGGAGGGATTGGAGCGGTTAAAAAGGAAACAAGGGAGGGTTCATTCATCATTTCATAATGTGCTGTGTCACTACTGCAAGCACAATAAGTAGGGCAATTGCATTCACTGTGCACTGTCACATTTTATTTTCCACCTAGAGTGTTGCCATACTGCTGAGCACTAGTATCTAAAAGTGCTATGTAAAATTGGGGACAAAGGCGCTGTCCCGTTAGGAGGTCTCTCTCCACCAGAGCACCCTGAAGCACAACGCTGAAGTCCGGCCTGCCCACTTTAAGTGAAAGCATCGACTAAACCCTTAAAGTGGAAAACGATGTTCATTTAGAGGCTGAGTGCAGACTACGATTCCCAGAAGGATTCGAACTTTTCTATGTTTTAACGGTGTAATGGTCTAATACACAAGAAGGTCAGCTTATTTCTCCTGGGAGGTTATTCACTTTGAGTTGATTACATATGCGAGGAGTCTCAATAGATGAGGGTTTTTTTCTTTAATTATTTCTGGGATGTGGAGGCTCGAGTGTAAAAAACTCTCAGCTCTCATCCTGAGCCATTTGACCTAACACACTCAGCTGTTTGTACTGTATTACAGAGTAAGCAGAGCCCTCATCACTTTACCTGTATGTAGCCGTACAATGTAAGCTTGCTTTCCTCCTCTTCCTTCTTTTTTTATTGAATACAACTAGTCAATTAATCAAGCTAAGCGTTTGCAGGTTCCAGGTTTACAAAGATTTTCTGCTTTTTCTGTGACTGTTTCGACTCGGGGCATAACAACAATTCTCCAGTGGACATGTTGAGATACAGTGGAGACTTCAGGTTGTTTAAAAAGTATAAAAAGCAGCAGAATCGACCAGGTAGACACTTTCAGCGCTGGCTCAGAAGCAGAAGCCTCAACAGTACAAAGAGCAAGAGATATATTATGAGGACATTAAGAGTGTAGCCCCGACGGGAGAGGCAAAGCCGGCTCCCTTTGCGATTAGTATCCAGGGCAAGTTGGCATGGAGGAAACTGCAGTGGGACGGCCATTTTGTGTCTGCCTGAGAGATTTGGGTAATCATTGGATGGTAACAGCAGCAGCGAGGATGCTGTAGCTCCCTCAGAGAAATACGCAGCCATCTGGGAGGACACTGGTGCTTTCTTCCTCTGTCTGATGATCCATAATAATTTGTAATCCATATTGCAGAGGGTGTTCACGGTTCACACAACACATACTGTCTGAGACTCACTCACCCTTAGGGAGATGGCCCGCGGTGGTTTTTGTGGGGTGTCTTCGTGTAGCCGGTCCCCCAACGAGGCTAAGATCCGTTTTCTGTGTCCGATGAGACTTATCTTCAGTACCTGAATGAACAAAGAGAAAATAGACATTAAGATTTAGCAACAAGCTCAAAATTCATTCATTAATCAGTCGATTCACATTTAAGTCATTTGTCAAGCTAAAGGTTTTATGTCACGTTACTTCATTTAAATATCTTTGGGTTTTGGACACCCAATTAGATGAAATGTAACCAGGATTTATCAATAAATCAAAAGAATAATAGATAATCAAAGTCTTTGCAGGTCTATACTGTGGAACAAAATACGTTTAGGTGACTGTTTTTTCTGTTGTCTGCAAAATATACAAGAAATGCTGTGTCAAAAGCCACAGCACTCTCAAAAAACGATGACTCTCACTTTCATTTGCATAATTTAAAACAGCTTTTATAGATAGCAATAGTTCAAAAGCTTTCAGACTGGATAATAACGAGATCATATCTGCAAAAAAACTGCTTAAATGTAACAGATTATCATCATCATCATGAGCCTCAAATGGAGGATAATACTGTCACCCAGAAAAACGCTGGAGTGCACTGCAGAGCACTCGGGGAAGTACTAATGAGTTCATAATGACATAAAAGGCCCTTCAGCACATACATACATCATGTTGTTATTGTTATTACATAACTGACGTGGTTTGGACAGCCGTGTTCAAGCTGTTAAGTTGTGCTGTTACGTGAACAAGATCAGAGAGTATGCCATTCCTTTAATGTAGAACATGCCAGCGAGGGAAGTATCCTCTACGAGGATCACACACACAAACCGATAGAAAGAGAGAGGCAGACTTTAAAGATGCTCTGACTGATGTTTGACACAATTTCAGAGGTGGAATATTCACAGATTACCGATACGGCAGCCCATGTGGTAAATTTAGGGTCTGGAGTCGAAATACAATATATAATCTATGTGGATTTTGCACTGATATTACCGTGTATATGTAATCAGAGGGAGCTTCCCTAAAGTCTGTGTAAAGTAAAAATAAATATGAGTTTGTCAGACCAAAGAAGAAAGTGTTATTAACCACCCAGCCAAATTTAAATCATTAAAAATATTGACAAGTTTTTGAAAGAAGGTGTCGAAATCAGGTAAAAATGAGCAGCTCAGCTCCAGGACTGTGGGGGCGTGTCCGCTGAATGAGCTGAAGCCACGCCCACTCATGGGAGCTTTCAAGCAGCAATTTTGAAACGACTGAAACGTGTCAGATGAGTTCAGAAAATGTCATGACTAACTTTGAAATACTCTGAGCGAGATTAATTAATTTCTATCTCTCTGCTAGGGGTGCAGGGGTATGCTCAGGGTGGCCTCAGTGTGTCATCGAGCCACCCTTTAAGGACCGCCCACAAAACCCCGGACTGAAAACTGGTGAAAAACTGTTTCAACCACTAATTCTACATTTCAGTAACATATCATTCAAAGTCTTATCACGTTTTCAGCGAATATTTTCAAACATATTTAATGTATTATAAAGAAAATCTTGTCTTTTACAGACTTAAAACAAATTTCAACCTAAACTTTATCAAACAGTATTTCAGTTAAATATCCTTTAACATGTTAAATATTTGAATGTATACATTGCCAACCAGTTCTAGTCGACGTCGCTGAAAGCCTGCTAGATATACTTTACATTTTGTCTGAATTATTTACTGTACAAAAACTAAACAAAGCAGTTTTCTTATCAGTGTATATTGGATAACATACATTGATACCCATATGTCTGTGATAGGCCGCAAGCTCTCCTTCACTCTAATCAATAAGAAACTAATATCCTCTGAAGCAGCGATGCATCAGGACTTGGACTTAAATCAGTCACCGAAACGAGGATTTTAGGTTCGACATAATTGATCTTTCAAAGCAAAAGCAAAAAGAAAATTTGAGTGTCGACCTGGTAAAATCCTTGAAGATTGCAAAGTAACAAAAATAGCACCAGACACACACACAGACCTTGAATATTTAATTATCAGGCCTAAGGATTAAAAAGGACTTTCAGTTTTTAGGGATCCAAAAAAAAACACTATCAACACAATTTTAGTCTCAAAAGACAAGAGCAGGATTTATGGCCTGGTTACACCTGGAGAAGTAGCACGTCTTTGTGAAATATTTATTCACAGCCATGCTGGAGCTGGTCAGTTACAATAGCTCTCAAACTTCTTTCCATTTTCTCTGTGCTCTACTCGTCTGCTCCCCCTGGTAGTTTGTCCGAACCGTCCAATGATTCCTCTTTAGTGGAGCACAGGAGGTTAAATGAAAGTGAATGTTTCCACACTGCAGAAGTTATGGTAGCTATTTCTCCGGCTTCTAGTTTGTCAACTAAGCTCGGATAATACTTCATATTAAAAACTTAAACACGAGCGTTATCAGATTTTCAGGTTCACTGCTGAGAAAGTAAAACACTGTTATCGTGAGCTGAGGGGCCACGAGATGCAAACTCAGCAATATCAGATTGTGGAAAATTTGTAACAGTCTATTGATTCGCCCCAGGCGGTCGTCACACAGGCACAGAGACAGAACACACACAAGCATTCATTCTAACTCTGGTCACCAGGCGTCCACTCACTGTGCCAGTTACTGGGTTTTCTAAAGAGACGAGCTTCTGCAGGGATGTTGTTTGCACTGTTTGCACCTTCTGGCACTTCAGTATACAACAAACTGCTGCCTGGTTTTACAGGGCCGCCGCTGGAGGTCCTCCAATAAAGGTATGTGCGAGTGTGAGAGAATGTGTGTGTCTTCAGGGCAAAAGGTGGTAATTAGCCTCAATGTGAGGCCTTGCCGCGAGTCTAATGATTCTCCCAACAGTCTTGCTTTGAGTCAGCGCAACTCACACAGACACAAGCACACACACACACACACACACACACACGCAGACATACACACACTTTATCATCTCCTGCACCAATTACTGCCCCACATCTGCAGGAGAAACATAAAGATACAAACTAACACCGGGGGAACACACAAACAGAATATAAATAAACCAACCAGAATTAATAGCATATGCAAATCGCATGTAAACAACTGATATATAATGTATCAAGCATGCTCAGAAAGCCAGCACAGAGAATGAGGAAAAAAGACAGATAGTAGCGACCAACGGGTTAAGCCTCACCCTATGCTGCTGATCTTCTCTGCATGGAAACGACGTATTTAAATTGTTAAAATTAGACGGATCAAAGGGAAACAGAGCAGAGCTGGGACTAGCGGGTAGTGGAACTAATTGGTGTATTACGGCCGCCCTGTGCTCCCTCCATCAATTTCCACTCGCTCATCTTTCCCCTCCCCTCTGGCTTTCACAGCTCACTATCTCTCTCTCTCTGTTAGACGCCGTCCTTTATGGACACAATGTCGTTGACACTGTCTGTCTCTTTGTGCTGAACATGACATTGGCTCAATGAATTTGGTGCATTAAGATCATGTGATTTTTTTTGTCTTTATGAACTCTTAACTTTTAAAAAATGCCCGGATCCCACAAACAAGCGCCAACGTCATGAAAAGTGATGTGATATGAGAATGTGTTGTATCGCTCCACTAGTGAAAAGAAACTTACACTCGGCTCAAAGACAAAACTACAGATTACTGTAGATGTTTTTTCTCATCATCAGGCTTTTAACTTTTAAATGTCTCGCTTTATTTAGCTACAAGAGTCAGTATCATTCAATTAAAATTAGAGTTTGTCGGTGAGTTGAATATTTTGATAATTAAACAGTTTAAGCTATTAAACTAAGAAATGACTAAACATGGTCTTTTGTGACAGTAAATTGAATATTTTTGGGTGTTTGAACTGTTGGCCCGAGTCAAATTTTTTGCTGATTTACTGAGATAATAATCCACAGATGAATCTTTAATTAAAAAAAGTTGCAGACCGATTGCTCCTAACACCTGATTTGATCAAATTTGATGATATTAGTTTATCTGCCGCTTTTTGTCTAAACTATAAAGTCCTCAAAATGAGCTGAATAATATAGATTTTTTGCTATATGTAGTACAGGTTATGAAATATTCATTCTCATGCCTCTGTGTCTCCCCCCGTCTGTCTCCTGAGGGGCGATAGAGTGAAATCAGCGCTCACGCTACTGTTTCATCTCATACAAACACACACACGGACTCCAGAAGCAGCGCAGTAAATTGCCTTTTTGCACGGCGTGTGTGTGTATCTGTGTGTGTTACACTTCGCCTTATGCAACAGCATCTACTTCAGCTACAGTAGAAGCCTCAACCTCAGCTTGAAGTTCAACCGTCACCATGGCAACACAGAGCCGCAGCAGTCACCCACACACACTCATCCAAAAAAAAAGAAAGAAATAAAATAACATGCACGTGGCTGCGTTCACACACACACACACACACACACACACACACACACACACACACACACACACACACACACGCACAAACAGCTGTTTCAGAGGCTGGGGAAGAAGATTATATTGTTATCCCTGAATGAGTGAGAATCTGAATGCAACCCGACCATTATTGTTAAAACACACACACACACACACACTCTCACTCTCTCTGTGATGCTTGACTGCAGCATCACCCCATTTGCATTTAAATTATATGTATAGCAGCTGTATATCCTGACAGCAGAAGTGTTGAGCTACCACAGCTTCTCCTCCGTTTCCATCCATCGCGTCCTCACCACACATTCATTTAAGCTCTATTCCATTCAGATCAACCCTCTCTGTCTCTATCTGCAGCACAAAAACGGCTGTCACTGAGTGACAAGAGCGTCCAATGAGGGTTACTTACCCTTTGCTCTTGATTTTATTACCGTAGTATGAAGTGATTTGTGGCGCTGTTTGCCTCCAGTATCTGGCTGAGCCTGCTATGTTTGTGTCTTATCAGTATGTGTGTGTGTGTGTGCCGATCAATCCACTAATCCTGTTAACAGTCCCGTTAGCCCAGATTGAACAGGCTTGATTAACGGATTAACCACCACACATACGGCTAACGGAGCTGTGCTTTCAGCCCGCTGTCACCTCGCGACAAGAATGAATCAAATAACGTGATCCCTTTCCATTTATATATCCGCAAACAGCTCCGCCTTCAAGTAACGGCTCATAAAACGTGCAAACAGCTGTAAATCAAATCCCTGAAACTTCCAAGAACATCATAAGAGCGCACTGACCTCCTTAAACACAAAGCGTGACCACAGAACAATGGCGACATTAATGACATATTTTTTGCAAAGAAACCAGTGCAACAATAAGGGGGCCGAGTCGGTGATTGGGGACATTAACAACGACCTCTCTCATTCAGGACACGGGAGACAAAAAACCTTTTCTCTGTTTCCTACTGGAGGGGAGGTTGGAAGCCGGTCGGCTCACTGGAGCATAAAAACCCAGCGAGGGAAACCAACAGTCCTGTCACTGTCTGTGCTCAAGCTAGCACATAGTTTTAATGATGGCGAAAAAGAAGGACTGAAAATGCTTTCAGCAGCCTCCCCGCTCCGACATCGACTTGCCTAAATATCCCTTTCATCGCCCTCGTATCCTGTTTCACTCTCTGTCCATATTCCGATTTCCCCCTGACCTCGAATTACCTCTCATCATCTGCTCTCGTCTCTGCTTTCCTACCCACTTTGTCCTCACTAGATGTTAGAAAGAGAGGTGACAAGAAAAGAGAAAAAGACCGTCAGAGGGAATAGATAGTGTGAGAGTGTCTAATAAAAGAAGCTCCGCAGTCGCACTCAAAAGGAGCGTCTTCTCTTCAGCCTTAGCAACCGCGCGTGATTGGTCCATCTTTGTTTGTTAGCTTATGTGTATCTACCGTCTCCAGGCTCATCGTGTCAATATGATCAATCGCCTCTCCCCCTGTAGACTACGAGGTTGTGACCTCTCTGATATCAACAGACCCCAGATGCCCCCACGGCGCCATCTGCTAATGGCGCGATTGGGGGCTCAACCTTTTTGAAGAGTCCTGCATTGATTTTTCCAGATCCAAGAATCACTGGTGTACGGTTACTTAAATTGCCCGGGTCAGACAGGCCAATTGTATGGCAATATTGATCAGTTCATGTCCGTCTCAGTGATATCTTAGAGGGTTAGTACAGGACTGTGAGGTCATTAAGGTCCCGCCCACTGGAATATTTATGAGAATCAAAGGCTGATTCAGACTAAATATCTTTAAAAAATCAACTTGTGGTGGATTTAGTATTCGAGCACAGAGCTGTAGTTATCATTTAAGACTTTTATAGTTATGGGAAGGATATTGTGTACTGTTAAATATGTATCTGGAGGCAGCGGCTGGTTAACTTAGCTCAGCACAAAGACTGGAAAACAAGGTGGAAGCAGCTGGCCTGGCTGTCCGAAGGTACAGAAGTGTAAAGATAACAATGCACAATTTGATGGTGGACTATTTTTTGGATGGGAGCAGTTGCCAGGCAACCAGTGTTACAGCACCAGAAATATTCCCTTAAATACTTTGAGTTTGGTTGGTCAAAAGTGCTGAGGGTATTTGGACTCGGAGTATTTCTAAAAATCGTGGAAACCGCCCTTGAGTAGTATAATTATTACAGTCTCGTTGTGTTGTTGTGGCTTCGTGCAATCGATATACATTTGAGAATAAACATTAGCTGGTAATCGTGGCCAAGCTGTGGCACTAAATCTGTCAGCTGAGATGGGATAGGGAGGAGGACAGAAGTCAAAACTAGCTCCCAGCTTGCAATCGATGAGGGTTTGTTATAGAAAAGCATTGATGTAATGTGGCTCGGCCGGTGAGTGTGAAAGCACAGACATTTACAGCCGCGAGGCTCGGCTAATTTTTAACCCTGATTATCGACGTTCTCCAGAACCTGAATACTTAATCACAGCCAGCCACCTTTCCTTCCTCGTCTCTCCATCCCTCGCTCAATGTGTGTGTTGTTTGGAGGTGGAGCCTTTCGGCCAGAACGATGAGTATCGATTTTCCTGGACTCATAGATCACACACACACACACACACACACACACACACACACACACACACACACACACACACACACACACACACACACACACACACACACACACACACACACACACTCTCTCAAACACACATTATCCTCAGAAAGCAACCAGAAACTGCGAGCTAGGCCGGGTTCATGACAGTGAAGTCCAGGTTTCAGCTTCATCCACAGCCGTTCCTCCACACACACACACACACACATATTCATGCACACACACACACCCATTGCGAGGGGGGGGGGGGGGACACTGGAGGGAAACCAGAGACCACTGGTTGCCTAGCAACCCAGTGAGTGGAGGGGAGTTGCAGCTAAAGGGGTGATGTGCTGAAAATGATGTCCGACGGGGACCAATAAGAAAGCTCGTTTCAGAGCCGAGAGAACAGGCAGCCAATGAGTGCTGGCTGTAAATAATCCCGCCTACATGGAGACAGATATATCTCCATTAATAGCAAGAGAACTGTAACTATGACTGGAAGCACGGGCTGTATGTGAGAGTGTGTGTGTGTGTGTGTGCGCAAACACTGCCAAATGCTGCAGGATCAAGGATGAAACAAGATCTTGTTTTCTGCAGGCACACACACACACACACACACACACACACACACACACACACACACACACACACACACACACATACATACACACACACTCATGAATTGAATTCTCAATATGAGGAGAGAGTAAATGGTGTGTGATATTTTTATGGGTTAATAAATACTTCAGAGCCCCAAAGATGGAACTGATTTTCACACTGCAGAGAAGCACGAGCTTTCCTGAGGCTGTTTATGTCTGCAATACTATCTGGGTGTGGGTGCCTCTGGTCATTTCGAGTTCAAGTGTAAAAACACAAGTGTCGGAATGCTAAAAAAATGTAGAGAGGTTTAGATTTTACGACAGGAATAAAGGAATAAAACTCACAAACCGATTTATGTTGGAACATTTAAACAGTTCTTTAATCATCAAGGCTACAAGTCACGTTTTATGACAACACCGGATGCTTAAATTAGATTTCTTTCCAAAGGCAAGGTCCTTGGTCGATCACGTGTATATAAACCTGTGTGTGACCCGCGAAGCCCGCATGATGACATAACCCAGTTAGTGTTGACATAGCAACAGAGACACAGCCGAGTGGAGTGATGTTTACATTATTGTAGGGAGGTACAGTAGGGCTCATGTACAACAGCTGCTCGCGGTCGCAGCCGGTGAGGTGTGGAACATACAGATGCTATTCACGGGGCAACAGATACAAGATCAGGTCAACAGGATGCTTGTAGCAGCCATATGTGCATCTCTGCTGAGAGACAGCGACGGACGGGACCATGCTGTGCACGCCGCCGTGGAAGCAGAGCATTGGAAGTAAAGATTTCAGGATGAGTCGGTGGTGTGTCAGGTGCCGATTCGCTCCTGACATTTACATTATCGTCGCCATTTACAGCAAAAGGAGGTCAGCCGATGAGCTATGGAGTGTTTCTGTCGCACGAGTGATTCAGAAATTCATCCTGAATTGTTTTTCAGATGAGTATTACAAAAAGGTTGCATAATGAAAACCAAACCGTGTAAAGTGGTTTCTATGAAACATCTGTAGCGTCGTCCAATGAAAAGCTATCAACTACGTAAACAGGAAGTCATCATAGCCTCTGCAGAAATGAGTTTACAGGGTCAGCTGTTAATCCTTTGTAAATTTAAGTAGGTGTATTTTGTTTATTTTTGTTAAAATGAACTCAAAATCCCAGCTTACACTGCTATTAAACAGAATTTCGATCAAGCCATATTTCACAGTACTGCTGCTACTCTTGTGGTAACGTGTTAAACTCAGATATGGACACCTCAGAGCAGCAGTGTACATGTGGCCACATATCACAAACCACCGATAGTGAGGTCGACGCTGTGGCGTCCAAACTTAAACATGTTGCTGCCTCCTTCGTGCTTTCAGTTTATTCGCCATGTCGCTATTTTATATTTATACACACATACACACAGTGCACACACATACAGCAGAATTAAGGCTTTAAGCCTTGGGCCGCCTCGATTAACCTGCCCATGGCGACCAGTCTGTGTTTCTGTTTTGCGGCTCAGTTCAGTCCCAAAATAAGACGTCAACACTTCATCTCTTCTCGCGTCGATGAATTATTCCTAGACGACACGTTAGAGATGAAACCAGCTTTTATAATACTGCCAGCGTCACCAGAATGGTATTCAGAGTTGAAGCGTTCGCATCAATACACCGGTTACTGTATTCAGAGCCTTTGTCCACAATGTGTCTCACAGCGTCATTCATCACGCTGTACAAGCGCTACTCACTAATGCCGGTCACTGAAGGGAAATCTATTGCCGTGACTCGCCGTGCTGACGATTCGATGAACAGGGGGGGCAAGATTATGATTGATCGAGCTGCGTCTGAGGTAAAAAAAATAAAAAAATAAAGCATCTGGCAGGATTTCAATCGTTCTGTCTGTCCTTCAACAGCTGGTAGAAGACAAAATGCTTGTCATCACGTCGTCTTGCCGGGACCTGCCTCATACTTTCCCTCTGTTTACCTCCCGCAAGGTCCTCACTTAGTTTTCTTTTCACCAACACTGTCGCCTTGTTTCCCCTTCAACAAGCCCGTACAGGCTAGAAAACATTAGTTTATCATCTTGCCCGTTTGACTGTTGGGTTGCCAGTGGATTTTTTTGAGCCGGGACGCCTGCAGCTGAAGCTGAGGTCAAGTAATTTGGTAATCAGCGCTGTTTCTTTGAGTGAGTGGTTTTTTAAAATGTCACGGCACAGAAACAAAGCAAAGCTGGGATTAAAAAGATGCAAACAGTCATTATGAGACAGTGGATTAGCCTTGCTTGTTGATAGTTTCATTCCTGCTCAGACTCTCACAAACTAACCACAACATCCCCCTCCTCTTAAGCAGCTATACTCTTTCTTGGTCTCGTCCCAGATTCTTGCCATCTTCTAAGAGTATGTGAGCGCATGCAAATGAAGACAGGACACAAATTAGGGCAGCAGTTGGATCTGAATGTAACTGTAGTAGTAGTAATAGCTTTTCTCTCTCTCTCTCTCTCTGCTTTACTCGACTGACATGGATTGAACTTGGCTTTCCAAAAGTCTTGTGACATTTACAAATGTGAGAAAGTCGGTCCAAGTTCTGGCTGGAATCAAGTACAAGATAACCAAAAATGCACAATGTCAAGGGAAATCCTTAAAACATCCGAGTAATTCTCTTGCAACTAAGGGAAGTAAACATAACACAACATCATCTGTTGTGTTATGTTACTTGTGAATAATGAGCAAACTTAAGTTTAATCCAAACACAGTCGATGCGTCGTCGGTTCTCTCAGGTGGCTTGAGGACGTACACCTCTCACACACAAGATGCACAAAAACATTTATCTCAAACTCCTGCACGCACACACACACACACGCACGTACGCACACACATGTGCACACAGCCAGTAAATTAGCCCAGTCAGCAGTTTTGATTGAGCGCCTTGGACGCGCTCGGTATGTTGTAATCGCCTCAGCCTCACCGAGCACGGAGATGAGAGATGCATAAATAAAACAGCGAGCGGAGAACAAAAGGATCAATGGGCTCGTCATCGTATCTTATTCTCTCTTTTTCTATTCCTTTTTTTTTCATAAAAACAGATATTCATATATATTCCTCTTCATCAGTCACTCCCTGTCTCGTCCCCCCGCAGGGTTACCTACCTCTCTCCTGAAGACTGGACTTAATCCAAATCAAAGGTTGTCCTCAGTGCTGTGTTTTCTCCTCTCACACTTCTGCTCCTTCGCTTTCCTGCTGTCCGGACAACTGTGTTCCTTCCTTCCTCCTCCTCCTCCTTCTTTTTCTTCTTCTGTCTTTTAAAGCAAGCTCTCCTAGCTTTGCTCCTCGCCTCCTCACCACCAGCTTTTGTCTCCCTTTCTCTCACTCTCACTCTGCAGATTTCCAGCGCTCACCAACTCCTCCTCTTTCTTCAGCTTGCGGCAGCCAGACTACATCTCCTACATGTCTCTGCCTGAGCGCTCTCTCTCTCTCTCCCTCTCTCTCTCTCTCTACACACACTCTCTCTTTCTACCCAGTTTACATTCCCCTCCTCCTCCTCCTCTTCTTTCACCTCCTCCTCCTCCTCCTCTCCCATCTCGTCACTATGGAGATGCTGGGCCCGTACAGAGACAAGCTCGTGCTGGCTCACAAGGAGTGTAAATGTGTGTGTTTGTGTGCAGCGTGAGTTGAGACAGTTCTTCATCCCGATATTTCTCAGTGTAAAAACAGGTTCTGAAACTTTTCCCATTTGGAAGAATTGTCTCCGCCTGTTTCCGGTCGTTGTGCCAAGCGACACGGATGCTGGCTGTCGTTTTATTTTTACTGTACAGACATGAACAGCTACCAGTTCTCTTCTTTGAATTAGAACAAGCATTTTTCCAAAATGCGTAATGATGAGTCAGGTGTACCCAAAGGCTCTAAATACAGTGCTGATTAGCCTTAGCCACTGTTGCTATGGAGAAGAAACCAATCAGAGGTGTGAAAGAAAACACACTGTTGTTGCAATTTGGCACAAAACACAGCATCATGTTTGCTCGATTCATCCAAAACTGACCCAAGCTTGATTTAAACCTCTCAGTGTTTTAAAACGTTTCTGCAAAATGCGACGGCGAACGCTCACCGGGAATCATCGTTCCACTGTTCTCCGCACGTTTCTATGTGCACCAGCTTGTACCTTTGATAATTTATCAAAGAAGCAGATATTAACGATTTCTGGAACATGTTATACCTTTCCTAGAGAGCCAACAGCGTACAGAATAAAGTAAATGAGGGAAGAGAGCGATTCTGGATACGAATCAGGGACGCAGCAGTTCATGGTCAGAGCCCCAAACCTGAAGCCACCAACCTCAAAAAAAAGTTCGATGCCCATCCGAGACCTGGAAGTCGCCTAACATTATGAAATAGACACTTAGACATCACGTTCACTTTGAAATGTTTCACCTACAGACGCAGACAAGTTTAGACATTTGTCAGGAAATAGCTCAGAGCAGTAAAAACTCTGGTTTATCTGATCTCAAGTACTCTTGTGAAATGTTCCTTTAGGCCTCATGTACCTCAAAGCTACGTCATCACCTTCAGCACGCTTGTGTAACAAATGACTACCTATATGAATACATGCAGGATGTTTTAACCAAATATCCTTATCCGGGTAAGTAAACTGAGCATGTTACTACAGGACACAACTGGAACGGCACCTTCGCTTGTGTGCGGCCGTGTTCGGTGCATTATATGAAACATGAGAATGTGTTTATGTGAGAGAGTGTATATATATATATATATATATATATATATATATATATATTCACATGTGTGTCACATAAATGAAATCCAATCCACAAAGCTTGACGTCATTCGGACTATTTCTGTCTTTTACAAGAGTCTACTTATGTGACGCAGTAGGATAAAAACCAAAAATAGTGCATGACTCCGTCCCTCTTGTCTCCTCTGTGAGAAAATATCACGTTATATTACTATATACAACTATAAGTGACTATATAAGTGACAACCTGATGTGCTTCAAAGGTCATTTTCATGTCATGATCTCCATCGTTAATGGTTAAATGTCCAATTTTTCCAACCACGTTAAAGACTTTTAATCCATGTTGGCTCAGTTGTGTAGTTGAGGTTTATCGCTGACTTTAGAAGCAGCAGATGAGGATGAAGTTGTATAATTAAAAGTTTCTAAAAAAAAAACACTAAATGGACTCGAGTGCTGTCTGCCAATCAAACCCAAAAAGAACCTATAAGGAAAGAAGTTACATCACTAAACACAGATCATGTGAAAACATCTGTAGAGCGTTAATCCTGTTTTTCATCCACCAAGCGAGGATGCTGATTGTGAAGCGGCAGACCGGCAGCTGCAGCTCTACAGCAGCTACAGGTTGAAGGTCACTCGGAAGGGGGTCACACACATTCTCTCCTGACACCTCCCACACCGGCTCCGGCACGGTGAACGCTACAACAGGGAAGTGTGAAGGCCAAATAAGGATGCGGGAGTGCGATGTATCGGCAGGCAGGGACGATGAAGTACACTGCAGTCCTGAGGCAAATCCACCCACGTGAAAGCTACAACTCACTCCCTGTTCACACGTACTGTATGTGGACGCACTGCATCCTCACTTATTTGAACACATCGGACACGCATGCACACCTACGACACAATACACACGCGTTACATGGCTTAACACACAGGCAGATGTCTCTCTGGTGTGAAAAGTCATAACGGAGGTATGGATGCATGTGTGTGTGTGTGTGTGTAGGTACTGATATATAGGGTTTAATCCTGCAGTGTCTAACGAAGGCAGGAACCATCTGGCACTTGGATGTGAGACAATCTGTCCATTTGGAGAGGTGACAAAGGAGGTGATAAGCACGGGAACATGACACACAAATTCAGTGTATGGGGAGTAGTGTTAGGAAAAGGCAATCCAGTACACACACACACACACACACACACACACACACACACAAACACATTTCATTTATACCAAGAGCACATATCTCTAGTCTCTATGGTAACTAGTAGCCGTCATGGCAACGGAGTACAAGCAGTAGAAGAAAGGATGAACTCTCATGACTGTCCTCAATTTATTTTGGACCCATTGTACAGTTACACTCAGACAGTTAGTCACTTTTTAGTGTGTGTGTGTGTGTGTGTGTGCGTACCTCCTGAAACAACATGTCGTAATAACTGTGTGATTCACCTGCAGGGCCTGACTTGTCCCCGCATTCCCCACTCACAGTGAGCGCACACTGACAGGCCTTCACATGCAAGAGACAGGCATGAAGAACTAAAGATTTACTTTACTGTGATAGGGCAAGATGATGATGAATCCGATAATCTGACGGGCTGCAATGACGACCGGGGAAGACTACGGTAAAGGAAAATAATTAAGTACATTAACTCATGTACTGGGAGTATTTCAACTGTATGTGACTTTATACTTTCAGTTTCACGCATTTCTACATTCATCTGAGAGCTATATACTTTTTACATACTTATGATCAGTTTATAAAATATATAATTATAATGTAATAGATTAAACTACACAAGAGTATCTAAGGTGGTATATTTTGCTTTACCATGTCTGGCTACCACATTTTAAATGAATACTTTTGATATTTGAAGTACATTTTGATGCTTAGACTTACGTACTTTTACTTGTTTTTACATTGCTGATCTCCAAGTAGAATATCTGGATACTTCTTCTACTTTTGAGAAAATATATTACATATATTCTACAAAGATTTTGCCAACTTTTCTATCCTTTCTCTCGTCTTTGCTTTTATATCATGGAATACCAGATAGTTACATCTCTAAACTCAACCTGTAGAACCTCTGTAAGTAAATACTGCTTTACGCAGTCTTGACTACTTTAATAAGCCCAAAAAAAGTTTGGGAATATCAACCACTGAAGGTATTTTTCAAATCAATGAACAAAACTACTTTATCACGATTGACCTTGTTAAGACTTTTTGTGAAATACTGTAGTTTATCTCCTTCAGAAATTAGACAAGTTAAACAATATGAGAGGAGAACTGCTGACGATTTACAGATATGCAGCTATCGGCTGATCTGCAGGAACATGTGGAAGACCAGAAATCAAATGCTTTCCATTTTCAGCACCTAACACAGGTAACCCAAGGACGCTCTCACTCACACACAAACACACATCTGGAGGCACCCTCCTCGGCGATATCAGGGCCCACTCATCTAGAAAACATTAAGGGAATTGTTCCTTGAGGACCGGAAACTATCTGCACTCCACCAACGCCGCGAACGCGGCTTTTTCCAAAACGAAATCCATTTCTAATTGCTTCGCTCTGGGCTCTCTGAGGACTCACTTGAAGTGAGAGCAATTTGCAGCCTTGATGCAGTTGTTTTGTACTTTACTCGCATCAGGACGAGTCGGCCCCGAGTGAACCGAGAGGCAGCAGCACCACCATGTGGATTCATGCAGGATGTATCTGCAGCTCACTGCACTGCAGGGAAATGAATATGTATATGAGGGGTCCATTCATCTGCACTCGAACAATAACAAAGAATCCAAACAATCAGAAGACTTATTATAGATGTAATTAATGTTTTTTCACTAACTTATTTATGCTCATATGCAGAATTTGCCTCTTTTTTGCTATGTCGACTCTACATCCCTCAATTAAAGGTTTTTGTCTAACTAATGTTATTATATAATTTCAAATACTCAAATAAGAATCAGGCCTTTCCTTCCAATCAAAAACTGACAGAATAAAAGGTTTTTAACATCAAGGTTTTCAATGCCAGTGCATTTTTTCAAAAATGACCAAACAAGCCCCGAAGCTTCATGGAGCGAGAGCGATTATGACAGTAAATTATTAGCTGACAGATTTTAACAGGGGACTTGTGATATTAAAAGCAGGCTGATAGAGTCATAATGTCTTGCTATTATCACGATCTCAAGTACCTGACACGGCCCTTTAAATTCGTTTGTGTTCAGCGGGGAATTAAGGGCACAAAGCAGCTTAAACGGCAGACATGTTTAAAAACTGCACACTCCGTTTACAGTGAAGAAATGCAAGGAAATGCTCATTTGGCTTGTTGTAACCACCAATTGTTAGATATAATACTTGATATATTAAAATCATTGTTAATCACTTATTAATTTGCACTATAGGTGGGAGCAAATTGTCTCAGTACATTCAGGGGAATATGATTAGTCAGATCTTAGCATAATCTTTAAAAAAAATCAATTATAAGCAGCATGTGCACACTTACTCAACCATTTTTAATACTGAACTCTCATTAATTATTAACTTTAAGTTAATAATTCACATATATAAAGTCTGATTTATCAGGTTTTGGTTTCAGGTCTTTAAATTCTTACTAACACAGAGCAGTGCAGCAGATTACATGGCTTAGTTCAACTGACTGTCCACACTGTATGTACACTGACGCTGTTTCTTTTGCCTCTGATTTAGAACAAGTTGGGTCTTTATTTATGGAGCTTTAGTCGTCGTTTAAGAAAACTCTGCAGAGAATTTAAAGAATGAAAGAGCATTCATACAGGTTTTAAACAAGTCACCAGGTAAGATGAACTTCTGCCAACAGAGTTATCACAAAATATTTGTTCCAAACAACTGTGAGGGATTAATGAACCTAGAAATAACAGTGTTGTATTGTCACATAGTTCAGTTTGTAGACTGATGGATGTTTACTGAGCATTCCCTCTTTTGAATATGTTTTAAAATCAGTTTCTTGCCTCATCGTGCCTCATTTTCACGTCTCAGCAGCTGCTTCAGTAAATACAATGAGTTTTGTTACTCAAACAAATGTCATAGGAATAAAGGAAACGAGTGTGCAGGCAGAGGACGTTAGGGAAGATGGAGGTCTCTAAATCAAAAGTACAAAAACACAGAGACAGTCAGTAAATACTCCTCCTGCAGACTAAATCTTAAACTTATCTCGGCTCAGGTGCGACTAAGAAGAGTCAATCTACTCCGATGACATAAAACCTGAGTGCCACAGCTACGAACATTCTCTGACACACACACAATATACTGCAGAGAAAGAGCTGCACCTGCTCGCTGCCTGCAGTATGTTGTGTGTGTGTGTGTGTGTGTGTGTGGAGACAGGCAGGATTAAAAGGTATTTTGAGATGCTCTTGTAATCCCGCAACAGCAGGGCTGCACATATGTGCCCAATCAAAAGGACACACAAACACACCTAAACCCACACACACACACACACACACTTGTATCCTTCTATTTTAAAATGCTCTGACAATGCTTAACACTCCTCTCTCGTCTCCCTGGACACCAAAGCATCTGTTGTCCATGGCGATTATCTGGTGATTATATGAAGGCAGCGGCCAACTTCTATTTAAACTCAGTGTCCTCTGCCCGCCTCTCTCTGTCACCTTGTTTCTCTTACGTGTGTGTGTGTGTGTGTCCTTCAGCGCATCACTCTTTTATCTTCCCGCTGTTATACCTCTGCACTCACACCTCTCTGAGGTACAGTAGTGACCTCTCGATCCCCCCCCGAGACTCCTTCAGTGACAGCGTACTGCAGCAGAGGTACACACTCGTGAGGACAGCTCGTACAGCCGACAAACACACACACACACTTCACACGTACTCACACAAGATCGATAAAACAAAACACCACATAGCCAGGAGCATGAGGACACCTGAACATCACACCCGTGTTGTTTGAATTCATCCCAAAGGTGCTGGACCTGGGTCGAGGTCAGACAATCAAGGGTGACTTTATATATAATTTCCCAGGGTGATTCCTGCAAGCAGCTATAGAATTTTGCGCTGCAGTAAATAAAGCTCTGAGTTAAGTAAGTCGTGTTCTGTTTTTAAGCGGATGTACCTGCTGTAAAAGACTAGTTATGCACACAGGATGCATATTTCTGGCTCTTGTCATGTACTTGTGCAGCCTCTAGTGGATTCACTCTGCACTGCAGAGCAGCTTCACTTCATGGAAATCTTATGCCATGCAATAAGCACACGCAGCTCTCAACAGAAGCACTAAAGGAGCATGTAGTGTGTGTATGTGCGCTTCATGTAGACATCTGTTTTCCATAACAGAGAGGAGATTGATTGTTTGGCTCGTATACATTTGTAATCATACATAAACACAAAGGAAGCATGTATTAACACGTTCTCTATCTCACATATGCATCTAGAGACACACACGCACACACAAGCGCAGCATGTGGGCGGCATCCCCAGCGCTGTGAAACATCTTGCATCCCACATGCTTATATAACTCCCTCTCCACCTCCTCCAGCTGATCACTCATCACTTTATCACTTTATCCTCCGCTGGGAAGGAAACACACCCCTCCTCTCTCTCTCTCTCTCTCTCTCTCGTTGAAATCAGCCAGGCGGGCGCCCTCTGCAATCGAGCGTGGTTTCGTTACACCGGGAGCATCAAAAGAGCACATCGCTCCGATGAGATCGAGCCGCAGCGAATGCCATCTGTGGCGAAGATTTAAAAAATCGAATCATGAACCGGCACTACTTGTGACAACGCGGGAGCTCAAATGTCAAACCTCGTTATCATCCGGCATTACTGATATTTACAGGAGCGGATTCAATCACAGCTGCAAACTATCTACTTGCTCTTTATTACTCGCACATTTTAAAGCAGAAAACTTCTGCGAGACGGAGAAGCTTTAAAAAATGTTGTGATATAAGAGCAGACATGCACTTTCCTTCCTGTTTGCATTCTCAGCACGCATTTCACAGTAACGAGGAGAAATGCCTGATGGGCATTCCACGCTGCGCTGTATGGCCTCGGCATCCTTCACATCGACTTCAGCCGTGTTTTCGGATAGGAAGGACAAAGCCTGTGCGTGAGCTGATGTATAGGTCTCTGGTGTGATATATTGAGCAGGGGAAGCAAATTCAGTCTGTCACCGAGGTGAGCGATGAGGTTCCAACCAACAAACACAGAGCTTCTCAAAGATGTCCTTCATTAGAGAGAAAATACGTCCATCAGAGGCTGCTAAAAACTCCCTGTGAGGAAGCAGTTTGACCTGTCACACATGATTGCGTGTCAGCACAAGAGGAATTACTCGATTATTATCGAGGTAGCATCAGTAATGATTGAAAAAAAAAAGTTTTACAGTGCAAGCAAGTGAAATATCTCTGTGAGACTCAATCCTGAGCATATTCATTTCTAATGAAGACGTGAAAAAATATATTTAGTATTGCGATATCCTGACTTTTACCCCCCCGTACTGCTCTCTCACAGTTTCCACATTGTCTGCATCTTTTAAACTCCATGCCTTTTGGCCACAACATTGAGCAACCGGGGTTAAATCCAACCACCGATGGAACAAACCGAGAAATGTGGTTTAAAAAAATTTCAGAAAAAGCTGGAAAGGTTATTTTGTCAAAACTACTTTTAGGGTTTTTTAGAAACTCTCCCTGGGTCGCCCCCCTTTAAAAAGAGTTCATTGTGTTGTTTTGAAAAAAGGCTCAGTCATTGTTGAGAACTATTTTCAGCTGTGGATTAATACGCATTTGGTGCACTGGCGCTGTATTTACAGCAGCAGGATGGTGTATGTGGGATAGACTCAAAATAAACTACAGTGTGTGTGTGCGTGTGTGTTTATACAATGGAGGTTTGTGACAAAAATAAATAAGATATATGAGGATTTGGAACCACAGACGATACTTTGTTCTTTTCATAGCATATCACCTGAACATGTTTCAGGCTTCACTGTAGAAGAAGGTTGTGAAAGTGACTCACGTTGATGAGCTCGATCTCCCAGATCTTTTTGACCAGCTCCATGGAGGTGTAACCGTTGATGAGGAAGGACTTGGTGTAGTCGCCGAGCTCCAGCGACTCCAGCCACTCTGCCACCGACGTGGGGTTGTTGCCATCGTAACCGATGGGTCGCACCTTTTCGGTACAGACAGGAAGGAGAAGCAGAGAGAGAGAGAGGAGGAAGAAAAGTTCCAGAGATGTATTTTTAACTTTTTCTTACTTTTCTGCAGCTCAAGAGTTTGAAATACATCCTGCACTGCTGAGCATATTTCTTAATATCTCTGCACACTCACTGTTTTCATGACGCGAGTTTGTTTTTCCCCTCATAAATATAGTGATACTACGAGGAAGTGCTGGATGTGTTGTGTTGTTTTTCCTGCACATATGCCGCACTACCTTTGACCTGGAGCTCTGTAGCAGCTGCTATCTTAAGGTACGCTCTGCACAAATGCTTTACAGCTCACATGCCTATTGCTTACACAACATCTCAGCTGTTCGGAGTCTATTTACGCTACATCCGACTGAATTTTTCTAATTTTCCCGTCTCCATACTGCTGAACAAGCCTTGTTTCTTCATGGGGCTCATTAAAAATGTATCGCCTGTTAGAGAATTTCCTCCATTTGGCAGAGTACGGGAGGAAAGCAGGAGCCACCGAGCTCCCTACATGGTGAATTTTTAAGTTAGAGCACGACTTGTTAACTACGTCGCTGGAGTGAAAGCGCATGCTTCTCGTATATTTGCAGTGCAAACGAGTAAACGCAAGTCTAATGTTTAGAAAGGGTACAATAGGACGCCGACAGCAGGGGGTCGCCGCCTCGAGTGAGATACTTTGAGAGCGTCGCGGATGATTCATAATTCATTCGGCGTCAAGACAGCTCCAGAGAGTTTAAGGTGCTTCAAACAAAACATCTCACATCCTCCACTTTAAGTTGAGCATGCGTTTGCTTTGATTTTTTTTTTTTACAGTCTTTTAAATGGACGGATGAGGGTGAGAAGAGACAGGAGATCAAAGTTTTCTGGGCGTCTGTATCAGTCCTGTTTATCTCCGAGCTCAGTATCCCCTTTCTTTCGTTCTTTCCTTCTTTCTTTGTGTCATCTCTTTTTCTGCTCTCCATTCAGTCTGACACCTTTGATCAACCTCGTGTTACACACAAAAGCATTTGCCCTTACTCAAACTTCCCTGAAGGTCTTTAAGTGTTTGTATTATTTCCCTTTAAAAGATTCAAGTGTGTGTGAGTTTTCATCTGTATCTAAGTGGATTTTAGACTCAGAAAAAGTGTGAGCGGTTTCTTGAATCATTTCATTTCATGTGGTGATCTTTAGTCCTGCATCTTAGTCCATGGTTCCCTAAAACCTCCATTAACTTGGCACCTTGTTTCAGTGTTCTTGCAGAACATGCAGTAGGAAACCTGACCACCCACAGAGAGTTACATCACCTGAAAACTATATGGAGCAGGAGATTTCATGAATCTTATACTAAAAATAAAGCACTGACTGCAGCTCACATTTATATTATAGTAACCATGCAATTTTAAATAGAGATGATGAATTGATGTAACTTGCATCTGACGTTACAATAAACACAGATCACAGAGTTCATATTTGATGAATGTACTGACCCTGGGCAGCAGCCGTATGGCCTGCAGGAGGCGTTGTCTGTGGGCCGAGTTGAGGATCCCTATCTCCAACAGGTCCTGGTCTTCCACCACATTGCTGCCCTGCGGAGTGACAAAACAACAGCTAAGGTTACCGTTTATAGGTTCATATTCAATACAGGCTTCGACTTTTATGAGCGTTTCCTGGCAGAAAAACAAAGAAACACAAAGAAATCAATACTCAGCAGTCATGTCCTCTACTAAAACAGTCTCAGTAGCAGTTTATTGGGATGATATTTATACACTACAACTATTTTATAGGGGACAGGGGACAAATGATGTACACTTGCCTGTTCATTTTTGTATCAGTTCTAGATACTTATGTGTTTTTTCTTCCTCTGTAGGTAGCTAATTTCTTTCCATTGCCGTACTGTGTGAAAATAAAGTCACAGAGCCTTAAAGCTCTTTCCATTGTCACTTCATATGCACATTGCGATTCAAGGCCTGCGCTGCATTACTTTCCGACAGTAATAAAAATGCATGTTTGCACAACACAAACGAATCCTAACAGCGTGGTAATAGTTTTCATTTGGTACGGCTGTGTGGAACACGGCTATCATCGTGTTTTAATTACTGTTACAATACCACAGAGACTCTTTGTTTGTTTCGTATGACGGCTTCTTATTTTGCCGGTTCAGTTCATGTGTGCGTTCCAGAGTTTTTCAAAGTAAAGTACGGGTTTGCCACTTTGTGTTGAGTGTTACTCTCACAGGTGAGAATGTATTCGTCGAACTCGAACACGAGTTCTTCTATAATTCTTCTAGAATTCCTCATGAACGTGACAATGTTTTGATCACAAACTGTTCGGATTAACAATATATCATCATGTACGGTGTTAGAGGAGATAACTTACATACTGAGAAATAGATGATGATGCTGGCGGTGGTAGATAAAATAAGGTAACAATCTTACAATGTTTTAAAAAATATAAGTATCTCCTTTTTAGACAAGAATGACGTTAATAATTCTGCCTGGAGTGAAGATCTTGATGGTTTGTCTTTATGTATTTACGTGCTGCTGTGCTGTTGCTTCCTTTTGTTAGTCATACTAACTGTTAATAACTGTTTTTGTGTGATTGGGAAACATCTGGGGGAGTGGGGGCATTACAGGTCCTTGTCATTTGTAATGATAATGGGAAACTAATAAACAGCGTTAACAAAAAAAGCAATGTGCAGTTCATCTACAAATCAGCATCAAACTCACACTCATGTTAATCATACAGTTGTATCGTATGGCGAGGCCTCAGCATACGAGGCATCAAAGGCCGAGATCTTTGAGTAAAAATATCAGAAACAACTCGGCTAATAAAAGACAAACCTAAAGCAAAGAGGCTGCACGTTTTTATATATATATTCTTAGTTAAAACTCTGGTGCACACAGACGCAGAGCAGCCTGTACGGGTATATCAGATTCAGACTTTTACCTTTAATTAATCCAATGGGAAACCTTAAAAGACCTTTCAGTCATTCCCCCCCTGCAGACAGATCATTAGAGGAAAGGTGGAGGGATGGGAAGAGTTGCGGAGACAGCTGCGGCATGGAGGAAAAGGCCAACTCAGCCAGAAATACCATCAGAAGTACAGATTCAGACAGAAGTGAAGAGTAAAGCAAGGTAATCACCAAAATGACGGTAAAGAAAGAAGAGGAGAGGGAGTGTGTGACCCGCCACACACTGTATACTGTATACACTGCTGTAGGATTGAAGGATTACACCTGTCAGTCCGTCGACATCTCGTTTCTGTCACACTAATAACGGATCTAAACATCCACGAAATGACGGGAAGAAAAAGTAGCTAGATAACAGATCCTTCTTCTTCCTCCCTCTACTTTAGTTCTGTCCCACATGTCGGCTCTGGGCGCGCTCTCGAAAAAAAAAAAGGACATTTTGCTCCGAGGCTGTGACATTTTAATTCCAGATGGGAGATGGCTGTCGTTGGGTTTTCACTGCAGCGTCCTGAAGGGAACGTTCACCGGGAAAAAAATCTCAATTCAGGTGGTTTTACTTTTTAAGACTCCGGATTCTGCGAGCCTCAGCTCTACACGATTAATTACAGCGGCATTTACATTCTGACTGGCTCCGTCTACAAACTGGTCAGGACCTGACAAGCGATTAAAATGTCGAACACGGGAGAAAGGTGGAGGGAAATGTTACGGTTATTTAGAACATGTTGCACGTCTAGAAGTCTAGAATCCTCTCGGACACACTGCGTATCCACATGAATGTGGAGAATGCTGGGAAAACCTCACACGTTATGCAACAGACGGACGGTACAGTTTTCATATGGTCGAAAAAGAGACAGAAATCTGCTCGCATGGTGCTTGAACTCGCGGAAGGTTGGTCAATCTGTGCTCTTGGATTCACAAACCATATTATTATTTAAACATTAGTTCGGCTATTCGACTTATTGGCAGCTTGTGGCGGTGACACGCCAAGAAACATGTGCGACGTGCCAAAAAAAAAAAAGGCAGGAGTGCTGCTACTAACTAGCAAACGTTGAGACAAACAGTTTAAAGTTTAAAACCTCGTGTATAAATGATGCATCTAATGCGTCTTTACTGTGCGCTTCTGAATTCTGTGTTCACCTCGTTTCGTTAATCCACTGCACAGATTGCTAAACCAAACACACGTTCTGGTAATCTGTTAATCCATGCTCTCGTTTATTAATCCACGGACATCTTCTTGTTTTGTTTTTTTAATATCTCGTGCCCCCTGACAGGTTCTCTGAACTTTACCTGGATGGATGAAAGTTTAAAATGTCAACATATCGTGACACCCCCCTTAAAAAGTGAGTGATGTTGCTGCAGGCTTATTAGTATAAATAAGTTCCTCCCCATGGCTCCACTCGTCTGTCTCTGTAAGGCTGCTGCAGCAACTGATTGGACTCATCCTGCAGCTGAACTTATTCCTCCCTTCTCCACCAACCTGTACGCCGGGGCCTTTGTGACAACAGTGCAGTTCATAGATCAGCTCCCAGGCTGATTAATAGAGCGCAGAGCAAAGCTGGAGCCGGAGTAATGACGGAGGATTCAAAGGCATAACTAATTGCTCCCTGTTGGGATCCCCACAGAAAGAGTTCCTTAATGCTCCTTCTTTCTTACTCTTATCTTGTTTCCCTTTCTGCCTTCACATTATGCTTGTGCTATATCTGCCATTTCCAAATGCACATGATGGATCATGGGATAAACATCCCATAGGTTCATATATTACTCCAGTAAGGATAAATGAGGGACACGAACAAACTCCTTCCTCCTCTCCTGACGCCTACAGTGTTTGTTTTGTACTCTACGAGTAAATCCAGTCATTCAATCCTGCATACTGTGTGATAAATACCCAGATACTTGGTATGCAGCACTGGTACCGACACTAACAATCTGTTCTGCTAGGGGGCAGACGGTGTTTAGCATCCACCGTGTTGATAAAATTGCCACGGCCTGTGGTTAGCTTATGATACTTTGACCACACCACTTATAAGCAGCAGCGCGAGCGGGTGACGCATCCACGCTCTGAATGCAGGAATTAAAATTCATACGAGGGGGCAGAGGGGTTGAGGCAAGGACTGGAGATAGGGGCAAAAAAAATTGATATTCAGTCACGGTAGTGAAGGCCATTATCTGCACCGAAAGGCTTAGACGTGTACTACAAATCATGCTCGGCCTACTGTATCTCTCCCTCTGTTCTGTTCCCTTCATACCTGCGTTCATCCTTCGCTTCTTCTCTCTCGTTTGCCGTCAAAGAAGTAGTCCTCTTTTCTTTCCCTCACTCACAGACTATCATCTCTCCTCTCTCCTCATTTGCACTTTTTTTAGCCTGTAATTCAAATTTGTTCCGGCTTCTTTGCAAACTTGTTACATTCACCGTTTTTATGTGCACATGAAGAAGCTTAAGCTTCTCTAACGTGGTGGTGGATTGATATTCATAACACTTTCTCCTCCAGAATAATAAATTCCTTTATGAGGCGGATTAGAGTTGCCACCTTTTGAATGAAATATGGATAGTGGCACTGTTTTATTTCAACACTTGGGCTAAAATAATTTCACCAGCCTCGTGGCTGCTCTTATCAGCTGCTGTTTCTTTAGTACGCGCCGCACAGCATCATGCTTTATCTCCCCCGTTTATGCTATCTATGTGTTCGTTTTTGTGATTCCAAACACAAAGCTCCATCATCCAACTTTCTTTTTCAGCTCATTGTGCTGACATGAAACCAAATAACGCAACGTGATGAAAGGAATTCTTTCACAGGGTTTGTTCGCACGTCTCCGTCCCTCCACAATCCGCGAAGCATCAGTTAACGTGGCGCTGGCAGGAGTTTATCTCTCGAGTGAGCTTCGACGAATCGCGTTGTAATCTTTCCACAATCGGTCTCCGTGCATGTCGTGTTCAATGAGGACGGTGTGCATGTTTGATGGTAATGAGGGGACGGTCAGCGGACTGGGCAAGGTGAACGGGCTCTTTGCCATAGATGAGTCCCATTAAGATCCTCTGTTAAGTGGTTCTGGACATGCATGAACTTAAGACACTGCTTTTAATCACGGGAAATCCTTTTTCCGATTAGATACAGTTAGAGCTTAACTCGTCCCTTTTGCTAAAGCTGATAAAAATATAATATTCTTACATTTATACTGGGTGAAATGATAAAATGTGTGACTCAGGAAGGGATGGACAGCTCTACACAGAGTTCTAGCGTCTTTCAGCTCTTTGTTTTGGTTTTTAACTCGCCACCGCCTGGACTTTCACTGTTTTCAGTCTCTACTCTCACCAACCATCGTTTCCAGACCTTTTCCAGACTGCTTTCACAGATTCTAATACATCCACATGACCAAACTACGAGTAGGCACCATCTGGCTAAAGGCTAAAAATTTTATTTCTTAATTTCCTGCAATAATCAATGAACAATGGGTCAAACTGTGTAACTCAATCATCAATCGAATCACATCAATCGACCCACAGATAATTATCACATGACTGCAATTCCCCAAAGCCATACAGACACTTTTAGCTCAGTGTTTTACAGCTTACAACTTTACTTGTTTCAGACTCTTTCGCTCTCATCAACAAAGTTCCCACCAGTAGCAGCGGATAGCTCTGATAAACCCACTGGACACCGTCTGTCCAGCACCAAACATAAACAGCAAAAGTTACAGACTGACTTGTAAACACGGTGGAACATATAGAAGCTAAGACGCCATAAATTCCAAACCAAAAGAGAGGAGAGTGAATATTGGACTTATAGACTAATAGAAACACGACTTCAAATGAATGCTAATGCTGCTCTGTGTCTCTATAAACAGGCAAACTTTAAAAAGTGACTTTTTAAAAATTTAAGTCTGGGCTATGGCCGACGAGCTAATTAACTGTCTACCCTGCAAAAAAACCCCAGACATAACAGGCACTTTGCTCTGTCGGCCCATTCAGTGCGAGACGAGTGCAAGATGCAAGGATGTTGCTTTGTTTGCTCGCTGTGGCTCTACTGCAGTAAGTCAGAGTCAGTTCAGTTGGTCAAGTATGCACACTGAACACACACACACACACACACACACACACACACACACACACACACACACACACACACACACACACACACACACACACACACACACACACACACACACACACACACACACACACACACACACACACACAATAAGATCCACTTTCTTTGTTCAGCTCCACGGTTTGTCTGGCTCACCCCCTCCCTCTCCGCGTACACATGCACGTACCGTTATTTAACATGTTCATGATTATTCTCCATCCAGTGTCCTTCGTATAAAACGCCGTCTCCATAACAACGACTCCACCCCTTTGCTATTTGTCCATCACCGTAGCCACACTTGTCCTCTACTGGCTGGTTAAGGTGACCAGACACGCCCACTCCTAATGACCCCCATTAGTGGTAAATGGTAATGGTAGATTGGAACGGTCCGTGTTTATGTGTATACGTGCATGTCTGCATACATTGCTGCACACTGTACGCTTCCTTTTGCTGATGCGGATCAGACTTCAGGTCAAATTCATTTGCAAACCAATCAATTCTACAGACGAACTTGAACCGGTCCCGCTTTTATTTTGTAAATTGCCGACTTGTTTCTGTTCAGATTTGACTTGATTTCCTGCGGCACTGAAATGAGTTTGACCCCGAAGTCTCCTTGAAGAATCCACGGCCAACAATAAAAAGGAGATTCTGCGAATGCCGATGTAATCCCAGTAGCCTGCGCCTCGACTGCATTGATATCAATTTTGCGGTAGAGGTTGGAAAACATTAACCGTCTTCCTGTGTAGTCACGAACTTGCAAAAAGAGGTTAAAAACTCCACTCAGGAAAGTAGGACGTGAGAAAAACATTAAACAGAGAAAGGCCCAGAGAACTTTGAAGTGATCTTGACTTGTTTCATCTCGGCTCTTTTCAATATTAATTGTATCCAAAAGGCATTTCAGAGAGGACGACTGAACTACTGGGAAACACTTTTAGACAAGAGGGGCGAGGCCAGGAGAGCAGAGAAGTCCCTCAGAAGTACTGCCAAAAACTGTTAGCGACTCTAAACCATGTGATATGATGGTATGGAAGTGTGGGAGTGGAAATGAATGGAGGGAGCACCGGGGGACATTACTAATGAAGAAAAAACATTTGTGAAGAGACAGTCACAGCTGCTGCATCAATGTCCTCGACCTGACTTGACCACCTTGACTCGCTTGCTTACCACCAGCCAACGTGAATTTAATTTCACTTACATCAGATTAGTTAGTAAATTCCTTCATGGACAGATGATGATGAGTAAAAAACATATTTAATTCTGTTTCAAATTAAAAGTTTTAATATTAACACTTATTAATTAATTAAGGCCCCAGTTACATTAATCAGCAGTTCCTCTCAGCTATGGAGCCTTTTTAGTTCATTGTTTTGGTTTGATAGCCTCCTGATTTACTTTTGTTTCAGTCTTATTACACTCATCAGCGCAGTTTCCACCAGCAGCAGGCAGCTGTTTGCAGTAAATACCTCGGATAAAGTCTTTGTGTGCCACTGGCCCAGCACCAAACAGGCAAACAGATTAAGTCAGTGACTAGCTGATTAACTTAGTGGAGATTTAAAAGCTTAGCTTGATATTTCCCTCAGGATCTTTTTTAAAAAAAGGAGCGAGAGTCACTCAAAAAAAATTTACCTCCATGTTTGCTCGGTGTGTCTTTATGCAGGAATGCGATATGTCAGTGATGTTCTTGCAGCTTGTTGTGCTGCCCTCAAGTGGACATTAAAAATTGCTTTAAGATTTGAGAATGTAAAAATGTATTTTTTTATATAAAGAACCTTGCCTCGGGGCGATTATCTGTGAACCGTGGAGGGCAGCCTGTAATGCAAACCATAAGGAATGTGTAGAGAAGGGATAACTAACATTTATGCTGGAGGCATTACTGCAAACTCTGCAAGGATTTAGACAGTGGAAGAAATGCCTACACAGAGAATTTTCTTTTTATCATTAACTAGGTGTTAGACTCCATGGACTGTATATATATCACCGCTTTTTTCATGCAGTCGATTTATGCATGAGTTGCTGTTTTCGTATATGCTCTGACAACATGTCTGTCAATCATAACCGAGGAGGTGTGTATGCTGGTGTGTGTCAGGAGCAGTCTCAGACTGGTTAATATGGGAAAACATGATCAGCCACTGCGGAGATCGGAGATGTTTACTTGTAGACGAGTAAACACAAGGGGCAACAGTGTCCACACACACGCACGCACACACGCACGCACGCACGCACGCACGCACGCACGCACGCACGCACGCACGCACACGCACACACACACACACACACACACACACACACACACACACACACACACACGCACACACACACACACACACACACACACACACACACACACACAATTAATGGCACCTTTCTAACTGCCCCAAGGCCAATTCATTAGTATTAAATCCTTAAGGGAGGCTTGAACACAGCGGGCAAAAAAACAAACAAACAAACAAACAAACATGCAGACACACACACTGACCACGTGTGGGAGAAACACATGAAAAAGAGAAACTGAGAGATTTTCTCATTTCCTCCTGTTGCCAGGGTAACCAAATGAACAGATGCAGGTCACACTGAGTGGCGGACCAGAACACACACACTTATATACACACACATACATACATACACAAATGCCTACATACACTGTTCTGACATGGGGGTCAAGAAAAATAAGATTTAACTGCTTCTCTCTAAGAGTCTTTTCTCAGTGGAGAAACGTCAAGTATAAAAAACACATTCTTCTCGAGTGCTTGATAAAATATTATAATAGGATTAGTACTTTAGCTTTTTTTTGGATAATCCTTTAAACATTTTTCTTTTTAGTTCTATTTTTTGAGATATGTTTCCCCCAACAGTGACAACCTGCGACTCCAGATAAACTCATCCAGTCAGCATCCCTCTGCTTTCTGCCCCTGCTGCAGTTTCTCTCAAACTGGCATCATCTCTTCTCACTGCTTTCTCTCTTTCTTTCTCCGCCGTTTACTTATCTTCTCTCTCACTCTCTCCCTGTGGCTACAAGTCTTACTCAACCCACGCATGTACACACACCCACGGCAACATCAAAAGAGAGTTTCTGGATGCCAAATGACCCAGCGAGTTTCTCTTCATACGTCACTGTGGATTGAAGGGGGCCGTCAGATAAAACAGGAGCAGGTTGATCCACAGGCTACAGGTGGTTGCGTCTCTATGTGCGTTCGTGCACGAGTGTGTGCAAAACCCCCCTGGAACGAGCATCGTTTTTAAACGTGCATCCTTGCTGCACTGCGAGCATGTATGTGTACAGCTTGATGCCGGAGATGTGGTGTAGGATTTCTGTGCGTAGGAGGACCTCACATGGCACCAGTGGGGAGAGGCAGTGATGATGGGAAGAGAAGAAGGAGAGAGAAGATGATACAAAAAAAGGAGGATGTGTTGAAAAATGAAAGGGATCAGAGCAAAGGTAATCACTGCAAAGGAAATCATAATGAGCTACACCCAGGGGAGCAGAGAGAGCTCAGACGGAGGTGAGGACAAACAGAGAGATTACATTTAATGCAAGGAAAAAGAGCAAACACAGCAAATGCAAAGACAAAAAGAAAAATCCATCATCCTAAACTACCAGCATCCAGATCTCTCCAGCATCCTCCCACCCCCAAAAAACACTTGAGAAAACACTCACCATGAACTGGACGTTGTCAAATCCATTGGCCAGCAGGTGGTTCTCATACTGGACCAGGCCGATGGAGTCGAGCCACTGGCCCACGGACTGCAGCGGGCAGCGGGGACCTATGAGGGGGTGGAGGGGCAAACGCTTCAGTAGGGAGTAGCCGTCCACGCGGTAGCAGCGGCAGTCCGGCTGAGACAGCTGGCACTGCCACATCATGTTATGGCGGGCAAAGTGGCTGTCGAAAGAGCCCGCCATGCTTTTGAGGAGTCTTTTGGCAAGGCAGCAGAAGGAGGAGGAAAATAAAAGGGGAGGCAGGTAGAGGGGTGGGGGGGAAGGTGAAGAAAGGAGGAGGAGGAAGAGGAGGAAGGGGCTAGGCTAGAGGCATGGTGAGGATGGAGGGGGGTCAGCATGCAAGGGTGCAAGCGGGTAAAAGGGTAGGCGATAGGCAGATCCAGATGCTGCTTTGCTTTGAATCCAGCCAGAGGGAAGATGAGAGGGAGGCGAGAGCTGAAGTTGTATCCAGAAAAAGAGCTTCCGTCCTGGAGTAAAATCCTGAGCCAGAGATGGGTGCTGGATAAGACTGGAGGTATAGATCCGCAAGCGAAAAGAAAAAAAACGACCGACTGTGTGTGTTTGTCGCACACGGCACAGCAGCCGCTTCCTTTTTCAGCTGTTGCGCTCGCTTGGCTGCTCCCTTCAGCGCGCGTATGTGTGTGTGTGTGCACGCACAAGTGTGTATGTGTGTGTGTGAGAGAAAGAGAGAGAGAGAGAGAGAAAGAGCGAGAGCTGCCTGCGCTGTAGATTTCTCTTTATCAAGTACTCCCACTCTCATCTGTATGCTTCTGCAGCCTCCTCTCTCTCTCTCTCTCTCTCCCTCCCTCCCTCTCTCTCTCTCCTCTTTCTCTGAGCGCTGCTTTCCTCCCTCATTCCCTCTCTCTCTCCCTCTCTCGCTCTCTCGCTCACTTTCCTCTGTCTACCTCCTGTCTCTATCTTCTCTCGGGGTGTCGATCGTCACCCTGCTCTCTCTACATATATCTGGCTCGCTCTGCTGATAATAGCCATCACAACAGCTCCAGCTTCTTTGTCTGCAAGAAGCCGAGCTCCCTTCCTCCCACACACACACACACACACTCAACAACCACGCTGAGTGTATGCATGCAGGCGCATCTATATGTTTGTTCTGTGTGCTGTAGCTATGTGTGTGTGTTGGTGTTAATGTTGGTAGGGGGGCTGCTTTGGCACAAACAGGATTTCTCCCTGTGGTAACCATGGTTAGGAGAGGCTTTGCATTCATAGATGAAGAGAGAGAGAGAGAGAGGGGAGGGGGATCAGGAGGTGGAGGATGGGGGAGTTAACACAAGGAGAGAGGGATGAACGCAGTAAATAGAGATGAGTGGCGGATGATTTAAGGTGCGCAGGTGAAAAATAAATGGTGAAAACAGGGGTTTGATGTGCGGGAAGAAAGTCAAAAAGCTAAAATCACCCACACACGGCGACATGCCGACAGGGTTATTCTGGTTTATCGCAATTCAGGTCTCATTCAGGTGAAGCAGGGCACTTCCCTGGAGCTCCACCACTCAGCTATTGATCAATTAACTCAATGAGTTCTGTTCGCGGGCTTCCTCTCAACCAATGAGCATCGAGGATGTTTAACTACCTGGTTTAGATGGCTCCACATTCCACAGCCACCAGTGTCAAATGTCTGTAGCTCTTAGGAGAGAGAGGGGGAACGACACGGCAAAGGAAACGTGGGTGGACCACCAGTTGAGCCAGCAGGGCATTGCTATTTATTGTATTATTTTTCTTATCCACCTTATATATCGTTAGCCACTATAACAAGTGAATTTCTTCCTACTGTAGCACCTTAACCTTTTGGCCTTAAAGCAATACTGAAATTTCTTTCAAAATACATTAAATATGTTGGAAAATAGTTGCTGAAAACATGTAAAAAGGCTTTGAACGATATATTACTGAAATGTGGAGATAGAGGTTAAAGTCCAGGATTTTGTGGGCGGTCCTTAAAGGGTGGCTCGATGACACGCTGAGGCCACCCTGATATTATTAATAGATATTAATTCATCTCGTTCACTGTTTTAAAGTTAGTCATGTCATTTTCTGAACTCATCTGACACTTTCAGTCGCTTCTATTTGACTGCTTCTTCAGCACATGGAGCTGAGAGTATTGCTCATTTTTACCCGATTTTGGCACCTAATTTAATAAACTTGTCGATATTTTTAATCATTCAAATTTTGGTGGGTGGTCAATAACACTTTATTCTTCTTTAGCTGTTTCTACTGTTGCATAATTCCAATTAGAAACAAGTTAACCAAAAAGTAAAAGTAATTTTTAGAGAATATTATACACTCATTTACAAAATATTTATATATAGATTAGAGGAACATTTTTTTTGCTTTTCTCACTACCTCAGGATTCACTGAGTGACCCCTTGAGGGTCTCACAGGTTGGGAACCACTGCCCTCTCTCCAGCTGGCAGCTATGTTGGAATCTCTTCTATAATTACTTTGATGAGTAGTGCAGTGTTATCACTGTCGTATCGTTATCAACAGTACTAACAACCAAAGTTGTAATAAACCAGAAATATCCTATCAGTCAGATTTGCTCATGCTACAGTAACACACACACACACACATATATATATATACATAATTGTGTGTATTTTACCTGAGGTATCCTCCTTGATGTCCAATCCGCTGCCTATTCCTGCCCCAATGGAGCTCATAATCTTGTCGATCTGAACAAACGGCAGAGAGAGGGAGAGAACCAGAGTTTCAGAGATGTACAGCATGTGCGAGGGAAAGTCATTTCCCAGTAATAAGGCTAACCCCTATTTCTGGATTCAAGTGTCACATAACATGATCATTACGCCAGCCAGCGCGTTGAATGTCAGTCATTCCCCCTGTGAATTCAAGAAGCATGAAGGAGCGGAGGGAGAAAAAGATGTATTAGAGCAGAGATGAAGAAAAAAGGGAGACTGGATTGGAGGGAGCTACAGTGGCTTCATTAGTGTCCGGCTGCTGGATGTCAGCCGGTCATCCCTGACCCTGGACCTGCTGCTAACCACTGAATTATGCGACCCGCGCATCCGTCCGCCTGTCAGGACCGCTGGCTCACCACGGGTCAGAGAAAACTGGATTCTCCGAGACTGATCCGAGACCAGTGTTTAAAGGGCCTGGGTCTGACAAGTGTTTACAAGCTAGTGGAGCATGACGGCCTTATCTTAGGAGGTGGGTAAACAGGTAACAATTTCTGCATATGCCACTGCACACAAAGCACTAATCCACAATCTAATCCATAAACTAGAGGCTAAACAGGCGCTGCGTGTTGATAAAGAAAAGATGATAATCAAAATTTTAATTTTACTGTTACATTATTTTCTCCTCCACATCAGTTTGACGGCAGATTTGTGCATTAATCTGACTTTACCCTGAAAATTCGTTAAGTGTTGGTACTAAAATCTTGGTGCTTCAGAAAGATTCAGTGAATGTTCATCCCTTAAAGAATAAATCCAGCGTATGACAGCCTGGGTTTTATTATTTCTGATTTATTTGTTTAACAGGTAACACAGTATGTATCTCATTTATCCCAGTATTCTTGTTCCCCTTTCCCTTCTGTAATCGTAAACTACAGATGTAGCAACTTAAAAGTTCCCGTGTTTCCATGACTGGTCCTTCACAGGTCCTTGAACGGTCCTTCGCTGTAATGTAACGCGTTACATACTGTAAATACTATTCATAATATCTTGTTTCTAACACCTGTATGATCATATGACTGCTCACGTTGTGCCCAAATCTCAATACTAATATCAGAGATTAACAAAACCCAGGTTGTTATAAACTGGATTTATTACATTTATTTATTTATTATCACTGTTTTTTTTATTAAACACATCTTTCTGAAGTGCCAACATTTTGCTACAGGCTGTTAAATACTGTACCAAATAAGCAAAATAAACACTTCAGTGATTTTCAACGTACAAATTTGTAACATATGGAAATTACCTTAATTGTGCCTGTAGTGCTAATGATGGATATCTTCATACATATCATTGAGTGCTGTGGGACATCCCATAATGCAACTCTTTCCCGAGCATGTGCTGCAAATAGAGCAACTTTGTGTTTTTTTTTAATCCCCCATATATCACTCCACAATTTTCCCTGAAGCCATCTCATCTCATCCTCCCGTAGCTCGCAATTAAACAGGAAAGGTCACCTTAATTGCTGAGAATTATGGGAAATTCCATATGGTAATTCATCACCTTCAGCGAGTTATGAGTCGCGTTGAGTAACTAATGAACGTGTGCATGCGAATGTTGAAAGGCACGCACAAACGTACTTTCACTCACGTGTATTCGCATTATTTTAAAAATAGAGAGACTAATTAAGTCATCTTTAGAATCGTGAAATAAAACAGTGTGAGATTCTTCATTTTCGACGCGTGTAAGCATCAGTTTACAGTGTGTGTGAAGCCGGTGGTGTGAAAAATGACCAGTGAGCTGAAGCTAATGTGTCTGTGACCCAAAGAGTTTCTAAAGAGGGCGAGATCTGACAGCGGTGTCCTAGTCAATGGATCACATCTGTGTCAGAGACCCTTTAATACCGACGAAGCCTCGGGCGCAAACACACTGAGACCAAAACACACAGCGCCCTCGACCTCCACTCTCTATAATAGAAACCACTTTCTGGCGTGTATCTGGTCTTCCCTGCAGCTGCAGTGCTGGCTGCAGAAGAAAATCAATGTGGGAGCATGTTAGATTAATACTGGGGCTTCTTCTGCAGAGTTGAAGCCAAGTTGATTTCAAAGGGAGGAAAAAATGAAGCACCTTACTGGTCTGGGTGCAGAGGGTCTGACTGCCCTCTCTGTTAAATCGTCGCATTTATTTCTAGTCTTCTGTAAAATTAAGCTTAATTTAAAAAAAAAAGCTTACCTCTTCCCACTCAGCAGTGAAAGAGGGCGTTCTCTCCAGTCTCCCCCCTGGACTGGCACCCTCTCCTGGGCTCGGACTTCCAGGCCCCTGGCCACGAGATCCAGACCCCCAGCCGTGCTCCTCCTGTGCAAAGGCAAAAATCCAACAACTTGTTTTACAGACGATAGCTGCCAAATATGTTTAAAAATGCCTTAAAAATATGGACAGCAGAGCACTGTTTAGAGAGTCCTTTCATGGGCTCATCAAAGTTTCATCTATAATGAAGGATTTTCTATCACACAGACTGTATTTAGCTTGTGATTTATTTACTATGAATTAAATAAGAAGCCCGCACAGCAGGGAGCCCTGTGGCCCAGTTTAGCATGTTATCTAACTGGTTTCTGTTTCTGAAGTCACTCTGTGTGAATCAGCAAGATGCAAACTACCTCCATGGCTGCATCATTTATACAAATGAATATTTACAATAAATGTATTTGCTTTCATGGCTAGCTGACATCTTGGTGCTGACCTAAACTTTTATTTGAAGTTGAACTTGTTCATGAATGTCTCAGAAGACTGAGACAGTAATAAAGTTTTGACTCACCTTCATAACACAACAGAAATGTTGGGCTTTATTTATGAATGAAAAGCTTTGATTGCACAAAGAATGACTCACGGCAGCAACATCTTACCTGTATGGGAGACACGGCTACCAGGTTGGAATCAGACTTGGACAGAGACTTGGACAGCTGCAGGTCCAACACACTGCGGGGCATGGACCTCATCCTCCCCAGGGTGCAAGCCCTCTCTTCGTAGCCAGCACCAGCTGATCCGCCCTTGGACACACTTCCTGTCTGGATTCCCCGTAACTCTGGAACTTCCCCGTTTTGACCGGAATAGGAAGACGGTGGGCGGCCAAGTGTAGACCAGCCACGAGACGGATCCACCTGCTGGTCCTGGTTGACCCTAGTGTGGAAGATAGTCCGATACACCACCTGTGGCTTCTGGGGGTCACCGGTGGCTGACTGAGATGATGACTCTGTCCCTGTCCTGGAGAAGACCTGAGTGGGTCCTCCTCCGATCACGATGTTGAACTCTGGGGTCTGCAGCAGGCTGCTCTGGACGTCTGGGGTTGCATATTTACGTGGTTTGGGGTTGTAGAGGTGGTACGGTGTGTCAGGGGTTTCGCAAGCCGGGGAAGATCCATGAAGGAGGCCTGCAAACTCCTCTGGGATGTGGCTCTTCCTGCGATCCTCCAACAGAGCGTTGGCTGTGGAGGAAGAGCAGAGGGGAGGAGGCGGAGGCGGGTCTCGCTGGTACGGCCCGTCGTCTGAAAGGAGGAAGCGAAAAAACATGAATGATTGACGAATGATGACACACTAATGAATTTACTCAACAAGGACAAGATCAGAAATTTACACTCATTGCACAAATAAAGCACATGATGATATTTAAAACTGTGGAGCAAAATGCTTAGTCTACAACAGACCAGAGAGAGAGAGAGAGAGAAAATCAATGGGGCTAAAAAAAGATAAGAAGGAGGTAATGTGTCTTCTGCTTCTCTATTTGTTTCTTCAAGGGAAAATAAGAGAACTCCTGACTTGGATTTTACACCTCTGCTGCTTCGCTGTGCGTGTTTGGGTGTCTGAACTCGTGCATGTATGCATAAACTCATCGGGACAGGGTTTGCTTTCATGGCTCGCTCACTGTCTGTGTGCAGTCTGGTGAAAGTAAAGCCGCTGAAAGCTTCTTTGGATTCTCCATATATCCGTGTGTGTGCGATTGTACGCGCACATCTGTCTCTCTATGTCTGCGTGACTACTCGCCTGTCAGATTTCAATGCTTATGTTCACATCTGCAAACAAGTTTCACCTGAGGGCACAGCGGCTGTCTTGCATGTTAAACAGATGTAGCCCCAGTGATGCAAGATGAGTAAATATGAGGTGCATTATTTATCCTCGTTCAACCATGATTATGTATTACACTTCGCCGGAGCTGCGACGCGTTCACACTCATAAATGATAAATCTTTAACTTAATACATCACTGTAGGAGATAGAGTAACATTATGTTCTGCTGAGATTCAGGTTGTAACTTAGCTCCTGCGGGAACAGCCGAGCTCTCGTTTATTTATAGTCTTACACAGTGTGACTAAAACTAAATGCCAAATTTATAGAGAATGATTAGCAGAAGTGTAAACTAAAGAGGGGAGAGAAAAAAAGCAGGGGCTATAAATTAAAAGATCATTCCAGGTTTTCCTTAAAGCAGCTCTGTCCCTAACCTCTAATTATTTTATAGGATTAATAGATGGAAAGAATATAACGTGAAAGGGGTTTCCAGAGATTATCGTCCGAGCCTTTTTGGCCACTTTCAGCTGATTGTTTTGGTTTTACTTTAGCTTTAGTGTTTTGAATCGGTCTCCCAGCTCTCATCAAGTCAAGGCACCAAATATCATAAATTTGTGCCACAATCTGTATCGCCTAGGGATCTAAAACTAAACAAAACCCCAACAGAGAAGGGTTCCCTCTTCGAGTACAGACGGACATGCAATAGATAAACGTAAAACTTGATAGATTCAGCATCTTTTCCAGCCTTTTTCAAGCTAAAATAGAAAGATAGTGGAGCATTTAGTAACCAGATATTTCCCTCGTGGTGGCGACCAAAGACGGAGCTTAAAGAAAATTGAATATCACACAGAGCAAGTGGGAAGAAACCCAACGTCAAAACACGGTTAAAGTTGCCCATGCCTGTTTACAGTTTTCTTGTTGTACCACCCCAAAGTAACCCCAAAAAGAAATCACTCAAACACAGGTTATGGTAGGATTGATTTAAAAGGCCTGTAATGGATTACCTTGTATAATATATCTTAAAAGACTTAATGCTCATGTAGATGTGCTTCAAGTCTCTGTAGACATCCAATTTGTATGTAATTGGCTGGAGCCCGCAGAGCTCCTGCTATATGGTCTTTAGTGTCATGTATGTAATGGTTGTAATCCATCAGCAGGTTAAAAAAACGACGTCTCCCTGATGTGCCCAGACACAAACACACATCCGAAACCTGATTTCGTTTTTCCTGTCATCTGCTGATTAAACTATAATACAACACGAGATTCTGTCTCATCACGTTACACTCTCTAAATAGCTGAAAGGAAGATTGTGTGTGTGTGTGTGTGTTTGTGTATGGAGCTCAGATCTGTCTATTCACCACTTCCAAGCACGGTGGATTAAAGATCGCGTACGTAAACAATGTCACCACTGATAACTATCGCACTTTAAACAGTCTCACGATCACGTACTCACTTGAATGGAGAGAAACTGTGCGTATTCACACTCACATAAATGCAAACTCTTGTAATCAAAGCTGTCGCTCGACTAATTGCACCAACCCCCCAACACACACACACACACACACACACACACACACACACATTGAATGTACAATCCAGTCAAGTGACTGCATTGTCCTGCTGCCCGCCGACTGTAGTCAGCAAATACAGCCACATTTCCATATGAAACAATGACATAATGTGAGCAGAGAGTTTCTGCGAAAGACACTCTGACTAACTGGAATCAGTCACTGTGATGAAAACTGCTCGAGCTCCCCTCACTGTGAAGGAATAGAAGTAGGAGAGAAGGGGGAGAATATTAACATCAATCCACCGATGGAGAGCCATTTCATATGGTTTGGATGTGATTGTTGCCTCGCCTCAACAGTCTGAGTGTGTTCAAAAAGTGCGAAGCGCCCGTTATCGGTCTTCAGGTAATGATGGTTGAAAACATGACTCATTCTCGAGCGTTTTTTTTTCCCCCTACACAAGCTGAAAGCTCTTTAGTTATGACTAATCCTCAACATTTCACCGGATGAACGGGACTTAGCAGCTGAAAGATCAGCATAAATACAAAGTGTGTCGACCTTTGTCCTCAGAGCTTTTTGGCCGCGTCGTCTTTTATGCGATTGCTGCACTTTGACCGGTGATTTTTGTGAGTCATTACAAATTGCGTAATTATTTTGGGACAGATAAATCACACGTGGAGCGTTTTCAAAGCGATGTGACATCAGTAGGTGGGGATTAACGCTAACGATTCCTATGTTTTGACCGCGCCGTGAAGGCAACGATAAGTCACATTACATCATAGTCACTTTGCACAACGTCCATGCTGCCTCTCTGAGCCCTGCTGTGCATTTCTTTTGCGATCCTTCATCACTCCCTCACTCTTTTTGAAGATGAGAACCGTTGGCAACAGGTGAGCCTGTTGATCGCTATGGCAACAGAGAGCCCCGGCGCTGAGTGTCCTCGGCCTTCAGGAGAGCGAGGGAAAAAGTGAATGACGGATAAACACAGCAATCAAATCAGCAGGTGTGTGTGTGTTTCAGTCTAGACCGAAAAAAGAAACGGAGGCAGAGATAGAGATGATATAAGCCGGGTGCAAAAAGAAAAGGTTTGAGGAGAGAGCAGAAGTTTTCTGAAAAAAAAAAAACTTTTTTCAGGTACAAATAGAGAAATAACACGAGGTGTTATTGACGTGCTGACAACTTGTGTCTGCCAAATTACAGGATGGATAACACTGCAGGAGCGTAATTTGGCTCAGCTCAAGCAGGAAAGTCTTGTTTCTCTTCTTCTTCCCCTGAAAACAATCAATAGTCTTTTTCCTTTGTGTGTTGTTTTAACCTTCATTACTGAGCCATTTCTCTGCAGCCTCACCTCAATAACTGTCCTGTGTGTGTGCCTAAGTGCATAAGCATGTGTGTGTGTGTGTGTGTGTGTTTCTTACCTGGGCATCCAAGGTAATATCAGGTCAAACTAAGGAACAATCACACCGTACTGTACGTACTGTACACGTTTATAGTAACTCACTGTCCTGCGTCTGCTGAAATGCAGCAAATGTCTAAGAATGCGATGGTGAAACAGCAGCCGCATCACGCCGCATACCTGCATTTTTATTGCGGAACTGCTATGCAAACACGCTCACATACACACACATACACACACACACAAGTTGTGGCATGCAGCAGCTCAGCCCAGAGACTGATATGGTATTTCGATATAGTTGTGTTTATCACAAGACAAACAACCGCAGTGATGTTTGTGCAGCAAATGGAGACGAGTGTGTCTCGGTGGTACTCAAAGCTATACGAATAACTCTTTAACAGTTAAAGATCAATGAGTGTCTTTCTATGGTTATCTCTTAATTGCGCCTCAACAAAGGTGAAAACTGATTGATCAGTTTATATCATCGATTGACTAAGTGAGTGAGTGTGAAGCCAACACTTCCTTAAACCTTCAGCTGTGTACGTCCTCCCACCACTCACCTATCGGTGGAAGATATGCAGAGAAGAAGAGAGTGGGAGGGAGAGAAATAGATCTGAGATTGAGCTTTTATTCAATGTATCTAAACACAATCTATTCTCCATTACTCTCATTCATTATAGAAAAAATAGTCCTAGGGGAAATATGAAGGGGAACTTTGGGATTTTTCAACCTGGACCACATTTTCCCAAGTTTCTGTGTCTACGTAACTAATGGGGAGAACAGTTTTTGAAATTAGTTGAGTATCGAGCGAGTGAGCTGCAGTCGGCAGTCACACAATACACGCTGTGCTACGATGTAATCGTTCTAGGCTGTTGCACAACAATTCTTGTTTTTGGAATTATAAGTGTCTGACAACATTACAGTCTACAGCAATCAATCTCTGTTAAAGAGTTGCATCCTTTTTGTTTAACCAGACACAGCCACTGTACGACTCTATTCAAAACCACCAGACTCCATTGACAAAAACAGTAATTTATCTTGCGGAACACAAGAGTTTGCTTGTGTTATTGTGCAACTTTGATTTTTCATAGATCCAAACTAACTTGTAAACACCAATTTCAAAAGTTGCACATGTTTTGCTTTAAATGCATTAACTACAGAAGAGGAGAATAAATTAGCTATAAAAAGTATTTTTAAATAAACACGTACTGAATCTGAATATTCTCCCATCTCTGTCGGTTTAATTGGCAGTCGGCACTCCAGAGTCGCAGTTTGACTGGCATCTGTCAGCACGAGTTTCTAACAGTGGTGTATGCAACTGGCCCAAAACGACACAACTTTATGTTGACTTGACGAAGGCCTGCAGTGACTGTAGTAATTACGATGGGAGCAAAGGGAAAAAGTCTGTGCTCTGCAGACTGCTGTTCATTTCCCATTTCAGTCAACATGATGATGAAGTTTGCGTAATTAACTAAGTACTTTTTATAATTTTAAAACTTTTTTTTTTGCCTGAAGACACTTTTGTGTCATTATAAAGGACGTGGACATACATATTTATTTTGTCGTTTATTTTGAGGAATTTGTTGGAAATTTTGAACACGATCTACAAACAAACAAAATTCGTACAACAAAGTATTTAGGATACACATTTGTTCTGTGTCCCACCTCTATGGCTGGGTAACGATTCAAATTCCAAAAATCGATTCGATTTCGATTCTAAAGACTGAGAATAAATTATCATTAACCGATCCGATCTCGATTCAGGTTAGTGTTATTAAAACCATTTTTTTGGTAGCCTGAAGCCCTCGTTTTCAACAACGGAATACGGGCGCATATCTTTGCAAATGTAGCCCGCAATCGCCTCAGTTATTTTAAGAGAACGTACAGAAGTGGCTGGTAGTTGTAGAGTTTTCCTTAAGTGTTTTTTTGTCTGTAGTTTTATTATATTTCCGGTGAATTTCCATTTTTCCTACGTTCATGAACACATCATAGTCATTCTGACGGCCATTGAACGCACCTCGCATGTGTGAGACGCTGTAGTGTAATTTAAACACGGTGCACGCCTGTTTCAATTCAATGACGCGACTTGTGGGGTTCAAGTTCACCGGGGGAAAATGTATTAAAATTTTAATTCAATTTAATCGATCTTTGGATGTACGAATCGATCTTAAGGAATTAATATGCAAATCGATTTAGAATCGGAAAATCGATTCTTTCAACACAAGCATACCCACCTTCATTCTCTCCATTCTATCTTTTACTGTATACCTTGACTGTGAGCTTGCATGCACAGTATCAACGACCTGGAACTCGTGCACCTAAAAGGAACGTGGTATTAATCAACATTATTAGTCACACTTGTGCTCACCCTGCTGTGACACACACAGAAATCAATCTATGACTTTGGAATACCGCTGCTGATTAAACGTCACAGCGTTTTAAACTTTTTTTTTCTCTTTCCTCCAGATGCCTCACCACCATCTGTGATTTGTTTGTTTTGCAGCTGCGAGCAGCTCCTCGTTTCTTTGTTCAATCCAGTGCAAGACAATAGTATCGAGCAACGGCAGACCCCAAAAAACAAACACTGTCTGAATGTACTTGAGTTTCTCACTTTCCACTAGGAGCACATCGTAATAACCTTCTTAGACTTAGTATGTTAAATTGCATCGAGACACAGCTTAAGTAAAAGCTCTTCTCCATTTGGCATGCAGGTAATCACGTCGCAGAAGATTTAATTTCAGAGTTGCAAATAAGGCGTCTCAGTTCTAAATGAAGCAGTTCATGCAGTATCTAAATCCAGAACACACATGCTGCAAGATTTAAAGACCTGTATAATTGCTCATTAATAAATGCTGCTGCATCAGTGATTTCTTGCCCAGTGTTCAGGACAACAGCAGGAAGAAACAGAGGGGAAAAGGACCCGGGGGGAGGAGGGTGAAAAGGTGAATGATGAGATAGAGGGAGAGAGATGGTGAGGAAGACTATCTCGCTGAATAGAAAACAGTTTAATGAGAGGACAAAAGAGTTATGAAGAGGCTGTAGCAACAGAGCAAAAGTGAAAAGAAGGCGGCCTGACGAATGGTAGCGAGGCCGAGGGAAAGTGAGGGGGCGGGCGCCGAGCATGTGACATTGAATGACAGGCAGAGAGGGAGAGACAGAGAAGCGAGTGAGAGCTCAGGAAAGTGGCTGGAGAAAAGTGTGAGTGACAGGATGATGGATTGACTGATGGAGGGAGAGAAATGAAAGAGTGGAGATACAGAGCTGGAGGTTATATGTCAAAACGGGAGGGGAAGGAAAATGGTGAGATGGGAGTACGGCTTGATTTGTCATCCACGCAGCAGCACTGCAGTCCACTAAAAGTTGGGATTGTTGTTCACAGTCATGGATTTATTTAAATTCCTATTTAAAAAAACACTAAAAAATGTAACAACAAGTCTCAGTGTCTCAAGCAGATCTAAAGTTAGATTTCTGTTTAGTCTGCGACATCCATCGATCAGGCCTAAGATGATTCTCCCCGACAAGAAGCAGCCTTGGCGCCACAAAGACAAAAACATCACATGATCAATCACATGATCAATCTCCTTATTCCTCCTTTCCCTTCTTCACTGTTTTGCCACATATTGGATTCACTGATAAAATCACCTGCCTCCACCCCAACCAGTTGACGAGACTTATAAAGCCAGTAAGGTCAAAGGCTTAAAAAAAAGCTGAACACAGATGGCACAAAAAGAAATCTGTTATTTCTGTTATGAAATAAAGACAGACTTGTGTCCACTTAAACCAATACACACAATCTGTACTATCAGCTCTTGCTGCTTTATTAAAAGTGTTTTTTTTACTCCATGATGTCTTCAGCAAATAATCAACACTTATTTTTTCTCACTATAGGCTCTAAAACAAAAAAGAAAACTCCCTAATAAATAATTACAAGCCCATATCAAGCTTCACATTTTGGAGTACAATCTTTTTTGGCACCAAAGAACTGTTGTGATGTTTTCCAGTCAAGATTTCGACCACACCACAGCGCAGGGACTTCTCTTGTTCAGGTCTAGGATGACATCAACTTTTTGTCTTGGTATTATTGCATTTGAGTGCAGCATTCGTCGTGGTTGCACACAACATATTGGAGGACTAGGTGGGACTTTCTTGCACAGTACTAAACTGGTTTGAATCCTATTTGAGAAACATGCTACTTTGCGTTGATTATAATTACCCAGAAAAATGATTCGTGGAGTTCCCCAAGGCTATTTTCTCGGGCCTCTTCTGTTCAACACCTACATGCTTCCACTTCAGCCTACTATCACTATATAACAAGAGGAGGCATGTATATAAAGGACGTATATCTCAGCAGGATTTAGAAAAATAGATCTTCAGTAGGATTAACTACTGTAACACTGCCTTTACAGTAGCTGATTCACAGTTTTGCTTCAATTCTCAGATTTTTGCACTATGTCTTCCAGTGTGTCAAACTTAAAAACAATACTGAATAGTTTATGGCCCAAATACATTTCTGACCAGTTGCTCTGCCATGAACTGTCCAGACCTCTCAGATCATCTCAGACAGGTCTGCTAAATGTCCTCAGGATCCAAACTATATTTAGAGAGGTAGCATTCAGTTTTTATGAACCACTCATCTGGAACAAACCTCCAGAAAACTTGAGCTGTGTGCTCTAGATCTCAGTACCTTTTAAATCAGTGCTTTGTTTACCACTGCTTTTTATTGAGTTAGATTTAGGACAACGTGTTCATATCTCGCACTGTAGCTGCACTTTCATTTGTCTTGTTCCATTTTAGCCAAATCTATAACCAATTTATTCAGTTTTACTCTTAGATTGGATTCTTTTGTATCTTTTCTTGATGCATTTACGTCTTATGTAAAGCACTTTGTTGTTGAGAGGTGCAATACAAATACGCTGCCTTTATCGCTTCCCTCTTTCATTGTGGTAAACGACTATGATGAACTGGGAGAAGGTGAATGCAGGCAGACGCACAAACTCTATAAAAACCACACACAGTATCTGGTATTGGCTGTTTCCTCTGTGTGTGTGTGGCGGTGTGTGTGTGTGTGTGGCGGTGTGTGTGGTGGCAGTAGAGGCTGGGAGATGATCCAAACATCCGATAACACCGTGTTCATTGCTCGGTCTCTTGTGGGGCCGCACTGACTGTTATTAAAAACTACAGAGTAATATCCGAGCTGTCAGTCATCCCGGAGATTTAAGACTGAGCCCTGTTTCCTAAGCACCATGGACTTGGATAAATCATTATCAGCTCCCTCAGGTGATAAGCTAAGGATAGGTGAGTGTTAGGCCATGCTAACAAATCCACATCAAGATGGTACGGTAGGATTCAAGGTTGGCCGTGCCCGGATTGATGATGGCAGGAAATGATTTGAAGTCCGGATCGCTGATTTGAGAAAGCGTTAAGGCGAATAAATTACTTCTGAGAGTCGTAGAAGCGCTGCCTTAAAGTAGCACTGGAGGAAGGACGTTTCATTCATGTTAAACCCTCATCAGCAGCTTTGCATCCAATATTTAAGTGAGATTTACACATTAACTGTTTAAAGTACTGGACCCCGGCAAGAAAAATCTGAGAGGTTGCGAGATGACGAAACGAAACAATTTGTTGCAGGGTTCCCACGGGTGCTTGAATTCCTTGAAAATGCTTGAATTTCAATTCAGTGTTTTCAAGGTTGTGAAAATGCTTGAATTTTTTGTGAAGTGCTTGAAAGTGCTTGAAATGTGTGTGACGTCTATCTCAATAAACCAAGAGAAAACAAAAATGTTTCCTAAGCGGCTACGCGCTTGATCCGATGCCTTTACATGCAGAACTCAGTTATCATACTCGCTTGGTGTTCTGCAGAGAAATAACAGTAGACTACTATCCACACCTGTTGGTCACTGTTATTGCACTATGGTAGTTACACAATACACCGCTCACAAGCTGAGAATACAAGCCAATTCACAATTAGTTAAAAATCAAAACAGTCAATCTACCACCATATGAAATAATGCTAATTAGACCCATATTATTATGCCATACAGTGGCACCGCTGCGCTTCCCATGACCATCATGGCAAACACAACTAGTAGGCTACCTATTTAAAGGTGCTGGAAAAATGGAAAAACTGGTGCTTGAAGGTGCTTGAAAAGTGCTTGAATTTGTTCTTGAAAAAGGTGTAGGAACCCTGTTGTTCGTTTCCCTCTAACCTTTGCTATATCCTGATATGGCTGCTCACAGCTCATGAACGTACCGTAAGCAACGTGTGATCAGGGGTGACATCTCTTTAAGAAGTCACAGTAAACAAAGTGTACACACATTCTATATGTACATAAATCCTACAGAAATATTGACTAACTATTCACATCCATTGTTTCCAAACAGAAAAAAGTGCAATAAATATATTAAATGATTTAAACTGATCAGACTTTTACAGGCTGATAAATGGAGCCAACAAAACAAGGTCAGGCAGAAGAGTCAGGTTACCAACTGTTGGTGAATGTGATGTGATTTATTAAAATGTATTACTAACCGTGTACTCAGTTTGCACTGTTAATAAATTCGGTTATTTGCCATTAACAGAAAAACACCGTCTATCCGTGGACCTACTTGTCCCCAATTAATTTTCATGCTGAGTAAAAACTCCTCCAGATGAAGAACAGTTCCCCCTGTCATCACCTTTTTTTTTTTCTTTTTCTGAAACTCAGCCTCGGGTCTGTCAACAGAGTGAGCGTCACACTAACAGGTGCAATCGGGTCAGTCTTAAGTCTGTTCCCCTCCTTGTGGGAGGCAGAAAGAGAGAGAGAGATACGACTCCCCTCTGAGAGCATCACTTCATGTCTGATAGCCTTGTGTGTATCCAAACCCGGCCTTAAGGCAGCGAGGAGCCGGTCCGCACATATTGAATTCACACTTTCATTCCTGATTCGACTACGCGGAGTGTATTGCCACAGCAACTGGCTCATCTCCCACTGTAACCCATTATTCTCCGGTTGGAAGTTGGGAGTGATGGCAGTTTCTGTGTGTGTGTGTGTGTGTGTGTGTGTGTGTGTGTGTGTGTGTGTGTGTGTGTGTGTGTGTGTGTGTGTGTGTGTGTGTGTGTGTGTGTGATATGAGGTCACCGCTGATGATGAGTGTGTCTGCTACATGTGTGTCTGTGTTTGCAGCAATAGTAACATCTCAGCCATGAATCACCTCAAAGCAAAACGGCATGTTCAGGGCTGATATTATTATTATTATTATAATAATTTTTTTGAAAAGATATTTATGAAATGCAACACATTAGCAGAGACAGAACGTCCTGAACTCATTTCCATCATTACCCATGTACTGTAGTGTTTTCAGAGCCAGCAAACCAGATAGAGACAGGAGCAAAGCTTCTTTCTCTGCTGGGATGACGTATTTCAGTGAAAGGGAAATACAAGGTCTGGTTACAAGAGCAATTTAAATCAATTTCATTGCAAAACATGTTAGATAAAGAGGAAAAAGATAAAGGTTAGAGGAGGTTTATGTAAGAATTTTAGTTTAAAACATTCAAAAATGAACTTTTTAATGTGAGAACAAACAGAATCTGTGTTGCCTTGCAGAAAACCGTTAAATTATGCTGCTTTCTTAAATTATCAACACAAAATGGCAAGTATTGTATAAGAATGAAGTGCAGCTTTTTAAAGCAGTCTAGTCTCTGCATAGCTGCACTTTATCCTGTTCAGTCAGGTCCTATATATGTGATCAACAGCAGGATGAGCTCCTCTCTGCATCTGACTGAATCCTGCTGCTTGCTGTTTTATTCTGAACCGAGCCCGTGCATCTGTGCATCTGTGCGAGCCTCCTTTTGTGTTCAGAACCTTCCAAACATGAGTCACCGTCACCTACAGCCATGCTGTGGCGGCTCTCTATGAGGCCGTACTTTTTTGGCACAGCGGTGCTCGGATGCTTGAACGCTAACAGCATGTTCACCATGACGATGCTGAAAAGCTGATGCTGAGCAGGCGTGACGTTCACCGTGTTCCCCCATCTCAGTGTTAAAGTGTCGGAATGATAACACAGAAAAGGCTGAGGGTCTTTAGTTTTGCAGACAAACTATAATTCTGACACGACAGATGCAAAGTCAGAATTCATCCTGCAGGAATGATTACAAACGTTCATGGTAGTTTATTGAATAGTTGTTGACAAAGTGGTGGACCGTACACCATCCCTACTAAAAAAAACTAAATTTGCATCGCCCAAATATTAAAACAAACACCACGGATGAAGCCTTTCAATCTTAAGTCTGTCTTGTAAGCACAACTGCCTGAAGTGGAAAAACCAAATGATAAAAGTAACAAGAAAGTCTGAACATTAATGAAACTGTGCCGTTAATTACAGCTTCATCTCTGAGGGCGGCACAATTTGGAGAGGACATTTAACTGCTAATGTCCAACGGGGGCAAGACTGTGAACCCACTCTTAAGTAAATTTAAATATTTAAATATTAGAAGCTTAAATATTGCATATTAGACTGCATTAGATTGTACAGGTGTCCCTTAAAAACTCCAGTGCACAAGCATACACAAGAAAAAACGTTCTCTACCTCCTCCTACCTGCATGCATCAAATTTTGACGTAGCGGCTTTTTTCGTGATTGATCCCCCTCACAAACCCGAGTGAAAAACCGCAGAGAGAGAAAAGCTATAATTTCATCACATCTGCCTTCTGCCACACGACAGGGGGGCAACACATTCAGCACATTCAACCCGGGTAGAACAGCAGAAGAAAAAAAATCCTGTCATTTCATAGAAGCAGAAATAGAGAGATAGCACCGCTGCTTTTCTAGCTTCAAAATGTGAGGGCGAAAAAAAAACATGTGCTAGATTCTTTTGAGCTGTGATTATAATTCAATATCAGTGACCGATAAGCAGGTTTATGTCATTAAGCTTTATGCTATGCAGGCACGGACACATAGAAAAGGAAATGGCTTTAAATGTAATAACAGGACGGAGATAAAGGTGTGGATAGAAAATCAAATATGTGTGCATGAGTATCAAAAGGAGCCGCTGACGTTCAGCATGATTTAATGATCGAGCCCGGCAGGCTGACAGTCCCTTTGTGCGTCTGTGTGGACGAATGAGTTGATGTCAAGGTGCGAATGCATCGTGTGTGATATTTGAGAACAAAAGAGTGAATTAAGCAACTAGAGGGAAATTTAATGAACTTAACCCTATCGAGTAAACACACAGCTGGTGCTGCACACACACACACACACACAGAGCAGTTGATCGCTTTGCCATTTACAGCTCATTAACCGTTAGAGCTCATCGATCAGTCGTGCCCCTTGTGAGGCTGTTTGCATGATAAAGAGAATAAAGTCCTTTGTTTTTTTCTTCAGACGGGAGTCTTTCACCGCTGACCGCAGACAACTCTAAGAGGATTTCATTTTCTTTTGTTCATCTAGACGCTTCAATTGCGAGCGAAGGCAGAGTTTTAAAGTATTTCATAAGGTGAGAGTAAGCGAGAGACTCTCAGGGAAACAGCTTTACTGCTGCAAATGCAAAAAAAATGAACTTCACTCGGGCGCTCGCTGCCTGATGTAGAAATTTGGAAAATGTAGACTACGGCAAGAATGATGTAGATAAGTCCAAGGACTTCTAAGTGTCTGACCAAAACTAAAGCCGCAGAGTAGTCCCCTGGAAATCCTTTTAGCGGCTAAGTAAGTAGGAAACTACACATCATACACGATCCACTTCTTGGCTAGATTCTGTCGCTTGCTTTTGATTTAACTTGTGTGCGCGAATAAAGAAGCTGCAAACATGAGTAGACACTATAGTGACAGATGTACAAAGTTTCAGCTAAAGGGACGTCATAAAGATCAGCTGCAGCTACAGAAGCTTTTTCTAGTGCAGCTCTAATTGCTATTAAAGGTGAGAATTACAAACACTGAGATCTCCCTTTAAAAGACATAAACACAAACACAGAGTGAACGTGAACTCTACGATAGTTCATCATGAGTCAGTTCTGTGCTTGCGTTTACATCACGGTGTGTATAAGCAGCCAGCCCGTCCTTCAGCGACTTAACAGCTTCCAGATGAATAAATACAGACGTGCAGATTTGTGCCCGTTTGTTACCGACTTGTCGCAGGGGGCACTGCATAATTCATGGAGGACAAACTGCGTCAACACTTGCACAGCTTTTGCATAACACTGCATTGCACTCTGCACCAAGGGCACTGAGGGAATATCTTCCTCCAGCAATGTCCAACATTACATAAACTGTAGTTCCGTGGCATCAACAGCAGCAGCACCGGTGATGGATTGGGTTATAAATAGGCCTTCTTTTTTTTTTATTTAATCCAACTGCCCACGCAGGTGGCTGACACCTGCATGCTCTGCTGCACGGCCGGAGATATATTGTATAAATGTTAGGCTGGTGTCAAACAATGGTTCAGGATTTTATTTCATTTTATTTATTTTTAGGAAGAAAACGAGATGAATAAGACGGAGCGAGACAGATACAGAGAGGAAAGGAAGGAAAGCCCTTTTATGGTGTTACAGGAGGGAGAAAAAGAGTCTGCCTTTCACTTTCTTGTCCTCATTTCTCTCTCCAACCCCCTGAAATCTCACATTTCATTCTTTCCATTCTCCCCCCTCCATCACCTCCTCCTCTTCCTCCTCCCCCTCCTCGCTGCTCCTCCTTCTCCCCCCTGCAACGTTAGACTCCGATTCCCTCTCTTCTCTCTCTCCCTCACCCACTCACTCGCTTCTTCATTGGCATCCTTTGAATTCTGTGACTCTTTGCCTTCTGCATCCACATACATATATACACTCCTCCTTTCTCTCATTCTCTCTCTCTCTCCCTCTCTCTCAGTGTAAGCCACTTGTTACCATGGCAACCCCACAATGGGCCTTATAAAGCTAATAAGTAGAGAGAGAGAGAGAGAGCAGGAGGGATGAGCAGAGTAGCAGAGGAAGAAGGAGGAGGAGGAGGAGGAGGAAGAGAAGGGAAAAAAAATACAGAAAAAATTAAATGGAAATATAAATGGGTGCCAATCTATTCCTGGTGTTGGAGCTCCAGGCGAGGAGAGCGAGGGAGAGAGACATATAGAGAGAGAGAGAGAGAGAGAGAGAGAGAGAGAGAGAGAGAGAGAGAGAGAGAGAGAGAGAGAGAGAGAGAGAGAGGAAGAAATAGATGTACAGTACACATGTTAAAAATACATTACAAACTGTACCTATAAGGCAGGTAGTGCTTAGATAATGCGTTTTCATGCACGTGGTGGTTAAGTGCTTTGTAACTCTTGTGACTAAGCACCTGACGATAAAGCTCAATCTTTCCTCGGGTGCCTCGAGTTGCAGTGTGTTTACGTCAGCAGTCACATTTTTACTCGAGAAAATATTACAGGACATTTTCAAATGTTGCAAATTATAACGGACCGGTGGAGAGAATGAAAGCAAATCCAAACGAGGATTAAAATAATAATCTGAGAGTTGTTACTGCGATGAAAACAAAGATGCATGAGCGACATTTTAAGAAAAGTCCAAAGCATCTTTTTAACCTTTAAACTGAACCACTGATTACTACATGAGCACTGAAGACCAGAATCAAACTTAATTACTCATTTTCAGATTTTGCTGGAATTCATTTAAAAAGGCAGACGATTTTAATCTGACTGCTGCTAACCAACCTTTTCGTGTATCTCATCCACTAGCAATGTCTCGTTTGTGAGCGCCACGCTGACCAATTACGGCAGCTCAATCAAGCTCAAGCGGGCTTGCTGTGGAGAAAGAAATTAAAACACAGCTGACATTTTAATGCACGTGTGTGACAGACGATGATAAACACGTAAATTGTCGGTGCGCTGGATTTCTCTGAGCCACGTTTATCGCAGCCTGTCTACTCCCGCCAAGATCACACTTGTGGCTTTGATGACAAGCACTTTGATATACAGCAAATTAAGTTTTTTTTTACAGTTTGAAGTAGAAACGAGAGCTTTGCAACCCTGTGATCAATAATTACTCCCTCAGAAGACATCAGTCGCACATCAGTGTCAGAAGCAACACTCGTATGTCGTATTCAAGATGGAAATAACACACTCTGGCTATGTAAAGACTACGCAAATGCTTCAATGAGAATGATCTTATTCAGTTTTTCGTGTGTGTGTGTGTGTGTGCACCTGTGGATTGATAATGAGTGTGCACTACACAGATCAAAGTCTAGCTGGGCCTCTGAACTGCTCCTGGATGAAACAGAGACACACACACACGCACACACACACACACACACACACACAGAAATCACCTCCCGTCTGGTCGACTTCCCCCTGATCTGCCTCTTCTGTCCGTGTCTGATAGCAGCGGGCGCGAGGACGGTTGGATCGAAACCCAGGTGAGAGAAGGAAGTATTCTACGACCGCGTCACACCAGCAAACTATCGCCAAGGCCACCGCTTCGCCATGACAACGAGGAATCTCGTCTCTATGGTGACACATGAAAGTGAGCGACTAGCGAATGATACAAAAGGTTTGAACCAGTGGTTCCCAAAGTGTGGCAGTGCAGTGACAACATGCTAAATTATTTTTTTAACATAAAATGTTGGCAAATCTTTAGTTAGTATTTATATTCCCTATACGTAACGTCAGCGTAAATAAAAGTCCTGAAATGTGCGTGTGTGCAGATTTGAGACTGCCTCTTATGAAAACACCTCGTTTGTCACATGGAATATTCTTATCGGAGGGGAAACTTTTAAACTCAGCGGGGGGATGTCATTAGATGAAACTAACAGAGTTTCATCCGGTCTGACAGTAAAAGAGACGCCCTACAGGACTAAGCGAGCATCTTCTGCTGATGTCTCTTTGAGAGAGACGGTTTTCCCCTGAAAGTTATAGTTTGCATCCACTCAAACCAGCAGGTCTGCTGTTAATAAATCATGTAGTGCAGCCATACGCATGCCACATCCACATGAATTAATTTAAAGGTCAAAATGAAGAATTGAAGAATTATCCTTGCTGCTTGTTTCAGCCTTGGGTTTGAACAGGTGGAGCTAACACAGCACTGGGAGCTGATTATTCCACATTTTTCAGTCAATTTCAGCAAAGTTTGAATCTTATCTCTAAGTTTTTATTGACAGAAATGTTGCAGTTTTCATGGTGTGCTCTCCGCTCCGTCCACAGTCTGACTGAGAAACAGCAGATCTGTTGTTAAGTCTCTGAGGTGTTTGCCTCTTGGCTCTCATCCCAAGTATGACAGGAGGAGAAATATGATTTCAATTTCTTGGGACCTAAGGCAAGAGGATTTAAGTTTCATCTGGTTTGCAGGCTGAAAGAGTTTAAACAACAGCTGCGCTGAGGCAACAGATGCACAATGAATAAGAAGGCTTTATCATCAGCGCTACCTTATAATGGTCAAATAAAAAGTAAATAAATGAATGTAGCACAAGGCCACGGACAGTATACTGTACAGACACTCAATATATTGACTTCTGGAGTAAACATGTGCTTCATGCATTATTGATGCCACAACTGAATGCGACCGACATAACCCAACCACTCTCCAAGTCCCCAGCAGGCTTATATACATGAGAGATTTTTCTATGCTGGATTAACTCACTTCAAACAACAGATTAATAACTGATTCATCAAAAAAAATATTCTTATTGCATCCCTGTAATATTCAAGTCTTCTAGTCCTTAATTCCTTTGCTCGGTGAAAAAGTAAAGAGAAGCGTTTTTATAACGTGATATTTGTGTTTGTGCTGATCCTCCTCTACTGTGAGGTCAGAGGTCAGAAAACCCTTACCTGTGAGCTGACAGTCGTCGTTGGAGCCCGCAGAGTCCTCCTGGTTGGGGCTGAGCGGAGGGCTGGCAGGTGGGCTGGTGCTGAAGCTGGCGTAGCCCAGGGACGAGCTCACTTCGCTGGGCTCGCAGCTGTGGTTCACTGGCCTCTGGACATCCAGGGACGAAGACAGGGAGGTGCGCTGCTTGGGCTGGATGCAAGACAGGAAGAAGAGAAGGACGATGGTTAGAGAGATTAAAACAAATATTTTTTATTTATTTTTCTCTATGAATTAAAAGTCATTTGATTTTCAAGTGTTTTGGCTTCCAATCTTAAATACACAAAATAAACAGAAACAATGTGAACACTCTACCGTCAGCATGCCTGATGGCATTTAATTTTATATTTCTGTATTTAGCTCCACTATGATAAATTATCGTTGTACTTTAATTATTCCTTGTCACTCTCGTCTTACGACCAATTTCCTTTAATTTTTTTCAATTGTAACATCACTTTTGATTTATCGTTTGCACATTTTCAGACGCTGTTTTCATCTTTCATTTCTTTCATTAAAGTTTGCCGATGTTGTTTGTCATACTACAGCCTCCTTTGCTAAATATCCCTTGAAAAACAGACTCATTCACTCCGATACTTGAACATGCATAAGACATGATAAGGTGTATGCATTTTAAAAAAAAGAAAAGAAGGAAAGAGAGAGAAGAGAGTCAGGGGACAAATGAAACTGTAGACTGGCATCTGGTAAACACATCTTACATAATGAGGCATTTGCGGTTCTCAACAACCTGCTGCTATGCTTCACAAAGAGCTCAGGCAGTCAAGACCCTGCTGCTGCTGCTGTGTGTGTGTGTGTGTGTGTGTGTGTGTGTGTGTGTGTGTGTGTGTGTGTGTGTGTGTGTGTGTGTGTGTGTGTGTGTGTGTGTGTGTGTGCAAGTCGGAGGATGTAGGCAAAGTGAATCAATACTGTGAACCATGAAGGCAAAACAACATCCTGGAATATTGAGACGCAGACACATGACGGGGGCCACCTTCATGAGACCTTCGCTGCCTTGTGTGTGACTCAAGGCACAAAAACAAGAACCTTGAGAGAGAAACAGAGGACGTGAAAGGAAATGAAATGAAAGCAGAGGAGGAAAGATGGCTTTTCTTTTTTTTTCTATGCATGCTCAAATTGGGCTTTGAAGAGTCTTCAGATCGACTGAAAAACAAAAGCAAAACACAAGAGCAGGGAAATAGGTTGGACGGGAGGAAGGGCGTGGAAACAAAAAAGAGAATCGGGCAGCGAGAAATATTTTTATTTCGAACTGTCGGTGAGTGAAAATGGAAGCACTGAAGAAATAAAGGGTAAGGAACAAAGAATAGAAGAAAGAGAGGGTAAGAATTTTAAATAGGAGATGAAGGAATGAAGGAAGCTTTGAAGGAAGGATGGGAGGCTTAAAAAGAGACACGGTCATGACGAAACGGACGGTCAGAAGAGAGGCAGAGAGGATGAAAGGATGAAGCAAATAATAGAAAGAATAGGAAAGGGAAGGAAAGACTTTTTTTTTTAGTAAGAGCGACCTGAATTCTGTGGAACTTCCGTTGCTATAAAAAGAGAAAACTATTAAAGGAACAGTTTTAAAAATAAATTCGCTTATTCACTTCCTTACTGAGAATTACATGAGTCAGCAGCCTGTTAACTTAGCTTAGCACAAAATCTGCTAACCCGGCACCGCTTCCAGCCAAGGACCTGTCAGATAACGTCTTTACACTTTGATTCATCTGTACTAAAAACAAGATATAACATTTTAATTAGTGCTTTATAGGTACTGAAAGGCGGATTGTGTTGCCAGACTACAGAAGTGTTGTTCTTCTCATCTGACTCTTGTACACGACTTTCAATGTCACTTTGTTCTGCTGTGTGTGTGGTTTCTGCGTTTGTGAATATACAAATGAACAAAAGGTCATAAAGACATTTTCACACACAGTTTAGTAGCATTCCGGTGTATATAAAGCGGCACAGAGACCAACCACAGCGGCATCAGAATGCGGCACAGACGCAGCAGCAACATCGACTTTTGCTTTTTTTTCTTTTCTTCTTCCAGCCAGCAGGGAATAACACCATAGCAGCCGCATCCTGAAGAGACGAGGCATGTTTAAAAAGGACCAATGCATCGAATAAAGATCACAACAGCCCAGAAAGGCAACGGGGGAATTGAACGGTGATGGTATGAGGCCGACAGGAAGGCAACATACAAGCTTCAAAAACATGTATTTACCAATGACAGTATAGAGAATGGACAGAGCCTGAGTGATTCCACAGTGTTGTTTTAAAGCCTAAAATATGCAGCGCTGACCGACCGCCATGTCACCTGGATTATTTAAATATCGGCAAACACGTGGATCATCTGTGGCGGGCCGAAAGACGCCTGGCTGCTCGAATAAACCATCTGTAACGGTACGTACCTGTCAATCAAGTGAAGATGTTAATTATGCATAACTTTAATCCTTAAAATCATTTGAGTGGGTGAGTTAAAAAGAAATTCACCCCCTCACAGTTTTCATGAATGGGAGAATTATCTATAAAGACCAAAACTGTTTTTTGTACCAGGCTGTAAACATGTTTATCTCTGCTGTGAAGTTGGACATTTGAACATGGGGACTTATGGAAAATGACTCACTTCTGCAGGCAGCCTCAAGTGGCCACTGGAGGAATTACATTTACATTACAGTGACTTCATTTCCCAGCAGTGGTGGTTGCTATGTGGTATTTTTCCTACATATTTTATGACCTCTTTTTAAAAAGCACTGATGACCTACGTTTGAGTAGCAAAAAAAGACACTAATATTAAACAACGTCTTTCAATGTGCCTGCATGAACACAGCACCTGTTGTGTTTACTCCGCCGCAGGCTTAACAACTATTAAAAGAAACCGTCCCGAAAAAAATGAGATGAAACAGAATCAACGCAGAATGTGATGTGACTTTGTGGTGTTACAAAGTGGGAGGCTGTGGCTGTGGCTGTGTGTCTTTCTTTTGTGAGCCATCTAAATGTTTAATGAGTTTAATTCAAACTTCTCCTATTCATCCTCGAAGCGTCTCTTTATTCCTGCACTTATCTCTGCCTCATCTTTGCGCGATTGACTTCTGCTTCTTTCGAACAACTGAAGGTGTCTTCTCTCTGCTTAATAAGAGCTCAGATAAACACACACACACACACACACAAACTGACGCATACAACAAAACATACACACATACTGTAGGTCTGGCTGAGGCTTAGCGTTAACAATGCAAACGGGCAGCAGCCTAATGAACATGTCACGGCCAAATGGGAGGGGATTAATGAGCAGAGGCACACAATCGCACACAAGAACACACACACACACACACACACACACACACACACACACACACACTGTATACAAGCAGGTTCTCCATGCCTCACTGAACTACAGCGAAAAAACATTTTCCCCTCCTTGAACAGCATCCTTGGGGGGAAAAACGGCATTTAACACATCGCTAATGTGTGTGTGTGTGTGTGTGTGTGTGTGTGTGTGTGTGTGTGTGTGTGTGCCTAGGGGCTAATAACTGACACACCTATTAGCCAAAAAATGTAATTTCCTCACCGAAGATGAGGCGAGATGCGGTTTGCTGTTTAAATTCCGTTTGCTCCCATTTACAAAGTGCTAATTTCTGTGTGAGGAAGTGTGCGTTAAATTATGAATAACAGGATAATCAATTATCATAAAATTATCATGATTAAAAGATCGGATACCGTGGAGTTCGGTAACGGGGGTATCCACTGTTGATGAATGAACAGAAGAAGAATCTAACGTGAAAACTGTGAAAAAAAAAATATTTATTCCAAAATGTTGCCATTTCCATTAAATCCCTTTACTGGCTGACTAATTAAACAGTTTAACATGAGCAGAGAAGTGAAATGTAATTATCATAATGTGCTTAATTGATATTTTGTCTGTTAACAATAGAGCAGAGTTACCAGTGTTGGATATGGAGCGATGCATGGTCTTTTGGAGCCAGTGTTTTCGCTTCACAATCACAAAAAGATGTAAAATAACAAAATTCCTCAGACGGCACAGAGCTCAGAGGACAAGATGACAGGAGGATAAAATAAAAGCAGCAAACACCCTCCCACATCCAAAACACACTTAACTTGCAGCTCTTGAAACTATCACTCTGCTATTCTACGATACAATCTTTTTATTATTCCTGCACTGGGAGCAACTTTAGAAAGTTTCACTCAGGTGAGTCTCTCAGGTGCTGACACACTTTGAGACGATTTCACTGAAATTAACATATATAGTGCCCCCTCTAAAGACTTAAACATGCTTCATGCAGCAGTATGTGCGTGCCGGAGCCTTTCCAGACACTCGTTCGTATTGTACAGTTCCATGACGCCTGGCATAGAAAAGCTTTTGCCTTTTTGTTATGTGTCGGAAATACACAAATAAAATAAGTAAGAAAATAAAATATTCCTATCGTAGCGGCCTCTTAGCGGGTCTTATGGGTGATGTATTAAATCAGTTTTGTTGCCCTGGCACAGCCTCATTTCTTTCAGTTTTTCCTCAAAGAATACTGCAGTTTCTTTACTTCTTTTACTTTAGTTTTTCTCCGTGCATCACATAACCGAGTTTGCTGTTGGAAACATTGTCTTATCGGTCGTCAAAGCAGAACTCAAAGATTATTTAAGATATAAAGCGTACGAATCGAGGAGTTTGAGTCGTCAGTGGGTCAAACCGTTCCTCATGTTGGAGTCGGTGTGGCTTTTCTGTGTTTGTATCACCGGCGTGTTGAAAGATTTGCTCAGAGCAAACAGCTTGTTTTTCTTTCCACACACACACACACATAAAAAAAAAATAGCCTTCTACGACAGTGATTGTCTCTCACTCCACTCGGGTGTATTTACTCCTGCAGCACCATCAGTCTCATGAAATTATCTTTCACTTTGTCCGACATCTAGAATTGTCAGGAACTGTAGCTCGGTTTGGACTGGAAGTAATTCACCTTCTCGTCTGGTATAATAAAGCAGCTTTTGCGCCGATGTTACACGCAATTTTTTAAAACGCAGTGCAGAGGCCGGTGAAAGCTCGCAGTTCTCTTGGCCGACAACTAATGAGGTGAATGAACTGCGGGATTTATTGAAATCATATAAATGTTGCACACAAATCCTTTTAATACGAGTGGAGAAACACCAGCTGGGATGTTTAACTTCTACCAGAGAGCTTTCAGCATTAGTGTAAGTCAGTTCAATTAGCGGCGAAGGACCCACGCATCTCCTGTGGGGCCTCGGGCGTCCTGCTAACCTCAACAACCCGCTCTCACACGCTCATGAAAGGTCTCCTAGTCGTCCTAGCAGCTTTAAAACGTTCAGGTGGAGCGCGGTAACCCGGCAGCTATGATGAGAGGAATGAGCCGACAGCGCGTGAAAGTAAATCGATCTTTTTTCTCCCTTCGCCTCGTGGCTCTTCTTCTCTATTTTCACTCTTCTTGCTTCCCAGCACGCTCTTTTTCTTGCAAACCCTTCTCTGATGCCAAGCGGCTGCCGTGATTGTTTATCGATCGCGTGCGTTTTGTTCACGTGTGGTCTGGGAATATTTCCTCGATAAAGACGTGTCACAAACGCGGACTCCTATATGTATATGTAGAACTGTACGTTAACACGTATGCGCTGTGATCATGCGCAGATCCCGAGCTAATTTACTGGAAGATTAACCGACTGGAGCAACACTGTCAGAGACGGATCATCGAGTGACTGTGTGTGTGTTCGGCACAAACACAGCCACAGCGGCAAACTGATTGATGTGAACAAATTAACGAGCTCCTAATGGCAAAGTGATTAGTGATCTGTCTGTGCACGCGTGCAGGATTTAAAAAAAATCTGGAGATTTTCTGGTGGAGGGGAAAAAAAATAGGTCCACAAGTCCCGCCAAAAAAAAAAAAAAAATGTTGAAATGCTGATGAAATTATGGTAACCTCACAGCAATACAGCTTGATATGTTTTTCATTGTTTCACCTACAAATGTTGCTTCTTTTTTTTTTAATTACTCAATTAATCATTAATCAATACGACGTCAGAAATGTCACAAGTCCCAAATGTCTTCTAGTTGTTTCTTTGGACAAAGACATTAAAATCCTTTTATCTTAGTATTTATCATTTACTGTATCATATCAAGATGATATAAAATACCTCACATTCGACAACCTGAAGCCAGAAAATTCAGCATTTCTGCTACATAAATAACATAAAATGATAAACAGATTATACAAAATAAAAAATTGTTTTAGCATTACTTGAGCACACCATGCCTACATACGTTTATATCAGTGATGCGCGGGTTGATCCAAATTGAGCGCGTCACGAGTCACCAAACAATATTTTTAATGATATTCGGGTCGTGGTCGGGTCGGGTTGTTTGAAATAAAGGTGCCGAGTAAAGTTTTGATGTGGGACAAAAAGCCAGATTTTCGCAACACGTGGAACTGAGCAATGGCATTAAACCACATTTTAAATAATTATAATAACTCAGTAATGCCAGTTTTATGTAGCCCGATGACGCTACAAAGTTAATCAAGAGTATAGACTACTTTTTAAAATGCGGGTCAGGAAGCGGATTGGGTTCAATATTTCCCAATTATTTGCCGCGGTCCGAGTTCGGGCGGGTTAGTTTAAAACGTCGGTCGGTGCGGGTCGATCAAACATGGACCCGCACATCACTGGTTTACATGTAACAGGGTTCCCACACATTTTTCATGAACAAATTCAAGCACTTTTCAAGCACCTTCAAGCACCAGTTTTTCCATTTTTCCAGCACCTTTAAATAGGTAGCCTACTAGTTGTGTTTGCCATGATGGTCATGGGAAGCGCAGCGGTGCCACTGTATGGCATAATAATATGGGTCTAATTAGCATTATTTCATATGGTGGTAGATTGACTGTTTTGATTTTTAACTAATTGTGAATTGGCTTGTATTCTCAGCTTGTGAGCGGTGTATTGTGTAACTACCATAGTGCAATAACAGTGACCAACAGGTGTGGATAGTAGTCTACTGTTATTTCTCGGCAGAACACCAAGCGAGTATGATAACTGAGTTCTGCATGTAAAGGCATCGGATCAAGCGCGTAGCCGCTTAGGAAACATTTTTGTTTTCTCTTGGTTTATTGAGATAGACATCGCACAAATTTCAAGCACTTTCAAGCACTTCACAAAAAATTCAAGCATTTTCACAACCTTGAAAACACTGAATTGAAATTCAAGCATTTTCAAGAAATTCAAGCACCCCTGGGAACGCTGATGTAAGTAAATATCCCACTGAAAGGTTAAATTTAAGTTCAAGACTGACTATTATTTTAGACCTGGTTCGGTTCACTGGCTTAGGAATCTCTAACACTCGTAATCAGCCACTTGTTTATTTGATTAGCAGGTAGCTAATGATGTTGATCAATTCTATTATATTTGGCGTACATTTGACTCAGTGGTAATAATAATTTTTTAAGGAGCGTTAAAAGTAGGAACAAGTTTTCCATAATCTCATGTTTCCTGTAGAGAAGATGAGTCCAGTTCTCTCTTTGGTTTGAACAACTGTTGGGTTTACACTCATTCTACCAGTTCTTATCTTAGGAACATTATAAGTATATTTTTGAGCTGGCAGAGCCTGGCAGTCATTTTTTTGTGATGTCTTGTTTTCTTACTTCTGTATAATTATGCTGTCATCTCAAAACGACTCTGCACTGATGTTAAAATTACACATATCACCTGTAAGTTCACAAGACGTGCGTTGGTCAAAACAAACCCATCTTGACTTCAGGAAAACACTTAAAATCGATACCCCTTACTTTTATTCTGACGGGATTTGATTTTGATTGATGACTCTAATCTTTAGGTGCCTTGCTCGAGAGCACCTTCATTTGCTGAGCTGAGATTATAAGTCATTCAGTTTCCTTAAGCAGATTCTCCAGAGGGATTTAGAGCAGACACACCGCCTGTAAGCCATGCTCACAGCTGTGCCACATTCTGAGTACTACGAGTGTGTCTCTGCATCCTCTCGACCTTAGTATGGGAAATATCTACAATCTCTATGCCTCTAAAAACCAGTTACCCTGCCTTATCCACACACTCCACTCCTGAGTGTGTATATCTGCTCTATCAGACTGTCACGCCGTGCATGCTCGCGTGTGTTCATACATATGTAACGCAATGTGTTCATGTGTGACGGTGGATCTGAATGTGTGCAATGCATACCGTACTGTAAATCTAGTGTATGTCCCCGTTATGGAAAGTACCAACAAACAGAGAAGCTGTTCTACGCCGTAATGCATTTCCTTTGCTCTTAACCTTAAAGGATGAGTCTAATGAAAGTATGTTTTATAGTCCCATCAAAAACACTCTCTGCTCCTACGTGAGTGAGGTTTTCTATTGTGCAGACGATACTACAATAACCACACAGCAATAAATTCCACCTTCGGGGAGGTTATAATGTTCCTTTCTGTTCGGAGAGGTGTTGATTCAACTTTATGGTCATTTTGGAGGCTGTAATTTGAGCGGCTGTTGAATTGCGTTGTGTTGCACCGAGAGGCGCTCCCTAATGTTTTCTCAATCGCATTTATATCGACGGGGGACTAAATTACTTTTTAATCCCTCTCGATAAAATGCGCCACAAACTACTTCCTCCGAGTGACCGTAACGTCGAATCAGCATCTCTATAAAACAGTTTTGAGAATCGTTGAATTTAACGACCTTCATGAAGGTTGAATTTATTGCGAGACTGTTGCATGAGACCGCATTAGTTTCGGTTTTATGTACCTGTAATAAACTGACGAGTGAGAGAACATCTGTGACCTGTTTTTAAAGATGTGCATACAGTAGTGGCACAGACGGGCAGAGGAAGTCTTGAGAGATGGACTGACGCGCTATTGATTCGTCTTTTCCTGGAAGTGGTTGTGCATAGCAAACCAAGAGTTTTAAAGGCTGTGCTGCAGAGAGCTACAGTACATTTGTCTGTATCTAGAAGTAGTATAATAAGTACAGTACAGTTTCCAGATGGACAGTGAAGTAAACTGCTGCAAATTGTAGCTGCTGTTAGCTCCTGTAGTTAGCCGTGCAGCCTGGGATTGTGGGCTCAGAGCACCAGGGGATTGTAAGTGCTTACACTGGTACCGTAGGTGCTTCAGACTACCAGGAAATGGAGATTTTAAGGGCTTAGGACAAGAGGAAATGCAGAAGATTGAGCGCCGTGCTTAGCAGAGGCAAAGCTACTAAAGAGGACGACGGAGGAGCTAGGAAGAGAAGAAGTTCAATCTTTAAAATCTGAAACATTTCAACCTAATGCTGCTTTAAGATTTAAAATGTGAATCAGTCCCCACAAAAACAGAAGGACAAAAGATTCATGGATAGGTGTGTGTCTGTGCAATGTCACACTGTGACCATGTGACTGTCTGAGATAACCAGCTTCAGCCTCTGTGGGTGCAAACACGAGTTTTATCATGTGTTGACTCTAACCAGGAATCTCTCTTAGGCAAGTAATGGTTATTAAAAATTTGCTGTTAAGACACGCACACACACAGAAAAGTAGGACATTGAGCCGTTGGGTATGAAATTGATAACCCCATGATGCTGTCCTTCTCTTTCTGCTTCTATTCATCTCTTTGATTATCCCCCTCGTTCTTTTTGTTCACATCCCATCTGCCCATGACTGTGATCAAGAGCCCGTGGAAAGCTAATATGTCCAGCTGACATTTTGGACAAGAAGCGAGGGATGAAGAAATAAAAAAAAAAACGACCCAAACATTGAAGCCCATGGATTTAATCAATATAATCCGTGTGGTCTCTCTTCACGCTTTCACAGCGATCACATGTTTTTTTATCAGCGACTGGCTGGCGGTCAACGTGGCAGCGGCATTATGCGGGAAACACGCTGAATAATTTCTTCTAAACCCGGATTTAAAAAGAGATAAATTACTCAAACACATTTTTATTTGCAGCAACGAGCCTCAGGGAGGGAGGTTTACACACTGGAAAAAATGTCCAACGAAGGAGGTCACTGAGTCTAAGACTAGTCTTATATTCAGTGAGAATTACAGCCCACATTATTCAGGTCTTGTTTCATTTAAGAAAATCTTTATTTGCAACAGATAAAACAGTAAAATTACTTATATAAGACTTATTATAGGATAAATCTCCTGCTAGTTTCCAGATCTCATGTTGACCGCAGATATACGGGTCCATTCATGTCACAAGAACTATCAAACTTAATATTATTACTGTTTCTTTTTTTATTTTATCTTATTTTCATTTACTTTTTTTATTTTTATTTTTTATTATTGTATCATTATTACTATTGTTCTTTCCCATGACACGTTTTTATGTCTTGGGCTAACTGTCTTTCTTTGAGAATCTACCCTACTGATATTGTATATTGTATTCCCTGGAATATTTTTGTTGGACCTAATGGAAAATTTAAAAAAATTAGATCGCAAAAAGAAAAAAAAAATCTAACTTAACCCTTGAGCCATCTTAGGACCATTCGTGGCTTTTTTTTTTTTTGCTTTGTTTATTATTTAAGAAATGTGGCTGTATTGAATGAAGATTGCTAAAATTTGGTCAAAGATTTTTTTTATAATTTTATAAATTTTTTTAGAATAGAAATCTCAGTACTTTATTAAGCCTAAAATGGCTTAGCAACAGAAATGCATCCTAAATAGTTCCTAGCGGCAAAACGTGCCCCATTAAAAACCATTAAAAAACACTTTTTTTGATTCCACGTTTATCCTAATATCCTATTCAGGACACATAACGGGAAGACCCTCCAAGGGTTAATATCACTGTTTCAAGTTTTCCAAATCAAAAAAATCAAGGTGTAAAAAACAATCTGCGATCAACTTTCCAGTTTTCTGTCTTTAAGCTAAGCTAAGATAAGCAAACTAGAGCTGAACGTAGCTTTATATTTACCGAACGGACGTTGTTATCAGGCAAACTGTATGGAAGAAAGGACATAACTGTCATACTGTAAATATCAAGCTTTATATAATATAATACGTAAGCTTTAATAAACATACTCTATTCCCTTTATAAAAGAACATTAGAGAAAGCACAGCGTGACATGCATTGAACAGTAGAGACACTGCTGCTTCATGTAACATTAGTATTCTTCCTGTGGTTACTATTCATCTTTGTAGTCAAGGCAATAAAACTGAATAGAAATAATACAAATGACAGCATCAAATAGAATAATTCAATCAAAAGATTTGTGAAGTGTACGCATTGTAACAGCTCTTTAATGAGATTCACATCCGATGTATTATTCAATTTGGTCCAAAGTCATCTGTCGGAGAAAATGTTACTGCTAGAAATTATTTAATACAGAGTCATATAATTGTTTGGAGGATGTCAGGAAAACCATCTGATCAAATTGCCCTTTCACTGTATCACCCTGTTTACTAACAACAGTCAAATTTAATCCCTGCTTTATTTTTTTTAACCCCGCTGTGTAAGCCTGAAATCCTCATATTAATATTCAAATCCTGAAAACAGGAGGGACTATGGCGCCGTACCAGACACGTCTGTGCACGCTGCAGCGGTTTGCACGCGTTTTACCCTGATTTGTTTGCCGTACGGCGAGCGCTGATGAAATAGCCAGCGGGCGGCGACGCTAATAGGAAATCAAATGAATTCCACTAGAATTAATTAGGTGCTGTAAAATTGAACTCTGTTGCTCCTTGATTATGTGCGCTTCAAGCCAATCGGAAGCCCGCTGGGCACCGCATGTGATCCCTCTGCACACATTAGCCAAAGATAGGACCATGATGAGGGGTGAGGGTGGGGTGAGGTAGGAAACAAGGAGGGGGTGACTGACATTCAGAGTTAGAGGCAGGTGACATTTCGCCTCATTGTGAAGCTTTTATTTTCTTAATCAAACAGGAAACGAGTATCTTAAATATATCTTGAAAAAAGCCGAGAAACACTACAGCGGGATTTTTTTCTTTCAGTGTTAAGTCACACCTCATTAGCAGACAACAACTGCCTTTAATTATCAAGGTGTGAAACGTTGGCGCCGAGCTCGTGTGTCTGTTACGTTCTTCCAAGTGAGAGGACTAAATTACTCTCAACACTAATGAGGACGACTCGTTGTTGCATTTTAAGCTCTGGATGTTGATTTGAACTCATTCATCATCAGTGAGACATTATTAATCTATTCTTGTTGTACAAGAGAGTGAAGTTTTCTGAAAAATTCAGGTGTGCACATCAGGTTTTTAGATCTGAGATTATGATGCCGATACATATTTATTACATATTTCTTTAAGATTGCACTGGTCTCCCAGGAGCCCCCTTCCCTGAAATAATCATATTGCGGCGTTTTATTAGATTCCACACAAATATGCATGAGTCATTTCTCTCTCATCATTTCAACGGTAGATGAACCCACCTTAGCTTCAGGCTGCCTGGACGCTGAATTTTAAACAGCCTGCTGGATTTGCCTCCTCGATCTGGATCACGTTAGATACCACATCCTTCCAAATGATCAATGTCAGACCTGAGGTTAATTTATCAATTGACTGGTTTGGATAATGACTAACTATGTGACTCGATTACAATTCATGCAGGGACCAAGCTTCTCAGCTTAGATGATCACAATAACACAACTGCGCTAAATACACTCCATCTACTTTCAGCTGAGAGTTTGTTTTTGGTCCACTGCAATTAAAAGGTTTATTAAAGTAAACGTTTGACAAAAGTAACAGTTTAAATGTTTGAAAAACTGCAATAATTTGTCAGAAATCAGCTCCCACACACTGCAATGACTCATCACGTCAAGGCTGAACACGGACCCGGCACTAAACCACGCACCATCTCGTCTGCAGCTGTATGCGCGCTGTCCGCAGCAATTAACGTCCTGGTGTTCTCGCCCTTTTAAAGAGTTGCTGTTGCTCTAAAATGTTTCCGTGGCAAACACACACAGGCAAAAAAAGTGTGAAAAGCTGAATATAATGTGTCTTTGTTAGGACTGTCACAATGGCTGCATGTAGGTGATGGACTTGGAGGTAACGGTGCAAACAGCACAGTCTTTAATAGGTCCCCAGTTGAGGAGACTGCAGGCCAAAATGTTTCAAAGCCACAATTATGTAGTTGTGGAGGTCAGCAGGTGGTACGGCTGCAGAGAATACAGAACAATGCAGACTACAGTACAAATCCTAAAACTGAGGACAGGGTTTGAATTGAATCATGACCCAAAGATGGAATGATCAGGTTTGTTTGTGTTTACATCCACAGTGTTAAGACTCAAGCTCTCAAAGCCAGCGTAGATATCTGGGTTCATCTGAGTTTCTACAAGGATGCTCAGATAATCCAAACTCTAATTTACTATGAGAGTGTGTGTGTGTGTGTGTGTGTGTGTGTGTGTGTGTGTGTGTGTGTGTGTGTGTGTGTGTGTGTGTGTGTGTGTGTGTGTGTGTGTGTGTGCGTGCGCGTGGGTGCAGGTGTTTAAGCTACTTGTAGGCGGATGCTGTGATGTTCAATAATGCATCAGGTGCCTCTGCAACACATTCATTAGCGCGTGTGTGTGTGTGTGTGTGTGTGTTTTGGTGTGTGTGTGTGTGTGTGTGTGTGTGTGTGTGTGTGTGTGTGTGTGTGTGCACTCACCTGTGGGCGGATGACTCTCTCAATGTTCTTCAGAGCCGTGTCGGGGGAGGGGGGCGAGCAGTCTGGAGTTGGGCCCGTTGAGCAGTTGCCATGGTTACTGTTCTCCCCCTCACTCACCGTTACATGGGACAGGTGACCTTGGAGAGAGAGAGAGAGAGAGAGAGAGAGAGTGAGAGACAGGTCTTGTACTGTAGATAGAGTACAGTGTGTGTGTGTGTGTTTTATTTTGCAATCACTGACACTGTATAATAAATCACTGCACAGCAGTTATTTCTCTGGAGATGTTCACTGTGTCCACTTTGGCGATCAAAGTCCTGCCGTGACTTGGCTAAGAGACAGGCTGGACCGAGGCCAGGTGTGAAGTTTTCTCGATGCAGTACTTTGCACTGTCAGTGGCGGAGTCTGACATTTTATGGATTTAAAATATACAAGTCCTTTGCACTTTAATGTGGAAACATTTGTTACACTCAACTTTTGGATAAATGTGTCAATTCTGGGACTTAAATTATTATTGAGCTTAATAAAATTAGGTTCATATGTATTAGGTTCTTCATTGTACCACCCGTAACCACACATTTGCCACGTTTCTGTGTCAAAGTGACTATTTCTGACGATAAATTCTGACACTTCCTTTTGGTCAAAATACCACAGAGCTGCTTAGATTCTTATTAGAAGAATTTCTCACTCAATATTGGACCAAACTCAGAAAAAAATTAGTCATTTGGATACAAAAAAATAAGACCCTGGTTGAAAAATACCAAAGTTACCCTTTGAATTACTTACTACCAAGATCTAATCCACCTTAAGTGAGTCAAAACACAAATGATTTGTACAGCATGTTTGGTACATGAGTATAAACTACACATCATTTCATGCTTTTTCCAAAATTAGTAGCCGTTTTAAAAAAACGGACGATACCTTTAAAGAGCTTGTGCAGCATAATCCCAGTTTTGAAGCTACTGTAGTGCGCTTTGTCTTCCATCCTAATTATCTTTTGTAAAACTTTTCCCGGCCGCTTCAGTTATGACGGGAGAACTTTTACTGTTGAGCTGCATCAGCCGTCTAACTTTTATGTCATATTGGCATAAAAATGTCTCCTTAAGTGAAGTGAGTGTTCAGCTCAACCCCTCGTGTGGGCGCGCAGAGGATTTCCACCTAACGCACAGGCAATCACAGAGACGCGTTAGCGTGAGAGGGACGTGACGAGAGTGTATTTTGGAAAATTGACAACCCTCTGTAACAACCAGAGCGGGGAAATATGATGGCTGCCCACTACAGCTCCACGTCTATCTGTGCTTTTCACACACAGACTCACAACATGAGTGTGTGAGTGTGCTGCTGAGCGCAGAACCGGGTGTCAGGGTGAATTTCCCCAGTGTATGATCATTTAACAAAGGGAAGGGGAAAGAAGAAGGGGAGAGGGAAGTGCTGAAGGAGCCTGAATTAAATTTCAGAGGGGGAAAGCATCTGTCTTAATCAACGGCAGGAGACACGAAACACAGACCAAGACACCTTTACTAAAATACTGTTGTCAGGGCACATACACACACATAAACATGCACACGCACATACACACCAGTGGCTCTCTGTCAGCTGCCACCTGCCTACATGGATCCCATTAAACACCGGAACATCATCTAATTATGGTGTGAGACCTAGCAAGGACCTTTAACACGCACAGGCACACACACGTTGACTATTACGATCAGCAATAGCAGAGCCATACATGTGGTGTGGAGGGATTGTTGCTTAAAGTCAAGGCAATTTTTGGAAAATAGTTGCTGAAAACACGTGAAAAGACTTTTACTGAAATGTGGAGTTAGAGGTTAAAACAGTTTTTCACCAGTTTTTAGTCCAGGATTTTGTGGGCGGTCCTTAAAGGGTGGCTCGATGACACGCTGAGGCCACCCTAAGCATACCTCTGCAGCCCTAGCAGAGAGCTAGAGATGAATTCATCTCTCTCAGGGTGTTTCAAAGCTAGTCATGACATTTTCTGAACTCATCTGACACGTTTCAGTTGCTTGACGCGCCCACAAGTGGAGGAGCTGAGAACGCTGCTCATTTTTACCTGAGTTTGACACCTCATTTCATAAACGTGTCGATATTTTTAATCATTCAGATTTGGCTGGGTGTTAAATAACACTTCATTCTTTGGTCTGACAAACTCAGAACACATATTTATTCTTCCTTCACACTGACTTTAGGATACGATACAAGACAAGATGCAGCATGAATGATCACATTTCAAATAAGAAACTGAGTGTCAAGGCAAGGTGTGATTTTTCACACCTCCCACAGGTCTTCTTCTTGTATTCAAAGAGAACAACGTCACATAGTAAGAAAAAAATCAGTCGGGCTGCTGCTGATGTTTTGGATAATGACACCTTCACATTTAATTTGACAGGATGTTTGGGATGCTAAGGTTATCTTCTAAGTTCAGTACAAATAAACTCTCATTCAGCTCCAGGGTGAAGGGTCTTTGTAATAGGTCATTCCTGTTCTATATTCTTTTATATGAAGTTGCTGCAGGAGTTTCTGGGTTTATACCAACAGATTTGGTCAAAATTAACCGGCAAAATCCTGAGAAATCCAAAGTAATATTCATCCTATGATTTGGTGTCAAACTATTTCTAGAACTGTATTTTTTTGTGACTGGTTATCGATGTCCTATCAGGGATTAACATCGTCACACATGAACACAACTGGGCTCATTAAATCCACCAGAGTTTTGAGCTTTACAGTCAGACCCAGTTTGTGATATTCAGTACTGTTTACAGATGACTGTGTGCAGAAATATTCACACACCCAAGGACAAATTGGATCGGTGATGGATAAGGACAAAAAGTTCTGCGTGTTCTCATAAACTGGATAGTAGCAGAACCATGGTGAGGATTTTAGAAATAGAAATGTGTCAGTGAGTTCAAATACCGAGAAATACTTCACGTTTGTGGAAAAACACTGAGTCTAAAAATACTGGTGTTTCATTAAATCAAAAAATATATCAATGCTTTTAACTGAAACGTGTGAACGAAGAAGAAAAAAGGACGCTGGCTTCGATTCGTGGGTTTAACTCCAAACAACTGTCAACTCTAGTCGTGCTCAGCTGACACAAGGCTACTCCAAACTCTTAAGGACTTTTTTTTTTTGATCATCTGCTTGTTTGTTGTTGGTGGATCATTACGTCTGGATTACTAAAGAAGATGTCTGGAAAATGAAAGAATTGCCGTCACGCTTGCCAAATCCTTTTCCGTCCTGCTCGTGTCAGTTACTTCGCAGCCTCGTCTTTTCCAAAGAACCCGAGATACAAATTGCTTTTCTCTCTGGTCTGCAGCATTTCAACAACTGTCTTTGAAGTATAGTATTAAGTCAATTTTAGGTTTGATCTTTGCTGTTATGTTGCAATTTAGCTTTTTCTTTGTTGTGCGCCTGAAGCTCTGATATGTAGTCTTTGATTAGCTTTTGTACAGAGCATGAATATATAGTTTAGAAGGTTGAAGAAGTAGCTGACTAACTACAGCTCATTTTTAGATATTTATCAGGGAAATTTGTGCAAGGACGTAGGAAGAGATATCATTCTGACTAGCAGAAAAACAGCAGCAAGGGCACATCCTCTCTACGACATAAAGCAACAGGGTTAATTGGGGATCTTAACATAACCTTGAGAAAACTTTTGCAGCAACAATACACTAGCACGAGAGAGAGAAGGGAAGCATTCGCCAGAATGTACCTCTCATGACGCAAAGGCATTTAAAACAGCCTTGAATCTTTATTACTCAAACTGACCCCCTCAGTATTGAAATGTTATTAAATGATAATTTCTCTGAAACAGTAACTGCATTTGTGAATTATTACAGCTCAGTCATGAAGTGTCTGCCACTGCTTCACAATTTGCCACCATCTCCCGTCTTACATCTATTTTGAATTTCAACAGTCTGGCTGCAGACGCAGAGACACACAATCACACACACACACACACACACACACACACACACACACACACACACACACACACACACACACACACACACACACACACACACACACACACACACACACACACACACACACATCAGTCCTTCGGGGAGAGTGACACAGCTCCGCAGCATGCTCTCCTAACATCTATCAACACATGTGTCTCCTAATGTGTGTGTATGTGCAAACACAGGGGTTGTGCAAGAACACACACACACACGCACAAATAGACACGCGTCATAAAGAGCTGCCTGGAGCTGAATCAATGATTAAACGTGGGCGTAAATAGATAAAATAAAAACTGGGAAAATGAGAGAAAGGGAGAAGAAAGGAAGGATGCAACAGAGGGGATAAATATAGAAAGAGACTGAGGTTTTGTCCTATTGAGTAAATAAGCCTGTCAACACTGAGGCTTTGATGATGGATGTGAGATATGTGTGTGTGTGTGTGTGTGTGTGTGTGTGTGTGTGTGTGTGTGTGTGTGTGTGTGTGTGTGTGTGTGCTTCCTTCAGATCTGCCTTGAGCTCACTCTTGGGAAACGCACTCAGCCCTTCTTGCAAAAGAGAATATGTGTTCATGTGCATATAAAAGGTGCATATACATAACATATGCATGAGACTGCTGATGTAATATTATACCTAGAATCCATATGTTCAGGATATGTGTGTGTAACATGTGGGGAAAATGCTTTAACAGATACCGTTACATATTACAAACGTACCTCTGTGTACGTCGAAGGCCAGCTGCACAGCTTGTTAATGCAGGCATGCAGCAGGAGGGCTGAGTCTAAGTGAATGCTCGGTGAGAGCGAGCGTTGAAAACCAGCCGTCCTCTTCCTGACCGCCTAACAAGACAAAAACTGTCAATTCTCGACATGTTCTTCAGGCTGTCAGTTCTGCCCCTCTGCCAATCTGACATGTGGCGTTTCATATGCGTACTGTAACCGCGTGTGTGCGGCTGCCCCTCACTCTATGTCTATGATTGGCAAATTACAGCTTTTCTCTCAAATTTGAAATACTGAGCAACTCTGACCAAATAAAATCCTCAGACATAACCGAGGAGACGAGGAAGTTGCGATAAAAGATTAAAAAAAATGTGACTACACTCTCTCACTACACGCTCTGTTATGTAACGGGAAATCGCTTTCTGGCAACTTGATGTCAAGATTGGTTGCAACAAGCAGATTTAGAGTGTTTCGTGTATTAAATCAGTTCAGAGATATCAACAGTGTGTGCAGACTGAGAAGTGCAAAAAAAAGTCTTGTCTTCTTTCTTTTAAACAAATGTTGGTGACATTTTTTGAGCCTGACAGACCGAATGCAAAACTACACAACTGAAACAGACTTCAAAAAGTAACAAACTAAACTTGGACGACTGCGCGTGAGCCTGCGCAAACCGCTTCCAAACATCGATTTCTCCTCTATTGCCTCTCTTTCAACAAGTCAATGGGCCTCGACCCTTTTTAATGGCAAAACCCTGGAGATACTACTCGCTGCCATTAGCCATTCTCAGCCTAAAGTGGCATAAATATGGGGGGAACGCTGCAGCATCACAGCTTAATCCGCCAGAGAGGACTCGGGGTGGAATTTAATATGGGACGGAGGGTAAGACACAAAAGACTGAGGGCTTTATTCATAAACCTGACGGGTGGCAGCGTCGTCTGCACTGTCTAAACGCACTCGGCTTTATGCAGTGTCAGCAGCATATAATGTGTTGTAATGTGTGTGCACTGTCCTGTCTGCATTAGGTTTCATGAAGCACAACGGCCCTCGGTGAAAAAGCTGTTTCACTGTGAACTGTGCATATGTCTGAAACGACAATAAAACCCACTTGACTTTACTGTCGCTGGCTAATCAGAATTCATTCATAGATGGAGCACTGCTGCCTCTTTCTCCTCATATTTTTGACCAAGATATTTTCACCAATATATGCGGCACAATGTGTAGAAGTTCTGAAGTACTGCAGAGGACACACACAGATTTGTAGTTTTGTGTTGTACGCGTCAGCAGCGGCTTGTTTAACCAGCTGAAGACGATTGTGTGTTTATCTCAGGAGGAGTCGGTCGATAGCGGAGAAGAAGCACTTCGGCCCTTCACCACCACTTGGCCGCATTGTCTTCATATCTCCAGGATCGCATTTCACCCGCAATGCTTTTGTGTTGCCGACCCGGTGGTTCAAACCCATTGTGGTGGACCTGATAATAGCTGATCAATCAACTGTCTTACAACTGAGTTACTTGTTTGTTTGACAGGAAGCAGAGAGAGGGGGAGTGACACGCAGTAAATTAGCCGTCCGATGCAGGATTCGAACCGGGGCCAGCTGCAGCGAGGACTACAGCCTCCACACACGGGGCGGACGCTTAACCAACTATGTTACCGACCGCCCCACTTTTTGCTTTAAATAGAAAATACAAGTCCAATCTCCAAATATTTATCAAGGCACAAAACAAGTCGAGTCACAGAGTCATTCTGCAAAGTGTCAGTTGATATTTCTATTAAAAATATTCATAGAGCGACGATCAGAGGTTAAAGCAGATCGACAAGTCCAATATTAAAAATATGTTTCCATGTTCTCATTTAGATGAACATGTTTTATCGTCTTATTTATGTCAAGATCATCTCTGCTTGTGATTCTTTTCCACAGGAGAAGTTCCATTTAGTTTTATGATGAAGCTAATTTCATGGTTCGGTACCAATAAAAAATGACATTGAGCCAGGTATGCACAATTCCAGGATCCTGGAACAAGCTCGCCTCAGTGGAATCCAGTTTGTTTTGAACATTTTCGATCACACTTGTCCTTTTTTTTTTAAATCGGGAAATATCATTTTGCATCACCGCTGTCAGACCACATCTACAAAATGCAGAGCATTGTTAGCTGAAAGTAATGTACACGACACAGGTGCTACTTTTTCCCTCCATTGTGTGGATTTTTTCTTTTTTTGGGGCACTGTGTACTGCACAAAAACTTCACATTCAAATCCAGACACTCCTAAAAATGATGCAGGGTAAATATAGTGCACCGCTGCAAATAATAAATAAGAAGTGATGTGATATAGAAACTCATGTCATGGCTTGACTGGGAATACATCATTAATTAGCAACATCAAAATGTTTGTGGTCGACACAGTCCTGTCACAATCTGCACACGTGCAGAATAAATGAAATGCATGATACAGAATTTATCTGCAGCCGAGTGTTGCAGCAGAAATGAATTCCCTCGTTTGTACCAAATGAAATTCCGTCAGAAAGTAATCCATCTAATACAATGAGTCTAATCCTGAGTTAATGCACAGAAAGACTGCCGCAGGACTTCTTGAGTAGTGGGATTATGCTTAGTGTACTTTGCATTATAAAGAAGAAGAGTTCCATTTATTCACTGTCAGAAATGGCAGTTGTCATGTTGTCAGAGGACATATGGTCATGCATAACATTCCCATGTGATCTCTCATGAATACAACAGTGTCAAAAAGTGGGACGGTGCGTTCAAGGTTGTGGAAAATCTTGAAACAACAGCTGTTGGAAGACAAAGGAAGAGGAGAATGATTAAAAAAAGCAAAATGAATGAGAGATATTCAAGAAGGCAAGAGGCTTGAGAACGTAGGACGTTCGTTGACAACGGGTCTCTGGTGTTTCTGAGTGACAGTCACCAGATGGATCTTGATAAAGCCGACCCTGATTGCCTGTGGATTCAGAAAGAGCTGTCTCGGAGACAGCCCACAGCGGCAGACACAGGACAGGTGGATATCAGGCAGGTCCTATACTGCAAAAAATATCTCCACACGTCCTTCAGTCCCAGATAAAGCTTTTTTTGGTAAACCAAGAGACAACTTCTGCTGACGCGAGTTTAACATGCAGTTCGCTTGTTTCAAGAAAGACTCTGTGGTACATAATCCCATGGACGGAGCAGTGAAGGTGTGAGCTAATTAAAAATAATAACTGCGTCTCTGCAGCAGCCACGTCTGCTACTGAAATCACAGAGCTCATCAAAGTATGAACATGAATCCTCAAGACAAACTCCTGACGTGAATATAAAGAGAAACTGTGTCATCGTCCAGAGTGTTTGTTTATCTCGTGATCAGCTGACTCTCGGCTGGAAGCTTCTGGTGTGTTGCTTCAGATCAACTTTCTTATTTAGTGTAACAGCTCTTATTCATACAGTCGATTTTTTGTCTGTAGTTTTATGGTAATGAACCCAAAACTCAAAGTAAGAACATCTCACCTGCGCCACATCAAATTTGGATTTTGTAGCTGATTTCCACGTGCATACCGAATAAACAAACAACTAGCCTCAATGTGTTAATGTGTTACTGGTTATGCTTAGAAAGCATGGGGACGTGCTCTTTATCTTGACAGCAAAATAAAAGAAGCTGGTGGTGTGGTAGTGGAGACAAGAAGTGATTAAAGCCTTAAAGTCAAAGTTAAAGACAGAAAACATGAACCAACCTGCAGAGCTGTCGGCCAGTTGCAACAGTTTACCACCTTGAAAATAATACTAATGTGTTAAAAGAAAGAAAACAACACTTTTGTTTCCTCTAGAAATAAATATTTCTTTGGGTTTGTAATATTATGACAGATTGTATTTTTTGGCATTAATAGTGTACCATATTTCTATTTGATATGTTTTTGTGGGGGGTTTAATGTACCTTATTTTATGTCTATTTATGCATTCATACTTTTTGTGTAATTTTTAAACCTTTATCCGCTCTCTCGACTTCTGTGCTGCAACATCCCCAAGACTCATTTATGTTTCATCTCAACCGAGCAGCAAGAAAGTGACTTAACATGAGAAATGATTTTAAAAACATCTTATCCTACGTGAATGGTAAAACGTTTGCCAAGAGGAAGATTTTTAAAGGCTCATTTTTTGCAGTGTAATGCAGCAACTCTCTCTCTCTCTGCTCTTCTCTTTTCCCTTTCTCTTCATCTCAATGCCTCTTTCCTTATGTTCCTTCATCATCATCATCATACTGACTGACTCACACCCATGTCCAATTAGCCTAACATGTGACTGGACTCTGAGCAGGGATCCAGGATCTTCCCTCCTGCTGCGTCACAGATTTACATTCATGTAGACGGCTTAGCCTGAGACGACCCTCCGACTCCGTCGACTGAATGTACAATGTGCCCCCTCTCTGTCTCAGACTATTTTCTCACCTTTCATTAATGTCTGCCTCTCTCCGCAACAAGACAAGTATCTGCTGCAGCCTCAGAGGCATTTCCAGTCATTTTCAGCGATGATATGGAAATTCGGTGGAGTTCTCCCCTCACCTATTCAGTCTCCTGACTCTCTCCCACATTATCCACTGATGTCTCTCTCTCTCTCTCATTTGGCCAGGTAACAGCATTTAGAGAGCTGAGAACAAACAGAACACCCACACTGCTCACTTACGTCAGTGGAGCAATTTTCTACCAAAAGACACTTTGACATGAAGCAGCTAAACCTCCCAGATCACACACACACACACACACACACAAACACACACAATCCACACTGTATATTGACAGTTCAGCTCTCCCCTATCCTGCAGCCAATCACAGACGAGATGTAACAGCCAAACGTGGGATGAGACACGCGTGAACACACACACAAACAAGCCCACAGCAGCCTCTCTCTGGGGAGGAGAGAGGGGCTTGATGGTGAAGGAAGGAGTAGAAGAGGGGGGGGGTCACTAGCTAGGCAGTTCCCATGGCAACATACAGGTGACTCACCAGCCGGTGAAGCAGTTGCCTTGACAACCCGCAGTGTGTAGCGTCGCTATGGGAGCTGAGTGAAAAGGGAAAAGGGAGCACACATTGTGGGTGTTTGTTGTCGTGGGTGTCGAAGTAGAATGCTGCAGACTGAACAACTGATGAGCCACGGAAAAACAGCATCGACTGAGAGGTCCGAGGCTGGAGAATTAACACTAACACACACACACACACACACACACACACGCACACACCACACACACACACACACACACACACACACACACACTAAACTGAAAATAGGTATGAAGCCAGCGAGAAGCGAAGTTACCTCGGCTGTAAACGTTTGTTTGGAAAGGATTTATATTCCTGAAAGAGGAGGGCAGTGAAATATTTGCTTAACTTATTGTTCTGAATGCATTCAAGCTAAGACAGAAGGTGCCTTGTATTATAGTGGAGTACTGTTCAAGGTGCAGCGAGAGGTGTGAACTCAGTCCCCTTAGCTTTAAGAGGCACTTTATCCTCTTTCAGCTCATTGTTTTGGTTTTACTGTCTAGGTTCAGTGTCAAGCAGCAAATTAAATTTCATAAATCTGCTGTGTGTGTGTACCCAGTACCAAACAGGCTACAGTTGTGATTCTTCAGTGCTTATATTACCCTCAATGCTGAGAGTTCAGTCTGAGATTCTGGTGTGTTAGCAGCTCATGCGGCCCCCGAGGTGCTAGCCTCAAGCGGAGATGAGGAGTGGGCTACAAAAGGTCTGGTAAGCTCACCTCATTCTCCACACGTCACATCACTTGAGGCAATTTATCAGACTTCACGCAGCTCACTCTGGAGCCACAAAAAGGCTTTATATAACTTTTTTTCCCCCACATACGCAGCAGTGCTCTCCGAGATCTGTAAACAGTCCTTGATGTGTCAGATCATGGAGGAAACTTCAAATATGGAATGACAAACAAGCAAACAGTAAAAGATTTAAGACTGTAATTAATCCTGAAGTCTTTCTTTGCTCCAGACAGGACTTACATCTGATCCGTGCGTTTAATATTAAAATCACACGACCTCGCCTAAAGAAATAAATCCCAACAAAGCTGGAGGCATAAATACAAACAAAGCAATAACCCAAACACTCTCTCCCACATTTTCCCACACCTGTTTACTGCTACGAAACTCGTGTTAATGTCAGACAATACGCTCGGTGGCTCAAGTCTTGCACTAAAGTCGTGATCATCACAACAGCGGGACATTCATATGGATTCTTGCTCGTAAACATGACACCATATGTTCCACCGTCAAAGTATTTTAAGCAAACAAAGTGTATTTACAAAACTCTTTTTGCAGTTTTGCATGGTCAGCTGCTCCAGTGGCACATCTGTCTGAATGCAGTACGATGACTGACGAGCATCTGTGTTGACTCTCTTTAGACTGTTGGTGATATTTTCAGTTTTCACGCTGCAGCTTGTGAATCTACGAATTCAGCAGTGACCTTGCTGCTAATGGGGGTTTGGGAGGACTAGTAAGTCTGAGCATAACTTACGACTCTGGACTTTTTCTTTTTTTATGTTACTTGATACTTTTCATGATATCTCGATAGATTCAGGCTTAAGAAACACACACGTTCCTGTGCACGTTCTTCACCTCTGCATTGATTTATTATTGAAAAGTCGACATTTCAGAGACCTTTTTAAAAGACAAGGTCCTTGTGACTTTAATAAATTATTTGTTCATTTCGCTGACTTGTGTGCTTTTGTACGCCTGTTCTTGCACTATGTAACATGTGCTCTGGGTATGATCTCTCATTTGAAGTGCTCAGCAGAGGCAAAGAGACTGAAGGGGACATTAACAGAGCAAGCTAAGAAGAAGAAAAAGAGTGTGACCGTGTGACAAGCTGCAAAACAAAAGACTGAAAGACATGCCAAGCTGGGCTTCTTGCTGTTGGACTAGTACAGTAAGTAATATTTGCTGACTGACTTGCTTGATGTTCAGCTGGTAGCAAAGTTATCAATCACATGTAAAGCTGTCCATATTTACCACAGTGGTACCGTAGTACAAGCACAGTATCATCTGAATTTATGCAACTGAAACAAAGTGATTGCAACATTAGAAAAATGCAGTTTCTGCCTCGCCCTACCGTTGCGTGGACAGACGTTGAACTGGTGGTTGATATCGAGCGAGCAGGGTTTGCGCGTCACGGCCGTGGTCACGGACTCGTACGGGTTGTCCTCGTCCTCCGGCAGGAAAACATCCAGAGATGGAGACGCGACGATCTCCGCTGAAAGCTTCGAATCCTGGGAGAAGAAAGAGAAACGCGAGAGCAGTTTGTTAAACATAGCGCATTATCCACGAACAGAGTGTGCACAATTGACTCCAGCAGGAGCTACCAGCACAGCTACATTCATTGAGCTAAACACAAACACACCACTAATTACATTATTAATTATGTACTGCAGCCATACCGGCCTATTATCCCTTCCAATAGACCCATAAATGAAGCATTATGGTAATTAATAGTGTTTGGAAAGCAAAGTGAAGAGAGTTCAGACGCACAATGTTAAACCAGAGAGAGTCATTTTGGTTTTATGAGCCATGTGAGAAAGACAAACACAAAACTCGGCAAGAGAAATATAGAAAAGAGATATTTGGTGTCAGCTATCAAACGTGAGAGCATCATCATTCATGTCCGACCATGCCGACACAGTCGGATTATCATGTAAGGTTCAGGCCAACGTTCCAAGCAAACATTGGAAATAAAAGCCTTGAACTTTTATTTCTTCTTTTTAATCCCGGAGAGTCTCTTAACAGCCTCTTAGGACCAGTTCAGCAACAATATTCAACAAGAACATTCATCTGCTACAAAAAAGTTCATTACAAAACGATTAAAGATAAGTCACATGCAATCTTATGTTGATTTACTTGCTGTCAAATGTCCAAATGCCTTGAACGAACAGTAGATTGCAGGGAAATTGTAGCAATTTAGGGAAAAAAATCAGTCTTCGAATTTGGTTTCAAGAGATAAATCTGCTGGAAAACGTCTCTCTAATATAAAATAAAAGAGGTTTTATAATCTTAAACCTTAAATGCCTTTATTTTAATGTATTAAACTTCATAACTGATGAAAGAGGTGGCTGTTAAAATCTATCCTGTGACGTGCAATAGCTTCAGGGTCTCATCACATGGTGTGATGTGAAAAAAAGAACGAAAGAACAGCTGAGAAACAGAAATTACATTTAAACATTAGAGCAACAGTGAAGTCTATTTTGTTCACGTGTTCAATTCCAACATGCCGACCACTGAGGTTTCCAAAGTTAGCAAAGTATTACTATGTGTTAGTGTTCTACTTTTTGTTTTAGTCCTAACAAAACCCGACCTGCATGGATGTATACTGGGGTCCAATCACTCGGTGGATCTCAGAACCAGAGCCATAAAAGAATCAAGTGATCAGGAGTATGAGGCAATATCTAAATAGGGTGCTAATCCGGACGATTCATCTCTTTCACAAAGGTTGAATTGACTCCTAGTTTAGCGATGCTTTTCTGCTACACACTTAAACCCAACAAGCCTCCATCTAATCTCACTGCACCACCTTCTGAGGCAATAGCAATGCCCTGCAGCTGACTGACAAGTGGAAGTAAAGTTCTATAGTAAAGTAAGTTCGTTAAAAATGGTTCGATGTCTGACCTTTTCACTGATGTGATGTTACTTCTTTGCATTAAGAATTCAAACTAAAATGTCACGTGTATCACGCTGTTCAGCTGATATGATGACATCCTTATTGGCTCAGGGGAGAAAACGAGTGCGATTCTCCAGCACTGAGTTCCAGAGTCGTCTTCTGCACCATCTACCAATAAAGTCAACAAACAAGTGTCCGAAGTGCTCGACACAGCTCCTGATCCTGCAGATTTGATCTCTACAACCTCTCCGGGATCAGCAGCTTTGCCGAAAAGTCTATACAGCTGCAGGGCCTCTAATCTACAGACCTGACTGCTGCTGCTGCTGCACTGTCTCTGTCTTTGTTGTCCACATTGTCTCCTTCGCTCATGTCCTCCGCCTATTTCTCTCGTCTATGTGTGAATGAAATAATCTTTAAAAAGTGTCTATCCTTTTATGATTTCATTTCACCTCATCACAAAGCTCCAGCTCTCACCACAACAAGGCCCCTGTCTCTACTCTTTATTGAATGTTGTTAGACTGTTAATAGAAAGGATGTTCTTGCGTTACTTTTCTTAATTAATGCTGTTGCACTTGTTGTTTTTGAAGCTCTCTCTGCCTAAACTGTAATTTGCATACTAAATGAACTACATCAATGATTTTTTTTTTTTTACCAACAGGGATTTGCAGCATTTTTGAAAGAAACTTTTCATCTGGAGGTGATTCATTCAGAGTAACATGTAAGGATTCGACGTTTCTTTGGGACCTTTATATAACAGCGTTCTCCTCGGGTTATTTGAGGAGAATTTCAGATTGCACTTGCACAGGTTGCAAGCATCGGTGAAAAGGTTGAGCCCCAAAGGGCTCCGTGAGAGATGCCGAGGACCAAAACCAAAAGGTCCCTTATCTCTGAGGCAGATGTGTACCCAGAAAGAATGAACAACACGACTGAGTGATGTGAAGCGAGGGAAAAGGTTACGAGCGAGCGTCATTTCAGCCGAAGAGACAAAACATTTCTTTCCAGCGACGCGGCCTCTGGATGTCTGCCTTTTTTTTCCCATAACACATCACTCTTCACTTCTTGAAGGAACCTCACCCTATGGTAAGACGCTTCCTAATGGGATCAGTGCTAAACTTGTCACCATGGCGATAAGTTGGTAGGTCTCAACCCTACACCTCGTGCATGCATTTCTCGGCCGTCTCACCGTCTCTGTCTTTTCGCCCTCTCCCCGACCTCCTTTCCTCGTTCAACAGCCATTAGTCTTTCTGTCATCATCTGCTACTACATTACCCAGACTGCACCGGGCCATCAATCACACACAGAGCACACTCAAAACGGATTAATCATTCCTTCTGACAGAGCAATCAGTCCCTTGATGATTTCTCTCTGCACTCAGTCTGAGACTGAGATTTTACACTGCACTTTATTAAAAGGCCTACAAACTAAACCCCCCTCCTCCTCCACGCTCTCTTCTCCATCTCCATCAGCACTCAATTAGACTGCCATTAACCGGTAAAGGAGATCCAGTCGGTCTTTTATGCTTTCGCTCTGCAGGTGGGCCGAGGCCTGACTGACGCTGATTGGACGTGACAGCCTGGTTAGGTGCAGATTTCACTCACAGGGCTGAAGGAAAAGTCTGAGGAGCACTCCGGTGAAGACATGCTGGAAGCTCAGGCATATAAAAACCCTACTCCGAATTATAAACTCACCTGACAGCTCAGGTTAGAGGCGCAGTAAATCATCTTCAGATTCATTTTCAGGCTTTGGCATAACTGTGATCTGAGACCGTCAAGCTACTAAACCGCATCTCGTACGGTGTGTTTACACGCATTTCATTGGTTTTGGCATTCGGCTTTGTTTGCTGTAGCTGTATTTCCCTAGCAGCAGATACTGTTGGAGAAATAAATGATACACGATGACAGCATCGACTTAAAATATCATACAATAATTAAAATGCATCGGTTAACAGCGTTTTAATCACGGCGTTGTTGGAAAACATAATCTGTGAGGTCGACAAAACATATTTGCTGTTAACACATTATTTTTATAGAAATGTCATTTTCTAGAAGACACAGTTGCTATGACAGCAACCTTTACAGCAAAGCATTAAAAATAACTCCACATATAGTCGGAATAAAAAAAAGATATCATGACAAAGCAGACTCTAGGAATTAATTTACAACATATTGTAGCACTACTACAGTTGAGGAAGTAATTCTTCCAAAATAAAGGTCGGATAGGGGAGCAACCTGATCACTGTTACTGCACGTAGACACAGATTTGTGTGATTTAATTTCCTGCGATTTCTCTGAGTAACCTGGTTTCTTGTAAGGATGTAACTTGACCCTGCAGATCTGAAGAAATAAAACTGGAAGCAGGGGAAGTTCTTGGGAACTATTTGAGGTCAAGTTACTGGAAGTGAAAAGAGGTTCAAAGGGAAACAGGAAGTGACAGGATGAATGGGAAGTGCAGGCCTGATGCGATTGGAATTTTAAAAAAATATTTCCGATGAAACGAAGCTGTGAGATTGAGGCTACAGATCATCTCAGCGCCGCTGCCGTTTGTTCACAGTAATTACCAAGACGTCACCATGAATTAACTATGAAATCCGGAAGTTTTAAAATGCCACAGGTACAGTAGCATCATTAATAAAAGCCCAGGAAAGAGATTCCTCTATAGTGTCCATGGGGAGAAATGAACAGATTAAAAGAGAGAAAAGAGCTACAGAGCAGGAAATTAATAAGAAATGTGCCTGAAATCATTATTAAAAGGACACGCCGGCAACTTACTGTAACCCTCTCTTTCATTTCTACATCACCGCTCGTTCACTCTAAAGCTTGTAAAAAAGAAAGAGAACGAGCGAGGTCAAAGCTGACAGGGGTGACAAACCCCATCGCCCCGGGGCGACGACAGCGAGAGAGAGAAAAAGAGAAAGAGGCAAGAACAGGTAGATCAAAAGGGCCGCCGCGATCCAACCCAACACTTACTTTGGAGTTTGTGCGTCAGCAAATCCTGAGGAGACGTGCACGGGACAGAGAGACAGAGGGGGAAGAGGAAAACGAGTTCATGCTGAGGAAAAGAAGCAGAGGAAGTGGGAGTGCGGTAAAGTTTGGAGCAGGGACTTCCTCACACGCACATGCACGCACGGTCATGAGTTAAACACAGAAATGCCTGATTTCACAGCGGAATATCCAAGGTGAGCAAGTTTGGAGAGATTCCCGTCGCTGGCGGGCCGAGCAGTTTGCACTCCATCCTGAACGGGCGAGGAAATCCCTCACGCTTAAATCCGGATTGAAGCCAAATCTCTAGATGATATTATTCCGACGAGTTTATCTACCTGATATTTTGACGTGTCCTCGTCCCCCCTTCTGTCCAGCCCTCGACGCCTTTAAAGAGACTGGAAGAAGAGGCTTGGATATGAGCAGTCCCCTCCAACAGACAAACACCCTCGGTCTTCATTCATTTCCCTCCCTCCTTCCTCCCTCCCTCCACCCTAACCCTCCCTCCTCTATCTTTCATGGGCAGAGATAGGACACAGAGAAACTTGTGTCTGAGCTGCACAGGAAGAGAGCGGACAAACAGAGGCCTCCTCTGGCCACTAATTAGCAGGTCGTATGCAGCTCCCGTCCGACTGCAGAGGCCAGATTAAACGTTTGAGAGTGTGTGTGTGTGCGCGACGGCGCCTGCACCATGTGACCAAAGAAATGTATGTAACGGCGTGTGATTATATCTCTGCGGCGTGTGTGTACGCGTCGGTCTGCTCGCAGCAGATGCAGTTGCACAAGAGCTTACGTGCGTATATTTTTGTGTCTGCCTTCTTACGTGTGTGTGTGTGTGTGTGTGTGTGTGTGTGTGTGTGTGTGTGTGTGTGTGCAGGGCTGATAACAAAAGAGGAAATGTGCCGTTTGCGCCGTCACGTCCGAGGAACTTCTATCTTTCACTCTTAAATCCTGTGATTCTCTCTCATCGTTTAACCCTCTGCTCTGACAGTCGCAAACCCAACCCGCCGCCTCGTACACTGTACGCCGTACAGTGAGTTCATAGGCCATCAGATATGAATAGAGGCTATAATTTGCTGGCATTTCCTCATGGAGGCTATTTGATTAGAGAGAAAAAGGGAGGGGTGGACAACCAGGGCGGACAATGGACCCTCTGAGGCCCTCGATGAGGGGAGAGAGAGAGAGAGAGGAGAGAGCGGCGCAGTCATGAGAGGACAACGCTGGACAAAATATTGATGAAAATGAAGAAAGATTGCAGCACTTGAGCAATCAGCTCAGATAATACGTGCTCTCTTTCCTAGAATGCTAATTAGCAGCAAACCTGATGGGAATATCATTAGTTTTGCAGCTTTTTATAGACTTAATCAGCAGTTTATCCGTCCTCTTCAAAGTTGGAAACCTTGCTGTGATGATATGACTCACAGCCTCTGCATCCGCTCCTTTCTTAAACCAGCAGATAGTCGTTTTTTTTTTAAATATGACTGTGTAAACAAGATGCTTCAACTTTAGAGGTGTTAGTTGGCGTGTGTTTTCACTTTGGACAGAGCCAGTCCAAGAAATGCTGAAGTGAACCCAGGCAGGAAAAAAAAGTGATACGAAAAACAGTGGCTGAAAATTTCAGATAGCGTGAGAGAGTAAAAGAAGACAGAGAGGTGCAGGCCGGTCATAGCAGTGCAGGGATTGCCTTGCAGAATTGAATCCCCCCCCTCTCCTCCCATGGCCGGCTAATCCCACAGAAATCAACTAGCTGAGCCACCCACGGGACGCCGACAGTCGCTCCTCAGAAAATAACACCCTTCACATTCTCCGTGATGGCTTCTGCACCGAGCAAAGCTCAAAATGTGGCTTCCCTCTTGGCTCCGCGCTTAATCCCACAGACAACAGGCAACCAGCCAGAGCGAGAGGCGGCCCGACAAAGAGCCACTGCTGTGTGACCCGACATTTTAACTGCCAGCCCGACAACAACTCTGGAGGACGTCATGTCCTGTAGTACCGCCGGAGAAGCTGCTCGGGTTACGTTGTACACACAGCAACAATGAAAGATGAACGAATAAATTCACTTGGAGAGATAAAGTTAACCGAGGTAAACGATGTCAGAATAGTATCTTCTACACACAAGATCATCCCTGGTTGAACCCAGCTCATAAAGACACTGGTGCCAGCCTGAATTCCTGCATCAATATCACAAAAACTGACACTTAAGTAGTCACCAAAGCCCTTTTTTCTAAGTTTGTGTTGGAATCAGAAAACCATGTGTAGCATGGACCGCCACACAAGCTACCAAAAGGATGAGGATTCACATTTAGCAGCATCAATTTTATGTATTTCTACTAGTGAGTCGTTGTTGTTCATCCATCATGAATTTATCTTGGGGGGAAAAAGTCAAACCATCGCTTCTGAGCACATTTTTGGATATTTCACTCGTCCATCACTCTATGCTCTGTGTCGTAAAACTTATTCACCCGTGTTTAATACTCAGGTTTAAAAAGACCAGATGGGTTTGAACTGATATCAGATTTATTTTGTGCATTAAAGGGTTCATCTGTTTCCCTGTGTATGCTGCACATCAGCCAGAAGGTGATAGAATGCTTGCAGTAAAAATTATATTTACATAATTCTATATTTCCTAATTTCTATATTTCATGTTTTTACTTGCTTCAATAAAACGGGATAAAAACAAAAAAATCAAATAAAGTGGCACTTTTGTTTTGCTGAATGATTTTTGCGGCTCACAGTGCCAGAAACAACTTCCTATTCATTACTTTTATGGATAACTGTTTTTTTTTTAATGTCTGTATCAAGATAGAGGGAATTGCTCCAGAGCCAGCGTACTGCTCCCGTCAGATCCATCGCAGCCTTGAACACACAAACACACCTCGCCTGATGTGCCAACAGCAAAGCATGACAGCTGATCTGCCCTTGTTTTTCATCTGCTTTGTTTTGGGGATACTGTGGAGCCTTCCAAAAGCACTTCTTTGTTTTTACGGAGGTTTTGTAGATTCTGTCATTTTAAACTACAAACAAGAAAAGCACAAACTCACAGACTGCATCTTCCTCTAAAAAAAAAACAGTTCTTAGGCAGCTTAGCTAATAGATGCCAGAGGAATAAAAACTGAAAGTGATAAAAAAAAAGAAAAGTAAGGCAACAAAAGGTCAGGAAGAGAACGAATCGCAACATTAGCCTCCAAATTATCTGTCACAAAGTCATTCTCCTTGAGAAATCCACTATGCTCCACTGAACTGCCACATAAATCTGAAAAGAAAAAAAACAAAATGCAAGGTCTTTGGCATTAAACCGCAGCTCGTGAACACAACCAGCGATTCATGGAAAATTCCTGCGACATTCAAAGAGTCTTCATGTATACCTGATAAGGTCTGCATAAATGACCGTATGAAACGTGTGGAGGGTGTTTAGTGGCAGTGAATAAGTAAAAATGCCACATCTACAGACAGTTTTCGGCTCTTGTAGAATCATAGAAGAGGAATATTCTGTCGTACAAACGTGGCAGTTAATCCTGGTGGACTGACATGGAACAACAGCGGATATAAAAACACGATAATTGATGAGCTTTAGCGGTAGGCAGATTTTTAGCCGCATGAATGGCAATGTTGGTCGCCCAACCCGTCAAGTTGGTTTACCGCTTTAATCCAAAAAATACCTGCAACTTCATGCTAAGCCGGCTGTACCTTCATGTTAACCATAAAAACATGATGGCAACGGAAAACAAATAAGCGTACATCCCAAAACATGAAACGACTGTTCCGACAGTGACCCCCTCTTTTCTGCTGACTCATAAATCTCTACCTAAATGAAATTAAACTTTATTGATCCCTGTGGGATAATGCTACATCATCCTGCCGCTGCCTCGGTATGTCTCAACAGATCTGTAAGCTGTGAATTAATCACTCAAATGACAAAAAAAAAACTGTCTCCGTAATCTTGTTGGGATGAATATGAGGAGGAGAAACAGCAACTGTGTGCTAAAATCATTAGAGCCGAATATTTACAGGTCATCTGGGGCCACGACACAGAGCTCCACGTGAAATATTCCACGTTTAAATCGACACACACACACACACACACACGGACACGAAAGATGAACTGAGTAAATCACTTGCTTTGTTTATCCTGATTAAAAAGCAGAATTATGACATCTTTAATTCATTTATACACAAATACACAGAAAGCAAATGTTCTCCTTATCGCTCCACATCACTTGTGTGTGTGTGTGTATGTGTGTGTGTGTGTGTGTGTGTGTGTGTGTGTGTGTGTGTGTGTGTGTGTGTGTGTGTGTGTGTGTGTGTGTGTGTGTGTTGCAAGTTAATACGTGGGACGTTAAGCTTGTTTCGACACGAGATGATTGCACTTGTTTCACCACTCTGTTGGTGCTTCTGAAGCGGTTCAGGCTTTAATGCCTTGCACTTCAACACCAATGGCATTGCTTGTTTGTTATGTTTTATAATACACTACACTGCAACACTTTTTCCTGTCGGTGGTCTCTCTTCAGCGGAGCTCATGCTCCTCTCTCCAATCTTTTATCCCTTTTCCTGTTTACCTCAAGGACGACAAGATATCTCTACACACACACACACATACAAGAGGAACATCACGAAGCACTCAAAGGCAGCACACTGTATGTGTGTGTGGCAATTTATTTCAGTAAATCAGTATCTGACAGGAGCTATAGGTGTGCATGTTGAGGCGAGGTTGTCAGGAAGATGTTCTATAGCTGCAGAGTCTACAGGGCATAAAGCCATTAACAGGAACTAACTGTAAGCACAGAGGCACATCGCGTCCCGCAGAGAGACAGCGAGCAGCAGAGAGGGAAGACGATAACACGGCGAGTAAAAAAAAGAGTAGGAATCTTTATGTTCTTTAATATTTTAGTTTGTGCTTTATACATTTAGGAATTAACTAAAATATGTCATTCAAATCCACTGAAAAAAGGCAGAAACATCCTCGATCCACAAAATTAAAGTTATAAATGCACATGCATTTGCATTGTGAAGGTCTCAACTACGACAGCAACCAACAATGATTTGCTCCATTGGTTGAGTATCTGAAAATAATTTGAAAAATGTTTATTATTATTACCCGAAGCAACATATTCAGATTGCTGAATGTATTCAGTGACAAAAACAAATCAAATCCTCACATTTGAGCAGCTGAGTGTTTTGGTATATTTCCAAATAGTTGTTGATTAATCCTTCTGCCATATTTATTCTCAGCTGCTAGCTATATAATATCATACTCATATTGTTGACATTGTCTTTGTCCCGAGCCACGTGTGTGTTATGTGGCAAACTGTGTGTTTGTGCCACTGTAGGAAGATGTTGATGCAGCCAAGACGTTTTATGCACTGAAAAGAAAAACTATTACAACAAACTATGGAATGAGGAATGACTGTAAAACAGTGTTATTGATCCCTGAGTGTATTTCCTACTGAAACAGGTTGTTAGACGGCGAGGGATCAATATCGCATTCCAACTGAAATCACATTTAGTCATCTAGTTTTTTTTTTAAATCTATTGGTTTTATTATAAAAAAGGAAAAAAAAGAGAAATATTAGAGATGTTTCTTTTTGTCTCAGCCGGCTGGAGGGGCCGTGTTTGTGTTTGATTGACAGCAGCTGGCAGACAGTCAGAGTGTCTGCGTTACACCGTAAATAACTAAAGACGAAGTAAACAGAAATGCCCGGTAGCCTACACGTCATGGACGGACAGACACTGTCAGCGATGAAGCAAAATATAATGGTGTATGTGATCGAGTCTGTCAGAGCATGTCTTTACATTTTTACATGCTGTAGAGCCATTTTAGAATGCTATACATCAAAATAATATGTGTGTCCATACTCATGACATACATCGCACACATTTTTTGTCACGGGTAGCGACACGCAAGAAAACCACGTGACAGTTCCTGCTCACAACCTCATGACGAATATTCCAACGTAGGAAGTGCTGTGAATACCCGCTGTCTGGATCATAGAGGTTTTGTTGTGTTTGTTTTCACTGGATTTTTACAAACCCATTAGTGGAAGGAGACAACGCTCTGGGACACGATGCATGCATAATAAATAAGTGTGACTCCTCCAGTGTTATATGCAAAAAGAATTATTCTCTCTTATTTGGTTGCAAAGAGACATGCAAATGAGCTCCCGTCAGTCATAAAAGGTGGCGTCAGGAATCCTGAAGCTTTGCTCTTGTTGCACATTTTGTGCCTCCAACCTATTTGTTGCAGGAATTGTTCGACGTTTTGGAAAAAAACCTTTGATTTTGATTCATCATATATTTCTTGCTAAGAACTAGATTAGAAGATACCACTCTTATGTCTGCACGAGAAATGTGAGGATTGTTTTAATTTATCATGAAGAGGCGGAAACTTTGTTTTAAATATATTATGGCGTTACAGCTGAACTGTCACAATATTTAATTATTCAACCTGTTTAACTCATGAAATTGAAAACCAATCTCCCACAGAGCAAGTCCTTTATTTACAGGCTTGTTAGGCTCTCCACATGATCCCTGCCCTCTCAGAAACATCTTCCTTAGAAGAACATCTTCGAGAGCCCTCATGGGTTTCTGATCATAACCTCTGCCAGTCGTAGACAGAGCTGCCCACACCTCACCTCCTTAAAACTCCCCGGGCAGAGAACATTAAAGGTCAGCAGCTCAAGAGTGGAAAAAAAAAAACAGCACTGTGGAAAGTGAAATCTAATGGGCAAGTCCGAGTGAGAGTGGAGTAACAGCGAGACCTAGGAAAAACAGGAAGGAAGGAGCATGAAGGTGGTGAAAGGAGAGGAGAGAAGCTCGAAAAACACGGCCGGGAAACGCTGACGTGTGTGAGTGTGTGCGGCGCTCTGGTGCACCTGTGCTGATGGCAACAAATCGGTCAATGGTGGACATCCCACGGCTGATCTCATGAATTTCTGGGTTGCCTGGCAACCCTGCTGACCTCCCTGTTCCTCTCTCTCCATCTGAATTTCTGTGTCGCATTGGTTCATTATATTTCTGCCTTTTCATTCTCTCCATTTTGCGTTCGAGGTTTCCACGAGTGAGGTCTGAACTTCTTTGTTAAAGTCGACGTCGCGCAGGAAACCTCCTCCAGTCCGCGCGCACTTTGGCAATGGTTGGAGGAAACCTGTGGCTGGAGGACAATTCACAACAAGGGAAGCTTCCTTATGCAGGCACGTATGACACACACACACACACACACACACACACACACACACACACACACACACACACACACACACACACACACACACACACACACACACACACACACACACACACACACAAACATGTGATAGACTGTAATGACATACTAAATTCGTTATCTTGGAACAGGCTCCACTCTGTTTTTCCGGCTTATCTAATAAGATGCACAGGCTCTGACATGTGTGCTGTGTACACACGCGTTCGTGCATGCACCTGCTGAGGCATGTGCACACTATACATATATATATATGCAAAATAATACACATACACACTCAATTGCCAGATTTTTTTAGCTATTGATGCAGGCTGCAGTATTTCTGCAGTAGATACTATCATAATTTAACAGAGGTGCTGATTGAACCTTATTTTGGAGGATGTAGTTTGCAGAGTGGCTAACTTATGATGTCTCAGCTATTAAAAGAAGCAGAAAATGAAAGTGTTATATGTATAATTAGCATATGTAAATTTGATCTTTAATATGCTGCATGTAGATATGAACATCTGCAGCATTTCGACTGTAGACTCAGTGCTGCAAAGATGGAGTCCCTTTTACTTTGTGTTTGGTGTAAACTGCTGGATCGACTGACAGGAGAGCTCAAATGAAGAAGCGTTTTCAGTCGCACTTCACGGCTGGCAAACCAACTTTGAAGCGTCGTACCACGCAACAGTCAAGCTTTAAAACGAAATACACACCTCAGATAATGTAAAACACAATCAAAAATGACCAGGATATTTGGTGGTTTTAATCAATTTTGAGGTATTTCCATGACTGGAAAACTTCCAGAACACATCGGAACCCTGTTTTAAGTAGGTTCTTTATTAAACAATACAAATACCTAAAAAAGATACTGACGATGACTCTAATACCTTGTGAGTAACAGAAATTCATTTGGCTTTACGTAAAGTTTAAAGAGCTGACCTGCTGTTTTTTGAATCTAAAGCTTATTTAGCTGGAGTGTCTGGTGCAGGAATCCTTTCTGTATTGTTGGTTACTTCTTTCATGGGCGACAGCTAGACAACGAGAAAACTGTGCGCTCAGACAGTCGATACGAAGGTTAACACACTTGTGCTGAAATTGAAAGATAAATGAAGCAGAGAGGGAGAGAGAGAGATGGACGTGGCATAGAGAAAAGAAGTTAAGAAAGAATCAGGTCATCTTATGTGAGGAGATGGAGGAAAGGATGGAAGACACTGCAGCACAAAGACGTTTCACTTTGTCCGGCCCGACCTGCACTCGCTGTTTTCTCTCTTCGTGTTAGCTCTGTTTATTCACAGCTACACAGGCCAAATTAGCACGGAGATAACTTAATTATGCAATTTCTGCTTCCTCGCTCCATTCCCTCCTTCTTCTGTCCTCCTCTACAAAGCCCACCCACGCAAACTCACCCACGCAAACTCTAAACGATGCCATGCCAAATTCAGACACACACACACACACACACACACACACACACTCCCAAGCTGATGCCACCAAATATGCTCTGTATACACTCAAATTTAAACTAATGCGCGTTTCTTTCAACGCACCAATATTTTCGTGCACACACACACAGATCCAGGTGCAAACCTCTTCTCCAGGCATCGTGCCAGTCGGTCAGGCAGGCTGCCAGTGTACAAGACAGAGGGTCCGTTGTGTTGTAAATGTCACATGTCCTGCTGTTGGAGCCAGCACGCATCTTACCACTAAACAATCTCATCTGCACACAGTTAACCACGTTTATATAGGCAGCGCGGAGGGCTTAAGGGGTGGAGGAAGGAAGGACGGAAGGACGTAAACAGGAATACACGGAAGAGGAGGAGAATTTGGATTTAGCTTTCCCTTCTAGTGTTTTGGTTGAAGGTAAAACGAGATAGCTCACACGCGGGAACCGAGAGGTGAAAAACAAACTTCATTTCCTACAATTCATGCTTCATACTGTAACATAAGAGCGGGTATAACTCGGGTACTAAAGGTACGAGAGATGCACACGAGATCTAAAGCTGGTGAAGCGTTCTCTGTGTCTGTAATTCCCCTTTAGGCTGCGAAAACAAACTTTAAATTTTTTGCCTTTTTTTTGCTTTTGTCGAGATCGTGGAGCCGGTTCAAAGCCGCCTTGCTCAAGTGGTAGACTGTGAGACTCGTTTTTCAGACCCTCTACTTTACTCTAAGTGCTTCTATTATGCTGTGTTAACACACATTACAAAACAGACCTCTGGTTCTTCTTGTGGGTAAGAATACATCCAACGTACAGTTACAGTAATTCTATATAATTCTACTGATGCAACACTATGTATGTGACATGTATTTCACTGGGCACCATCATCGCAGTGTATATTTGGGATACAGTACGTATAGAGAATTACTGGAAGTGCTGCACATGATTACAGTCAGGGAGGCTGGAGCTCATCCCAGCTGACTTAGGGCAAGAAGTCACCAGTTCATCACAGGGCACGAGGATTCACACTCACATTCAAACCTACAGGGAATTTAAAGCGCATGTCTTTGGACTGTCTGTGGGTTTGAAACCGGAGTAACCGGAGTGAACCCACGCAGAAAGACGAGGTTCGAACCACTGCACAGCTGAAATTTTAAATATTCAAAATATTCAGATCACTACAAAAAATATGTATAAAAATGTATATTTGTCATGTAAAGTTTGGGTAGATTATAAATACAAATCAAGTGCAACTTGCTGCTGCAGGCCAAGACGTTTTTGCACACCGCTGTACCACTCCATCCATAATCCATAACTTCTCATAGTCTCATTAGCACTTATTTCCTGGTGTTAAATGAGTAGCTAGATGGCTTAGTGTGTGATTTGTTTGATAGTTATATGCAGTAGAAGGAGGAACAGCCATCACCTTTCTAAACACTGAGACTATCAGAGATTAAATACCAGATATTATAACTCTTTATACAGTGTGAACATGAATTTTAATCCTCTGAGAACTACGGCATCAGTCAAATGCAAAAAAAGTCACATTTATATTCTGCTGTACATTCCTCTGCTGCTGCAGTCTTCACATTCCCCCCCCGCGGGGATGATTATCCTTTCACGTGATCTCATTATATCAAATATTTCAGTTAAATGTTATTCATTTAAAAGTTCACGGGCCAAGTTCGGCTCATAAAAAGGTGCAAGCTTAAATGCTGCAGAGATAAGGAGGATTTTTTTGGGAAATTCTTACAAGGAAGGTGAAAATGAAAGAGGAAGAAGGAGTCGGGTGGTGAACGGGATCCAGAGCTGCCAGGAGAGCCGGTCTCTCTAGTGACGGCTCGTTCACTGCGTTCCCAAGGTAACCAGTGAAAGTATTCACTCAGAACAATGGCAATATTACTAGCCTGTAATTTCACTGTACTGGAGCAGCATGCGTGCGTGTGCGTGCCCGTATGCTGCATTATTCCACACCCATGTGACAAACTTATACGTTGATTATGAAGTGATATGATGAGCGCGTTATACGAGCCTCGTTATGTGCCCACTGTAAGATATAATGATGCAAATTAGCGGTGGAAACACTCGCTGCAATCTCAGTGAGAGTCGTCCAGTTTGAAGTGGGCTGGTGTGTGTGTGTGTGTGTGTGTGTGTGTGTGTGTGTGTGTGTGTGTGTGTGTGTGTGTGTGTGTGTGTGTGTGTGTGTGTGTGTCTCTACCTGCGACAGGCTGGAGAAGCCCAGGTTGTGGCAGCCGTTGCAGGGTGTCAAGGCCTCCCAGAATCCGGTAGGGCCGCATCCCTTTTCTGCTTCTTCCTCCTCCAGGGCTGGAGGGAGTGGCGGGGTCGGCCGCTGTGCACATAAATATAAAAAATAATAATAATTAAATGACCAGATCACCTACATATGTAACCATTAATAAGGATGCAAAGATCTGAAATGAAGCTTAAGAGCTGAGAAGTTTATTTACACAGTGCAGGATGTTCTTTAGGGGAATCAAGGCTGCTATAAAACAATATTTTTTACACCAACAATAGACAATATGATGTCGACTGGCTCACTTACAGAGATTTATCACCCAGGTGTCGTACTCCTCAGCTCTACAGACCGTTTTAAAGTCTTTGTTTTGATTTTCCCGACTCACACTTTTACCTTTTTTAGTCCAAAGCTCTCATAGGGTAGTTTTTAGCAAAGGTCTAATAAATCAAGTAAATCCACAAATCCAGGAGCTAACTAGTGAGATGTTCCAGTCAAGGAGTTGCTGGAGAGTTCAAATGAGAGCAAACCAGATGTTATTCCATGTCTGCTGCATATGTAGTGTGTAAGATGTGTGTTCTATATCACCCTTATGAGGCGATATTATGTTTACAGCTGGACCTGAACAATCAAGATACAGATGCAGCACAACAATCTGACAACAATCAGGCTTTCACGTATATAAATCATGCAGCTTTGGGTCATTTGATTTCATATTTCAAAGTTTGGGGATATGATTTTCATAAATCTCCTCTCTCTCTTTCTCTCTCTCTCTTATTTTCTTGACGCACATGTACTGCAGCGTTCAGCCTCAGTCTCTCCCTCGTGTTGAGAAGCTGATGCTCGTTTTGGAAACAGTCCCGAAAACAAAAAGTGACGCACTATTTAAAAGTAGAAATGTCTTTGCGTGAGTGCTCCGGGTGCTGCACTGAGTTAACCAGAGAGGAGAAAGGTGCAGGCACAGCAGAACAACTTTAACACGCATAATACACACACACACACACACACACACACACACACACACACACACACACACAGTGTCCTTTCCTGGGGCATTTTGGCTCCCAGGAGGCAGGTGTGTGGATGAGCTCTGTGGCATGAGGTGTCAGAGGGCAGATACAGACCCACCTGATATCTCCGTGATCTATATGATGCAGTGAGAGGACGCGGGTCAAAGCAGATTACACAGATATATCAGATATCACTGCAGTGCCTGATATGTAGCTTTTAAAAGCAGCAGTCGGGGAGGAAAAGAGGGGGGGAGAGAGAGCCGAGGGAGGTCTGATGATTGACGACTGGAGAGAAAAATCTTTTGGAACGAAAGAAAACAAGCTGGAGCGGGAGAGAGGGTTAAACGGAGAGCTTGCAGGACGTGTTGAATAGGGGAAAATGAGAAGAAATCACAGTGAGAGAAGATACAGACGGAGCGGAGGACAGATGGGAGGTGCACAAGCAAGCAGCGAGGCTGGAGATGGAGGCAGAAAATGGAGCCGAAACCAAAAGGTCACCAATCGCTCCAGATTGCAAAGGGGCCCCCCCGCAACACTGCAATATTGATTGATGTAAGACGGTCCGCAGCGCTCGCATACACGCACCACACTGCATGTATGGACAATGGACAGATATACCATTTCATTACAGTAAAAATCAGGTATCAGTCAGCATTCAATAATAAGGAAACCATTAATTATTCATTACCGGGGACTGCATAACTGATCAATATTGCATTAGTTGTCTATGTGAAACCCTTAAAGGGATAGATGACTATTAGGGTACTGTCTTCTACTTAACTACATTAAGATGTGTTGGTTTACATGTGCAATGCTTGTTAAGTATTGCTTTAGTTGTCATTTAATGGAAGAAACTCAAAAATCTAATTAATCCTGTGACCTGAACTGACTCTAAAAAGTCAGCCTGAATTCAGTTTTTCCGGTTTTCTTCCAGATTTACGTCCCAACACATTGAAAAGTTTCCCTGCTACTGTTAACGACAGTTTGCTGTAAACATTCCCCCGTGACAACGCGGCTCAGTCTCCGGTTATAGAAAGAGAGAGGAGAAGAAAGACGAGCGTGAGCAGCTGATCAACCGCCAGGCTCGTAGAATAAATTGACACACTTTAAGTTTGTGCTGATTTTTTTTGTAGATCCAGACTGAAATGTCTCGGATCGACCGTTGTGAAATGCAGGTGTGGAGGCCGGGAGATGATGGACCACGTGACTTTGCCTGTAGTTCTTCCAGCAGGTTGATATTTTTGATCCAAGGTGAAATATCCTGACAGATCAACATTACTTTGGTTTATCATAGTACACGCTCAGCTTTCTTTTTTTAATTGGCAAATCGTTGCATGCTGAGAGGCTAAACTGAGATGGTGAACCTCATAAACATCACCAGGATGTTAACGCGTTGGCACGCAGATGTTAGTATGAAGCTCCAAGCACCACTTAAAGCCTCTGTAACACGGTGTTGTTAAATCCATTTCTTTTCATGTTTTAGCCGTGTGTGTTTTTTTAAAGTAACCAAACAAAAAGACAGAAGATTACGAGCCTTTAAACATTTTAACCAAATTTATAGAAGAATAAAATTCATTATAAAGACATGTCTAACCTGAAGTTCAAGGAAAATACTGAATGAATAATCACTCTGAAGACGTCACCTTTGGTTCAGGGACATTTCGGCAAACGTCCTACATTGAAAATAATCTTTAGTTATTACCTTTTGTTTTCCTGTTCTAAAGAAAATTGGAAAATTCAGAAAATTTGACATATAAAACAGAAGGATTGTCTTTCAGGGCCACTGAACACACACACACACATACTGGACGTCCTCATTTGAACACAGGACATGCACGCACAAACATCCTTTTCCATTATTGCTCCGGTTTACACGCAATAGGTACCCAGGTAATGTGGCGAGCCTGTGTTTGCGTTCCTCCTGTGTGTGTGTGCGCGTGCATGTTTTATTCATACATAACAGACACATCGAATCACATACTAATGACTCCGGCCACATGTACAGACAGTAGCCCGGGGGCCACATAAACACCCATACACACTGCGAGTGTCAGTAATGGAATACAAATTGGTACTTATAGAGAAAGAGGGAAAGAAGATGGATTGAGATAATTAGAGTCTAAGTGAGAGGAGGTGTGTGTGTGTCCAAACGTACAGGCTCATGTGTGGCAGCAGGTTTTAATGCCTGCTACAGTGTTGGCTTACTTCAGAAGTTTTTACAGAAGTGCAAAGGAAGATGAGTGATATTCCTTCACTGGCTGAGAAGAGGAGACCAACATGTTGCCTACAGATGCAGGCAATCGCCTTTCTTTGGATGCTTCTGTTTGTGTGTGTGTGTGTGTGTGTGTGTGTGGTCTCAGGTGGGGGTCGGCATGATAGATGACCTCGGTGTCGTGCAGTGCGTCCGACTTCCTAGATGGTGGAATTGAAAAAAAGCTCAGCGGCTCTCAGGCCACGCTGCGCTGGCTGTTGGAAATAAACCGCAGCTGCGATTCTCCGGTCAGTGAACACTGATAAAAGGAGGCTATTCCTAACCCCCCCCTGAAAAAAATGGATCTAATCAGTTTTCCTCTGTGTGTTCTACAGAGATAAAAAAAACAAACAAGTAAAGCAGATACGGCTAATAACGTTTCAACACAAAAGACATCGAATAAGAGGACGCAAGGTCAAGGAAAACAACGTCTGCAGGCTGCACACGGCTGCTCGAGTACAAATAATAATTAAAATTCTGAAGAAATTCGGGGCAAACAACAAATAGATGCTGTTGTTGTTTCAACAACAAGAAGTGAATACTCAATTGGACAAAGCCGGGCTCAGTGGCATCAGTCTGATCTGATCTGATACTGCCCTCTGTTGTCTGAACAGACAAAGTGCATAAGTGCAAAGTATTCTGAACACTGGCTCACAAACACACAGCTCTATGACACATCTGGACTGTTATGCACTTCACACAGCAGAAACAGCTGGTCTGTGTCTATAAAGTGTTAAATGCATTGACAAAAAGCAGCAGCTGTGCATATGCACGGCACTGAAACATGTTTTTTTTGCAGGTATGTTAACAAATTTAAACTCTACTTTTGCACTAAACTATACTGAATGAGAGCATCTGACTGTTTGCACCATTTACCTGCACACTTTTATAAAAAAGTGCTGTTCAAAACACTGTAAACTACTTCTTGAATACAGAACAGAGTTTGAACTATGGATGTAACTGATAATGACAAGAATCATTTTAAACCTTTATTTTCAGCAGCAGCTGAAGAGTGACAGGAAAGTTGGGAGACAGAAAGAGGGAGGACAACATGCAGCCTTAGGTCAGAATCAAGCCTGGGCCACTTTGCACAGTGAGTGAGCTGCCATGGTGCCACACTGATAATTATTTTACTTTAATGGGTGGAGTTACAGTAAAAAATAGACACGCCCAGGTGAAGGAGGGGGGTCACTCCGTTCACGGAACTTAGCAGGCAGCTGGCTGGAAGTCAGCTGGAAGACGGCTGCCATTCAGCTGGCGTTCAGCTCGAATGGGAACTTTTAAGTTGTTACTACTGTAACAGCACCAGTCAAAACCCGAAAGATATTCAGCCTTAGATTACATAACACAGAAAAGCATGGAATTCTTACATCGAGAGAGACAACGATGAATTCCTTGGTGACCAACCGATAACTTGTTTTATTGCTTCTGCATGACTCGAGCTAAAGTTCTGACAGTCTGGCTGTGGTCGCGTCCGGAGGGAGTGGGTCATAAAACATTCATGGCAGCTGCAGCACCATCAGTGTGTGTGTGACTGGGTTAATAGGAGGCAAAATGTAAAGTGCTTTAGATACAAGCACTTATCACTGCTGCCGGATTCAATTTGTTGCTATGTCATAGAAAACCAACACGTGACAAATTGACTGTGGGGCTGAAAAGACAGGAGCCGAACCAGGACAAGTGATACTGTACACACCCTATGGGTCATTTCTTCAGCAGACAAAACCCAAATGCACCAAGCCCGTGTCATAACAAAGCGCTGTACCTTGCTGCCTCGGGTTAAGGTGCCGTTGGGTCGATCTGGGCGCTCCTCGTCGGACAGTCTCCCGCTGCCAAAGCTGTCCATGGAGTGGGAGGAGATGGTGTGGCAGAGCTCCTCAAAGGAGTAGTCCCTGTCTCGGCACTTTTTGATCTCATGGAGCAGTTTGGACAGCTCACTTGTCACAGCATCGTCTGGGGGGAGAGGAGGAAGAGGAACAAACACAGCCAAAGCTCATTAAAAGCGTCAGTATGACGCCAGTCCCTATCACTGCCGGCACAAAAGAGGTCAAATAAAACAGACTGTACAGTACACAGGAAGAAGACTAAAACTAGTGGTTGCAAAACAACTCCACTGACTCCCCTCTGCACTGCTGACGCGCTCCAAATCGCATTCATCCACAGCGTGCGGAGCAAACTGTGCTAATCACTTTCTCTCTCTTTCTCCCTCCATGAGTCTCGGAGGTAATTATGGGATCTGCTGACAGTCAATGAGAGAGCAGAGTGGCTCAGCAGGAGTTCAGCTCGTTGCAATGTCACATTCACAACACAGGGGGCAGCGCTGGACAGGGAAAACGTTGAGCTGCGTGGACGGGCAGTAACTATTGTTCTCCACTGAAGGAGCTGCTCTCCATGGCTGGATTTCCATTGTATTGTTTGGCCAGAGTGCAGAAATAAATGTTCAGATCAAGTTTAGAGGTATATTTGTACGACACAAAAAAAAAACTTGAAATATATTTTAGATGAAAGAAACTCTTAAGTACATTTCTTTATCAGAAGGTGTGTGAGTTATTTAAAATCTCTGCTGGTTTCTGTCTTGATCTCAACAAGAAATCTCATTTTCTACCATTTCATCTTTTTCGAGGTTGAAACAGAACAATAAAACTCTCTTTCTGAACACCTTTAATCTCACTCTTAACACAGTTATTGCTGTGGTCGTCACCTCACTGTGTATACTCACTCTTGTGTCTGAGGGAGGGCGAAGCAGAAGGCGAGGGAACAGAGGTTCGAGGTACAGGGACGGGACACAAGCGTACAGGCTCCTCCACGATACTCTTCCTCTCCACGTCGTCCATCATGTATTCTACCGAGACATGGAGGAGGGTGGTAAGAAGATGCGGGGGTAAGACGAGATGAAAGGAAGAGAGGAAATGTGGAAATATGTTGGGAAGAAAGACACACACACACAGAGTGAGGGAGAGAGTGCGATGGTGGTGGAGGGAAAAAGCATTTCAGAGGCATTTCACTGGATCAATATAATAGCACGCCCATCAGCATGGTAAACAGCTTGTGCTGCATTCAATTCGCACTTTTTCCACGAACCACAATTTCGCTTCACAGCTTCTGCTAATAGCACTCTGCTGTTCATGGAGGCAAGGGGTGGGAAAAGAAAACGAGGGAGGGAAAGAAGAAAGGAAGGAAGGAGGGAGGATAAGGGAGGTTCAGGTGTGGGACAAAATAAAATAAATAAGTCGAAGACAATTGGCGGATAATAAACTTGCTTACGTGAGGCATTAGCGGCTGAAAACACACACAGTAAAATCATGTGGCAGATTCCCTGCAGAGTTCTAATGAGGAACCCTATTAATGCCAGGACAGTGTGTATTTGTTTGTTTCTACTGCAAAGAATTATGACACACAACCAAATTTACAGAAATGAATAGTATGGGAACGTGCATCAGAGTCAGAACATCAGAATAAAAAGGCTAAGTGTTAAACTGCTCGCACTGCGCCGTGGCACACAACCAGTTGCTGCTGGGCAGTAAGAAGTGAACTGTTAATGAATTTGAACAGTGGGATGAGTCATGTGCCGCGAAATCAAGTGAAGATTTATTCATAATTGGGTGCCTGTGGCAACCAGAAAGCCCCTCAGCTGCTACAATTGAGTAAATGACAGGTCTTTTGCTCTTTGAGTGTGTGTGTGTGTGTGTGTGTGTGTGTGTGTGTGTGTGTGTGTGTGTGTCCTTCCCCATCTCCTCTCCAACAGGAAATGGCATGCAGCTGATCTTTTTACTAAGTCACAGCTGTGTCCTCTCTCTGCATCCCGCTCTTCCTCGCCACACACTGACACAGTAAGTCTCCTAATTAAGTCCAAATTTCTTTGTTTTTTTCCAGCGCTGGTTTGCCGAGATTCGATTTTATCGCCTGCTTACCAACACATGAATTTTTTTGACATTTAAAAAGCCACATTCTGTTCTCGTCCATGAAAGTGTTTCCATCTTAAGTGCAGAGTTTTAATGGATATTCAGAGTCGCACAAAAAAAATGGTGTTTGGTATTTTATTTGCAGGCTCGGGATTAGAGCAGCAGAATCCAAAGGATGCCGCATAAAGTTTAAATGAAAAAGAAATTGACCTTATTTAACCCTCCTGACCCACCACCGAGCTTTTAAACCAGCCAAACGTTACTTTAAACTCTAGTGCTGCTTCCAAAGATACCAAATATGTTGAGACGAATGTTGGAGAAATCCAGGATGTTTCCATCTGGATGCTTGGGGTTAGCACAGAGATGTATAGTAACGAAGTGGAACTACTTCAGATACTACTAAAATGCAGTATCTGTACTCTAAAATGCAGTATCTGTACTTTTTTGGAGTATTATTTTTTTCCCCCAACTTCTACTTTTACTGCACTACATATTTTTGATGAGTTTAATACTTTTACTCTGATACATTTTTCATGTGCTGAGTCGTTACTCGTTACTATTGTAGCGTCCAGATGCATTCATAGACCATGGGAAATCACAGAACTCTACCATGAACATTGTAACACTGTAACATTAGAAGTTGTGCCTTAATAAATATTTAAAATAAAATAATAAAAACAACAGTACTTGTACTTTTACTTTTAGTACTTGAGTAGCATTTTTTTTTACATACTTCTACTTGCAATACTTAAGTACAAAACATTTTGAATACTTTTGTACTTTTACTTAAGTACGGTGTTTAAAGAACACTTCAACTTCTACTCAAGTCAGTTTTTTGATATAGCACTTGTACTTCTACTCCACTCCTTTACTCCAGTACTTTATACATCTCTGGGTTTGCATGTATCTTATATTTCAATGAAGAGTTGGAACAAGCTAAGACAGAATATATTGTATGTGATGCTGTCAGTGTGGACCACAACTTAAAGCAACACATTTGTTTGGCTACTCAGAGGCAAAAGAACAAGTTGTGAACACAACACGACATATTTTTTACTTCAAAAAGTTGTGACAAATAGAAAGATGATAACAGCCTGCTGTGTACGGTGAGTATTTGAAGCGTTCTGCTGATAACACACTTTGCGACAGACTGATGTTAAAAACGCTACACGGAGCTGAGAGAAACTTTAAAATAAAATCACTCTCAGTGGATTCTTCTCCACAATCGATCACCTGATCTGTTGTTGATATAAAATATTGACAAGTTCAACTTTAAAGCTACTTGAGCGTAAACAGAAGAGGTGAAGGGGGGGGCCCTCCGCATGAAATGGAAAACTGGAATGACTTCAACAACAACTTCAACTTACAACTCCATTGCTCTGCCTGTTACTTCACTGTGTTTTCCTTGGTTTCGTGTCAGATTTAGATCTGTTATTTTCTCGCTGTGGCCAATTTGTAACATTCCTGGGATTCAGTCAATGTTCCCCTTTAAATCTTTGCCTCTTAGTCAAGACCAATGCGCTGTTAATTTAAGCTCTGACATGTTCTCCTCATCCCTCCGTTTGCGTCTGCCTTTATCTCACCCTCTCTAAATCATCTGTAACTATGTGCTTTTACACACACCCACAGATTACACAAGGACACATGGTGAAGGCCTCCAGGCCGCAGATTACAGCGTTCACACTCAGCCTCATAATCACCTCAGAACAACACTGTCTTTTGGAAGGTGTAATCTGGAGAATCTTTGGGTCTCTCGGGACCGCGCAGCAAACTCGCACCTACAATCACTGGTCACACACAAAACACACTGCAGTAAACAGAGAGAGAGTGGGAGACCAAAATGAGGAAGACTGAAGAAAGAGTGAAAACACTTTTTACTTGCTGAACTTTCTGACCAGGTGAATCTGCTGTTATGAATCTGTATGAATCTTTAGTGGTAAAATACAGTTTAATGAGGCAGGTGTATAAATAGTTTTAGACATCATGTTATATTTTTGTATTCCTTATTTTATTTTAAATTAGAACTGAAGATTTTAAGTTAACTAACAAAAAGTTAACGTGAATATTTGTTGTTTTAAGTATTCTGACATTAAATATGTTTGAAAATAGTTGCTGAAAACATGTGAAAAGACTTTTACTGAAATGTGGAGTTGGAGGTTCAAACAGTTTTTCACCAGTTTTCAGTCTCAGGATTTTGTGGGTGGTCCTTAAAGGGTGGCTCGATGACACGCCAAGGCCACCCTGAGCATACCCCTGCACGCCTAGCAGAAAGATTGAGATTTATTCATCTCGCTCAGAGTGTTTCAAAGTTAGTCATGTCATTTTCTGAACTCATCTGACACGTTTCAGTCGCTTCATAACTGCTGCTTGACTGCTCCCAAAAGTGGGCGTGGCTTCAGCTCATTCAGCGGACACGCCCCCACAGTCCTGGAGCTGAGCTGCTAATTTTTACCTGATTTTGACACCTTATTTCATAAACTTGTCAATATTTTGAATCATTCAAATTTAGCTGGGTGACAAACTTAGAACAAATATGACCTATCTATGTAGATACTTTAATGCTATTAGCAATAAGCATGTCTGCATTCAAATTGTAATCCATGTAATAAAACATACTCAGTCTATATTAATAGTATGTGTATATTTGGATGTAAATAGTGCTGTACACCAGTCGTAGATTGTTGACTATGAATTCCACTTTACTCAAGATCCAACTCGCCCAGTAAGACAGTGGGACTGAACTGGGAAGAACACTGTATATTGTGGGAACATCAACATTTACAAGGCTCGAGTTGTGCGACTCCCCCACTGCAGCAACTGAACACGTACAGTACAGGAGATCTGATTGTTTCGCAAACAGAAGACGAACTTCCTGGAAAACAAGATTTCTGCACTGAATCACCTCCACTCACAACGACGCTCACAATTTCATTCTCTACACCCAGATTTCAAAATATCTCAAAATGCCCCTTGTGCGTTTTTTTACACACACACACACACACACACACACACACACACACACACACACACACACACACACACACACACACACACACACAAGTGTAATCTTAAACGTCACCTATACTAACCATCAATCACCATCTATTTCTACAAACTTTCAATCCACACAAGTCTGTGAATACATATCTTCAATCTTCATTATGTCATACTACACTTACTATACATGAGTATTCTATTTTCTGCTCCTGCGATGATCCAATTTAACAAGTGAAATTCATCTGAATCTAAAAGTGTGTTTGTTCGAGCGAGCGTGTCTTACCTTGGATAACAGCCGTGATCTGCTGGGATTTTGGTGCAGGATGTTCTCTCAGGATCTCCAGAGCTGTTCTCCCCTGGCTGTCTCTCAGATTGATCTCGATTCCTGAGACACAAACAGAACCAAACACAGTGTGAGCATTGACACGCATAAACGGCAGGGCAAAGGGTCAAAGGTCAAAGCACAATACCCCATGACTTTGTTGGACAACCTACTCATCCTTTCCTCAAAGACACACTGATCTAAGCGATCACACATACACGTGCGCGGAACGAGGGCCTGATCTGCTGACACACCTACTCAGTCACAAAGCTGCAGTCAGCAAAAGATGAATGAGTTTCAGTTACCAGGAGATGAATGTGGGTGAACGTGTGTTTATTAATTCATCGGGACTCTTTACAGACGGCAAACAAGCTTTCCATCAAGATTTTAGTCTCTCACAGACACGCGCACACAAACGAACAGTGTCCAGGAAAAAACCTGTAAAGTCTTTCTTCCACTTCAAGTCCTCGTTCACCTGTCTGTTCCCTTCCTGCGCTCACGAATCCTCTTCAACATGAAAAATAAATGTCATTGCAGTCACTCTGCAGAGCACCGGAAGACATGAATAAAAGAAAAATGGATGAGAGCTGAGAGAAAAGCACATTTGGACTTGATGAAATGTGCCAGATTTTCTGACTTTCTACTGATTTTTCTTTTGCTGTTAATTCATTGAATTTTCACATTTTAGCTCTATTTATTGAAACTCACCTGTTTCCACTTGTGTTTTGTGCATTTATTGTAAATTCAAGAATAGAATTGTTACGGCCGTCACCGTTTCGCCCCGGGATATATATGTGTGTGTGGTGTACGGTGTTTCGCTTTATGCAAATACAGGTCGGCGGGCGCTGGTGAGGGGTTGGATCCTGGCGGCGCCGATCCCTGTTACGAGGAGACCAGGATTGGTTGCAGCGTCCTCCGCATCCTCAGCTGGTGGACCAATGCCCGAGCCCAATAGGACATTTAAACCGCAGCAGCGAGAGCATCGAGGCGGCTTATTGTGTGTGTGGTAGTGATGAGCTCGCCTCGTTCTCGTGTGGTTAAACTCGTATTTTGCAATTTGTGAGGAGTTGGTAACTTTGGTTTGGGACTGGGCAGGGATTAGGTTAATTGTAGCACTGATCACACTGAGAGTATTTTTGGCTGTTAGCAGCATTAGTTCAGGGGTGGCGCTCGGATGTGTGTTTTTGTTATTTGGAAATTAGCGTTGGATAGTGATGCTTTTCTTTCGCGTTTTGGTTTCTCATTACATTATAACAGGCTCTGTTAGAGTTCTCCTTTTGTTATATTTGTTTGTTCTTTTGACAGCACCTGCTCGCCCTTCGGTCCCTTTTTGCCCCTCCCCCCTTTGTTAAAAGACAATCTGAAATTTCATTTAATAAACTATTTTTGTTAATAACCTTCTAAAATCTGGGTTCTATGTTACTTCTTTCATAACCTTTAATGGTCAGAACAAGAATGAATGATGAATTTCATAGGAATAGGTCGACAATTTAGTTAAATAGATGAGTAGCTCTATACAACGTCACATCTGTGCTGAAAATATGGAGCTACCACCAGCAGCTGCTTATCCAAAGGTAACATCATCCACCTGATAATAACATTCTGTATGTTTAGTTTTTGTACAGTTGTAAGTTTTTACTAAAGTTTATCTGCTGGATTGTTTCTTTCTTAGAGACACTGTTACTATCCCCGGCCAAGAAACATCCATCACATAACCCCCTCAGCTAGCTGTTTCCCATGGTTAAGCACTGAGCTTATCTAAGTGGCTGTGGGTTCATATTCGCAGACATAAGATACGACAGTGGCGTCGATCTGGTTATCCAACTGTCTGCAGATATTTCCCAAGCTGTCAAAGTATTCTTTTGAACACGGTCATGAGTGTTATGGATTAAATCATAACAGCTACTGAGTTTGCACGTCAAATGATTTACATCGTGACTCTAAAGGAAATTCCATCGGCTGATGAAAACCCAGTGATATGACTGAAAGCTCCGGAGAAGACGAGCTGTCACAGACGACTATTTCCATCTGTCATGAGTGAATCCAAAACATGCCAAAGATATCTTTGATGCTCTCACTTTATATTTCAACACTTGTTTCCCTGCTATAGTTCACGACTGACAGCCCATCCTGCAGCCCTACACACAGACTGTGCTTGGGGGGGGGTTAAAGTTCAGTGAGTCGGGCCAGCGCTGCACAGTGTCAGTCCAGGATGTTAATAAAATCGAGGCCAAGAGAACATGGCCAACCACAGGAAGTCCTATGGGAAACAGGAAGTGCTAAAGGACAGTGGGTGGGGGGTTGGCGGCACTATCAAAAGGACAAAACAGTTTCTGAATGTAAGAAGCAACACGTGATTCTGCTGCGTGAGCGATTACTGCAAACACGAGCATCGAGTCCACTTTGGTCCAAAACCTCTGACAGACGAGTCACATCATCAAAAATGAAACATATCATCACATCCTGTGGGATTTGCAGCGCCTTCTCCTGATACGGCTTCAAAAAAAAAATGTCCAAAACAACAATGAAGCTGAAAGTTAAGGATTTTATGTCAGCAGACAAATGCCTGGAGTTTACCTGAGGGCAAATTCAAACCACAGCTGGGGTGGAAAAAAAAATCCAGACGCAGGATAAAATAAGAAAGGAAACACACACGCACGCACGCACGCACACACACACACACACACACACACACACTATGTGTTCCCAGGATGCGTTTATAGACCCACCTGAGTCAAGTAGGAGGCGAACTACATCCATCTTCCCAAAGAGCGCTGCCTCGTGGAGGGCACTGCCATTCTCGGTCTAAGAGGGAGACACAGAAAGAAAGAGTGTGTGTTAATATTCTATTACTTTAACAATTGAATACAGAGACAAAAATAGAAAAACAGAAGTGGGACTGGGAGCAGAAAAAAGGGGGCAAGAAGACATTTTTCATTTGATTTAATCTCTCTTCCTTTCTGGCTTTGAGACGAAAGAGATCCAGCGAGATTAAAATAAAGTCACATTCCCTGTCGCCTGCAA